>JASDDO010000004.1:206646344-207391770 GCA_030015575.1 Agapanthus africanus | reverse complement strand
AACTGCTATTTGACGATAGGTATAATACCCTCTAGGAGTTCTCGGCGAGTTCGTTCAGTGTACCCAGTCTCCACTGAGCACCCTTACACCATCTTTGATGTCAAACACCGATGGATATGGGATCATCCATCGCCCATCATATGGGTCAAGATGCGTATACGCTATTCTACTCTGGTGTATCAACGCCCTGTCTCGATACACCCTCGACTAGGAACAGTTATAGGATGTACTCTTTGAATACCATGGCCCCACTTGTATGATCTCATCATAGTCCTAGTAGTCGAGTACATATCCTAAGGGCTTTATCAACATGTGAGAGTAAGACAGTAAACCAATACAAATCAACATGTTAAGATAAAGTGAAACCAAATAGCATACTATCATGTCGAGCAAGAAAGTCCTCTCTCTATATATCCAAGCATCCACTATAATATACATTAAATGTACAACAATGGCCTTTAGGGCATATATATAACTAACAGACATAGGCTGGACAACCCAAATCTTAACATTCTTAAGAGATGGGATCTTCCCATACCATATCACATATGGAGTGGTAGGCACCTGATTTGGTTGGAACCCAATTCAATAGGTATGCATCTTCTCAAGTGCATAACCCCCAAAAGGAAATAGGCAACTCAGTAGTACTCATCATAGAGCATGCCTTATCACATAGGGTGTGATTGCTCCGCCCCGATACACCGACGTGCTATGGTGTATACGGAGGAGTAATGTTGAAAGAGAATCTCATTCTCCTTTAGAATAGTCCAGGAATTCCGTGCTCAAGTATTCTCCTCCCTGATCACATCAAAGGACATAATACTTATACCCCTTTTGGTTCTCTACTTCTAACTTATATTCTTTGAATTTCTCAAAAGCTTCAGACTAGTGTTTCCACAGGAACACATGTGTGAATCTTGAGAGATCATCAGTGAATGTAATGCAGTACAAAGAACCAGTCCTGGCATGTGTAGACATGGGACCTACATACATCATCATGTATCAATCCTAATAGTTACCAACTCTTTCTCTGTTTCCAATAAACGGAGCTATGGTCATCTTATCTTTGTAACATGACTGGAAAGTTTCACACGATGTAAATTCAAACTAATTTAAATATGCATATTTATGTAACTTAGCTAGTCGGGTTGCATTGATATGACCTAGTCTATAATGCCTCAAGAAAGATTCGTTCATTTCTGAACTCTTCCTCTTGTGTGTGTTCTGTACGTTAAGAACTGTAATTTTGATTTAGAACGTATATGCTTTTAGATAACGTGCCTGAACCGATCAACTCTTGATATAGGAAATGTTCAAAACATTATCCAACAATACAAAATTATATCCTTCTTTTTATATAAAGAGACTGATATGATATTGTATATCAGGTTCGGTATCTAATAACATTCGTTCAGAATCAATGTATTTGGTAATATAGGATGATAACTGCCCACAACTTGGCTGCAACACTTGCACCGTTTTCAACTCTTGAAACTTATCACCCATTCCCAATTCTCTACCTATCTGTAGCCGATGTAACAGATTACATATATGGGATCCTAATCCAGTACCTCATACCCAGGACGTAAAGGAAACTGAGAAACAGTTCTCTATAATGAACACACTCGAAGAAGATGCACCATCATGCACTTTCTCATTTGGGCGGCACGGAAATCCTGGTAATCCCCTATTTCCTGCTCGGTCTTACAACAATTATAAGTTGGAGCATGACCAACGTTCCCTAGCTCAGTATAATAAGCGGGTTCGGTCAATACATCCGTATTATTATCTTGATTAAGGCGTGACATGGTCGCTACCTGGAGAGAGAGAGAAGAAAATACTCTGCGTGCACTCTTGCAAGATTAGATTTGGTTATTATTTTATCTAATCAGGATGTCTCCCACTGTTTTAGTCAAATCTTCCTTCAAACCATAAAAGGAAAGACTAGCCGGGATTAATTACATCCTACAACTTCGCCAATCTTTCAGCCAGGCCAGTGTTGGTACTTTTATGGAGGTTCCCCGTGCTTTCGCACGGACCTAATTAAAATAAAGCTCATTTTCCCAGAGGCATAACCCTGTTAACACCTTTCTAGACACCTACTTGATCAGCTAATTGTGATGTGTAAAACTCTCCCAGGAGTAACTCTTACTCGCAGTGGGTATCGGGATCCAACTATCTCATAGAAGTTATGCAATCTCATTGCAAATTTCAACACTTGAAATTCCAATAATATTTTACCCCTAGCGTCCTATGACCTTGACGCATGCCAAACAACCCATAGTCCGCTAGTCAAGTTCAACCCGTGCATTTCCTGATTAAATTAAACCCACCCGTACGACCCTTCATGCATGCGAAACAACGTCGTACGAATACCCTAATCCAATCGCATCTCATGCTACAGATAAGTACCAATCAGCTACCGTACACTACACTTGACGCATGCCAAACTACCGTAGCCACGAATACTAAATAATACTTATCTGAAATGACGGAGGGCTACGCAGGTTTTATGAAAACCATGAGTGTAATGAACTTGACATCGTTGTAGAAACAAGTGAATTTTTAAAGAGTGTTTTTGAGACTTTTACTAGTTTAGCTAAAGAGGTCACTCCGGTGAAGGGGTCTCGGCTCTTTCCTCATCGAATGAGGTGAAGGATATTTCACAAATACCACTATGCAAAGCAAAAACTATAAAAGCAATCAAAGACAAACCGAGTTTTTAGCATCTTCTATTTTCGCTAAAGAGGTCACTCTCGGTGAAGGGATCTTGGCTCTTTCCTTATCGAATAAGGTGCTGGATATTCTACAAATACCACTATGCAAAGCAAAAACTATAAAAGCAATCAAAAGACAAACCGAGTTTGTAGCATCTGTTAGTTTCGCTAAAGAGGTCACTCACGGTGAAGGGATCTCGGCTCTTTCCTTATCGAATAAGGTGCTGGATATTCTACAAGGAATACCGCTATGCAAAGAAAGAATTAGAGCTACCAGTTTTTAAACAAGTTTCTACAACATCTTTAGCTTTCTTTTATTTCATTAATCTCATTAATGAAGTCCCATTTATTATGCTTCCCAAGCATCACGTATGAAACGAAAGCAGCAATATTAAATATATCTCATATATTTAATATAGGCATTCGTCTGAACATATCACGGTGATCACATCACAAAGCAGCAGAAGATAACATATGAAATATTGGATATACTAGGATTTCCGTGTTTTAAATTAAGCCTGTATAAAACACGGATTCCACGGTCGTGATGAATAGCCAAACCCACATCCCTAGACCCCTACGAGAGCGGCAAGCAACCCTACCAATTCTAGAGTTAGGAGACCCGGTCTCGACTCCTCGAGATGGTCTCTCACTGGACCATAGAACCCGATTACTTGTGCTCCCCGCCTTGGGTCTATCCTAATGCGGAAAAGTAAATAATATACAATGGTGACATCATCCTCAACCCGGAAGTGCCCCAATAAAAGAATATTACATACAATGAATTTTACATGAATGAAAATAAAAACTCTCATCTCACATAAAACCCCGGCTATTCAAACACGACGATCCAATATAACATATCACAGCAACACATAACATCACATGTCATCAACGTAAGTAAATATGCGCATCCCAATTTTCGTTGACATATAGTACCGAAACGGCGATACACCACATATTACACTTACGGTCGCAGAAAAGAAAGTGAAAAACTACAACAATTGGAATTCGCAACCACCTTAGACATCATAAACCCAATGCATCACATACTTTGGATTTCATGCCTAACCAAATGAATTCCTTAGACATCGCATGCCTAACAATTATAAACCCCGCATTTTAGTCTCGATCTCGAAAACACTTTCAATATCAAGTCGAGCAATTCAATAAGATTCCCGACATCCTGATCGAATGCTCGTCGGAAACAATAGTAGACGGCCGCACCCCCCAATGCCGTCGACGAAGTGCACTAAGGCGGAACACCGCTGCCGCGAGCACCCGAACGGATGCTTTTGGCGACGGGGTTCTCCTACAGTCACTTGGTCGAGGCTATGGGGCATGGCTATCTAATAAGGTTACCCAGCGAGTATCCGCGTACGCTACGTGATTGCGACGGACTTTTGATCACATCAAAATCCCGTGGCAACCGATCAAATGAGACTAAATTGCTAGATTTATAACATTCAAATTAGTTATCTCATAACTATTTTTGTGGATTCCAAATATTGTATCTCATCACATGATATCCGGACGACGTTAAACTTTTCGATCGATTCATCAAAGTCCCACAATTTCCCGACAGCTCAACACTTGAGCACAGTTTTAGTAATACCCAGAACATGCCACAGTACCTATGCACCAGCCGTAGAAGGGCAGACCCAAGCCTCACTCATGTTTCTATGGAACCGCGGCAAACCCTAGGGTATGACCGTGGTTCCGCGATCCAAAAAGTCGAGTTAGGGTTTCTTTCTTCTAGAGGGTTCATAGAATTACTTGCATGTTTTTCTGAATACGTTAAACTTGGAAAAATGGGTTTGTGATAATCGTTCGAACTTTTTAACTTCGCCTAGACAACATGCGAATAACACGAAACATTGTTAAAACTACGAATATGAAACACTCCGAATTGCTTATAGTCTAAGATTACATCTCATGCAAAATTAGTAAAAACAAACAACACCTAAAAAACCAAATCCCAGTCCCTGGAACACCCTGCAAATTTCAAGCAAAACCAACATAACATGGCCGGCCTCCTCTGCCAAACCCTTATACTGCTCGGCCAAAATCCGAGCTACCCTCTTGAATTTTGCATAGTGTTCATGATATATCCCATATAACATTCTGCACATAATTAAAAAATTTTTGACAACTTTAAAAATTCGACAGAAACTAAGTTTTGGATTTTCAAGTTTCGGAGTATTTCGGTTTGGTAATCTTAACAAAATCCGTCTAATTTTCTAGCATGGCTCTGATACTACTACAGGGTTGCCTAGCACGGCAGCAAGGTTTCGGGAGGCATTCTATCATGCCATATTAATAATTTTGCCGTTCTAGGTAACCCTAACCCTAGAATCGTATACTAGAAATCTGTTGGAATGAAATGCAAACTACTTTGCAAGTAAAGTGAACAAGAATACAACCTTTGTAGATCGGTCCTTCACTTCATTAGCTCCATGTAGTAGTCCCTTCGCTGCGATCATGAAGTCCCGGACTCTAGGGAAGCTCCCATGAAGAAACGAACAAGCTTTCATCGAAGTCTTCGAGGCCGAAGATGATCTACGTCAAGGAGACACTAACCCAAGCTATCTTTTCACTAATCATGGAATTAGTGAAGCAAGCACCCTATGCTAAATGGCAAGTAGTAGAGGATGATGAAGTAGGAAGTGGGCTCACTTTAGAATTGATTTTCTCACATTTTTTCCTCACATCTCCATTGAAGATAGAAAGCTTTGAGGAAGAAGAAAGAAGCATGAACTCATGAGAGAGTGTGAGGTTAGAATTGCAACCATGGTGAGTTAGTGTCATGCCTAACTCATGTAGAGAATAAACCATAGTTATGAGTTAAGGGTTGGGTTAACAAATATCTTAAGCTAGACAAACAAGTGGACTTAGTCAATGAAACCCACAAGCTTCTATAAGCTTTGAACCATGACTCATTATCCAAATATTTAAAATACTTAAGACAGATAAAACCCTAACATAACCTAGCATGGTTTGAGTCTCATACTAACTATATTGCATGTGTAACCTAGCATGACACACTTGTATATATCACATATATATTTTGTGCCAAAAAGAAAACAATACATATATCACATATATGTTGTAACATTCTAGAAATTTCTAAACATGCAAATGAAAGCTTAAATTAACATCTAATAAGCTAATTAAAGTATTAAAACAACAAATAGAGTTTAGGGTTAGGATTATATACCTCACAAGAATCACAAACTTGCAACTAGAAATCCAAGTTTAGCTTCCAAAAATCCTAACTTGATTGAAGATCCAAGCTTGTTTTGTGATGAAGAATGAAGGGTATGGATTTATTTATGAGTTTGTGTGATAATTTGATGATTTTTGAGGTTTTATTTGAGCTTTGGAGAGATGAAATGAAGCAAGAAGAGAGAAAGGGAAGAAATGGTGGGTCCAGCCAAATGGAGATAAGTGAGGAGGTTTGGAAATTTGTGCGGAAAATTCTAATGTAAAACCAATTAAAGCTCATTAATACAACAAATATCTATGCCACCTCTTTATCTTTTCTTTTAAAATTTTCATTTAAATTCACAAATATCTAGATATTTTGGAGAGAAAGAATTAAGCTTAAACTGGTGATTAACTTAGCATAGATTCACATTAGTAGTAATTAACCCAAAAAAATGTAATTACCACTAATTAAGTGCATAATTAACAACTTAAAATAATATTTTAATTAAGGAAAATTATTAAAATGCACTAAAATTACAAATGATTTACAAAAACCCGCAAACTAGCAATTTCCTAGCTAAACTAGGTGCGGTGAATTCTATACTGCAAAAAGATCGCTTCTAGGTTTTTACGGAAAACACAATTTATTTTACCTAAAAATGGAAAATCGCCTAAATGATTTCTAAAACGTTACAATCTTTCCCCGCCCCCTTAAATAAATTCGGTTCCCGAATTAAAATTTATATACGCGTACCTTCGAAGAGATGAGGGAAAATTCTTCCTCATCTCGCTCGCAGCCTCTCAAGTGATCACCTCACTAGACGGCTACGCCAAAGAACCGTCACAGATGGCAAGACCTTTGACCGAAATTTCTTCACCTGCTAATCCGCTACAACTATCGGCTGCTGGTGAACGAAAGATCGTGTCCCAATTAAATGGTCTGATGCTAAATCATGTGAGAAAGGTCATGAAGGTAATTGCGAAGTATCGACATAAGGAATACGGGGTGAATACTCAAAAATCTTAAGCTAGAGCCAAATTATAGGCAACGGTACTAACTCGCTCGAGGATCTCAAAAGGACCTATAATTTTGGCACTAAGCTTCCCAAAACTCAACATGCCATTCATTGGAAAAATCCGTAGGAATACATGATTTCCCACTACGATCTTAAGTCTGCGAACACCACGGTCGGCATAAGACTTCTGTCTGCACTGGGCTTCCCTCATCCTGACCTGAATCAACTGGATCTTCTCCGAAGTCTCT
Organism: Agapanthus africanus; assembly: GCA_030015575.1. Lineage (NCBI taxonomy): Eukaryota > Viridiplantae > Streptophyta > Magnoliopsida > Asparagales > Amaryllidaceae > Agapanthus > Agapanthus africanus. Next base: position 207,384,582 of record JASDDO010000004.1, on the reverse strand, counting down.
GGACTAGCCGGGGTCCGAAAATCCTACTCTCGCGGAGTCAGTAAAACAAACTGGCGATCGACAAAACCTACCACACAAGGCCTAAAAGTTGCCAATTGAAACGTCTCCTGATAACCATCATCGTAGGAGAAGTCTATCAATCGAAAGTGACGATCCTAACAGCCAACAAACAATTAGTACGTACGCACAAGCATATCCTCCATAGTCTGTATAGTCCGCTCTGTCTGACCATCGGCCTACAGATGGAAAAGAGGAGCTAAAGTTCAACCAGTACCCAAGGCTTCCTGAAGCTTCTTCCAACGACGGCTAGCGAACTGGATTCCCCCATTGGATACAACGCATGAAGGAACTCCGTGCAAACGCACAAACTTATCGAAAAACTGAGCAAACTGAGCATAACCGGACAACAATCACCCAAATGGAGTCACACCCTGACTAGACCAGGTAGACACCACAAAGAAATTCATGGAGATCTGCTTCCATTCCCACTCTGGAACGGTAAAAAGGTTGCATCTCTCCAGCCGGTCTCAAATGCTCAATCTTAGCTCGCTGACAAGCCAAGCACTTCGAAACGAAATCCGAAACTTCACTCTTCATCTCTGCCCACCGTAACTAACTCACAAGTCACGTTATATCCTGGTGGCACTTGGGTGAACACAGGAAGCGAACTGATGTGCCTTCTCTAGTACCTCGCGTCTCTACCCATCAGTATCAGGTACACGCTAACGAGACCCTAACATAGCACACCCTGGTCATAAATCAAGAACTCTGAATTGATACCCTGCCGAACATGCTCAAGAATCTCAGACAACGAGCATCGGTGGGCTGTTGTAATGTTTTAAAAATAAATAAATAAATAATTAAATAAATAAAATTCTTTAAGTGAATTTTATGATTTTCGGTAAAGTAAACCGTATTTTTCGTAAAACTAAACCGTAATTATTTTTCATTATAAATTTTAAAAAGACCTATTTTAATTATGTAATTACTAGTAAATGGTGTTTATTTAGTCACTTATAAATTTTTAGTTTAATTAAATATTTTTCCTTAATTAATTATTTTAAAAATTTTACATCAACTTTATTTTTACATTAAATTAGTGTAAATTACAAATTTGAAATGGGTTAATTTTATAAAATGAGCCATGCCATGTTAGAATCAAGTGTTTTTATGCAAAATTCTTTCTCCAATATTTTCATGATTCTAGACTTTTCTCGGATCAATTTTTATAAGAAGAAAATTATTAAATAAAGAATTTAATGAAAAGACATAAATGATGTGTTGTTTTGGAGAAGTTTCTACATCATTGTTCACACTTTTCTTTCTCTCCCTTTCCTCCCTAACATGGCCGGCCACTTCCCATGGAAGCCCCCCATTTTTCTCCACTTGATTTTGTTACAAAAATCATCAAAAATTCCAAAATAAACCTCAAAATTCATATCCAACCTTTACCAAATATTCTTTGACCTATTTAGCATGGATCTTGGAGATGGAAATCCATTATTTTGGAGGCATATTTTCATATTTGGATTTCAAGTTGTGGAGGTATAAATTTTATTCTTATGATTTATTGTTATTAAATGTTTCATTCTAGCATATTTAGATTTAATTAATTAATTCTATTTACAAGTTTCAAAATTCAAGTAGGGTTTATAAAATCAAGTTATGGTTTCTATTAATTAAGTAGGGTTATTATAACTAGTTTAACATTTTTAGAATTGGGAAATCTTGTATGGTTGATATATTGTAAATTGTTTATCCAAAATTGTTTAAATTAAACAATTTTGCAAACCAGATTTCTATATATTGTATATATTGGTGAGATAAAATTCCAATTAATGTTTGTAACACTAGATTGTGGTTTTAATGAGGATATTAACTTGTTAGTGGAATGAAAAACTTAATTTGGTTACTAGTTTTTATTTATAATTGAGAAATTGTGAGAAAAATGCTATTTTGCTAACTAGATTTTAGAAATTCTTAAATGAATGAGATTTAAAATCTAATTTATGGTTTCATTATATTACTATCATCATGAATTGTAGTTTAATATGTTAATTCATGTAAAATCAAGTCTAGAAGTGAAATTGTGAAATTTTGCTTAAAAGTATCGAAATCGGGCAAGTTTGCAAACTAGAATTTCAATTTAATACAAATTAGGGTGTTAAAAATATAGTAATGGTTTATATAGTCTAGTTATGCTATTTAAATAGTATTATGACCATTAGTTTCTTTTAAACATCAAGTTTTGAAGTAAAACGGTAAATTGACATTTTCAAGGTTTTGCGGAATTGGACGATTTGATCGATTTTAGGGTTTCGATGAATTAAATCGTGTTTTATATTATAAGTAATGAGTTTTAAAACTAAGAGTTGTTTGTTGGTGTTTTATCTCGATCAATCGGTGTTTGTAAGATGATATCGAGCGATATTTAGTTCTTTTGCATGAGCGGGTCATAGGTTTTAACCTATGCGCGTTTCGTGCGTCGTTTTGGTTTTGTCCGTGATTCAGTTTACGATATTATATATGTTTGCGTATAGGTACCCCTCGCGTGGACTTCGGACGAGGAAGAAGAGGAGGGCGACATCGTCTTCGGCAGACAAGGACCAGGTGAGTAGATGTATATCTACGGGGGAAGTCGGGTGGATGGCGTTTAGCCCCCCGCAAACGTAGAATAGGTATATTACTTATTGTCATTAGGAAGCCAGACATGACCTTAGAATTTCGGTGAGTTGGACCCTAGTAATGACCTTAGGTTGGACTAGATTGATTTAGAAAGACTTTACCCGAGGATGAATATCTTGGAGGAGATTCGTAGGTTTCAGGTAGATACACACATACGCACACACAGAACTCGACGTGGTGTATACGTGTATGTATATATATATAGGACTAGGTATATATATATATATATATATATAAACAATACGTATATGTGATACCAGGATGTGATATGATACACGGGGATGAAACAATATAACTAGGCTTGATGTCGTGATTCTTGGCTATACGGTCGTGTTATGATGTAGCGGGTCATTAGAAAATGAGATAATGAATAGGTATACATAAATAAAAATGGGTGGTGATGATATTGAGGTACATGGTGTTATTTATATGTATGCCCTAGAGGCCATTACTGTACATTGGATGTATATTGTAGTGGATGCTGGGACATATATAGGGAGGACTTTCTTGCTCGACATGATAGTATGCTATCTGGTTGACCTTTACCTTAACCTGTACACTGATTGTCTCTTTGTTACATGTTGGTAAAGCCCTTAGGATGTGTACTTGACTACCTGGTCTATGATGTGGATCATACTAGTGGGGACATGGTAGTCCATAAGTACATCCTTGAAAGTCCCTAGTCGTGGGTGTATCGAGATGGGGCATCGATATACCAGAGTAGACTAGCGTGTACCTTCTCGACCCATACAGATGGGCGATGGATGATCCCATATCCATTGGTGTTTGACATCGGAGATGATACACGGGTGCTCAGTAGAGACTGGGTACACTGGACGGACTCGCCGAGAACTCCCAGATGGTATTATACCTTACGTCAGATGGCAGTTTTCTGGTGACACTGGTACAGAGTAGTCTGTTGACCCGAGATCGTCATAGAGTCTTGTGTGGTTCCCACTGTTCTTTGATTTCCATCTTACCATGTCCAAGAGGGCGTGCAAAACGGTGGTTTTTGGGTACAGTCCCGAGTCACATGGAGGCAATGAGCGATAGGAGGGGATTCGTCTCTCCCGGTATAGGGAGTTGATGATGCGCAGTGTTCGATTGGCTATAACAGGAAATCCCTGGCCAGGGTTACTGTGATTTACTGGTAAGTGTTACCAGTAGTTTCTCGAATTGTTATAGACCTCATATCGACACGACTTATCGAGCTATTGGGGTCTGACGTTTACCACCCCTAGGCGAGATATGCGACATATCAGACGATCAGACCGGACTGTACGGTAGTGTTACTGGTTGGATTCACTGGAGTGTGAGTGGGCTTGCTCATCGATCTTCTGATCGCTCAATACCCAGGTGGCCGTTACGTTTAGCAGACCGCTTGCGGCTTGTGGGTGTTTGATATGATCATCACCTGCTGCCGGCGTATTGACGAGTCTTTAGAGTCCTACACAGAGGTTTCCTGGCTCAAGCGAAACGAAATAGGAGCGCATATGAGATATGTGCGGGACCGAGAATAATGCGTGTATGTGATACCGTATTTCATTCTCGCGATGAATGTATCGAATGGTTGTATGCGATATAACCTAGTTATCGAATCAAGGATTGATTCGATAAATCGATACATAGTATACTAGTCGGTTGTGTGTGACATGACCAGATCATTGAATCAAGTGTTGATTTAATGATTTAATGTATAATTATATATTTGATATATTACTTTGCATTAACTAGTATTGGTTCACTTTAAATGGATTTTCTCACTTGAAGTTCACAAGTTGTATATGTGATATACTTTTGTGCACTTGATTGTATCATGTTTGATGATGCATGCTTACTTGAGTTTGTGTAAAGATTTAACCATGGTTATTTAAATGGTTAGGGTTTTGTTTTTCATATCTATTTATTCATTTATTTATTTATTTTCTTTTTGGAAAATGAAAAGAAAAATGGTGGCTTTATTTGGATATATGTTGAAGCTTCATGAAGCTTTGACTTAGTCACCATTTTTGTCTTCATACCTAACCTAACCATTCACTTAACCTTAGTTTAATCTCTACACTTGACCATGGTTTAAATTATGATAAGTATTCTTTTTCTTTTCATTTTTAAATTAACTTATCATAATTCTTTTCTTCATCATCTTCTTCTTCTTCACATGAAGAAGCTTACTTCATCAATGGTGATTGATGAAAACAAGTGAGAAATCCAATTCTAAAGTCTACCCACTTCCTATTTCTTCATCCTCTACCTCTTGCCAAGTAGTAGAGTGTGTTTCCTTCACAAGTTTTCAAGGCTTGGTGAAGGTGGAGCTTGATCTAGTGATGCCTCGACATAGATCATCTTCGGCATGTTGTCGACGACCTAGCCCGGTCTTTTCTCCGATGAAACCACCGTGAGAGTCATGGTTCGATTTGGACACCGGAGAGGACTTCATTGCGGAGCCGTGGAGGTGGAGCACCAGATCTACAAAGGTTGTATTTCCGTTATTTTATAGTTTAGTTGTAAACTAGCTTGTTTTATCGCCTAAAATCTAGCCAACGATCTTGTTAGGGTTTTTCAGCACCGTTAAAATTTGAAATTGGCATGGTTGATGCCTTGTGAGACCTCTTGAGAGTGCATAGGAACCCTACAGTGGTATCCGAGCCTAGCTAGAGCCTTAGGCGATGCGTAGACGGAGTTAGAAGTCCGATCGACCCAAAACCCCGACTTGAAAATGCTCTCTGGACAATTCTGTAAAATGTTGATTTTTGAGGATTAAAAATATTCAGAAAAATCAGCAGGAAGATCTAAGGGTTACTGTAAAATTCGATGGCCAGATTCCTTAAAGTCACCGCGGATCCGCGGCATGAGCATGCTCATGCGGCGGTTCCGCGGCTAGTTTGTCGTTTTGTGCATCTAATTCTGCACAGTAATTCTTAGTTTTCTGTGCTGATTTTCCTGGGAATTTTTAATATGTTTTCCAGAGTTGTATTTTCTGGGTTGTATTGGGGACTCGGTGTATCGATCGGATTGTCTAATTTTGTCGGTGTGTTTTTCCGGGTATTTTAGAATATGTTAAAAAGTTCGACCGGATATAAATACCCACTTTTTCCCCTGTCGGGAAATTTCCAATTGTTGGATTTTTCCGTAGTTTAATGACGTTCTAAGTAGTGCAAGTAACGTGATGGTCCCTCTAAAAGACAACAAACCTTAACTCGATTATGTGACCGTCTTGAACTGCCCTTTGAACCTTCGGGTTTGGGGCAGTACGGCGTGCCACATGTGAGGCGTTGTCTTGACCCTTCTACGGCTGGACCGTTGGTACTGAGGCACGAACTGAATGCTGTTAGACTTATTTCATGTGTTGAGCTGTATAGGGAAAACTTGGGTGTTCGAATGTTCGATCGGAAAGTTTAACATTTTCTGTTTATCCGGAATGTGATACAATAATTGGAATTCACAAATTGTTATGAGATAACGGAATGAATGTTATAAACATAGCAGTTTAGTCTCATTTGATCGGTTGCCATGGAATTTTGATGTGATCAAAAGTCCATCGCAATCACGTAGCGTACGCGGATACTCGCCGGGTAAACTTAATAGACAGCCTCACTCCATAGCCACGACCAAGTGACTGTAGGAGAACCCCGTCGCCGAAAGCATCCGTTCGGGTGCTCGCGGTAGCGGTGTTCCGCTTTGGTGCACTTCGTCGACGGCGTCGGGGGTGCGGCCGCCTACTAAAGTTTGTGACGAGCATTCGATCAGGATGTCGGCAATCTTTTTGAATTGCCCGACTTGATATTGAAAAGAGTTTTCGAAAATGAGACTAAAATGCGGGGTTTATAATTGTTAGGCATGCGATGTCTAAGTAATTCATTTGATTAGGCATGCGATGTCTAAAGAGGTTGCGGATTCCAAGTGTTGTAGTTTTACACTTTCTTTTCTGTGACCGTAAGTGTAATATGTGAGATCGCCGGTTTCGTTGTTATATGTCAACGGCAATTAGGATGCGCATATTTACTTACGTTGATGACATGTGATGTTATGTGTTGCTGGATATGTTATATTGGATCGTCGTGTTTGAATAGCCAGGGGTTTTTATGTGAGATGAGTGTTTTTTATTTTCATTCATGTAAAAACTTGTATGTAATATTCTTTTATCGGGGCACTTCCAGGTTGCGGAAGTTGTCACCTTTTGTATATTATTTACTTTTCCGCACTAGGATAGACCCAAGGAGGAGGGCACAAGTAACCGGGTTCTGGAGTCCAGTGGGAGACCAACTCGAGGAGTCGAGTCCGGGTCTCCTAACTCTAGAATTGGTAGGGTTGCTTTCCGCTCTCGTAGGGGTCTTGGGGTGTGGGTTTGGCTATTCATCACGACCGTGGAATCCGTGTTTTATACTGGCTCGTATTGAAAACACGGACGTCCTAGCATATCCAATATTTCATATGATTCTTCTGCTGCGATATCTGTGATGTGATCATGTGATGTTCTGTGATAGATACAGTATATAGTATATATGATATATTATATAGACGTTACTTATGTTTTACACCCGCGCTAGCCCTGCCCCTCTCTGCCGTTAGTTACCTAACTTAACGGTGCACGAGGGGACATCGAGGCTAATGCGGATGGCATAAGTGTACGTCGTATTTATCTGTGATGTTTAGGTACTTAAACAGTGGGACTTCATTAATGAGATTAATGAAAGTAAAAGAAACCTAAGATGTTGTAGAATCGAATTTCAAAATAAAACAGGTAGCTACTGTTCTTGCTTTGCACAGCGGTATATGTGATATATCCTGCACCTTATTCGATAAGGAAAGGACCGAGATCCCTTCACCGGGAGTGACTCCTTTAGCAATAACTGGCAGATGCTACACACTGCGGATACTCCGGTCGTCGCCACCTCGCCGGAAGGGCACCACATCGCCTGCATCTTTTACGGGCTCCCACCTCAATACCGAGGCAACTCGGGCGCGAAGCTGGCAAATCGACGCATCCAAGATTTGCTGTAGAATGTGTAGTGTAGAGGCTATGTCTCATTTGGGGGTTTTGTTGCCTTTGAAGATGATGGAGGAATCAAGATAAGAAAAATGGTGCTTGCATTTTTCTAGCATGAAATGAGATCAAGAATGAAAACCTCAAGAATGAAAACCTCTTCTTCTCTTTTCTCAAAATGAAACCTTATCATCTAAGAATGGTGGAGGAAAGAATATATCAAACATAACAAGAAGGGAGGTGAGTGTAGGAGAAGAGAATGTGTGACCACAACCAAACATCATCATAACAAAACTCACATCAACTCCAAATCAACCCTAATCACCATTAATGCAAAAGGTTGATGTAAAGAGAATCAAAATGATGGTGGAAAAGAAAAGATGCCATCATAATCAATACATTTGCAAGAAACCCCTCCACAATGTGTTATTTGCAAACTTGCAAATAACCCCCTCCATCGGAAAAGTCCGGCCGGGAAAGAACAAAGGAAAACCGGCCGGAACGGAATGCAATCAGGCAACTCCAGAAAACTGGTCCCGTAATAAATTACAGGAAAAACCCCGATACTGTGCATACACACCCGCTTCTGTATTCCGTCCGGATACAAATGCAATGAGACAAAATCTACACTGTACTAAACTAGGATCCGGCTTAAACCAAAGCCGGCTAGTAATATCCGTCCGATCCTGATCCGTGCAATACCGCACGTATCTGATCGAACCCTGCCATATCTCCATACGGCCTCTACAGCGTTTCGCCCGAAAGCTTGAGTAACTGAAAGTGTGGTGGACTCTAAAGACTCATCAATACTATGGTTGTGGATTTAACCACTAGCACGTCAGAGGTATAAGCCAATACGTGACGGGTCACCAGCTATTGACGAAAAGGGACGTCGATGAGCGAACTCATCCTGACACCCTACTGAGCCTGTCAGTGACAATATCCGTACAGTCCGGTCCGTTCGTCTGTGAGCATCGCATGGCGGGCCTAGGGGGTTGGTAAAAGTCAGACCCCCAAAAGCGGTACAAGTCGTGTCGGAGTGTAGCCCAGAACACCCTGAGATACTACTGGAATACCTACCAGTAAATCTCCTGCCTTGGCCAAGGACTTCGTGTAATGGCTCTCCTAGACACAGCGCGACCTCACCCCCAATACCGGGAGAGACGAACCCCTGAAGATCCGCTCACTGCCTCCATGTGGCTCGGGACTGTACCCAACTAAAACCTGTTTGCACGACTCCTTTGAGCCGAGGTAGGGTAGTAATCAAAGCACAGTGGGAACTCACACGAGACAAATGATGATCCTCAGGTCGATGAACTAACCTGTACACATGTCACCTGGGAACTGCTATCTAACGTCAGGTATAAGACCAACTAGCATGTTCCCGGCGAGTCCTGTCCGGTGTACTCATAACCCAATGAGCACCTGTATACATCTTAGATGAACCAACTGACACCAGTGGCTTGTGAGACCGGCCACCACCCCTCGTTGGGGTCTCGACTGTATACACTAGTCTACTCTGGAGAATCGATGCCCTGTCTCGAAACTCCAACGACTAGGGACCTTTTAAGGATGTGCTTATAGACTCCAGCTCTCACTTATATGATCGCCCTCATACTGCTGGCAGTCAAGCAAGAATCCTAGGGGCTCTATCAACGTGTAATAGCGACCTGTCAGGTCACCTAAAGCAGTACACGATGATAAAGATAAACCAGATAGCATACTATCATCTCGAGTAAGATTGTCCTACCGGGATAGGTCCTCCCTCAATCATTGCAATCACGTGCCTGTGATCCAATAATTGACTCTGAGGGCACTATCTCCAACAATCTCCCACTTGCACTCAAGGCTAATTATTGCGATGTCGCATACTCACAGCCCGTGTGATACCGAACACCCAACTCCTCTACTAGTCAGTCTCATAAATCCCGTTTGTGAAACTATTGCGGTCGAGGAATAGCCTCAGTGAGTGGATCCTCCTAGATGTTTCTTTCTATGTCTCTCTATATCTCAAGTTCGCGGAGAAAGTCATCTCCCGAAATGAGCAATACCTGTCTTAGAATATCTGGATGTCTGATGGGACCGAGCTCATAAATGAACTCCAAATCCAAACTTCTTAGACTGTATCGTCAACTGAACTTAATCAGTATTCTGCGCCATGCCACCCTCAGTATTGCCTTGGACCACCTGTCCAAAATACTGCCCCTCGTCAGAGGGAAAAACTATAACTCTGACAACCTCCTTGTCGTCCAGGTCACCTTGGAAGCCTGGAATGATAAACGTCTCCTAAAGGAGGCAGCCGTTATCATATCCCTAGAATATTCACTTATGTTCTAAAACTGCTTCCGACTGTTTCTCCAGGATTGGATCAATGTCAACTTATTGCATCTAGTGCAAGAACAACATCTGGTGTGGTACTTGACATCTCATGATTGACTCAATTGCCTGAGCAAGTGATCTGCCAATCATGCACATCCCTCTCCCCTTTAGTCTGTAAGACACCTTTAGAGAGGGTGACTCCATTACCTGCAGGTACACTACCATGCCAGGAGTCGTCCATTCTAAATACTCTTAGAATGCTGTCTAAGTACCCAGATTGGGAAACTACCCAAATCTAGATCTAAAACTATAGATCTAGTAACCAGTATGTCTGATATAATGTCCAAGTGCTTTGTGGAGAAACCACTGTGTGACGACCAAAGTATAACCGATCGTAGTATAGGAATGTCACTTCCTACTTTGTGTATGTTATCCAAATACCAGGATATCACACCCTACTACCTTCTCAACAGATCCATCCCCTATTCTGATGAAGTCAAACCTATGACTGTCACATCAGAAATAGATGATCTATCTCCGCTATATCTGCTTTAGTCTATAAATAGACATAAGCCTGATGTCCACCAATGCTTCCGCTGCTCCCACTGACTACGACAACCCTCTGGCAGAGTCATATAAACGTACACTTCTGAAGCTAGTTCAGAACGACGCTATACTCATCCTCCTGCCGGGTCTCGCAGCCTGGAACAACAACAATGGCAAGTGTGGGTAAACAAGAACTTCCCTGTCACCGTCCTTGAGGCTACCGGAGTACCTCTCGGGTGCCTGAAGTTACCCACCTTATCTGCGGAGTGGCCAATGGAATGTCAAATCAGATTGAATCTTTAGGTTCCTTATCAAATCTTCAGTAATCGTTTGCGGTTCTGGAATCACTTCCAGTTCTACCATACTCCCACTACTGTTTTTTGAAAAAATCCATTTTTAATAAAACTGTGGCGAGTCTAGAACAATATTTCTATTGATCTGCCATATGGTAGAAAGTCAACCCTCGTCATAGCCTGGGTCAACCCACAAACAGCCATTATAGAAACGTGCCTTGAGTTATCTAGAGTCTGGTTTTAATCATAAGCCAGACAACTCCCCGTACCTTAACAACGTTAAGATATGAACTGTTCTATATCTAATATAGGAACAGAGGCACTGATTTAATTGAACCAGATTCAAATCATGCAGCTGTCTCCAGTGCATGTCTACTAAATGGAGAGAGGCCGATCAGCGTTACTCAACTTAGGAATGCTTCCAATTATGAGTAACCTGAAAGAGAAGCAATTTCTCTTTATCATTACTATCAACTGAATACCATACACAAGTATCTACATCTTCGATCACTTTGAAGAATCCCGATACTTGCTACACCTGGTTCTCTACTCTATTCAAATACCTATAACTCCTCAAAACTTAGACCCTGTGTTTCTACGAAACACATGTCTAAGAACTAGAGAAGTTAAAAGTAAACAGAATATAGTATGAGGACCAACCCCTCTGTCCAAATGGACACTGGACAACATACAATACTCTGTATAAGTCCGCTGAGTTTAACAACTCTTTCACTGTGTGTCGTTGGTTGAAAACTGTACTTATGGTTAAGAAGAATTACACCGCTGTTTAATGCTCCTTACCTAACCATCCACTGATATAGGTAAATGTCATCGACATAATATCAAAAGGTATATCTCACTCTATGAAAATAGATGTACAGATATATCAATTTGAAATTGGTGCACAACAGCGGATATTCAAAACCAAATATTTGCCGACCGGCAAACAACCCAGGTGGCTTCCTCAAATATCACCAATTCCAACGAATCCCGATATAATGAGGATGGTCACCTAATTCCCAATAACTTACTCCCACTCATCATCTGTAAAACCATACAGATGTGAGAATCAAACCTGGTAAATACATACCCTGGAGCAAGTGTCTAATCGGGAAATCAGTTTTCTTTTAACAGTACACAGTTGAACCGAAACATTGAACTGTTTCGATGGGGTATCCTGGTATTCCTAGTAATGCCTCTACCATTATCCAGATTCACAACTATAACCGTATAATTCTTTGCCACCTCTCCAAATCCCTTTATATGTCTTTAGTCATTACCTTCTGCACACCCCTTAGGCTAAATGGTTTTCTTCCTTCCCTACCATTCGGCACCAGCCTATGGTTTGGAAGAAGACTATCCAATAAGCATAATGGGTGTATTGTCCTAGTCCTAGGAGCACTCGCAATGCGAGAGAAGGTGAAGATAAAAGACAACCGAATAAACCTTATTCCTATTTCTCCTGGACCAGAATCCATCCCCGAACTGGAACAAGTTCCTTTCGAGTGCGTATATAACCATACGATGGAGTATCCAATAAACTGTGGATCTTCGTAGTGATACGGAGTGTCCTGGAGAAATACAAAGGTGATTTAGGATTGGCGAAGAAATACTTGGTTTGGTCGTGAATATCAGTCGCAATTTACTTTGCCCTCTTACTAATCCCTTGCTTTGTCTTAATCTTAATACCTTCTGCACACCATCGTTATGCTAATTGGTTTTCTTCATTCCCCACTGTTCGGAACCAGCCTAAGGTTAGGAAGAAGACTATCCAATTTGCGTAATAGGTGTACTATCTCCTAAACCAAGGAGTACTCGCAATATGAGAGAAGGTAAAAGGAAAAGACAACTGAATAATCCTATCCGTTTTCTCCAGAACCGGAAACCATCCTCGAATTCCTTCGAGTTCGTATCTAACCATACGATGGTTTTGTCCAATGGAAGTGGACGTTCGTAGTAATACGGGGTGTCCTGGAGAAAAGGGTAAAAGTAGGAGTGGCAATGAGGTCTGCAACTCTGACAATCCAAAAGCCAGTGTTAAGTAGGTTCGGTCAACTTGGTCTCTGAGTCGTAGTCTTAGGGTCGGGTCAATGGTCGCTGCCATAGAGAGAGAGAAAAGAAACACTCAGCGTGCACTCTATCCTAGATCAGAATGGTTATCACTTTTTCTAATCAGGAAACCTCCCACTGTACCTCAAATTCTCCTCCAAACCTGAAAGAAGAATTAGTCGGGGTCACCCGAGGAGTAAACCAACTCATCAGTGGGAATCGGGATCCAACTATCATCGCATGATAACGTAACGGAATCCGCTCACGTTATCATACTCCAGAAGGTATGCGCATATCTGGCAAGTTTCAGTTCTTTTGAAACTCCCGATGTGGATTTTTGTCTCATGCTCTTATGACCTTGGCATGAGGTCAAAATATCATAAGTCACATGTCAAGTTCTTCCCATCATTATCCAGGTTAATTTGAACCCACCCGTACATACCCTTGACGTAGGCCAAAATAGTAGTACGACTGTCCCAAACCAACGCATCTATCTATGCTACAGATAAATATCCGGCAGCTACCAATCACTATGCCTTGGCGTGAGGTCAAAATACATAGCTTGAATACTACCGAATATTTAACTGAAATGATGGAGGGCTACGAATGGTTTCTGGCGAAAACCTTTAACGTAATGAACTTGATATCGTTGAAGGAACTGATAGCTTTGTAAAAATATAGTGACGAAAACCTTTGCTAAAGAGGTCACTCCCGGTGAAGGGATCTCGACTCTTTCCCCGTAGAATGAGGTGCAGGATATTCCAACTGAATACCATGATGCAAAGCAAAAGTAAACGGCTATAGTGAAGTTATTGCCCTGACGCAAACTTCTGTCCAAGGGGTCACTCCCGGTGAAGGGATCTCGGCCCTTGCCTCGTCGACTGAGGAGCAGGATATTCCAACTGAATACCACGATGCAAAACAAAAGTGAACGTCCTTACAATAACAGCTTTTTGAAAAGTGTTCCAACAACATCAGAATAGGTTTGTTTATCTTGCATTGATCCGAATCAACGCAGTCCCATCAATTGATCACACCACAAAGAACGAAAATATACTGACGTATGTATATGCCATCCGCATTCGCCACTGGGTCCCGTCATCACCCGTTATGTTAGCTAACTAACGACAGAGCGGGGACTGGACTAGCGTGGATGCAAAACATATACAACATCTACTAATATATATACCAATATATTATATTTCGCTCAGGGCGTGATAAAAATGCAACATCACAGAAATGTACAGCATCACAGAACAATACAGATATCTGGGATCCCCGGGTTTCACAGAGCCACTACTGAAACCCGACGTTCCCCTGGTCGTGTGGATAGCCTGTGCAATGAAAACTTAGACCTCTACAGGCGCGGCAAGTTACCCGCCAAAACCTGAAGCGAGGCAGCCCCCTTCAGCACCGTGAATGGACCACCCAGCACTTCACGGAATCCGGTAACTTGGGCACCCCTCCTGGGTCAACCTGTACCCCCTACGAGTGCGGCGAATAGCCCGCCAATCCTAGAGTGAAGCCCCCTCCGTCTCAATGCCATGAGATGTGGGCCCGTTGCCCTCTAGAACCCGGCTATCCGTGCACCCCTCCGCGGGGTAATCCTAGTACAGAAAGTAAAATATACATACAACGGGTACATCGACCGCAACCAGGTCGTGCCCCAAAAGAATAATACAATCAGGCAGTGACGGCAGTCCACATGTCGGACGCTCGCCCCGCAATATCAAATGTACATAATACAACAACACTGTACTAGCATTGCATCCAGGCTATCCCCCACGACCGATCCGCAACATCACAGCAAAAACACAGAACATCAACGTGAAAGTCACGTTCGCAAATCCGTCTAACCGGGCTATAGCAGTTAGACCGGATTTACCGATCGAGTGACATTCACGGTCGTAGATATAATGTAAATACTGTGAAATAATGTGTTTAAAATATCCGATCGATCAAAAATTAACAAGTGGGCCCCCAAGCAGTACTGTAGCACTCACAGAAATTCTGGGCCCAAGTTTAATATTCCAAAACCCCTAAAATCAGCCCAGAAGCCCACTGGAGAAATTGGACACAGTGAGGACACCAATGTGCGGCGGAACCGTGGCCCAAGGGGGGTTTGGCCGCGGTTCCGAGCTTCAGTGATCGACTCACTGCGTCGAATTTTTACAGCAGTCTTAGAATTTCCAGTACATTAGTTTTTTACAACCTGAAAAATTTTTGGAGTACAAAAAATTTCGACAGAAAACTGATGTGAGGAAAAACGCGAGTTTTTGGAATTTTGGTCGATCGGAAATGCAAACACATCAAACAAAGCTAGACGAAGTTAATGGCGAGGCTCTGATACCACTGTAAGTGCACGGCGGCGCCCCGGCCGTCAAACTGACGCCAATATGCGGAAGCGGTGATAAACTTTAATTTTGCGAACTTAGCAAACCGGCACCACCGCGCACTAAACACCCGGATCGTGCCATTAAACTAGATCTAGCAAACTACAAGACGGGTTAGAGATATACCGAGTGATCCGAGTTCTCCGGTCTTCTCGTCGTCGTCCCGATCTCCTGCGGATACTCCGGTCGTCGCCTCCTCGCCGGAAGGGCACCACATCGCCTGCATCTTTTACGGGCTCCCACCTCAATACCGAGGCAACTCGGGCGCGAAGCTGGCAAATCGACGCGTCCAAGATATGCTGTAGAATTTGTAGTGTAGAGGCTATGTCTCATTTGGGGTTTTGTTGCCTTTGAAGATGATGGAGGAATCAAGATAAGAAAAATGGTGCTTGCATTTTTCTAGCATGAAATGAGATCAAGAATGAAAACCTCAAGAATGAAAACCTCTTCTTCTCTTTTCTCAAAATGAAACCTTATCATCTAAGAATGGTGGAGGAAAGAATATATCAAACATAACAAGAAGGGAGGTGAGTGTAGGAGAAGAGAATGGGTGACCACAACCAAACATCATCATAACAAAACTCACATCAACTCCAAATCAACCCTAATCACCATTAATGCAAAAGGTTGATGTAAAGAGAATCAAAATGATGGTGGAAAAGAAAAGATGCCATCATAATCAATACATTTGCAAGAAACCCCTCCACAATGTGTTATTTGCAAACTTGCAAATAACCCCCTCCATCGGAAAAGTTCGGCCGGGAAAGAACAAAGGAAAACCGGCCGGAACGGAATGCAAATAGGCAACTCCAGAAAACTGGTCCCGTAATAAATTACAGGAAAAACCCCGATACTGTGCATACATACCCGCATCTGTATTCCGTCGGGATACAAATGCAATGAGACAAAATCTACACTGTACTAAACTAGAATCCGGCTTAAACCAAAGCCGGCTAGTAATATCCGTCCGATCCTGATCCGTGCAATACCGCACGTATCTGATCGAACCCTGCCATATCTCCATACGGCCTCTACAGCGTTTCGCCCGAAAGCTTGAGTAACTGAAAGTGTGGTGGACTCTAAAGACTCATCAATACTATGGTTGTGGATTTAACCACTAGCACGTCAGAGGTATAAGCCAATACGTGACGGGCCACCAGCTATTGACGAAAAGGGACGTCGATGAGCGAACTCATCCTGACACCCTACTGAGCCTGTTAGTGACAATATCCGTACAGTCCGGTCCGTTCGTCTATGAGCATCGCATGGCGGGCCTAGGGGGTTGGTAAAAGTCAGACCCCCAAAAGCGGTACAAGTCGTGTCGGAGTGTAGCCCAGAACACCCTGAGATACTACTGGAATACCTACTAGTAAATCTCCTGCCTTGGCCAAGGACTTCGTGTAATGGCTCTCCTAGACACAGCGCGACCTCACCCCCAATACCGGGAGAGACGAACCCCTGAAGATCCGCTCACTGCCTCCATATGGCTCGGGACTGTACCCAACTAAAACCTGTTTGCACGACTCCTTTGAGCCGTGGTAGGGTAGTAATCAAAGCACAGTGGGAACTCACACGAGACAAATGACAATCCTCAGGTCGATGAACTAACCTGTACACATGTCACCTGGGAACTACTATCTGACGTCAGGTATAAGACCAACTAGCATGTTCCCGGCGAGTCCTGTCCGGTGTACTCATAACCCAATGAGCACCTGTATACATCTTAGATGAACCAACTGACACCAGTGGCTTGTGAGACCGGCCACCGGCCCTCGTCGGGGTCTCGACTGTATACACTAGTCTACTCTGGAGAATCGATGCCCTGTCTCGAAACTCCCATGACTAGGGACCTTTTTAGGATGTGCTTATAGACTCCAGCTCTCACTTATATGATCGCCCTCATACTGCTGGCAGTCAAGAAAGAATCCTAGGGGCTCTATCAACGTGTAATAGCGACCTGTCAGGTCACCTAAAGCAGTACACGATGATAAAGATAAACCAGATAGCATACTATCATCTCGAGTAAGATTGTCCTACCGGGATAGGTCCTCCCTCAATCATTGCAATCACGTGCCTGTGATCCAATAATTGACTCTGAGGGCACTATCTCCAACAATTGATTTAGGGTAGTCGTGCGACCTTGTTGACCTCTGTCAAGGGTCATGCGGGTGGATTTACTTCAATCAAGAAATGACGGGTTGAACTTGACTAGCAGCCTATGGTTTGTTGACCTCTGTCAAGGTCATAGGACGTTAGGGGCAAAATATTATCGGGAATTTCAAGTGTTGAGATTTGCAATGAGATTGCATACCTTCTATGAGATAGTTGGATCCCGATACCCGCTGCGAGTAAGTGTTACTCCTGGGAGAGTTTTATACATTACAATTAGCCGATCAAGTAGGTGTCTAGAAAGGTGTCAATGGGGTTACGCCTCTGGGAAAACGAGGTTTACATTAATTAGGTTCGTGCGAAAGCACGGGGGACCTCCCTCAAAGTACCGACACTGGCCTGGCTGAAAGATTGGCGAACTTGTAGTGTGTAATTAATCCCGGCTAGTCTTTCCTTTTAGGGTTTGAAGGAAGATTTGATAAAAAGCAGTGGGAGCCATCCTGATTAGATAAAATAATAACCAATCTATTCTTGCAAGAGCGCACGCTGAGTGTTTTCTTCTCTCTCTCTCCTGGTAGCGACCATATCACGCCTTAATCAAGATAATAATACGGATTATTGACCGAACCCGCTTGTTATACTGAGCTGGGGAACGTTGGTCCCGCTCCAACTTATAATTGTTATAAGACAGAGTAGGAAATAGGGGAATACCAAGATTTCCCGTGCCGCCCAAACGAAGAAAGTGCATGAGATGCATCATCTTCGGGTGTGTTCATTATACAGAACTGTTTCTCAGTATCCTCCGCATCCTGGGTATATGATACCGGATCAGGATCCCAGATATGTAATCTGTTACATAGGGCTACAAAAGGGTAGAAAAACTGAGAACGGGTGATAAGTTTCATGAGACAGAAAACGGGGCAAGAGTTGCAGCCAAGTCTGTTGGTCACTGTCACCCTGTATTGCAAATACATTGATTCTGAACGAATGTTATTAGATACCGAACCTGATATACAAAATCATATCAGTCTCTTTATTAGTAAAGAAATGATAAAATTTTGTATTGTTGGATAATGTTTTGAACATTTCCTATATCAAAAGTTGATCGGTTCAGGCACGTTATCTAAAAGCATTGACGTTCTAAATCAAACTACAGTTCTTAGTATATGGAACACACATAAGAGGAAGAGTTCACAACTGAACGAATCCTTCTTAAGGTATTGTAGACTAGGTCATATCAATGCGACCCGACTAGCTGAAGTTACATTTAGATGCATATTTAAATCAGTTTAAATTTACATCTTGTGAAACTCGCCAGTCATGTCACAAAGATATGATGACCATAGCTCTGTTTATTGGAAACAGAGAAAGAGTTAGTGAACTCTTGGGATGATACATGTTGATGTATGTAGGTCCCCTGTCTACACATGCCAGGACTGGTTCTTTATACTTCATTATATTCTCTGATAATCTCTCAAGATTCAGACATATGTTCCTGTTGAAACACAAGTCCGAACCTTTTGAGATATTCACAGAATATAAGTTAGAAGTAGAGAACCACAATAAGGGTATAAGTATTATGTCTTTTGATTTGATCGAGGAGGAGAATACTTGTGCACGGAAATCCTGGACTATTCTAAAGGAGAATGAGATTCTCTCTCAGCATTACTCCTCTGTATACACCATAGACGATGGTATATCGGGGCGGAGCAGATACACCCTATTTGATATGGTGTGCTCTATGATGAGTACTACTGAGTTTCCTATTTGGGAGTTATGCGCTTGTAAAGTTGCATACCTATTGAATAGGGTTCCAATCAAATCAGCTGCCTACCGCTTCATATGTGATATGGAAAGGGAAGAGCCCATCTCTTAAGTTAGTTAAGATTTGGGGTTGTCCGGCCTATGTCTAAAAGCAAGATCTGGACAAGCTCGAGGCAAAGTCTGTAATGTAGAACTGGAAATGTTCCAGCCATACAAACTGCAGCTGATGATTTGATAGAACCAAAGGATTCGGTAGATTCCAACGAACCTCAGCCTCTCCGCCGATCTAGTAGGGTTCCTCACCGACCGGAGAGATACTTCGGTTTCTCTATGACAGTGGGAGCGAGGATTGCATCATAAGATGATGACCCAACTAGCTTCGAGCTGGCCATCAGGAGTAAGACTCTGTAAGAATGGCTGGATGCTTAGTAATCTGAGATGGAATCCATCTACACCAACAAAGTATAGACTTTGGTTGCTATATCTGAAGGGTTAAATCCCCATCAGGAGCAAGTATATCTTGAGAAGATTACTTGGTGTAGATGGAAAAGTTGAGACTTTCAAGGCTAGACTTGTTAAAGGTATTCGTCATCAACCAGGCGTGGATAATGATGAAACCTTTTCCAGTATCTATGCTTAAGTCCATCCAGATCCTACTTGCCACGGCTACATACCATGACTACGATATCTGGCGGTTGGGTGCCATGACTGCTTTTCTAAATGATGTTTTAGAAGAGTGTGTCTGTAAGTACACAGCCAGAGAGCTTCGTAAACAGTGGGAGCAGCGGAAACGTGTGCAAGATACTTTATAGGATAAAGCAGGCATCGCGGAGATGGAACGTCTGTTTTGATGAAGTATCAAAGAGTTTGACATCGTCAAAATGGTAGATGAACCTTGTATAAACAAAAAGGTAGTAGGGAGTATGGTGACGATCCTCGTAGAGTACGTGGATGACATACTCAAGATAGGGAAGGAGTTTCCTATGCTACGCTCGATCAATCTCCGCTTATCATAATGATTCTCCATATAGGATCAAAGTGATACCTCCTAAATCCCGAGTTTTGGATCTATGAGATAGATTTAATTGGATGTTAGGAATCTTACTAGCTGTAGTGAGATGGTATCAATCGATCCTGGGGAGAATCACTGGAAAGGTTCCAGAGTGATAAAGACGACTGAATGTCAGTCGCAGGCATTGTCTTTACCCTCTGTCGAGGGACGGTATGTTGGAAGACTTCCAAGCTAGATACCGTGGCATACTAGACGATAAAGGCAGGATACATCGCTACTTAAGATGCTACCAAAGAGGCTGTTTGGGTGTATAATGGTTCATAAGATGAACTACGTTCCTACCATTGTGAGACAATGGAGTTGTGGCTTATGCCAAGGAACGCCGGTCCCATCAGTGATCCAGACTTATTCTAAGGCGGTATCACTTGATCATGGAGATAGTTGATCTCCAGGGTGATCGAGGTTAGGAGAGCAGACTCAGAGGATAACACGGCGGATCCACTCACGAAGGCCTTTTCCCAGAGAGAGACTGTTATGGGATGGTTGAGTATGAGATACTACAACCACTGCTATCAGATGGCCCTCGTGCAAGTGGGAGATTGTTAGTTATATGTATGCCCTAGAGGCCATTACTGTATATTGGATGTATATTGTAGTGAATGCTGGGACATATATAGGGAGGACTTTCTTGCTCGACATGATAGTATGCTATCTGGTTGACCTTTACCTTAACCTGTACACTGATTGTCTCTCTGTTACATGTTGGTAAAGCCCTTAGGATGTGTACTTGACTACCTGGACTATGATGCGGATCATACTAGTGGGGACATGGTAGTCCATAAGTACATCCTTGAAAGTCCCTAGTCGTGGGTGTATCGAGATGGGGCATCGATATACCAGAGTAGACTAGTGTGTACCTTCTCGACCCATACAGATGGGTGATGGATGATCCCTTATCCATTGGTGTTTGACATCGGAGATGATACACGGGTGCTCAGTAGAGACTGGGTACACTGGACGGACTCGCCGAGAACTCCCAGATGGTATTATACCTTACGTCAGATGGCAGTTCTCTGGTGACACTGGTACAGAGTAGTCTGTTGACCCGAGATCGTCATAGAGTCTTGTGTGGTTCCCACTGTGCTTTGATTTCCATCTTACCACATCCAAGAGGGCATGCAAAACGGTGGTTTTTGGGTACAGTCCCGAGTCACATGGAGGCAATGAGCGATAGGAGGGGATTCGTCTCTCCCGGTATAGGGAGTTGATGTTGCGCAGTGTTCGATTGGCTATAACAGGAAATCCCTGGCCAGGGTTGCTGAGATTTACTGGTAAGTGTTACCAGTATTTCTCGAATTGTTATAGACCTCATATCGACACGACTTATCGAGCTATTGGGGTCTGACGTTTACCACCCCTAGGCGAGATATGCGACATATTAGACGATCAGACCGGACTGTACGGTAGTGTTACTGGTTGGATTCTCTGGAGTGTGAGCGGGCTTGCTCGTCGATCTTCTGATCGCTCAATACCCGGGTGGCCGTTACGTTTAGCAGACCGCTTGCGGCTTGTGGGTGTTTGATATGATCATCACCTGCTGCCGGCGTATTGACGAGTCTTTAGAGTCCTACACAGAGGTTTCCTGGCTCAAGCGAAACGAAATAGGAGCGCATATGAGATATGTGCGACACCGAGAATAATGCGTGTATGTGATACCGT
The DNA here is from genome assembly GCA_030015575.1 of Agapanthus africanus. Classification (NCBI taxonomy): domain Eukaryota; kingdom Viridiplantae; phylum Streptophyta; class Magnoliopsida; order Asparagales; family Amaryllidaceae; genus Agapanthus; species Agapanthus africanus. The sequence continues at coordinate 207,362,709 of JASDDO010000004.1, read as the reverse complement.
ATTTCATTCTCGCGATGAATGTATCGAATGGTTGTATGCGATATAACCTAGTTATCGAATCAAGGATTGATTCGATAAATCGATACATAGTATACTAGTCGGTTGTGTGCGACATGACCGGATCATTGAATCAAGTGTTGATTTAATGATTTAATGTATAATTATATATTTGATATATTACTTTGCATTAACTAGTATTGGTTCACTTTAAATGGATTTTCTCACTTGAAGTTCACAAGTTGGATATGTGATATACTTTTGTGCACTTGATTGTATCATGTTTGATGATGCATGCTTACTTGAGTTTGTGTAAAGATTAAACCATGGTTATTTAAATGGTTAGGGTTTTGTTTTTCATATCTATTTATTCATTTATTTATTTATTTTCTTTTTGGAAAATGAAAAGAAAAATGGTGGCTTTATTTGGATATATGTTGAAGCTTCATGAAGCTTTGACTTAGTCACCATTTTTGTCTTCATACCTAACCTAACCATTCACTTAACCTTAGTTTAATCTCTACACTTGACCATGGTTTAAATTATGATAAGTATTCTTTTTCTTTTCATTTTTAAATTAACTTATCATAATTCTTTTCTTCATCATCTTCTTCTTCTTCACATGAAGAAGCTTACTTCATCAATGGTGATTGATGAAAACAAGTGAGAAATCCAATTCTAAAGTCTACCCACTTCCTATTTCTTCATCCTCTACCTCTTGTCAAGTAGTAGAGTGTGTTTCCTTCACAAGTTTTCAAGGCTTGGTGAAGGTGGAACTTGATCTAGTGATGCCTCGATGTAGATCATCTTCGGCACGTTGTCGACGACCTAGCCCGGTCTTTTCTCCGATGAAACCACCGTGAGAGTCATGGTTTGATTTGGACAGCGGAGAGGACTTCATTGCGGAGCCGTGGAGGTGGAGCACCGGATCTACAAAGGTTGTATTTCCGTTATTTTATAGTTTAGTTGTAAACTAGCTCGTTTTATCGCCTAAAATTTAGCCAACGATCTTGTTAGGGTTTTTAAAATTTGAAATTGGCATGGTTGATGCCTTGTGAGACCTCTTGAGAGTGCATAGGAACCCTACACATGGGACTCTAAAATAGAATCCAGACCGTAACCTGTGCCTGAAATTACGATATGTTATATGTGTGACTTGGTTATGATATGATATATGTGTGACTTGATTACGATATGATATATGTGTGACTTAATTACGATATGATATATATGGCATGATATTTCTGAGGAACAATTGACGACGTATATGTTCGCAGACAATGATATATGATTAATGATATTCGGATGTATGCGATTAGACTATAGTACCTTTGATCATGACATTATTTGATGATGATATTATACGAATGATGAGACACGTAGGTGATACTTGACCCCTACCCCGATATTGGGATGCCGTACGATGGATTTTACCGTACGAGGCATAGATGTGATGATTGATCCGCACTCTTGATTTGAGGAAGCCATACTACGTACGTGACGCTATTGAGGCTGGATCGCCGACTATTAGAGATATGGACTCAGACCTTAGGTGGACTCTTATTTCTTATCGACTAGTTTCTTAGATTTAGTTCCTTAGGAGGTTAGATAGATACTAGTTTAGGCTCAAGTTATAGAGTTGTAGTTAGACATGTATATTACAAATGAGTGGTTATACACATCTGTCTTTACATTCAGACCGTAATCATCATGTTGCATGTTCATACATATGTTTCTCTAATCATTATGAAACTCTGCCTGTTAGGACACCAACTCCATTACCGATGATGCGCATATTCCACGCACACTTATTGCCGGTTCACACACATCATCATCGGTAATTGCTATGCCACGTACACTTTAGAATATATTATCTTTTATTGATAGAATCAGCTAGAGACTTGATCAATATAATATTGTGATTACTCTCAGATGTTAGTCTAGACATTGCATTTATTACTTAGACATGTCATGCATTCACATTTTCATGTTATCATGCAGTATTGTGGTGATTATGCCGATACTTATCATTTGCTTACTCATGATATTGGGATTTTGGATTTCTATGAGATTTCTGGATTTTTGGGGAAAACCGCAAGAATATATATAAAAGCTTCTCTCTCTCCTCTTCTCTTTTTAAAATATAAGTTGCGGTTTTCTCGTGATGTATGTGTCGTCCACCATGAGATTTCATGTTTTCTGTTGGATTTCGAGACCCGATTCGAGGAGTGGATGAACCGTCTCGGGTACATGGTGGGCCCGGTATGGTACCCGGGGCAAGAAGATCGAGTTGTAGACGATGAGCCTGGCAGGGGAAGACTACCTACCGGTGATGTCTGGCGCGGCGGATATCCGGAGGATACCGACCATTGTCGTGAGATTTGATGATATGGGCCGATCCGGATTGACGGAGCCCGAGATATTGAGACTATGAGGTATTGAGACTTGAGATTTACATGATTTGTGTCGATGCTTGACACGGATTTCCATGGATTTCATCGATGATGTTTCAGACTTCTATACAAATTTTACTATGGTGAAAGTTAAAGACTTTTTATACAGATATATCCAGATTTCAGGGTTGATTGTTTTACATTCATGGTGTATGCATAATCATTCACACGACATATTACTATTTGAGGCACTGACACGAGCACGGAGCATTTGCACTTACGCGTAGTTTATTACCCTGCACTACTAGATGCCCAGTGATATATTAGTATATTATTATGACCTAGGACAGCGTCGTACATTCGATTTCTTTTCGCAGATGTCTTCTACTCACGAGTTGGCAACTCACCCCCGTTGTGCCAAATTTTATTACAGGTTCGATGTACAGGTTTCCTTGGTAGCTTGCTGGCTCATCATTTCATTCAGGATGATTTGCACGGTAGGTTGGTTCACTTGTATCTGGACCGCCATTGTACTTTTAATTATTTCATTTGTATCTAGTAAGCTCCATCAACCAAACTTGTATTACTTGATAGTTTACTGGACCAGTTATTTATTTCGACCTTAGAGTCACGCTTGTATTATTATGGTATCTGGTGGATTTGTTTTCTTTTGAATTTTGAGCCTCGCCCTTTGGCGTTGTATATGATTGTGCTTGGTGTGGTTGTTTCCGTCTGTTGGCGTAGAGCTAGCTCCCGCTTGGGGATGCCTTTTTATTGCTGTATATATATTATTCTTGTTTGTACCCGTTTGGGGCCAGTTTTTACAAAGGAGACTGCCGAAATTTTTGAGAAAATTGGATGTTGCTTTTAAACTTGTTTTTCTACATGTTTTCCTTTACTTCTTCTTTTATATGGTTTAGATTTCTGGGTTTCGGCTTACTTAGATTACGTTGCGCCTCTATACGCTTCGTAATTTAAGTGCCAGTCACGTTTCGTATCTTCGGGTCGTGACAAAGTTGGTATCAGAGCGCTAGGTTTAACCTTTGTATATGTCTAGGGTGACCCTTGGTTGATAGAGTAGGCAACTTAGGTAGAGTGACGTACCGTGGGTATGATCCGCGGCATACTTACGATACGCTACTCTTATTAAGTAGCCTTAGGATGTACATTTCTTTGCACCGCATTTCATTCGTTCCTTTGATCTATCTTCGTCGATATCGGATGGTGGTTTATGTTACCACGGGCGCACTGGCAGAGGGAGCTGCGGCTCGAATGCGATAACCATTAGGGTATCGTTTATTCTTAAGGATTGAAGCATTGTTTAGCGTGCGGACGAAGGGTATTCACATGCCGTCCAGACGAAGTTAAAGGATTTGAACGATTGTCAGAAACCCATTTTCCCAAGTTTAAGGTATTCGGAAGAACATGCAGGTATTTCTATGGACCCTCTAGAAGAATGAAACCCTAACTCGACATAATGACCACGTGAACGCCCTTGAACCTTAGGGTTTACGGCAGTTCCGCGGTGCCATTAGTGAGGCTTGGGTTTGCCCTTCTACGGCTGATCCGCAGATGTTGGGGTATGTACTGGATATTTTTAAACTGTACTTAAGTGTTGAGCTCTCGGGGAATTATGGGATTTTGATGAATCGATCGAAAAGTTTAATGTAGTCCGAATATCAGGTGAAGGGATAGATTACGTGGGAGACTCTAGATATGAGTATCGCCGTTGGTAGCGCAATAAGCACACCTATGAAGAGACGAGTTCGAAGCAGTCGACATCGGAGGAAAGAGGCGCACATTGACGATAGTGTTTTCGATTGTGATTTGGTGATTTGAATTTCATATTTCCGTTGTTTGGATTTTGGTATTTTGAGGGTTTTGTTCTACGATTGGTATTTCTTATGTGTACATTCATTACATTCTATTTGTGTTTCATATATATCAGTTGTATTGATGTTGTTTTGTACACACCCAGTGCACTTGATTTGGTTTTATACATTTTGAGATACTGATTTGATTTCGTGCATATGGGTTACACATGATTTTGACATATGCTTCGACCTAGTTTTCATGCATTTTCGTACTGTGATTTCGATTTTGATATTCGGTATATGTTTTCGTGCACCATGTGCACCTGATAGAGATTCTTGCGCACACTTGGCGCACTTGATGCGATTTTTTGCACACCAGATGCACTAAATCAGGGTTTTGTGCAGATCAGATGCACCTGATATTAGAGTCGTGCACGCCCGTTGCACTTGACAGATGTTTTTGGTGCACACCTGTTGCACTTAGTTTCGTTTTTGTGTGTATTCGTGGCATCTGTATTTGGTTTTGATTTCAGTGCGCACTGGACGCACATGATATTTTTATGATGTGATTGGGATTGATTTCAGTTTAAGAAGTATATTTTTATAATCATTACTATTGATTTGGTAACCAGGCGGGACGTGTATGTTAAATAAAAGATATATATATATATATATATAGCTATTTTTTTAAAATAAACGTCCGCTACTTATGCCGTGACACGTGCATCGCACGGCGATTTTCAAGAGGGGTTTTTGCATGCTTCTTTATTAAGATGTTTAGACGATTTTACTACGATGCACACTATATATAAATTATAGATTTGATGTATATTACGTTGGTTTTCGTATTGGGCTTGGATATTTTATTTTCACCATAACTCCGATGATTGCGTTATGTTTGACGGAGTTTTGATTTTGAGTTATGTACTTGTTTTTTTTCGTGCGCATGCATCGCGCTAAAAATGTGTTTTATGTATTGATGATTTCGGTACCCCGACGATTTGAGTGTTTTGCTAAATGTTTTAGTAATTAGAGGGGGGGGTTTTAATTTAAATTCGGGGAACAAATTTCTTAAAGGGGGGAAGATTGTAAAATTTTAAAAATAAATAAATAATTAATTAAATAAATAAAATTCTTTAAGTGAATTTTATGATTTTCGGTAAAATAAAACGTATTTTTCGTAAAACTAAACCGTAATTATTTTTCATTCTAAATTTTAAAAAGACCTATTTTAATTATGTAATTACTAGTAAATGGTGTTTATTTAGTCACTTATAAATTTTTAGTTTAATTAAATATTTTTCCTTAATTAATTATTTTAAAAAATTTACATAATCTTTATTTTTACATTAAATTAGTGTAAATTACAAATTTGAAATGGGTTAATTTTATAAAATGAGCCATGCCATGTTAGAATCAAGTGTTTTTATGAAAAATTCTTTCTCAAATATTTTCATGATTCTAGACTTTTCTAGGATCAATTTTTATAAGAAGAAAATTATTAAATAAAGAATTTAATGAAAAGACGTAAAGGATGTGTTGTTTTGGGAGAAGTTTCTACATCATTCTTCACACTTTTCTTTCTCTCCCTTTCCTCCCTAACATGGCCGGCCACTTCCCCATGGCAGCCCCCCATTTTTCTCCACTTGATTTTGTTACAAAAATTATCTAAATTTCATCAAAAATTCCAAAATAAACCTCAAAATTCATATCCAACCTTTACCCAATATTCTTTGACCTATTTAGCATGGATCTTGGAGATGGAAATCCATTATTTTGGAGGCATATTTTCATGTTTGGATTTCATGTTGTGGAGGTATAAATTTTATTCTTATGTTTTATTGTTATTAAATGTTTCATTCTAGCATATTTAGATTTAATTAATTAATTCTATTTACAAGTTTCAAAATTCAAGTTAGGGTTTATAAAATCAATTTATGGTTTCTATTAATTAAGTAGGGTTATTATAACTAGTTTAACAAATTTAGAATTGGGAAATCTTGTATGGTTGATATATTGTAAATTGTTTATCCAAAATTGTTTAAATTAAACAATTTTGCAAACTAGATTTCTATATATTGTATATATTGGTGAGATAAAATTCCAATTAATGTTTATAACACTAGATTGTGGTTTTAATGAGGATATTAACTTGTTAGTGGAATGAAAAACTTAATTTGGTTACTAGTTTTTATTTATAATTGAGAAATTGTGAGAAAAATGCTATTTTGCTAACTAGATTTTAGAAATTCTTAAATGAATGAGATTTAAAATCTAATTTATGGTTTCATTATATTACTATCATAATGAATTGTAGTTTAATAAGTTAATTCATGCACAATCAAGTCTAGAAGTGAAATTGTGAAATTTTGCTTAAAAGTATCGAAATCGGGCAAGTTTGCAAACTAGAATTTCAATTTAATACAAATTAGGGTGTTAAAAATATAGTAATGGTTTATATAGTCTAGTTATGCTATTTAAAGAGTATTATGACCATTAGTTTCTTTTAAACATCAAGTTTTGAAGTAAAACGGTAAATTGACATTTTCAAGGTTTTGCGGAATTGGACGATTTGATCGATTTTAGGGTTTCGATGAATTAAATCGTGTTTTATATTATAAGTAATGAGTTTTAAAACTACGAGTTGTTTGTTGGTGTTTTATCTCGATCAATCGGCGTTTGTACGCCGATATCGAGCGATATTTGGTTCTTTTGCATGAGCGGGTCATAGGTTTTAACCTATGCGTGTTTCGTGCGTCGTTTTGGTTTTGTCCGTGATTCAGTTTACGATATTATATATGTTTGCGTATAGATACCCCTCGCGTGGACTTCGGACGAGGAAGAAGAGGAGGGCGACATCGTCTTTGGCAGACAAGGACCAGGTGAGTAGATGTATATCTACGGGGGAAGTCGGGTGGATGGCGTTTAGTACCCCCGCAAACGTAGAATAGGTGTATTACTTATTGTCATTAGGAAGCCAGACGTGACCTTAGAATTTCGGTGAGTTGGACCCTAGTAATGACCTTAGGTTGGACTAGATTGATTTAGAAAGACCTTATCCGAGGATGAATATCTTGGAGGAGATTCGTAGGTTTCAGGTAGATACACACACGCGCACACACAGAACTCGACGTGGTGTTTACGTGTATGTATATATATATATAGGACTAGGTGTAGGTATACACACACACACACACACACACACACACACACAACACGTATATGTGATACCAGGATGTGATATGATACACGGGGATGAAACAATATAACTGGGCTTGATGCCGTGATTCTTGGCTATACGGTCGTATTATGATGCAGTGAATCATTAGAAAATGAGATAATGAATAGGTATACATAAATAAAAATGGGTGGTGATGATATTGAGTTACATGGGACTCTAAAATAGAATCCGGACCGTAACCTGTGCCTGAAATTACGATATGATATATGTGTGACTTAGTTATGATATGATATATGTGTGACTTGATTACGATATGATATATGTGTGATCTGATTACGATATGATATATATGGCTTGATATTTCTGAGGAACAATTGACGACATATATGTTTGCAGACAATGGTATATGATTGATGATATTGGGATGTATGCGATTACAGTATAGTACCTTTGATCATGACATTATTTGATGATGATATTATACGAATGATGAGACACGCAGGTGATACTTGACCCGTACCCTGATATTGGGATGCCGTACGATGGATTTTACCGTATGAGGCATAGATGTGTTGATTGATCCGCACTCTTGATTTGAGGAAGCCATACTACGTACGTGACGCTATTGAGGCTGGATCACCGACTATTAGAGATATGGACTCAGACCTTAGGTGGACTCTTATTTCTTATCGACTAGTTTCTTAGGTTTAGTTCCTTAGGAGGTTAGATAGATACTAGTTTAGGCTCGAGTTATAGAGTTGTAGTTAGACATCTATATTACAAATGAGTGGTTATACACATCTGTCTTTATATTCAGACCATAATCATCATGTTGCATGTTCATACATATGTTTCTCTAATCAGTATGAAACTCTGACTGTTAGGACACCAACACCATTACCGATGATGCGCATATTCCACGCACACTTATTGCCGGCTCACACACATCATCATCGGTAATTGCTATGTCACGTACACTTTGGAATATATTATCTTTTATTGATAGAATCAGCTAGAGACTTGATCAATATAATATTGTGATTACTCTCAGATGTTAGTCTAGACATTGCATTTATTACTTAAACATGTCATGCATTCACATTTTCATGTTATCATGCAGTATTATGGGGATTATGCCGATACTTATCATTTGCTTACTCATGATATTGGGATTTTGGATTTCTATGAGATTTCTGGATTTCGGCTTACTTAGATTACGTTGCGCCTCTAGACGCTTCGTAATTTAAGTGCCGGTCACATTCCGTACCTTCGGGTCGTGACAGTTGTGCCTCACGAAAACGATTAAGTAAAAGTGGACAGGCGCTGACATGAGCAAGCCGTCCCCTCAGTAGAGGTGAACTTAAGTTGTACTCAACGGTCGCACAGGAACTGTAAATCTGCAGAAGACTGTCTCTGAACTGCGCACAACTGGAACAAGCTACCCCTGGGCCTACGACTCAAAGCATCAGCTCCCACAATCGCCTTGCCCCGGGCAATAAAGGATCTCACAATCACAATTCTTTACAAGATCCACCCAACGGCGCTGTCTCAATAATCAAAACTTGCTGCAGGAAGATTAAGCTCTAGTGGTCTGTGAAAATCTAACACGACTCTCCATACAAATAGTGTCTCCAAATCCTCAGCGCAAGACCTCCGCGGCCATCTCCAGATCATGAGTGGGATAAATCTGCTCGTGCTACTTCAACTGTCGGGAAGCATAAACGATAACTCTATCACGCTGTTAGATATGTATGCCCTAGAGGCCATTATTGTATAGTACTGGTTTGTATAATACATTTTGGAGGCTTGGGATATATATATGGTTTTACGACAGTCTTGCTCGATATAGTAGTATACTACTTGGTTTGTTTCTATCTTAATATGTGTATATGTTTCTTTTAACATACCGCTAAAAACATATTGGTAGAGCCCTTAGGATCTTTTCTTGACTACCGGCGTTGTGATGGCGATCACACTAGTGGGGGCTGGGTAGTCTATAAGCACATCCTTATTTTGGTCCCTAGTCGTAGGATTATCGAGACAGGGCATCGATACTCCAAAGTAGACTAGTGCATATGCTTCTCTTCCCAGCAGGGGAGATGGTCTGTCCCACAGCCATCAGTACGTCGTACTGGAGATAGTATGCAGGTGCTCGTTAGGTTACGAGTACACTGGACATGACTCGTCGGGAACTGTTAGTTGGTATTATACCTATCGTCAGTTAACAGTTCCCAGGTGACATGAGTACAGCTTAGTCCGTTGACTTGACACTGTCACTCCGCCTCGAGTGTGTTCCCACTGTTCTTAGATTACTACCCTACCACGGCTCTACTGAGTCGTGCAAACAGGTAGTAGTTGGGTGCGGTCCCGAAGCACTTGGAGGCAGTGACGGTTAGACAGGATTCGTCTCTCCTGGTATTGGGGGTTGATATCGCGCTGTGTCTAGGAGAGCCATTACACAAAGTCCCTGGCCAGGGCAAGCGAGATAGACTGGTAGGTTTCCAGTGTTATCTCAGGTGTTCTGGGCTACACTCCGGCACGACTTGTACCGCTAGTAGGGGACTGACATTTACCGCCCCCCTAGGCCCGCCATACGATGTTCTTAGACGAACAGACCGGACTGTACGAAGATTGTCACATACAGGCTCAGTAGGAGTTCGGATGGGTTCACCTTGTCAGTCTTCTTATCGGCATCTACCTGGGGACCGTTATGTAGAGCTAGTGCCGCTTGCGGTCTGTGGTTAACCCAACTGCCAGCGTAGTATCGAGTCTTTAGAGTCCCACACAGAGGGTTACTCTCCTTTGGGGAAAACTGAGTAGAGGTCGCATGGTTTTGCGACAGGGTCCGTTCACACTCGCGCACTTGTGCACGTTTGGTGACCGGGCAGTTATTACTAGTGGGCTTTGGTTTAAGCCAGATACTGGTATTGGTTTTGGGATTGGTTTTGTCTCATTGTATTCATGTTCCTCGGAACGCGGATGCGGGTGTGTATGCACAGTTGATAGAGGCAGAGGCAGAGGATTCTCATTAGGGTTGTTGACCGTTTGACTTTGGTTGACTTGTTGACCGTTGACTTTTTCCAAACCCTAATGAGAATGATAAATATGATTAATAATGATAATCAAGGATTGTTGTGTGATGGTTACGTTGACCATTTGACCATGGTGGACATTTTGACCATTGTTGACATTTTGACCATAATCATTTCATATCAAAGATACTTCTTGATCTTTGCAAATTGCATTTATTATAAAATGACAATGGTCATTCCATACTCACCATCACATTTTCCTTTTTTGATTATTATTGTTAATCTATTATTCTCATATGAGCATGGTTGCAAAAGAGAGCTCTCATTCTATCATATCTTTTCTCTCTCTTTACAAAAGCTCTTCTTCTTCCTCTCTCAAAGCTTAAGTGTTCCATGTGTTGGAAATCATAAGTTTTTGAGACAAAGCCACCATAACACATCTCTACTCATTATAGGGTACTAGGTTTAGCAAACCAAATACCTTAGTTACCTCTAGGTTGAGGTAGGAGCTCAAGTTCGAGGCCCTCGGGTGGATCTATCTTCGTCAAAGAGGAGACGAGAAGGAGGAGCCGTTCAAACTACTACAAGGAGCAAGCAAGGAGGAGAACAACAAGAAGAGAAGGAGTTCAAGAGAACAACAAGAAGAGAAGGAGTTCAAGACTAGGTATAACCATTCTACATAGTAGTTATAACTTGTAGATTTTTGTTAGTTTTGTTTAGCAACGATCTTTCATGAAACGGTCCATGTTACCTAGCTAGGGAAATTTTTTTCATTTTACCTATTCCGCCTCCCCGAAAGAACCGGGGTGGGTAACGTAGACCTAACACATGCTTCATCAGTACACAATCGAGCCCCACTCACGAAAATCACAGTAAACAACAAAGTCGCCCGACCCAGAAAGCAAAGATAAAACTGGTGCAGTCGTTACCCGAGACTTCAACCGCTGAAAACTTCGCACGCATGCCTCAGTCTAAAGAAAAGGAACCCCCTTCCTGGTCAATCCGGTCAGTGGTGCAGCGATACTCAAGAAATCTTGCAAGAAACGGCGGTAAAAACCGGCTAAGCCCAAAAATCTGCGGACCTCTATCCTTGAAAAGGTCTCGGCCAAAGCTGTACGACCTCGATCTTCCTCGGGTCCACATGAATACCGTCTCCTATAACCAGATGACCTAGGAAGTCAACACGATCAAGCCTGAAGGAACCCTTCAAGAATTTAGCAAACAGCCGGTATTCTCCCAATGTCTGCTACGAAAATCCTTAAGTGCTGCTCATGTTCCTCACAACTCTTGGAAAAGACCAGAATGTCATCTATAATACATCAATAAACTGGTCGGAGAACGGCCTGAAGAATATGGTTCATCAAATTACGAATGCTGCTAGGGCATTGGTGAGTCCAACGACACCACCAAAAACTCATAAAGCCCGTAGCGCGCAAAAAAGCAGTCTTCGGAATGTCATCACTCTGAACTCGCAACCAATGATGACCCGATCCCAAACAAACTTAGAAAATGTCTCCCTCTCTGGAGCTGATCAAAGAAATCGTCAATGCGGGATAAAGAATACCTATTCGCACCGTAACTCGGTCCAATTGACGATTAATCAATACACAATCTTAAACTTCCGTCCTTCTTCTTGACTAACAGAAGTGGAGCTCCCCAAAGCGAAACACTTGGACGTACAAGTCCCCCTATCTAGCAACTCTGCAGCAGATCCTTAAGCTCCCTATGCTCCGCTGGCTCATCTGGAACAACGTCGGAAAACTCTCGCACGATAGGAACCCGGTCTAACAACCCACTGTGGCTTTGGTATCACAAATAGAAGCCGAGAATCCTCGTCATCCTCTCCTCAAAAACTGACTAGCGAAAAAGCCTGAAATCATGCTGTGAGGGGCGGCACCACTGTCCCCCTGCACAACAAGAACTGACTCGCCGGGAAGACAAAACCAGACTGTCTTTTCACGGCAGTCTACAGACGCATAGCACGCAGCTAACCAGTCCGTGCCCAGGAGAACGTCAAAGTCCAACATCTCTAAAAGGATCAAATCGACGGACGGATCTCTATCTCCTAACCAATTGGCACACGACCGAAACACGTGTCGTGCAACAAAAGAATCGCTGACAGAAATTAACACAACAAACGACTGATCTAGCTAACACGACCCTCGGCCCAACCACGGCACGAAGTGTGTAGAACAACGAGTGCATAGATCCCGACTTAAACAAACATACGAATCAAAAGAACATACAAATTTAGAATACTTGAAAACTCTGCATTGGAAGCCCGCGCATCCCGATGAGTAGAAGCAAATGCCCGTGTCTGCCCTCTACCTGCAACTGGCTGTCTTCCTCCTCTACCATCCTGTACTCTCGGAACAAATCCTCCGCGACCACGACCTCTCTGAGCATAAGTCTGACGCGGATCAACAACAGGCGCAAAAGGCGACTCTCCCTGAGGTGAAGGTGATACGGTATCACATGGTACAGCTGCCTCACGCTTACACGGCTCAGTACAATCTCGAACCCGATGACCCAAACTCCCACACCGGTAACATCCAGATAAAAACTGCTGACCCTCCTTGGGATAAGAGCTAAACAACTAGCCTCGTCCCAAGCATCTGCTACTCCCGCGACGTGCACGAAACCTGTCACGGCGATTGAACCTCTGTCTCTGAGCTGGTACACCTGCACGAGCACTCCTCTGTCCTCGAACTCCTAAAGTCTCGGAAAGACGCTCCTCGGCTAAATGGGCTGCATCCACTACTGCTGTATACGTGACACAAGGCTGTGTGCTGATAGCAAGGAATAACTGGGTAACAGGGGTGGCAACCTCCTGTCGCTGCGCTCGACTGGTCTCAACCAACGACCTCATCATCTGGCGCAAGTCCTGCATATCTTCCTTAAGCCTAGCGATACGATCTATCGAAGGTGGATCAATCTGCTCCTGTGCAACGAGCATACCGTCCTGGTCAATCCTCATCCCACACGAGTCAACTCTGACATCGGCTCTCGCTGCATCACTCTGAGTCCCCATAGTCATTGGCGGCATAAGGCTAAAAATGGAAATAGGATTCGATAAGAACACGGAAATCGAATCACAAGGATATGTATAATCACGGAAGGAATTTCAAGCAATTAGTACTTAGGTCACTTTAGGCGGAGTACCGTGTCGTAAGTATGAAGCGGGCAAACACACACTACGTTACTCTGCTTAAGCTACCTACTCCATCATACCAAGGTCATCGTGCACTCCGAAAGGTAAAACCTAACGCTCTGATACCAACTTTGTCATGACTCGAAATTTGGCACGTGACGGCCCTTAAATTACGTAACGTCTACAAGCGTAACGCAATTCAAGTAAACAAAAAACCCAGCAATCGAAACCATCAAAAGTAGTAAGTGATAAGAACATTGTTAAAACTTTTGAAAATCTCAAGTACAAATTCTTTAAAGTCCAAATTTACTTTCTTTAAAAATTTGGCAGCACTTCCTTTGTAAAACAAGTCCCCAAAAAGGATACAATATAAATATAAGTAAAAGCATCACCAACGGGAGCAAATCAACGCCCAAAGGCGGAAAACAACCACCACAAGCAGATATACGAAGCCATAGCGAAGAAAAAGACGATATAAAGCGAAACATCATAAAAGACCTCCAAAGTCAGAAAATAATATACAATATCGTCTTCACAACTCGTCTCTAAGTCAATACATGAAATAGTAGATGGAGAGTACTGGATACAACGAATATAAAATGAGCAACATCGGATAACCGCAAAACTAACCTATAGCAAAACTGCACCCAGTCAGCCGTAGCGGTATCCGCGGCAAAAGATGATACGATAACGACTGCTCTGAGGGACAACCTGCAAAACCCTGTGGCAAAACGGGGGTGAGTTGCCAACTCGTGAATAGTAAATAACGTATGCAGGTAATCGCAAGTATGCACGTACTGCGACATCTAACACATGCAAGATGATAGCAATAAATGGCAATATGTATATGCAACAGTCATGAAAGGTAATCTATCAGGCACTACTAATACATGAAGCGATGCATAACAAATAAATATTGAGTATGGAATAAAACATATCCTGTAAGTCTCATAAAACCTGAGTGTCTAACATCGACACCCAAAAACATCATGAAAACTAGTGTCTAGTATCGACACATAAATACTCCTCTATCAGGTGCCGTCACCACGACTGGCCCTGATAGGTACGTATCATACGTCTCTCGGAAATCCGAGTGCCCAGCTTCGACACTCGAAATTCCGCGTATCCATACGTACATAACTCTGGTCGGTATCACCAAGATAACCGCCGAGTCTAAAATACTATCACCGGTAGGTACTTGCCCGCCTGCCGGCTCATCGGCTAAAACCATCGCCATACCTTTCTTGCCTCGGAGAACCATACCGGGCTCCACCATGCACCCGCACACGGCCCACTCCACTCCTCGCATCGGGTATATATCACAAATCTCATAACCGAGAAATCTCATGGTGGACGCATCGAAATATCATATCAAGAGAATCCGGGTTTTTCAAATAATGCATAATTTCATGAAAACTACCACGGTCCTCAAATCCAGAAAATATCAAGTAATGAATAAGAATATTTGCATTGATCATTATGATGATATATTAGGTAGGTGTACATATATAACAGCGTCCCATGCCACTGATATATATATAGACCATATATATACATATATACGTCAGTGTCCCATACCACTGATATATATACGCAGGAGTAAAACATCCAGAAAACATCATATGAAAACCATATCTTAATGCGACATCCATGAAATATAATATATGCAACATGAAACAGTAATATGATCATATAAAGGAAAAACCGTTGTTTAACTACAACAAGTTATTAAATATATCATGCGGTTCCTAAGTTCTCCAAAATCCATACAACATCATTTAAAGGTGAACATGTAGCTATAGCCAGGTATGTGTAACCATATCGGTATAGCAAGATATGTGTATCTATATGTAAGCATGTATGTATGATGCATCTCATTTGCGCAATAGCATAAGAATCAATGTCTCCATGTCAGTGACACAACAGTACCACATAGGGGCATATGTATCTCTAGTCAGGTAAAAGAGTGTACATGTAAGTATGTGTGCATGATGTACATGTAGCTGTAGTCAGGTATGTGTCTATACCTGTCAAAATGATGTAATACCATACGGGTGTACATAAGTATGTATGCAAGATGTACATATATCTAAGTCTCATATGTGTATATACCTATCTCTAATGGTACAATACCATATAGGTATAGGGTAGCTAGCATGTAGGCATGGCAAGACATATATGTAAGCATGTAGGTATACAAGTATGCTATATGTCTTATGCATAAAGGAATATGAATCAATGTCTCAATGTTCCTAACCAATACAATATCACATATGTATAGGTGTAAACTATATCTCGTATGTATATGGGTTGTGCGTGTCATGGCAATTATCGACGGAGTGTGTGTAGCATACAATTAGTGCTCGTGTAACATGAACCGTCAATAATGGTGCTGTGTCTCATTAATACTATATCTATATGCAGATAGGAAAATGAGGTATGCAACAAAGGTACACATGCACAATCAATGTCCATATTCTTAATATCAAGAATCATATCATTTAATCTAGCCCAGACGCATAACGCCATGCGAGCGATTCCCCTGTAGATGTTAAATCTACTCACAACGATCCTGGCTAAGTAAAGCCAACCACTTGCTTTCCCTTCGTCACAGCGTCCGAAGTTCTCGCCTACGATCCTATAATTTCACAAACATAACACATATGGTTAAACATCTTGCGCCGACACAAAGACAACGAAACGAAAAGATAACGCCCACAAGATAAACACACTGTGCACCTAGTGCACCAAACACGTACGACATGGGCACAACCCTAGCTAGGAACGCTAAACGACACAACCACTAAGCCTAGACCCTGATCGTACCGATCGCGCATTCACAACACAATATACAGCATGGAACATAATATATATTACATCGCAATGTCAATAGAAACTCACGCCTAAACTTTACCGAAATCTAGTAAGCAACATTTAAACATTTTAGCTAAAAACTACAAGTTTAACCCAAACTAGTAATCATAATAATCTCATAATAGCTTGATTAAACCACACAAATCCTTACTAGAATTTTAATCTCACACAAATAGGATTTAGTAAAAGTTTATTTTTCAATTAAGCTAATTAGATAATTAGGAAAAATATCATTTAACAATCTAGCAACTAGGTTAAGTTTTCTTTTGTCTAAACAACTCACTTAACCATTTCACTAAACAAAACCCTAACTTGATTATCAAAAACCATTTCTAGAAATTTCTAAACATGCAAATGAAAGCTTAAATTAACATCTAATAAGCTAATTAAAGTATTAAAACAAAAAATAGAGTTTAGGGTTAGGATTTTATACCTCACAAGAATCACAAACATGCAACTAGAAATCCAAAGTTTAGCCTCCAAAAATCCTAACTTGATTGAAGATCCAAGCTTGTTTTGTGATGAAGAATGAAGGGTATGGATTTATTTATGAGTTTGTGTGATTATTTGATGATTTTTTAAGATTTATTTAATCAAGCTATTATGAGATTATTATGATTACTAGTTTGGGCTAAACTTGTAGTTTTGAGCTAAGATGTTTAAATGTTGCTTACTAGATTTCGGTAAAGTTTAGGCGTGAGTTTCTATTGACGTTGCGATGTGATATATATTATCTTCCGTGCTGTATATTGTGTTGTGAATGTGCAATCGGTACGATCAGGGTCTAGGCTTGGTGATTGTGTCGTTTAACGTTCCTAGCTAGGGTTGTGCCGATGTCGTACGTATTTGGTGCACTAGATGCATAGTGTGTTTATCTTGTGGGCATTATCCTTGCGTTTCGTTGTCTTTATGTCGGCGCAAGATATTTAACCTTATGTGTTGTGTTTGTGAAATTATAGGATCGCAGGCGAGGACTTCGGACACTGCGATGAAGGGAAAGCAAGTGGTTGGTTTTACTTAGCCTGGATCATTGTGAGTAGATTTAACATCTATAGGGGAATCGCCCGCATGGCGTTATGCGTCTGGGCTAAATTAAATGATATGATTCTTGATATTAAGTATATGTACATTGATTGTGCATGTGTACCTTTGTTGCATACCTCATTTTCCTATCTGCATATAGATATAGTATTAATGAGACACAACACCATTATTGACGGTTCATGTTACACGAGCACTAATTGTATGCTACACACACTCCATCGATAATTGCCATGACACGCACAACCCATATACATACGAGATATAGTTTACACCTATACACATATGATATTGTATTGGTTAGGGACATTGAGACATTGATTCATATTCCTTTATGCATATGACATATAGCATACCTGTATACCTACATGCTTAGATATATGCCTGCCATGTTTACATGCTAGCTACCCTATACCTATATAGTATTGTACCATTAAAGATAGGTATATACACATATGAGACTTAGCTACATGTACATCTTGCATACATACTTACATACACCCGTATGGTATTACATCATTTTGATAGGTATAGATACATACCTGGCTACAGCTACATGTACATCATGCATACATACTTACATGTACACCCTTTTACCTGACTAGAGCTACATATACCCCTATGTGGTATTGTTGTGTCATCGACATAGAGACATTGATTCTTATGCTATTGCGCAAATGAGATGCATCATACATACATGCTTACATATAGATACACATATCTTGCTATACCGACATGGTTACGCATACCTGGATATAGCTACATATTCACCTTTATATGATATTGTATGGATTTTGGAGAACTTAGGAACAACATGATATATTTAATAACTTGTTGCAGTTAAACAACGGTTTTTCCTTTATATGCTCATATTATTGTTTCATGTTGTATATATTATATTTCATGGATGTCGCATTGAGATATGGTTTTCATATGATGTTTTCTGGATGTTTTACTCCTGCGTATATATATCAGTGGTATGGGACGCTTACATATATATGTATATATATGGTATATATATCAGTGGTATGGGAGGCTGTTATATATGTACATCTACCTAATATATCATCAAAATGATCTATGCAAATATTCTTATTCATTACTTGATGTTTTCTGGATTTGAGGACCGTGGTAGTTTTCATGAAATTATGCATTATTTGAAAAACCCATATTCTCTTGATATGATATTTCGATGCGTCCACCATGAGATTTCTCGGTTCTGAGATTTGTGATATATACCCGATGCGAATAGTGGAGTGGGCCGTGTGTGGGTGCATGGTGGAGCCCGGTATGGTTCCCCGGGGCAAGAAAGGTATGTCGATGGTTTTAGCCGATGACCCTGGCAAGCGGGCAAGTACCAACCGGTGATAGTATTTTAGACTCGGCGGTTATCATGGTGATACCGACCGGAGTTATGTACGTTTGGATACGCGGATTTCGAGTGTCGAAGATGAGCACTCGGATTTTTGAGAGACGTATGATACATACCTATTAGGGCCAGTCGTGGTGACGACACCTGATAGAGGAGTATTTATGTGTCGATGCTAGACACTAGTTTTCATGATGTTTTCGGGTGTCGATGTTAGACACTCAGGTTTCATGAGACTTACAGGATATGTTTTATTCCGTACTCCGCATTTATTTGTTATGCATTGCTTCATGTATTAGTAGTACCTGATAGATTACCTTTCATGACTGTTGCATATACATATTGCCATTTATTGCTATCATCTTGCATGTATTAGATGTCGCAGTACGTGCATACTTGCGAATACCTGCATACGTTATTTACTACTCACGAGTTGGCAACTCACCCCCGTTGTGCCACAGGGTTTTGCAGGTTGTCCCTCAAAGCAGTCGTTGGCAAGGCTTTCATTTATCGTATCATCTTTTGCCGCGGATACCGCTACGGCTGACTGGGTGCAGTTTTGCTATAGGTGGGTTTTGCGGTTATCCGATGTTTCTCATTGTATATTCGTTGTATCCAGTACTCTCCATCTACTATTTCATGTATTGACTTAGAGACGAGCTGTGAGGACGATATTGTATATTATTTTGTGACTTTGGAGGTCTTTTATTATGTTTCACTTTATATCGTCTTTTTCTTCGCTACGGCGTCGTATATATGCTTATGGTGGTTGTTTTCTGCCTTTGGGCGCGGATTTGCTCCCGTTGGGGATGCTTTTACTTATATTTATCTTGTATCCTTTTTGGGGGCTTGTTTTACAAAGGAAGTGCTGCCAAATTTTTAAACGAAGTAAATTTGGACTTTAAAGAATTTGTACTTGAGATTTTCCAAAGTTTTAACAATGTTCTTATCACTTACTACTTTTGATGGTTTAGATTGTTGGGTTTTCGGCTTACTTGAATTGCGTTACACCTGTAGACGTTACCTAGTTTAAGAGCCGTCACGTGCCAAATTTCGGGTCGTGACATATGTAAAGTATATCAAATGTGAGAAGAAATCATAAGTGAGCTAATACTAGTTAATGTAAATTAATATATCAAATATATAATTATACATTAGATTATCAAATCAACTCTTGATTTAATAATCCGGCTATATCACATATAACCAACTAATATTTATATGTAACAACTTATCGAATCAACTCTTAATCCGATAACCCGGCTATATCGCATATAACCGACCGATGTCACAAATTGCAAGAATAGAATACGGTATCACATATCGTATTAATCTCGGTCCCGCACATATCACATATCTGCTCTTACTCCGTTTCGCTTGAGCCAGAAAACCTCTGTGTAGGACTCTAAAGACTCGTCAATACGCCGGAAGTAGGTGATGACCATATCAAACACCCACAAGTTGCAAGCGGTCTGCTAAACGTAACGGCCACCCGGGTATTGAGCGATCAGAAGATCAACAAGCAAGCCTGCTCACACTCCTGCGAATCCAATTAGTAACACTACCGTACAGTCCGGTCTCTTCGTCTGATATGTCGCATATCTCGTCTAGGGGTGGTAAACATCAGACCCCAGTAACTCGATAAGTCGTGTCGATATGAGGCTCATAACGGGTCGAGAAACTACTGATAACACTTACCAGTATATCTTTGAAGCAGCCCTGGCCAGGGACTTCCTGTTATAGCCAATCGAGCATAGCGCAACATCAACCCCCAATACCGGGAGAGACGAAACCCCTCCTTATCGGTCATTTCCCCCTTGTGATTCGGGACTGTACCCAAAATCCACCGTTTTGCACATTCTCTTGAATGTGGTAAGGTGGAAATCAAAGCATAGTATGGAATCACACAAGACTCTATGACGATCTCGGGTCTACAGACTAACCTGTACCAGTGTCACCAGAGAACTGCCATCTGACGTGAGGTATAATACCATCTATGTAGGGTTACTAGGCACTCTAATAAGGTTCTACAAGGCATCGACCATGCCCGATTAAATTTTTAGCCGTGCCGAATAACTCTAAACAAGATCTTTGCTAGATAATTAGGGTAACACATGCATGTTAATAACATTTATGTCTAAGTGAATACGAAATACAACCTTTGTAGATCGGTCCTTCACTTCTTAAGCTCCTTGTAGTAGTCCCTTCGCTGCGATCATCGAACTCCCGGACTCTCGGACGGCTCCATGAGAAGATTGCAACGGTATTGCTTGAAGTCTTTGAGGCCGAAGATGATCTACGTCGAGGGAATACGAACTCAAGCTTCTACTTCACTAACTAGAGAATTAGTGAAACAAACACCCTAAACTAAAGTACTAGTCTAGTAGAGGATGATGAAATAGGAAATGGGTGCATTTTAGAATTTCTTTTCTCACAATGTATCTCTCTCTTTATCAAACCCTAGAAAGAAATTGAAGGAGGAAGAAGATGAGCTCAAAATGAGAATGAAAACTAATCAAGAGAGAGTTAGCTAACCATGGGTGAGTGGGTATCATATACTAACTCATGTAGATACATAACCATGGCTAATTATAGTAGTTAGGTTAATTAATATCTTAAGTAAAACAAAACTAGTGGACTAAGTCAATGCAACCATAAGCATCATGAAGCTTCATGCATGTGAGCTCATTATCCATTTGTTTTTAGAATTACTTTAAATATAAAAACCTAACCAATATAATTATAATGATGCATGTCTCATACACCCATGTAGTGTGTATCAACAACCATGATACAAAATGAACACAAATTAATATATATCACATATATATTAAGTTGTGCACAAGTGAGAAAAACAAATGCTTAAGTGAACCAATTTTAGTTAATGTAAATTAGTATATCACATATACAATTATACACTAAATTATTAAATCAACACTTGATTTAATAATCTGGTTATATCACATATAACCGACTAACATCCAATGTATCGACTTATCGAATCAACCCTTGATTCGATAACCTGGTTATATCGCATATAACCGATCGATAAAAACATCGCGAGAATTGAATACGGTATCACATACTCGCATTATTCTCGGTCCCACACATATCACATATGCGCTCCTATTTCGTTTTGCATGAACCAGTAAAACCTCTATGTAGGACTCTAAAGAATCGTCAATACGCCGGCAGTAGGTGATGATCATATCAAGCACCCACAAGCCGTCAGCGGTACTAGCTGGATGTAACGGCTACCCGGGTATTGAGCAATCAGAAGATCAGCAAGCAAGCCCGCTCCAACTCCTGCAAATAAGCCTGACAGTGACACTACCGTACAGTCCGGTCTCCTCGTCTGATATGTCGCATATCAAGTCTAGGGGTGGTAAACGTCAGACCCCAATAACCGATAAGTCATGCCGATATGAGGCTCATAACGGGTCGAGAAACTACTGGTAACACTTACCAGTAAATCTCTAAACCAGCCCTGGCCAGGGACTTCCCTGTTATGGCCAATCGAGCATAGCGCAACATCAACCCCCAATACCGGGAGAGACGAAACCCCTCCTATCGCTCATTTCCTCCATGTAACTCGGGACTGTACCCAAAAACCACCGTTTTGCACGCCCTCTTGGACGGGGTAAGGTGGAAATCAAAGCACAGTGGGAATCACACAAGACTCTATGACGATCTCGGGTCTACAGACTAACCTGTACCAGTGTCACCAGAGAATTGCCATCTGACGTAAGGTATAATGCTATCTGGGAGTTCTCGGCGAGTCCGTCCAGTGTACCCAGTCTCCACTGAGCACCCGTATATCATCTCTGATGTCAAACACCAATGGATACGGGATCATCCATCGCCCATCTATATGGGTCGAGAAGGTATACGCTAGTCTACTCTGGTATATCGATGCCCCGTCTCGATACACCCACGACTAGGGACCTTGAAGGATGTACTTATGGACTACCATGTCCCCACTAGTATGATCCGCATCATAGTCCAGGTAGTCAAGTACACATCCTAAGGGCTTTACCAACATGTGATAGAGAGACAATCAGTGTACACGTTAAGGTAAAGAGTAACCAGATAGCATACTATCATGTCGAGCAAGAAAGTCCTCCCTATATATGTCTAAGTATCCACTACAATATACATCTTATGTATAGTAATGGCTTCTAGGGCATACATATAACTAACAATCTAGGAGTTCTCGGCGAGTCCGTCCAGTGTATCCAGTCTCCACTGAGCACCCGTATACTATCTCTAATGTCAAACACCAATGGATATGGGATCATCCATGGCCCATCTACATGGGTCAAGAAGATATACGCTAGTCTACTCCGGTATATCGATGCCCTGTCTCGATACACCCACGGCTAGGAACATTTGAAGGATGTACTAAGAGACTAGACTGTCCCCACTAGTATGATCTGCATCATAATCCTGGTAGTCAAGTACTGATTCTAAGGGCTTTATCAAAATGTAACATAGAGACAATCTGTGTACATGTTAAGATAAAGAGCAACCAGATAGCATACTATCATGTCGAGCAAGAAAGTCCTCCATATATTTGTCCAAGCATCCACTACAATATACATCGTTTGTACAGTAATGGCCTCTAGGGCATACATATAACTAACATGACCTAGTCTACAGTGCAACAAGAAAGCTTCGTTCATTTCTGAACTTTTCCTCTTGTTTGTGTTCTGTACGTTAAGAACCATACTTTGATTCAGAACGTATATACTATTACATAACGTACCAAGTCCAATCAACACTTGATTTTGGAAAATGTTCATAACATTATCCTCTAATGTGAGATAATATCCTTCTTTAGTTAGCAAAGTGTTAGTGTTTATGCCCTAGAAGGCCATTACTATATCATACTAGCTTGTATATTACTTAATGGAAGCTTGGGATATTCACATGTATATAACAGTCTTGCTAAACATGGTAGTATGCTACTTGGTTTTTCTATCTTAATATGTGAGTGTACGTATTGATAGAGCTCTTAGGATCTTGCTTGTCTACCAGCGTTGTGATGGCAGTCACACTAGTGGGGGCTGGGTAGTCTACAAGCACATCCTCATTCAGGTCCCTGGTCGTTGGATTATCGAGACAGAGCATCGATACTCCGGAGTAGACTAGTGTGTACGCTTCTCATCCCAGTTGGGGAGATGGTCTGTCCCACAGCCGTCAGTACGCCGTACTGGAGATAGTATGCAGGTGCTCGTTAGGTTACGGGTACACCGGACAGGACTCACAGGGAACTGTTGGTTGGTTTGATACCAGTCGTCAGTGAACAGTTCCCAGGTGACATGAGTACAGCGTAGTCCGCAGACTTGACACTGCTACTTCGCCTCGAGTGTGTCCCACTGTTCTTAGATTGCTACCCTACCACGGCTCAAAGGAGTCGTGCAAACAAGTAGCAGTTGGGTGCAGTCCCGAGCACTTGGAGGCAGTGGCGGTTAGACAGGATTCGTCCCTCCCGGTATTGGGAGTAGATATCGTGCTGTGTCAGAGAGCCATTACGCAAAGTCCCTGGCCAGGGCAAGCGAGATTTGCTGGTAGGTTCCAGTAGTTTCTCAGGGTGTAATGGGCTTCCCTCCGACACGACTTATACCGCTATTAGGGGACTGACGCTTGCCACCCCCTAGGCCCGATATGCGATAGTCTTGGACGAACGGACCGGACTGTATGGAGATTGTCACATCAGACTCAGTAGGAGTTCGGATGGGTTTTCTCATCGGCCTTCTTATCGACAACTACCTGGGGACCGTTACGTACAGCTAGTGTCGCTTGCGGTCTGTGGTTAAACCCACTGCCAGCGTAGTAGTCGAGTCTCTAGAGTCCCATACAGAGAGTTTCCTACTCTAGGCGAAACGATATAGAGGTCGCATGGTTTTGCGACAAAGGGTTCGGACGCATACGTGCGTTTACGCACGTACGACTTTCGGACAGTTTTTACCAGTCGGCTTTGGTTTAAGCCAGTTACTGGTATCCGGTTATTGGATTTTTACAGTCTAAAGTTTTTCTGTATTTTTGCGGATTGGAGGGGCGTTCTCGTAATTGTACGAGAAGCTTCTAGAAGATGTGACTAAGGAGGTTACTTATGGATAAGAAAGTGAGTCATGAGGTGATTCATCATTATCATTAATTGCACCATAAATGATAATGACACATGCTTAATGAATCACCTCTTTTCATTTATGAAGCATGCTTATTCATTTCTTTTATTCATTATTCTTAAATAAGAATGCTTCATAATATATTATGATACACTCTCTCTTTTCTCATTATCTTATCTCACATTCTCTCTCCTCAAGCTCTCATCTTCAAGAAACTAATCCTTAATCCTCATGTGTTGAGATCAAAGGTTTAGTTAGACTTAAACATCCATTACCTTCACTCTTTATCATCCTTTCTTCTTTGATTAGCAATCAAAGTTGATTAGTTACCTCAAGTAAGAGGTGTAGCTTGGTGTTTTGCTCTCGGGTGGATCGTCTACTACCTAGAGAAGGTCGAGGAGAACAAAGGAGGACACAAAGACGAAGGAATAGTTTCGATAGGTATAATCCCTAATCACAAGTGATAAGAAAATCTTTGTGTACGGTTATTTATAGTTTAGCTTCGATTTAAGCGGTTAGTCGATGTTCGTTCTTTAAACTTGATCGTTTTTGAAAATTCCGCCTCCCCACAAGTACTGGGGTGTACTACATCGACTTACAGTGGTATCAAAGCCTCGCTAAACACTAAATAACTTAATCGCAAATTTGTACGAATTTCGAACGGAAAAACGAAGCCGGAAAACCCTAAAAATTGCAAGTTTCTTTCGAATTTAAAACGATGTCAGAAAATTTTTCAGGTGAGCTCAGAGTGCTTGAAATGACCACAGTAGAACACCCAAGAAATTTGGGCCACTGAATCGACAAAATCGCCGCGGATCCGCGGCCTCAGCCTACTGAGTCGCGGCGGAACCGCCGCCGATTCAACGATTCAGTAACCCAATTTTCTTCTGTTGCTTCTATGTGAAATTTGGGGTTTTCTGGAATATTTAATATTTGCTCAGGTTACTGTTTAACAGAGCAGATTTTGGAGCAATATTGATGTTGTTTAGTCGATCGAAATTGTACAGTATTTGCATATTGGATTATATCTGTGATTGTTTAATGTGTTCGTAAACCTCCCCTAACTGCTAGTATGTCGGTTAGCAGGGGGTTGCACATTTCTGAAATGGTTATATCTGTTTGTGCATATAAACTGTATTGGACTGTTGTGGTGTATAGCCGGGGCTAGCAATGGGTTATTGATTAATTCATTTGTTGTAAATGTAATTTGTTGTAATATTATTTTTGCGGGGCACTTCCAGGTTGCGGTCGTAGCCACCGTTGTATTATTTCATTTTACTGTTTTTGCTCCTAGGACTGACCCAAGGTGGGGTACACAAACTGTCGGGCGGGTAGTTTGCCGTACCCGTAGGGGTCGAGGGTGGGGTAACGGCTATTCATCACAACTGTGTAATCTGTCTTTTCTTGCAGGCTCAAAAGAAATACAGATTGCTTGCAAATCCAATATTGTTTATCTGTGTTCTGGAATGAATATCATTGCGTCAGACGAATGTAAAATATCTATATTTATGATAGCTATTTAGACGCCACTTATGTTTTACACCCGCGCTAGCCCAGCCCCCGCTCTGTCGTTAGTTAAGTAACCTAACGGGTGATGACGGGACCCCGTGGCAAATGCGGATGGCATAAGAGGACGTTGTATTTTCGTTGTTTTCTGCAATGATAGGTTAATGATGGGACGCATTATCTATAATGCAAAGTAAAACAAACCAAAGTTTAAATCGTTGGAACAATTTAAAAGAAACCACTCGGTTATTTTTAAAACAGATATTTTTAAAATGCGGAGTCTTAACCACTCCTTTTAAAAGCTATCAGGTTCCTTCGGTTATATCAAGTTCACTACGTTCACGGTTTCGCCAAAACCATTCGTAGCCCTCCGTCATTTCATCTGGGTATTCAGTAGTATTCAAGCTATGTATTTTGACCTAACGCCAAGGCATAGTGTTTGGTAACTGCTGGATATTCATTTGTTGCATAGATAGATGAGTTAGTTTGGGACAGTCGTATTATCATTTTGGCCGAACGTCAAGGATATATATGGATGGGTTCAAATTGACAAGATAATGATGGGTAGAACTTGACATGTGACTTATGACATTTTGACCTAACGCCAAGGTCATAAGAGCATGGGGCAAAAACTTATATCGGGAATTTCTAAAGAAACTGAAATTTGCAAAGAGATGCATACCATTTGGAGTTTGATGAATGTTGGTAGGATTCCTTCAACATTATCATACGATGATATTTGGATCCCGATCCTACTGTGAGTATATGATACTTATCAGGATATTCGTCACTTAACGATCAATGCTATAAACCTAGTAGGTGTCCAGAAAAGTGTCAGCGGGGTTACACCCCCAGAGAAAAGAGGTTATTTAATTAAGGAACTTCGCGAAAGCGTTGGAAAACCTCCCTCGAAGTATCGACACCGGCCTGGCTGAACGGTTAAGCAAGTATTGTACGGTGAGAATAGTCTTGGCTAATTCTTCTTTTATGGTTTGAGGAAGGATTCGAGAAACAGTGGGAGCCATCCAGTTTAGATAAACTAAAAACCACTCTAAACTTGCAAGAGCATCATGCTAAAGAGTTTTCTTCTCTCTCTCCTAATTGCAGCGAACCTGAAAATGACTGGACTTAAGTTACTTTTAGAGAAAAATATACTGACGGGGCCAAACTATAAAGATTGGCTGCGGAATGTCAAGATGGCTTTGACCTATGACAAACTGGGGTACGTCCTCACCGCTACGGCACCTGCTGTCCCTGGTCCCAAATCCAGTAATGCGGATAAGGAAATCCGCAAAACCTGGGATTTAGATTGCGCGAGAGCCAAGTGCATCGTGCTTGCCTCGATGAACAATGAACATCAGAGGAGGCACGAGGATATGTCCCTTGATGGCATATTTCTCCATATAAAGGAACTTTATGGAGAGCAATCTCGTATAGCAAGATACGAGACCTCTAAGAAATTGTTTCGAGCGAGGTTGGCTGTCGGATCATCGGTAGGTGAACATGTCCTACAGATGATTGGCTATATAGAAGAGCTCGCAGACCTTGGGACGACTTTGGATAATGAGCTCTATACAGACCTTGTTCTCCAGTCCCTTCCTCCCACCTATGCCCAGTTTATCCTCAACTTCAATCTTCAAGGAAAAGAAGTTGAACTTGCGGAACTCCTGAACATGTTAAGGAGTGCGGAGGGCACCTTGCAGAAGGCAAGGGAAACACCCGCTATGTTTGTTGGCGGTTCATCTTCTTCCGGGTCCAAGGCTAGGGCCAAAGGAAGGAAAAAGAAGGCCGCACCCAGACCTAGAGGAGGTGTTAGTAAGGTGGGAGGGAAGGGAAAGAAAAAGAAAGCAGTACCGATAGTTGGTCAGGATGAGTGCTTCCATTGTCACAGGAAAGGGCACTGGAAGAAGGATTGCAAGGCGTGGAACGCCAAGAACCAGGAACCGAAGCAAGCTGTGGCTTCGACTTCAGGTGTGTTTGTAATTGAGAATTGTCTGTCGATCAACTCTACTTCCTGGGTATTGGATACCGGATCAGGATCTCATATTTGCAATTCATTGCAGGCACTGAGAAACCGTAGAGTGCTGAAGGAAGGTGATATGATCCTCAAGGTTGCTAACGGAGCTAGCGTGGGAGCTGCGTCCGTCGGGGATTATCACCTAGGATTGACGAGTGGACACATTTTGGTTTTACATAACTGTTATTTTGTACCCAGCTTAACGTGTAATATCATATCAGTTTCCTTGTTATCAAATAAAGGTTATGATTTCACGTTTGTAAGAGATGTTGTCAACATCCACCTTAATCATGGTTTGATTGGGTCCGGTACTCTAAATAACGGCATATATGTTTTAAACCAACTCCAAATTTTCAATGTCCAGAACACACTAAAAAGAAAGTCTCCAGATTTGAATAAAGCTTTCTTATGGCATTGTAGACTGGGTCACATCAATGAGAGAAGGTTGACTAAGTTGCATAGAGAAGGATATTTGGACTCGTTCGAATATCAATCTTATGACACTTGTCAATCCTGTCTCAAAGGAAAGATGACAAAGACTCCATTCACTGGACAAGGAGTAAGAGCCAGCTCTTAGGACTCATACACAGCGATGTATGCGGTCCAATGTCTACACATGCAAGAGGTGGTTTTTCCTATTTCATTACTTTCACGGATGATTACTCAAGATACGGATTCATTTATCTGATGAAACATAAATCCGAGGCTTTTGAGAAATTCCAAGTGTATAAGAATGAAGTAGAAAACCAAACCGGCAAAAGTATAAAGACACTTAGATCTGATCGAGGTGGAGAATACTTGAGTGTAGGTTACCTAAAAGAGAAAGGAATTCTCTCTCAGCTTACTCCTCCGTACACTCCACAGCATAATGGTGTATCGGAGAGACGGAATCGAACCCTATTGGATATGGTACGATCCATGATGAGTAATGCCGAGTTACCGCGATCTTTCTGGGGACATGCGCTAGAATCAGCG
Source organism: Agapanthus africanus (assembly GCA_030015575.1). Taxonomy (NCBI): domain Eukaryota; kingdom Viridiplantae; phylum Streptophyta; class Magnoliopsida; order Asparagales; family Amaryllidaceae; genus Agapanthus; species Agapanthus africanus. Next base: position 207,333,228 of record JASDDO010000004.1, on the reverse strand, counting down.
GCATATCTTTTGAACATGGTACCTACCAAGACTGTGCCTACCACTCCATATCAGATGTGGAGTGGGAAGAAACCCCATATACAGTATATAAAGATTTGGGGATGTCCAGCTTTTGTTAAAAAGCAGCATGTGGACAAGCTCGAGGCACGATCAGTAAAGTGTTTGTTTGTGGGATATCCAAAGCACTCCAGGGGATATCTATTCTATTACGCAGAGGAACAGAAGGTATTTGTTTCTCGTAATGCCCATTTTCTAGAACATCAGTTTTTAGAAAAGGAATCAAGTGGGAGCGAAATAGAACTGGAAGAAATTCCAGAACCACAAGCTGCTACTGAAAGTCTGGTAGAACCAGAAGTTCAAGAAGAACAGAACATTCCCGCACCCCTCCGCAGGAGTAGTAGGCCGTCTCATCCGCCTGAGAGATACTACGGTTTTCTCATAGACGGGGATAGAGAGGATTGCATCATAGATGATGATGAACCTACTGACTTCCAGCAGGCCATCCAGAGCGGCGACTCGGTACGATGGCTAGATGCAATGCGGACCGAAATGGAGTCCATGTACACCAACAAAGTATGGACTTTGGACTTTGCTCCAGATGGGGTAAAACCCATAGGATGCAAATGGATCTTCAAGAAAAAGATTGGTGTAGATGGACAGGTGGAAACCTATAAGGCTAGACTTGTTGCAAAGGGTTTTCGTCAAAGACCTGGTTTGGACTATGACGAAACCTTTTCTCCAGTGGCTATGCTCAAATCCATTCGGGTCCTTCTTGCTATTGCTGCCTTCCATGATTATGAAATCTGGCAGATGGACGTAAAGACGGCTTTTCTGAATGGAAATTTAGAAGAGAGCGTCTATATGGATCAGCCAGAGGGTTTCAATCAGAGTGGGAGCAGCGGGAAAGTATGCAAGCTGCTTAAGTCCATTTACGGACTAAAGCAGGCATCGCGGAGTTGGAACATCTGTTTTGATGAGACAGTCAAAGAATATGACTTTATCAAAAATCCAGATGAACCGTGCATATATAGTAAAGTTGTGGCCAGAAGTGTCATATTCCTCGTCTTGTACGTGGATGACATTCTATTGATAGGAAATGACATTCCTATGCTACAATCTGTCAAAGGATTCTTGTCACACAGGTTCTCCATGAAAGACCTGGGTGATGCCTCTTACATTCTGGGGATCCGGATCTATCGTGATAGATCCAAGAGGATGTTGGGACTTTCGCAGTCCAGGTATATCGACATTGTACTGAAAAGATTCAGTATGGAAGATTCTAAGCGCGGTAATCTACCGGCTTGTCACGGAATCACCCTCTCCAAAGAGATGTCTCCCAAGACTGATTTGGAAAGGGAACGCATGTCTATTATACCCTACGCTTCTGCGGTAGGCTCTATAATGTATGCGATGTTATGTACCAGACCAGATGTAGCTTACGCACTGAGCGTGGTAAGCCGGTATCAGTCAGACCCAGGGGAGAAACACTGGATAGCAGTAAAGAACATTCTCAAGTACCTGAGGAGGACTAAGGAGATGTTCTTGGTTTACGGCGGAAAAGACCTCAGGTTGGAGGCCTTTGCTGATTCCGGCTTCCAGAGTGATAAGAACGATTCCAAGTCCATGTCGGGTTATGTCTTTACCCTCAATGGAGGGGCGGTGTGCTGGAAGAGCTCCAAGCAGGACACCGTTGCTGACTCGACGATGGAAGCGGAGTATATAGCTGCTTGCGATGCCGCAAAAGAAGCAGTCTGGATGAAGAAGTTCCTAACAGAACTTCAGGTGGTTCCTACCATAGTTGATCCAATACCTCTGTATTGCGACAACAACGGAGCTATAGCTTTAGCGAAGGAACCAAGGTCCCATCAGAAGTCCAGACACATCTCGAGGCGGTATCACCTGATCAGGGAGATCATTGATCGTCAGGAGATCGAGGTTCGGAGAGTTGCTTCAGAAGAGAACATTGCTGATCCATTCACAAAGGCCCTTCCTCAGATTCAGTTCGAGCGGCTACTCGAGATCATCGGTCTTCGATACGCCAGTACATGGCCCTAGTGCAAGTGGGAGATTGTTAGTGTTTATGCCCTAGAAGGCCATTACTGTATCATACTAGCTTGTATATTACTTAATGGAAGCTTGGGATATTCACATGTATATAACAGTCTTGCTAAACATGGTAGTATGCTACTTGGTTTTTCTATCTTAATATGTGAGTGTACGTATTGATAGAGCTCTTAGGATCTTGCTTGTCTACCAGCGTTGTGATGGCAGTCACACTAGTGGGGGCTGGGTAGTCTACAAGCACATCCTCATTCAGGTCCCTGGTCGTTGGATTATCGAGACAGAGCATCGATACTCCGGAGTAGACTAGTGTGTACGCTTCTCATCCCAGTTGGGGAGATGGTCTGTCCCACAGCCGTCAGTACGTCGTACTGGAGATAGTATGCAGGTGCTCGTTAGGTTACGGGTACACCGGACAGGACTCACAGGGAACTGTTGGTTGGTTTGATACCAGTCGTCAGTGAACAGTTCCCAGGTGACATGAGTACAGCGTAGTCCGCAGACTTGACACTGCTACTTCGCCTCGAGTGTGTCCCACTGTTCTTAGATTGCTACCCTACCACGGCTCAAAGGAGTCGTGCAAACAGGTAGCAGTTGGGTGCAGTCCCGAGCACTTGGAGGCAGTGGCGGTTAGACAGGATTCGTCCCTCCCGGTATTGGGAGTAGATATCGTGCTGTGTCAGAGAGCCATTACGCAAAGTCCCTGGCCAGGGCAAGCGAGATTTGCTGGTAGGTTCCAGTAGTTTCTCAGGGTGTAATGGGCTTCCCTCCGACACGACTTATACCGCTATTAGGGGACTGACGCTTGCCGCCCCCCTAGGCCCGATATGCGATAGTCTTGGACGAACGGACCGGACTGTATGGAGATTGTCACATCAGACTCAGTAGGAGTTCGGATGGGTTTTCTCATCGGCCTTCTTATCGACAACTACCTGGGGACCGTTACGTACAGCTAGTGCCGCTTGCGGTCTGTGGTTAAACCCACTGCCAGCGTAGTAGTCGAGTCTCTAGAGTCCCACACAGAGAGTTTCCTACTCCAGGCGAAACGATATAGAGGTCGCATGGTTTTGCGACAAAGGGTTCGGACGCATACGTGCGTTTACGCACGTACGACTTTCGGACAGTTTTTACCAGTCGGCTTTGGTTTAAGCCAGTTACTGGTATCCGGTTATTGGATTTTTACAGTCTAAAGTTTTTCCGTATTTTTGCGGATTGGAGGGGCGTTCTCGTAATTGTACGAGAAGCTTCTAGAAGATGTGACTAAGGAGGTTACTTATGGATAAGAAAGTGAGTCATGAGGTGATTCATCATTATCATTAATTGCACCATAAATGATAATGACACATGCTTAATGAATCACCTCTTTTCATTTATGAAGCATGCTTATTCATTTCTTTTATTCATTATTCTTAAATAAGAATGCTTCATAATATATTATGATACACTCTCTCTCTTCTCATTATCTTATCTCACATTCTCTCTCCTCATGCTCTCATCTTCAAGAAACTAATCCTTAATCCTCATGTGTTGAGATCAAAGGTTTAGTTAGACTTAAACATCCATTACCTTCACTCTTTATCATCCTTTCTTCTTTGATTAGCAATCAAAGTTGATTAGTTACCTCAAGTTAGAGGTGTAGCTTGGTGTTTTGCTCTCGGGTGGATCGTCTACTACCTAGAGAAGGTCGAGGAGAACAAAGGAGGACACAAAGACGAAGGACTAGTTTCGATAGGTATAATCCCTAATCACAAGTGATAAGAAAATCTTTGTGTACGGTTATTTATAGTTTAGCTTCGATTTAAGCGGTTAGTCGATGTTCGTTCTTTAAACTTGATCGTTTTTGAAAATTCCGCCTCCCCACAAGTACTGGGGTGTACTACATCGACTTACACAAAGAAACCGATATAATGTTGCACATCATCTTTGGTACGTAGTAACAGTCGTTCAGAATCAATGTATTACCAGTTGGTAATACAAGGTGATATTCACCAACTTCCTTGGCTGCAACAATTGCACCATTCCCTACTGTTAGAGATTTATCACCATTTCCCAGTTCTCTACCTTTCTTTAGCCCATGTAACAAATTACATACGTGGGATCCTGATCCGGTATCCAATACCCAGGACGTAGAACAAACTGAGAAACAGTTCTCGGTAACGAACACACCCGAAGAAGATGTATCAACATGTTGTTTCTTCGTACGGGTGGCGCGGGAATCCTGATATTCCCCTATTCCTACGAAACCAACGTTCCCCAGCTTAATATAATAAGCGGGTTCGGTCAATACATCCTTATTATTATCTTGATTAAGGAGTGACATTGGTTGCTGCGTGGAGAGAGAGAGAAGGAAACGCATTAGCATGCGTTCTTTGCAAGATTAGATTGGTTATTATCTTATCTAATCAGGATGGATCCCACTGTTTTTATCAAATCTTCCTTCAAACCATAAATGGAAAGATTAGCCGGGATTAATTACATTCTACAAGTTCGCTAACCGGTCAGCCAGGTACTCCGAGAGAGGTTCCCCGTGCTTTCGCACGAACCTAATTAAAATAAATCTCGTTTCCCTAGAGGTATAATCCCGTTGACACCTTTCTAGACACCTATTGGATTAGCTAATTGTAAAGTGCAAAACTCTCCCACGAGTAACTCTTACTCGCAATGGGTATCAGGAACCAACTATCGTATAGAAAGTATGCAATCTCATTGCAAATTTCAACACTTGAAATTCCCGATAATTGTTTTTACCCCTAACCACCAGGAACCAACTATCGTATAGAAAGTATGCAATCTCATTGCAAATTTCAACACTTGAAATTCCCGATAATTGTTTTTACCCCTAACCACTTATGACCTTAACATGATCAACGAATCATAAGCGCCGTTAGTGTATATGCCCTAGAGGCCATTATTGTATCATACTGGTTTGTATATTACTTAATGGAAGCTTGGGATATTCACAGTTGTATTGACAGTCTTGCTCAAAATAGTAGTATGCTACTTGGTTTGTTTCTACTTCAATATGTGCATGTGTTTCTTTTTGCATATCGCTTATACATATTAGTAGAGCCCTTAGGATCTTTGCTTGATTACCAGCGTTGTGATGGCAGTCACACTAGTGGGGGCTGGGTAATCTACAAGCACATCCTTATACAGGTCCCTAGTCGTAGGATTATCGAGACGGGGCATCGATACTCCGGAGTAGACTAGTGTATACGCTTCTCATCCCAGCAGAGGAGATGGTCTGTCCTACAGCCATTAGTACGTCGTACTGGAGATAGTATGCAGGTGCTCGTTAGGTTACGAGTACACTGGACATGACTCGTCGGGAACTGTTGGTTGGTATTATACCTATCGTCGGGTAGCAGTTCCCAGGTGACATGAGTATAGCTTAGTCTGTCGACTTGACACTGCTACTTCGCCTCGAGTGTGTTCCCACTGTACTTTGATTACTACTCTACCATGGCTCAAAGGAGTCGTGCAAATAGGTAGTAGTTGGGTGCAGTCCCGAAGCACTTGGAGGCAGCGGCGGTTAGATATGGTTCGTCTCTCCGGGTATTGGGGGTTGATATCGTGCTGTGTTCGGAGAGCTATTACACAAAGTCCCTGTCCAGGGCAAGCGAAATTTACTGGTAGGTATTCCAAAAGTTTATCAGGGTGTTTTGGGCTACACTCTGGCATGACTTATTGCGTTGCTAGGGGTCTGACGATTATCTCACCCCTAGGCCCGATATGCTATACTCTTAGACGAACAAACCAGACTGTATAGAGATTGTCACATTCAGGCTCCGTAGGAGTTCAAATGGGTTTTCCTCATCGTCCTTCTTATCGACATCTACCTAGGGACCGTTACGTGCAGCTAGTACCGCTTGCGGCCTGTGGTTAAACCCATTTCCAGCGTAGTGTCGAGTCTTTAGAGTCCCACATAGAGAGTTTCCTTGCACCGGGCAAAAGATGTAGAGGCCGTATGGTTTTACGGCAGGGCTTCGATCACTTACGTGCACTTGTGCGCGTATGATGTTCGGGCGGATAATACTTGTGGGCTTTGGTTTAAGCCGAATCCTAGTAATATATTGATGGATCAGTTTCGTATTTTTGTATTCGTGTTTCTCGGAACACGAATGCGGGTATGTATATACGGATGAGAGGGGCATAGAAGGAGACACCTCATTAGGGTTTTGACCATTGACTTGATTAAAACAATTATGAGGTTGAGGAAAGTATTTGTTATTTTTGTAAATGATAATTGAGGTATGGCTACTTGTTTTGACTACTTGACATTGTTTGACCATTTGACTTGGCTTGACCACTTGACTTGGTTTGACCATTTGACTGTGGTATTTTTGTGAGATATTTTGTGACCTAGATATTTTGATGAGATATTTTTCCATGCCATGCTTGTAGTCAAGTCAAGGTAGCCATCTCACATTATCTTTATCATTATCAAAAATCATTTCCTTTTCCTCAAGCTAGCTCTCTTCTTCTTCCTCACATCAAAACCCTAAAAGCTCTCATGTGTTGAGAATCCTAGGGTTTCAAGAGACAAATAAATCTATCTTCATACTCTACTGTTAGTTGTATGTATGCCCTAGAGGCCAGTATTGTACAGATGATGTATATTATATTGGATGCTTGGACATATATAGAGATGACTTTCTTGCTCGATATGATAGTATATGCTATCTGGTTACACTTTATCTTAACATGTATAGTAGTCTCTTTAAACTGTCTTATGGTTACATGTTGGTAAAGCCCTTAGGATGTGTACTTGACTACCTGGACTATGATGCAGATCATACTAGTGGGGACATGGTAGTCCATAAGTACATCCTTCAAGGTCCCTAGTCGTGGGTATATCGAGACGGGGCATCGATATACCAGAGTTGACTAGCGTATACGCTTCTCGACCCATGAGATGGGCGATGGATGATCCCATATCCATTGGTGTTTGACATCAGAGATGGTATACGGGTGCTCAGTGGAGACTGGGTACACTGGACGGACTCGCCGAGAACTCCCAGATGGTATTTTACCTCACGTCAGATGGCAGTTCTCAGGTGACACTTGTGCAGGTTAGTCTGTAGACCCGAGATCGTCATAGAGTCTTGTGTGATTCCTACTGTGCATTGATCTCCACCTTACCACGTCCATGAGGGCGTGCAAAACGGTGGTCTTTGGGTACAGTCCCGAGTCACATGGTGGCAATGAGCGATAGGAGGGGTTTCGTCACTCCCGGTATTGGGGGTTGATGTTGCGCTGTGCTCGATTGGCCGTAACAGGGAAGTCCCTGGCCAGGGCTGATCAGATATTTGCTGGTAAGTGTTACCAGTAGTTTCTCGACCCGTTATGAGCCTCACATCGACACGACTTATCGGTTATTGGGGTCTGACGTTTACCACCCCTAGACTTGATATGCGACATATCAGACGAATAGACCGGACTGTACGGTAAGTGTTACTGGTTGGATTAACAGGAGTGTGAGCGGGCTAGCTTGTCGATCTTCTGATCGCTTAATACCCGGGTGGCCGTTACGTTTAGCAGACCGCTTGCGGCTTGTGGGTGCTTGATATGATCATCATCTGCAACCGGCGTATTGACGAGTCTTTAGAGTCCTACACAGAGCTTTCCTGGCTCAAGCGAAACGAAATAGGAGCGCATATGAGATATGTGCGGGACCGAGAATAATGCGTGTATGTGATACCGCATTTCATTCTTGCGATGAATGTTTCGATTGGTTGTATGCGATATGACCTAGTTATCGAATCATTGATTCGATAAATCGATACATTGGATACTAGTCGGTTATGTGCGACATGACCGGATCATTGAATCAAATGTTGATTTAATGATTTGATGTATAATTATATATTTGATATATCACTTTGCATTAACTAGTATTGGTTCACTTTAAAGGGATTTTCTCACTTGATATGCACATTGTATATGTGATATATTTTGTGTGCACTAGATTGTATCATGTTTGATGATGCATGCTCACTTGGATATGTGTAAAGACTTAAACCATGTTTAGTGAATGGTTAGGGTTTCATATTTTCACTTAATTATTTATCTTTTCTTTTTGAGAAATAGATAATAGAAAACAAAGTGGTTTCTTTAATCATGAAGCTTGTTGAAGCTTCATGAAGCTTTGACCATGTGACCACTTTGTCTTCTTCTCCTAACCCTAACCACTCATCTAAACTATAGTTAACTCTCTACACTTGACCATGGTAAGAAGATGATAAGTATTGATTTTATTATTCTTTTTACACAATACTTATCATATTCTATCTACTTCTTCTTCTTCATCTTCAAGAGAGAAAGCTTGATGCCATCAATGGCATCATGAGTTCTAAAGTGAGAAATCCAATTCTAAAGTGAACCCACCTCCTATTTCTTCACCCTCTACCTCTTGCCAAGTTATTTTGGGTGTTTTCTTCACAAGTTTCACCAATTTGTGAAGTCGGAGCTTGAACTTGTGATGCCTCGACGTAGATCATCTTCGGCACGAAGCCGACGACCTAGTCCGCCCATTTCTCCGATCAAGCCGACGGAAGAGTCCGGGATTCGAGATGGACAGCGAGAGGACGCCTACGTGGAGCCAAGGAAGTGGATATCCGGATCTACAAAGGTTGTAGCTTCTTATCTTTAGTTAAGTTGTTAACTAGATTCGTATTTCGCCTAAACTTCTAGTCAACGATCCGTATTAGGGTTTCTCGGCACCCGTAAAATTTGAAATTGGCATGGTTGATGCCTTGTGAGTCCTCTATAGTGTGCCTAGGAACCCTACAGTGGTATCAGAGCCTAGCTAGAGCCTTAGGCGAAGTGTAGACGACGTTTGAAATCCGAACGAATCGAAACCCTAATACCAAACTTGCTCTCTGGACTTTTTCTAAAAACTAGGATTTTTCCAGATTAAAAATATACAGAAAAAACATCAGGAAAATCTAAGAGTTTCTGTGAAATTCGACAGCCCAATTCCACTAAGTAGCCGCGGATCCGCGGCATGAGTATGGATCATGCGGCGGTTCCGCGGCCGTACGGCCTCATTATATAAAGAATTTTGCACAGTAATTCTTAGTTTCCAGTGTTGATTTTCCTGGGAATTTTTAATATTTATTCAAGAGTTGAATTTTCTGGGTTGTATTGGGGACTGGATGATTCGATCGGATTATCAGATTTTGTCGATGTGGTTTTCCGGATATTTAGAATATGTTAAAAGTTTCGACCGGATGTAAATACTCAATCTTTCCCCTGCCGGGAAATTTCCAATTGTTGGACTTTTCCGTAGTTTAATGACGTTCTGAGTAGTGCAAGTAACGCGATGGTCCCTCTAGAAGACAACAAACCTTAACTCGATTATGTGACCGTCTTGAACTGCCCTTTGAACCTTCGGGTTTGGGGCAGTACGGCGTGCCACATGTGAGGCGTTGGCTTGACCCTTCTCCGGCTGGACCGTTGGTACTGAGGCATGAAATGAATGTCTTTGAACTTATTTCATGTGTTGATCGGTGTCGGGAAAACTTGGGTGTTCGAATGTTCGATCGGAAGTTTAATATTTTCTATTTATCCGGAATGGGATACAATAATTGGAATTCACAAACAGTTATGAGATAACTGAATGAATGTTATAAATCTAGCGGTTTAGTCTCACTTGATATTGAAAAGAGTTTTCGATAATGGGACTAAAATGCGGGGTTTATAACTGTTAGGCATGTGATGTCTAAGTATTTCATTTGATTAGGCATGTGATGTCTAAAAGGGTTGCGGATTCCAACTGTTGTAGTTTTACACTTTCTTTTCTGTGACCGTAAGTGTAATATATGATATCGCCGGTTTCGTTGCTATATGTCAACGACAATTGGGATGCGCATATTTACTTACGTTGATGACATGTGATGTTATGTGTTGCTGGATATGTTATATTGGATTGTCGTGTTTGAATAGCCGGGGGTTTTTATGTGAGATGAGTGTTTTTCATTTTCATTCATGTAAAAACTTGTATGTAATATTCTTTTATTTGGGGCACTTCCAGGTAGCGGAAGTTGTCACCTTTTGTATATTATTTACTTTTCCGCATTAGGATAGACCCAAGGAGGGGAGCACAAGTAACCGGGTTCTGGGGTCCAGTGGGAGACCAACTCGAGGAGTCGAGTTCGGGTCTCCTAACCCTAGAATTGGTAGGGTTGCTTGCCACTCTCGTAGGGGTCTAGGGGTGTGGGATTGGCTATTCATCACGACCGTGGAATCCGTGTTTTATACTGGCTCGTATTGAAAACACGGACGTCCTAGTATATCCAATATTTCATATGTTTCTTCTGCTGCTTTATCTGTGATGTGATCATGTGATGTTCTGTGATAGATACAGTATATAGTATATATGATATATTATATAGACGTTACTTATGTTTTGCACCCGCACTAGCCCTGTCCTGCTCTGTCGTTAGTTACCTAACCTAACGGTGCACGAGGGGACATTCAGGCGAATGCGGATGGCATAAGTGTACGTCGTATTTATCTGTGATGTTTAGGTATTTAAATGATGGGACTTCATTAATGTGATTAATGAATGGAAAGAAACCTAAGATGTTGTAGAATCAAATTTTAAATAAAACAGGTAGCTACAGTTCTTGCTTTGCATACCCTGCACCTTATTCGATGAGGAAAGGACCGAGATCCCTTCACCGGGAGTGACTCCTTTAGCAATAACTGGCAGATGCTACAACACTCAGTTTGTCTTTTGATTGCTTTTAAGAGTTTTTGCTTTGCACAGTGATATATATGATATATCCCGCACCTCATTCGACGAGGAAAGGGCCGACGATCCCTTCACCGGGAGTGACCCCTTTAGCAAAACTAGAAAAGCCTCAAAATCACTCCATTTCAAAAACTTCATTTGATTCTACAACGATATCAAGTTCATTACGCTCATGGTTTTTTCTGAAAGAACCCGCGTAGCCCTCCGTCATTTCAGATAGATATTATTTAGTATTCGTGCTATGTTTGTTGACTTAGTCAAGGCATAGTGAATGGTAGCTAAATTATGTTTATCTGTAACAACATGAGATGTGATTGGATTAGAGCATTCGCACGGCCTTGTTGACTCAGTCAAGGGTCGTACGGGTGGGTTTAATTCAATCGGGAAATGTACGGGTTGAACTTGACTTGCGATTTAAGGTTTGTTGACTTAGTCAAGGTCATAGATCGCTAGGGGCAAAAGCATTATCGGGAATTTCAAGTGTTGAAATTTGCAATGAGATTGCATACCTTCTATGAGATAGTTGGATCCCGATACCCACTGCGAGTAAGTGTTACTCCTGGGAGAGTTTTGCACACTACAATTAGCCGATCAAGTAGGTGTCTAGAAAGGTGTCAACGGGGTTACGCCTCAGGGAAAAAGAGGTTTGCTTTAATTAGGTCCGTGTGAAAGCACGGGGAACCTCCCTCAAAGTACCGACACTGGCCTGGCTGAAAGATCGACGAAGTTGTAGGGTGTAATTAATCCCGGCTAGTCTTTCCTTTTAGGGTTTGAAGGAAGATTTGATAAAAACCAGTGGGAGCCATCCTGATTATATAAGATAATAACCAATCTGATCTTTCACGAGCATACGCTAAAGTGTTTTCTTCTCTCTCTCTCTCCAGGTAGCGACCATTTCATGCCTTAATCAAGATAATAATATGGATGTATTGACCGAACCCGCATGTTATACTGTGCAGGGGAACATTGGACCCGTTCTATCTTATAAATGTTATAAGACTGAACAGGAAATAGGAGAATATCTAGATTCTCACGCCGCCCAAACGGAGAACGTGCATGATGATGCACCTTCTTCGGGTGTGTTTGTTATTGAGAACTGTTTCTCAGTTCACCCTACGTCCTGGGTATTAGATACCGGATCAGGATCCCACATATGTAAGCAGTTACATGGGCTACGGAAAGGTATAGAACTGGGAAAAGGTGATCATTCCGTTCAAGTAGGGAATGAGGCAAATGTTGTAGCCAAAGCAGTTGGCATATATCACCTGGTATTACCAAATGGTGATACACTAGTCCTGAATGAGTGCTATTATATACCGAACATGATGTGCAACATTATATCAGTTTCTTTATTAAGTAAAGAAGGATATAATTTTGTAGTAAAGGATAATGTTATGAACATATTCCTAGATCAAAAGTTGATTGCATCAGGCTCGCTACATAATGGCATATTCATTCTCAATCAAAATACAATCTTCAATATACAAAACACACACAAGAGGAAAAGCTCAGAAATGAACGAATCCTTCTTGTGGCACTGTAGACTTGGCCATATCAATGAGACACGACTAGCTAAGTTGCATAAGAATGGATATTTGAATTCATTCGAATTATCATCTTATGACACTTGCCATTCTTGTCTCAAAGGAAAAATGACCAAAACTCCGTTTACGGGACACGGAAAAAGAGTTACAGAACTCTTGGGACTGGTGCATAGTGATGTATGCGTTCCTATGTCTACACACGCCAGAAATGGTTCTTCCTACTTCATTACATTCACTGACGATCTCTCTAGATACGGGCATGTGTTCCTGTTGAAACACAAGTCTGAAGCTTTTGAGAAATTCAATGAATATAAGCACGAGGTAGAGAACCAAACGGGAAAAAGTATTAAGATTCTTCGATCTGATCGAGGAGGTGAATACTTAAGCAGTGAATTCCTGGATTATCTAAAAGAGAATGGGATTCTCTCTCAGCTTACTCCTCCTTATACACCACAGCACAACGGTGTATCGGAACGAAGGAATCGCACCCTATTAGATATGGTGCGTTCAATGATGAGCAATGTTGAGTTACCTATTTCCTTTTGGGGGTATGCGCTTGAGACAGCCATATACCTATTGAATCTGGTTCCGTCTAAATCTGTACCTACCACACCATATGAGATATGGAGTGGGAAGAGACCATATTTTAAACGAAATATGATATGGGGTTGTCCGGCCTATGTCAAAAAGCAAAATCCGGACAAACTCGAGGCACGATCAGTCCTTTGCAAGTTTGTAGGATATCCTAAGAATTCTCAAGGATATTTTTTCTACCAATCTGAGGAATAGAGAGTGTTTGTTGCTCAACATGCCACCTTTTTGGAAAGGGAATTTCTTGCAAAAGAAATTAATGGCAAAGAGGTAGAGCTGGAAGAGGTTCCAGCACCACAAACTACAACTAATGATTTAGTAGAACCGGAGGATTCAGTAGTACCCAACGAACCCCAGCCTCTCCGCCGATCTAGTAGGGTTCCTCGCCAACCTGAGAGATACTACGGTTTTCTCATTGACGGTGGAAGCGAGGATTGCATCATGGAGGATGATGACCCAACTAGCTTCGAGCAGGCCATCACGAGTGGGGACTCAGTGAAATGGCTGGATGCTATGCGGTCTGAGATGGAATCCATGTACACCAACAAAGTATGGACTTTGGAAGTTGCTCCTGAAGGGGTAAAACCCATTGGGAGCAAGTGGATCTTCAAGAAAAAACTTGGTGTAGATGGGAAAGTGGAGACTTTCAAAGCTAGACTTGTAGCAAAGGGTTTTCGTCAAAGACCAGGTGTGGACTATGACGAAACCTTTTCTCCAGTGGCTATGCTTAAATCCATCCGAATCATGCTTGCCATCGCTGCATATCATGACTACGAAATCTGGCAAATGGATGTTAAGAACGCCTTTCTAAATGGTGATTTAGAAGAGTGCGTGTACATGACTCAGCCAGAAGGCTTCGTAGACAGTGGGAGCAGCGGGAAGGTGTGCAAGCTGCTTAAATCCATTTATGGATTAAAGCAAGCATCGCGGAGTTGGAACATCTGCTTTGACGTCGTTATCAAAGAGTTTGATTTCGTCAAAAACCCAGATGAACCTCGTATTTACAAGAAGGTGGCAGAGAGTAAGGTTGTCTTCCTCGTATTGTACGTGGACGACATACTCTTGATAGGAAATGATATTCCTATGCTGCAATCCGTCAAGCTCTTCTTATCACAAAGGTTCTCAATGAAAGATCTTGGTGATGCCTCCTGCATATTGGGAATTAGGATCTATAGAGATAGATCCAAACGGATATTGGTATTGTCCCAATCCAGGTACATTGACACCATACTAAAAAGGTTTAGTATGGAAGATTCCAAGCGTGGGAACTTGCCCACGATCTCTGGAGTCACTCTCTCCAAAGAGATGTCTCCCAAGACTGATTTGGAGAGAGCTCGCATGCAAGGGATACCCTATGCTTCGGCTGTAGGCTCTATCATGTATGCGATGCTATGTACCAGACCCGATGTAGCATACTCACTAAGTGTAGTGAGTAGGTATCAAGCTGATCCTGGAGAGAATCACTGGACAGCTGTGAAGAGCATTCTCAAGTACTTGCGAAGGACTAAAGAGATGCTCTTGGTGTATGGTAACGGAGAACTCCAAGTGGAGTCCTTTACTGATTCGAGCTTCCAGAGTGATAAGGACGACTCTAAGTCGCAGTCGGGATTTGTCTTTACCCTTTACGGAGGGGCGGTTAGCTGGAAGAGTTCCAAGCAGGAAACCATGGCAGACTCGACGATGGAGGCTGAATACATCGCTGCCAACGATGCTGCCAAAGAGGCTGTCTGGATCAAGAAGTTCATTATTGAACTTGGAGTGGTTCCATCCATTGAGCATCCAATACCTTTGTATTGCGATAACAATGGAGCGGTGGCTTTGGACAAGGAACCCAGGTCCCATCAGCGATCCAGGCATATTCTGAGGCGGTATCACCTGATCCGGGAGATAGTTGATCGCCGGGAGATCGAGGTCAGGAGGGTTGACACGAAGAACAACACGGCGGATCCACTCACGAAGGCCATTCCCCAGATACAGTTTGAGAGACTCTTCGGGATGCTCGGTATGCGATACTACAGCAGCTGGCCCTAGTGCAAGTGGGAGATTGTTAGTTGTATGTATGCCCTAGAGGCCAGTATTGTACAGATGATGTATATTATATTGGATGCTTGGACATATATAGAGATGACTTTCTTTCTCGATATGATAGTATGCTATCTGGTTACACTTTATCTTAACATGTATACTAGTCTCTTTAAACTGTCTTATGGTTACATGTTGGTAAAGCCCTTAGGATGTGTACTTGACTACCTGGACTATGATGCAGATCATACTAGTGGGGACATGGTAGTACATAAGTACATCCTTCAAGGTCCCTAGTCGTGGGTGTATCGAGACGGGGCATCGATATACCAGAGTAGACTAGCGTATACGCTTCTCGACCCATGAGATGGGCGATGGATGATCCTATATCCATTGGTGTTTGATATCAGAGATGGTATACGGGTGCTCAGTGGAGACTGGGTACACTGGACGGACTCGCTGAGAACTCCCAGATGGTATTATACCTCACGTCAGATGGCAGTTCTCAGGTGACACTTGTGCAGGTTAGTCTGTAGACCCGAGATCGTCATAGAGTCTTGTGTGATTCCCACTGTGCTTTGATCTCCACCTTACCACGTCCATGAGGGCGTGCAAAACGGTGGTCTTTGGGTACAGTCCCGAGTCACATGGAGGCAATGAGCGATAGGAGGGGTTTCGTCTCTCCCGGTATTGGGGGTTGATGTTGCGCTGTGCTCGATTGGCTGTAACAGGGAAGTCCCTGGCCAGGGCTGATCAGAGATTTGTTGGTAAGTGTTACCAGTAGTTTCTCGACCCGTTATGAGCCTCACATCGGCATGACTTATCGGTTATTGGGGTCTGACGTTTACCACCCCTAGACTTGATATGCGACATATCAGACGAATAGACCGGACTGTACGGTAAGTGTTACTGGTTGGATTCACAGGAGTGTGAGCGGGCTAGCTCGTCGATCTTCTGATCGCTTAATACCCGGGTGGCCGTTACGTTTAACAGACCGCTAGCGGCTTGTGGGTGCTTAATATGATCATCATCTGCTACCGGCGTATTGACGAGTCTTTAGAGTCCTATACAGAGGTTTCCTGGCTCAAGCGAAACGAAATAGGAGCGCATATGAGATATGTGCGGGACCGAGAATAATGCATGTGATACCGCATTTCATTCTCGCGATGAATGTTTCGATTGGTTGTATGCGATATGACCTAGTTATCGAATCATTGATTCGATAAATCGATACATTGGATACTAGTCGGTTATGTGCGACATGACCGGATCATTGAATCAAATGTTGATTTAATGATTTGATGTATAATTATATATTTGATATATCATTTTGCATTAACTAGTATTGGTTCACTTTAAAGGGATTTTCTCACTTGATATGCACATTGTATATGTGATATATTTTGTGTGCACTAGATTGTATCATGTTTGATGATGCATGCTCACTTGGATATGTGTAAAGACTTAAACCATGTTTAGTGAATGGTTAGGGTTTCATATTTTCACTTAATTATTTATCTTTTCTTTTTGAGAAATAGATAATAGAAAACAAAGTGGTTTCTTTAATCATGAAGCTTGTTGAAGCTTCATGAAGCTTTGACCATGTGACCACTTTGTCTTCTTCTCCTAACCCTAACCACTCATCTAAACTATAGTTAACTCTCTACACTTGACCATGGTAAGAAGATGATAAGTATTGATTTTATTATTCTTTTTACACAATACTTATCATATTCTATCTACTTCTTCTTCTTCATCTTCAAGAGAGAAAGCTTGATACCATCAATGGCATCTTGAGTTCTAAAGTGAGAAATCCAATTCTAAAGTGAACCCACCTCCTATTTCTTCACCCTCTACCTCTTGCCAAGTTGTTTTGGGTGTTTTCTTCACAAGTTTCACCAATTTGTGAAGTCGGAGCTTGAACTTGTGATGCCTCGACGTAGATCATCTTCGGCACGAAGCCGACGACCTAGTCCGCCCATTTCTCCGATCAAGCCGACGGAAGAGTCCAGGATTCGAGATGGACAGCGAGAGGACGCCTACGTGGAGCCAAGGAAGTGGATATCCAGATCTACAAAGGTTGTAGCTTCTTATCTTTAGTTAAGTTGTTAACTAGATTCGTATTTCGCCTAAACTTCTAGTCAACGATCCGTATTAGGGTTTCTCGGCACCCGTAAAATTTGAAATTGGCATGGTTGATGCCTTGTGAGACCTCTATAGTGTGCCTAGGAACCCTAAATCTACATCACCTAGGCCATCAATTTTAGCAATCTTGTTTCCCCAGTTACCTCGGTTTTGAGGTGGAGCTCGGACTATAGACTCGCGGGTGGATCGTCTTTGACTCGAGGAGGCCGTCGAAGAAGCTACGATCCATATCGATCCTTGGAGCCTATGACGATGAGGAGGACAGCGATGAAGACCCAAAGGACATGTATCGTGAGGTATAATTTCGTATCCGAGTAGTTAAATCTCAAGTAGTTTGCTAGCTAGGGTTTATGGACGATCCTTGGTTCTAGTCGGTGTTACGAAGCTCGTAAAAATCATTTTTTGCAAATTCCGCCTCCCCGCGAACACGTGGGGTGCGTGACATCGACTTACAGTGGTATCAGAGGCTCTTATAAACCTTAGATAGCTTGTAGCGATGTTATAATTCCTTCGTTTTTGTCGCGCAAAAACTGTCGACAAAAATAGTTTTCAAAAGTGAGGTTTTGAGTTGTTTGCACACCCGCGGGCTCACGATTTGAACCGTGAAGCCGCGGGGTGACGTGTACGCACCCTGAGGACACCCCACGGGGGACCAACGGTCGGGACCGGCCCCCAAGACCACCACTTGGTGGCCTTGGGGCTGGTGACCCTAGAGCACCAGGAATTGGTGCTCTCGGGTCTGCCTCCCTTTGGAGGCCACCTCGTGGTGGCCCCCAGGGGTGGTACCCCTACCCCCCCGAGGCCCCCCATTCGACAGTAATTCATGTTTCTTCACCTTCATGAAGATTCGGGCGGGTTTCGAGTACGTTTCGACTCCCGGATTGGCTCAAAACTATCAGTTTTGGAAAGTTAGCTCACTGGATTTTCAAGTCATGGAAAATTGTTTAAGTTTTCTAATTGCGTGTGGAATTCTAATGTCGTAGTTACTTTACAAGCTTTGTGTTGTATATATGTGTTTGGAAACGTCGACTAATTGTTATACGTCGATTAGTCGTGATTGCACATATCTATGATGTTGTTGTGATGGTTTGTGTATATGAACTTGTTGGATCGTCATGGATGAATAGCCAGGGATGTGTGATGAGGGTTTTCATTCTTTCATTCGTTGTAAAATTTGTAAAGTGATTTAATATTATTTTTGCGGGGCACATCCGGGTTGAGGTGGTAGCCGCCGTTGCATTATTTCTTTTACTGTTTTTTGCTCCTAGGATAGACCCAAAGTGGGGTGCACAAACAACCGGGTACTTTGAAGTGCCAAGTGGCCTACTCACTTTGTTGAGGGAGGTTGCTTCACTTCGGGTATTTGGCGGGTAGTTTGCCGCACCCTTAGGGGGTCTAGGATGGGGTTTGTCTATTCATCACGACCGTGGAATCTGTCTTTCGTTACAGGCTCAAATGAAACGCGGAATTCCTAGTATATCTAATGTATTAATCTGTGATCTGGAATGCCTATCATTGCGTCTGACGAATAGATATTATTATGTATTTATTATATAATGGACGTTGCTTATGTTTTGCATCCACGCTAGTCCAGCCCCCGCTTTGTCGTTAGTTAAGTAACCTAACGGGTGATGACGGGGCCCCGTGGCGAATGCGGATGGCATAAGCGTACGTTGTATTTTCGTTGTTTTTTGCAATGGTAGGTTAATTGATAGGACCGCTTTAAATTAATGAAAAGAAAACAAACCAAAGCTGAATCGTTGTAACAAATTTTAAAACCACTCGGTTATTTTAAAACAACAGACTTTTAAATGCGAAGCCTAAACCACTCCTTTTAAAAGCTATCAGGTTCCTTCGATTATATTAAGTTCACTACGTTCACGGTTTCGCCAAAACCATTCGTAGCCCTCTGTCATTTCATATGAATATTTAATAGTATTCAAGCTATGTTTGTTGGCCTTAGTCAAGGCATGGTGACTGGTAGCTGCTGGGTATTTATATGTTGTATAGATAGATGCGTTGGTTTGGGACAGTCGTACTACTTTGTTGGCCTTAGTCAATGGTATGTACGGATGGGTTCAAATTAACCTGGACAATGACGGGTAGAACTTGACATGTGACTTATGATTTGTTGGCCTTAGTCAAGGTCATAAGAGCATGGGGCAAAAATCCATATCGGGAGTTTCTAAAGAAATTGAAACTTGCTAGTATTGCATAACATTTGGAGTGTGATAATATTGGTAGGATTCCTTCAGCGTTATCACACAATGATATTTGGATCCCGATCCTACTGTGAGTATATGCTACACCTCGGAAGATTTTTCACTTAACGATCAATGCTATAAACAAAGTAGGTGTCTAGAACAGTGTTAGCAGGGATTCGCCTCCAGGGAAAAGAGGTTATTTAATTAAGGAACTTCGCGAAAGCGTCGTAAAACCTCCCTTGAAGTACCGACACTAGCCTGGTTGAACGGTTAAGCAAGAATTGTACGGTGAGATTAATCCTGACTAATTCTTCTTTTATGGTTTGAGGAAGGATTTTAGGAACAGTGGGAGCCATCCTGTTTAGATAAATTAAAAACCAATCTAAACTTGCAAGAGCATCATACTAAGTGTTTTCTTCTCTCTCTCTCTTAATTGCAGCGACCCAGTGACCAAGACTAGGTTACATCTAGATAATAAAATGACTGAATCTGACTATAATGACTGGCAAAGGTCTGTCCAGATGTCCATTACCTATGACAAGCTAGGACACCTCTTTACTACTCAAGCCCCCGCTGTCCCAGGTCCAGTTTCCACCGTTACGGATATTGATATCCGTAAGACATAGGAAAAAGACCGTGCGAATGCCAAGTGCCTCGTGTTGGCCTCAGTGGATGGTGTATACTAGAGGCAGCATGAGAAGATGGACTTAGCTTCCATCTTCCTCCATAACAAAGATTTATATGGAGAGCAATCTCATATCGCAAGATATAAGACCTCGAAGGAATTGCTTCAAGCGAGGTTGGCTGTCGGGTCATCTGTAGAGGATAACGTCCTTATGATGACTAGCTATATTGATGAGCTCATGGACCTGGAGACCACGTTGGGAAACGGGTCATATGCTGACTTATTTCTACAGTCCTGATTGATAATCGATTTCGATGTCGTGTTTAGAAAAGTGTAAAGATCAAAACCAAAGAAATTTGTAAACCGCAATCAATAACGGTGTCAATTGTAGGTTCGTTAGCGAGTGCAGATCGTCCACAGGAAAAGTGAGATTTGATCGTAATTGTTTTAGTTGAGTTGAAAATTAAAGGATAAAAGAAAAATGTTCAAGAATTGTGAAATTTAATTTCAAGCATTATCAAGAAAATAAAGATCAAGAATCAAGAATTGTCAAGATGATATCCAAACCGAATGAGTTATCAAGATTTGTAAAGAGGCTCGTAGGAATCGATCCAATCGGTAGTGATGATGAAGAATTAGGATTACAAATTCTTATCTACTGATGATTTGTTGCTAGATCGATGACGAACAATGAGGTTTAGGGATCTATCGAAGAAATTTGGCTTTCTCCATCATCATCCCTTGTCCTTTCGTTGATTATCATTCAAATTCTAGCCTCTAGGAAATTCAATCATCGATCGTTGATCTCTAATTAAGAGCGAAAACATTCAAGAAAGTATCTCGCTCGAAACTAGGTTGTTGATAATTCAATTTCCTAAAGTTAATAAAACTCATAAGACTTAAGAATCGTTCAAGAATATAATCATCATCATCTATCTATTTTCTCGATTCCTCCACGAGCGGAGTTTTCACTCAAACATCATGAAAAAGAAAACAATCAAGAATTGAGAACTATTCATAATGCTCAAATGTAAAGAAAACCAAGATCAAGAATTTTCACCTTTTATTATTCGATGTTTTGTTACAATACACTCAAAGACTACAAGAATTGAGGAGAGAACTCGATCGTCGAACTAGCTTCGCATCGTCTTCTTGTGTCGCGGATCGTCGTGGATCACTTACTCGGATGAAGATCGGCGTTGCTTCAAAAGGGCTTGTTGGATGCTTGCTTGATTTGGTACTCGATGATCTTGATTTGGATCAAATTGTGTCACTCAATTTGTGTGGAATTTGATTTGGATCTCACTAGAATTTTACCCTAAAATGATGAACAACAAACAACAACCTTGTAATGATGCCCTTGGGTCCCTTTTTATAGTCTTTTCCTTTAGCTTCCCCTAGAAGCTTGATCTAGCTTCCTTTAGAAGCTAAGCTAGGTTTAGCTTCCCTTGTAAGCTTGGTAGTTATGAAAGAAGCTTCTAGATTAAGGTAGTTAGCTAGCTTGCTTGAGAAGCTTGGTTGTTATGAAGCTTGCACAAGAAGCTTGGCGGTTAGAAGAGAAGCTTTTGGAGATCTCTGGAGACCAAAGTGTCTTGAAGAAGTTTGCCATTTGAAAGGAGAGCTCTGAGATAAATGACCAACCGCTATTGAGTTGATGCGGCTGCGGATCCGCGGCGGAGTGGCCCATTCGGCCACGGATCCGCGGGCGTTTGGTGGTATTGGTGCATGGAACTCTCAGGTTGTTTTGGTGCTGATCCTTGGGGACTTATTTTATATCTTGAATAGTTTTATACTTTCTTGTTCACTTCCAGATCACAAGTCTTGGACTTTGTGTATTTTTATCAGCACTTTTAACATTACGGCTCTTTTACCTGGAATTTCCTGCACACAATCTCGAGACAAGTGTTGCGATATACAAAGATCATGCGTGCAATAATAAACACTCAATTTCCCTCAAAATGCCGGTTATAATGTATAACACATTTTATTTGGTATTTTACAGACGAATTGCTAATATGTGCTATATTCATACCAACCACCTTTAGATGATTGCAAAGAGTAGGGAAATTGATGTGTTAAAAATGCAATATTTTCGACTGATCAAGTCCCTACCAACTACTTTTCCCAAGGGGAAGAAAGTTATACTTCCAGTTGAGGACACCCTGAAGGAAACCAGGATGACACCTACTCAACTTATTGGGGAATCTTCCTCTTCTGCATCCAAGGCGAAAGCAAAGGGTGAGAAGAAGAAGACCTCCACAAAGCAGATATGCGGTGTCAATAAGGTAGAAGGACATGGAAGGGCAAAACTTTCTGGGCTAACAGTAGGGATGGTGGGATATTCCTATTGTCATGGGAAAGGGCATTGGCAGAGGGATTGCAGGGCTTTGAATGCAAGAATCAAGGATCCAAAGCATGTTGTGGGTTCGACTTCGGGTGTGTTTGTAATAGAAAATTGTATGTCAATTAACTCTACTTCCTGGGTACTAGATACCGGATCAGGATCTCATATCTGTAATTCATTACAGGCTTTGAGAAACCGTAGAGTTATCAGGTTAGGTGATAGGACTCTCAAGGTTGCTAACGGAATGAGCGTGGACGTTGAATCCGTAGGGGAATATCACATTGGATTGACAAGTGGGCAGATATTGATTCTACGTAACTGTTTGTATGTACCTAGTCTAGCTTGTAACATCATATCTGTATCCTTACTTTCTAAGGAAGGATATGATTTTACATTTGTAAGAGATGTGGTCCACATCCACCTAAATCAAGCTTTGATTTGGTCAGGTACATTAGATAACGGTATATATGTATTAAATCAAGCTCAGGTTTTCAGTGTCCAGAACACACTTAAAAGAAAGTCTCCGGAATTAAATCAGGCTTTCTTATAGCATTGTAGACTGGGTCACATCAATGAAACACGGTTGATGAAGCTACATAGAGAGGGATATTTGGATCCGTTCGAATATCAATCTTATGCAATTTGTCAATCTTGTCTCATGGGAAAGATGACAAAGACTCCGTTCACTGGACACGGAGTAAGAGCTCGCTCGCTCTTGGGACTCATACACAGCGATGTGTGTGGTCCAATGTCTACACATGCACGAAGTGGTTATTCCTATTTCATTACTTTTATGGACTAGGTATGGACATTTCTTCTTGATGAAGCATAAATTCGAGGCCTTTGACAGATTCTGGGAATACAAGAATGAAATGAAAAAACAAACAGGCAAAAGTATCAAGACATTGAGATCTGATCAAGGTGGTGAATACTTAAGTGCCGAGTTCGTGGACTACTTAAAAGAGAATGGAATTCTCTCTCAGCTTACTCCTCCATACACGCCACAACATAATGGTGTATCGGAAAGGCGGAATAGAACCCTATTGGATATGGTTCGTTCAATGATGAGTAAGGCTGAGTTGCCACGATCCTTCTAGGGATATGCACTAGAATCAACTACATATCTTTTGAACCAGGTTCCTACTAATTCAGTGCCTACCACACCATATAAGATGTGGAGTGGGAAGAAACCTTGTCTTAAACACTTTAAGACATGGCGATGTCCAGCTTTTGTCAAAAAGCAGCATGTGGACAAGCTCGAGGCACGCTCAGTAAGTTTATGGGATACCCAAAGAACTCCAAGGGGTATCTTTTCTATTACGCAAAGGAGCAAAAGGTCTTTGTTTCTCGTCATGCCCGCTTCTTGGAAACTGGATTTTTAGAAAATCAGATAAGTGGGAGCGCAATAGAACTGGAAGAAATTTTAGAAGCACAAGCCATTACTGAAAGCTTGGTAGAACCAGAGATTTCAGAAGAACCGGACATCCCTGCGCCACTCCACAGAAGTAGTAGGCAGTCTCATCCGCCCGAGAGATACTACGGTTTTCTCAAAGACGGGGATCGAGAGGATTGCATCATTGACAATGATGAGCCTAATAGCTTCCAGCAAGCCATTCAGAGCGGCGACTCGGTAAAATGGCTGGATGCAATGCGGACCGAGATGGAGTCCATGTACACCAACAAAGTATGGACTTTGGACATTGCTCCAGAAGGGGTAAAACCCATAGGCTGCAAATGGATCTTCAGAAAGAAAATTGGTGTAGATGGACAGGTTGAAACCTATAAGGCTAGACTTGTTGCAAAACGTTTTTCGTCAAAGACCTGGTTTGGACTATGATGAAACCTTTTCTCCAGTGGCTATGCTCAAATCCATTCGGATCCTTCTTACCATTGCTGCCTTCCACGATTATGAGATCTGGCAGATGGATGTAAAGACGGCTCTTCTAAATGGAAATTTAGAAGAGTGTGTCTATATGGATCAGCCAGAGGGTTACATTCAGAGTGGGAGCAGCGGGAAAGTGTGCAAGTTGGTTAAGTCCATTTATGGACTAAAGCAGGCATCGCGGAGTTGGAACAGCAACCACACATGGTCTTGGGGAGCGTTACCTGGTTTAGGGAGATTGATGAGAATTTGTTTTCCATATCATCGAGTTTCTTTTGTATTGCTGCCATTTCGGATTTTACTGCGATGGAAACGTCGAGCAGATGGATACTTCCCCTAGATGATTGTGGTCTAAAGCTTTCCCACTGCAAAGTGTTTTCAGCGAGATCTTCCAGGTATTGCCAAGCTTCACCATCGTCTTTGGACATGAAATGGCATTGACACGTGGTTTCAAGCATTTGCTTTGTCGCGGGATTAATGCCCTCATATATAATTCGGCACAGATCCTATCTATTGATTCCATGATGAGGACATTGGACAAGCAAATCCTTGAACCGTTCAAAGAATTTCCAAAATGGTTCATTGGGAAGATGGGTAAACTGGTTGATCTCGCTCCTAACACAGGCGGTCTTATGATTGGGGTAAAATTTTTTTAGGAATGCTATTATGAATTCATCCCAATTGGAAATCGAGTATGCGGCAGTATTATAAAGCCATTTTTCTGCCAAGTCGCACAAAGTGAACGGGAGAAGACGTAACCGCATAGCATCCACGGACAGTTGTGAAGTACCCATCATTGCGCATACGTTTTTGAATTTGGTGATAAAAACGTATGCGTCTTTAGACTCGAACCCATGAAATTTGAGCAACAGGTTGATGTAGTGGGGTTTAATTTCAAATTATCCCCGTTGGCTGGTGGAATAGATAAACAGGTAGGAAGGGGACCGCACATAGGATAGCATCTCTCTTGGAGAGAGATACGCGGTGGATTCTGCTCACCTACGGGCGGTGGCAGGGTGGTATTATAATTTGATGGAGTACCGTCCATCTCGGTCAATGTGGTGGGTGATGAGGGAAAAGAAAATGAAGAAGTACCGACTTCGGAGTCGATAGCAGGAACGCAGACAAGACGAGCACTAGAATCCCGTGTCCAGCCGAGCATGCACTAAGCGGGTTTAGCGCAAGAGGCGGCGTGTGTGTTATTTAAAATTGGTTTGTTTTAAAAAGTGTCGGACTTGAGACAAATCACACAAAAATGCATAAACAACCCTAGAACTAAGGTTACCTAGGTCAAGTCTCTAGACCGCTCCTAGACTTCCAAAGGACAAGCCGCAGGATCAATCCTATACCACCTTTTTACTACTCTTTTGTCCAGGTATGTGCCAGGTAAGTGGGAGGTATCCGCTATACGGATCACCGAAAATATCGGGCCTAATTAAATAACCACTTGCCTTAGACACACTTGCCTAGGCACCACAAAAGTAATGCGGATAATCGATAGATTACCCACGACCTTCCTCTGCCTTTATTGAGCGCGACAGTCCTTAGAGTCTTGTCTAGATATTTTTTTAAATTAATGTAGGGTTGACGCGGATGCTCGTTTTGTGATTTGCGGGGCCTAGGAAGGGTGATAAAATCCCCACCTAATCTGAATTTTGGTCTTACCCCTTAAAGTCCGTATTAAAATATGAATAAACAAACCAATTACAATACTTTGCAAAAAGATTTTTGAGCGGCGATATTTTGCAAAGAATCCCGCAGAAAATATATTTTATTGGATTTCAGAGGAGAGAGAAAGATATAGAAAAGATACCAGAGAAGTTTTGAACCCTAAGTCCTCAATCGCGCCGCGGTTCCGCCGCCGAATAGGCCTTCTTGCCGCGGTTCCACCGCTAAGTTGAGGGATCTTGTAATGATTTTTTCTACGTGGCCTTACTTGCTCCTCTGGATCTTGATGAATGTCTCTGGCTCTCTGTTTCCTCAAGTCTGCGACTGTAGATCCCCTTGCAAAAATTCACACAATAATCGTTAAATATACAATTTGCAGTTTTGTTTATTTATGATATTGATCGAATAAGAATTTAACACAAATAGTAAGAATAAAAAATTACGCGCGTATCCCTGGCAACGGCGCCATTTGATTGGTTGATGTTTTAGAGTTGTTTTTGTAGTTAAACCGCAATCAATAACGGTGTCGCGTGTAGCTAGACCGAGATGAGTACGGGTCGTCCTCAAGGAAATGTGGAATCTTTTAATCTTACTTTAGACGTGTTGAAAAAGGGGAAGAATAAAGAATGGTGAAGAATGGTTGTAGATTCTAGATCTACGTCAAACACGGATACAGGATATAGATCTAGATTAATTACGGATATAGGTTTAATATTAGAAGGGGGCTTGTAGGGTTCGTTAAGATTTAGTAGTCATGGATGATTAATTAAAGATTACTCTTTTTATCCTTTAATAGATTTAAAACTAGATCGACAGTGATGCATGTAGATTAGGGTTTCTGGAGGGAAAAGGGTTCCCACTCTTAACCCCTATCTTGACATGGATCTCCATTCATGTCCAGCCTTTACTAAAACAATTGTTAATCTAATCTCTAATCGTGGTCGTGATTATCAATGAATTGATAGCGCGCCCGATTAGGATGTTAACTATTCTTTTGATAAAGTTTATAAACTTTATAGGACGTAAAAAGAGTTTAAGGATCTTCATCATCCATTAATCTACCATAATCCTACGAACCCTAACAAGCGGAGAATTACTCGCGCATGTTGGGTAAAGAAAATATAGAAATAATGAAGAAATAAAATGCAATAGAATAAAACTACCTTTATTAATCAACTTGATCAATTACACTTTGTTCCTTTAGAAAATGATTACAAAACCCTAGTTTGCTTCTCGATCTCTTCTTAAGGAGGTAGATGAACAACTAATGATCAACCTGGATTCTTGAGGTGTCTTGGACTTCATGATCTCTTCGGTTTGATAATTTTTCCAAGAGGCACTCGGTTCTTATTTATAGTCACAGACCCAGAATCTCTAGTTTCCTAATAAGGCAACTAGTTGTTAAGATCCTACCCAAAATATCCCACATCCTAACTCCACAAATCGGCGGCGGAACTGCCGCAATATACATGTTTTGGCCGTGGAAGGGCCGCACTTTGTTGGGATCAATTGATGAAAATTTTCTGCAGTCTCTGGTGTTGACGCGTGGATATCTTTTGAGTATCTGTATTTTGGAAATCTTTTCTACGTCTCTGCCAGAATTGATTTCTTCGATTTACTTTAAGATTTCGGCAGATTTAATCTCGATAACTCGAATTTTCTTGATTCTAGTCCTGAAATAATTTCTGCACAATATCTCAATAAATAATGTTCGTAGAATTTGTTTTTATTGAGATAATATCTTAACCATTTGACATGATATTATAATTTAAGAAAATTGGTTAAAGATATTTGATAAGGTACCCTAGTTATCTAGTGTAGCGATCTAGGTACCCTAGTTACCTCGGCTATGAGGTTGGAGCTCGTTTCATAGAATCTCGGGTGGATCATCTTCGATGGAGGGAGACCGGAGATCAAGCTTGATCAAGAAGGCCTCTAGGAGCTTGGGTAGGTGGTTGAAGACCGAAGGACACAGATCAATTCAGTATACCATCTAAACTTCATTCTAGTTTTCTAGTATATGGTTAATGGTAGATCCGGATAGTGGGTTCCGTTTGCGCCAGTTTTTATAAATTTTTGTTCCACATTTGGTCATGGATTGATGGCCGGGGCACTGCCGAAACCCAACAAGGGATACCTTATGCTTCGGCAGTCGGGTAAATCATGTATGCGATGTTATGTACCAGACCGGATGTAGCTTACTCACTAGGTGTAGTGAGCATGTATCAATCAGATCCTGGGGAGAAACACTGGACGGCTGTGAAGAACATTCATAAGTACTTGAGAAGGACTAAAGAAATGTTCTTGGTGTATGGTAACGTTGAACTCCAGGTGGAGTCCTTTACCGATTTGCACTTCCAGAGTGATAAGGACGACGGTAAGTCGGTCTCGGGTTTTGTCTTTGCCCTTAACGGAGTGGCGGTGTGTTGGAAGAGTTCCAAGGAAGACATCGTAGTAGACTCGACGATGGAAGCTGAATACATCGCTGCCAACGATGCTGCCAAAAAGGCTGTCTGGATGAAGATGTTCATTGCTGAGCTTGGTATGGTTCCATCCATTGAGCATCCAATACTTGTGTATTGTGATAACAATGGAGCTGTGGCTTTATCCAAGGAACCCAGGTCCCATCAGAGATCCAGACATATTCTTAGGTGGTATCACCTGATCAGGGAGATAGTAGATCGCCGGGAGATCGAGGTCAGGAGAGTTGACACGAAGGACAACGTAACAGATCCACTCACGAAGGCCCTCCCCCAGATGCAGTTTGAGAGACTTTTTGGGATGTTGGGTATGAGATACAACAACACGTGGCCTTAGTGCAAGTGGGAGATTGTTAGGAATATGTATTCCCTAGAGGCCATTATTGTACATTGATGTATATTATAGTGGATGCTTGGACATATATACAGAGGACTTTCTTGCTCGATATGATAGTATGCTATCTGGTTACTCTTTATCTTAACATGTTGATTGGTATTCTTTACTATCTTTCTCTCTCAAGTTGATAAAGCCCTTAGGATATGTACTTGGCCACTAGGATTATGATGAGATCATACTAGTGGGGCCAAGGTGGTCTAAAAGTGCATACTTGAACAGTTCTTAGTCGAGGGGATATCGAGACAAGGGCATCGATATTCCAGAGTAGACTGGTGTGTACGTTTCTTGTCCCTTAGAGGGTAATGGTTTATCCCACAACCATTGGTGTGTGACATCAAAGATTGTGCATAGGTGCTCATTGGAGAATGGGTACACCAAACAGAACTCGCCGAGGACTCCTAGTTAGCAGTGTACCTATAGTCAGATAGCAGTCCTTTGGTGACACTGGTACAGGTTAGTCTGTAGACCCGAGATCATCATAGAGCCTTGTGTGGCTCCCATTGTGCTTTGATTTCCTCCTTACCACGCTCAAAGGAGACGTGCAAACGGGTGGTTTTGGGTACAGTCCCGAGTCATATGGAGGCAATGAGCGATAGGAGGGGTTTCGTCTCTCCCGGTATTGGGGGTTGATGTTGCGCAATTCTTTATTGGCTATAACTGGAAGTCCCTGGCCATGGCTGCTTCTGAGATTTACTGATAAGAGTTATCAGTAGTTTCTCGAACCGTTATAGGATAGACATCGGCATAACTTACCACGTTACTGGGGGTCTGACGTTTAACAACCCTAGACCTGATATGCGACATATCAGACGAAGAGACCGGACTGTACGGTAGTGTTACTGATAGGCTTCATGGAGAGTATGGAAAAGCTTGCTTGTTGATCTTTATATCGCTCAATACCCGGGTAGACGTTACGTCCAGCTAGTACCGCTGATGGCTTGTAGGTGACTGATGTGATCATCATCTATTGCTGGCGTATTGGCGAGTCTTTAGAGTCCCACACAGAAATTTCCTGGTTCAAGCGAAACAAAGTAGGGCACATATGTGATATGTGCGTGGGCATGATTAAATACGTGTATGCGATACAATATTGTAATCTGGCAGTTGTCTGTTATCAAGTTAGCTTATATGTGATATAACCAGATTATCGAATCAAGTGTTGATTTGATAATGTGATACACAGATAAATGATATTAGTCGATCATATATGATATAACCGGCTTATTAAATTAAGTGTTGATTTAATAATGTGCTATAATTATATCTTAACTAATATCATTAGCTCACTAATTATTCTTCATAATATATATATATATATATATATATATATTATGAAGCATGACCTGAAATTCTATTTTTTGGAAAATGGAATAAAAGGTGGAAAATGGGAGCATGGTGTGAAGCAAGGGATTTATCTATATTTTATTAGTCTTGACTCACTATTCAAGCATGGTTGCAATTTATTATTGCAAAGAAATCCATGCTTGAATGAGTGAGCCAAGGATGAGCCATAGACTTTACTTGATAATTTCTCATGCTTGCTCTCTTGAGTTGAGCTCATATGCACTCTAGCTTCCATCTTCTTCCTCTTCATGCTTCAAGCTTCAATCCTTCACACGTGATGTGAACCATGAAGCCTGAACACAAACTAGTGGGCCATAAATCCCCTACTAAATTATCCCACACTAAACTAGCACTTTGGTGTGTCATGTTTCCTTCATGTAACATTTCAGAAAATATAAAATATTATTTTTAGAATTTTAATTTTAAAATAATATATTTCCCGAAAAATTGCCCGATTTGCGAAATTGGGGTTTTCACAAAAAAAGGGACAAAAATACACCAATAATTGTGAAATAATTAAGAATTAAAATTATTTATTAATTTAAAAAGATATTTATCGGATTTGGCATTTTTAAAATTTATTATATGCGTTTAAATGAGAACCCGATTAGTGCACTGCTAATCGCGATTAAACCAAATCCGTGTTTCTACAGTTTTCCGTGGCTAGTGCACCTTGTCATGTTGCATTTGATTGCATGTGGTTCATTTATGTTGTTAGTTTCATAATGTGTTTGGTTTTGTGAGGAAAAGAAAAGAAATAGAGAAAAGGGCAAAAGGGTAAATTAGTGAGAGAGTGGGTGAGAATAAAGGAGAGAGAAAGAGAGGCCAGCCACATTCTTTCCCCCCCCCATCATTTTCTTAATCTCCTTCAACCTCACTTCCCTCCACCTTCAACCCAAAGATCCATCTCAAAAATCTTGTCAAAACCCTAAACCCCTTTCATTAAAAATGATCCCCTCTTCATCCTCTACACAATGGACCAAGCAAAGTTGGATTTTGATGACTTGGGACAACTAAGGTTTTCTTAGGTTGCCCAAATGAGGTAAAATTCCCTTCACTTAGTTTAGTTTATGTTTTCCTAGCATTCTAGTATGGTTAGGAGTTGATTTAGTGTGATATGGTGAAGTTAGAAATTCCTAGAGAAGGGTTTGAGTGTTGTGTGGATTGGGTGATGCCTAGTGGCTGTTTACAAGACCCTAGAGGTCGATTCTTGACGTGGACCAGTGACCAAACCCCAAAATAAGAACTTTAGATTTGTCGATATCAGGTTTTGTGGTTTTAGTGATGGTATTTAGAGATCTGGGATGACCCGAGACCATTGTAAATGAAGTTCCCTTAACCATGAGATGTGCAGGCAACCATGAATCACCCGCTGAAACCTGAGCCCCAACCCATTCATCTTGGCCACAAATTTAATGATTTGGGATGCAATTTATGGCCTGGGTACAACTAAATTGATCCGTGTTTGGTCCATGGCTCTATCTTCAGTAAATTAGACCCTCCATGTGTGCAAAATTGGTTAATTTCACCAAGGGAAAAATCTGGGACCATTTTCTTGAGTTGCTGCATTGTTTTGCGACTTCGTTTTAATTTGAGATTTGGTATTTGATATTGTGTTCCGTCATCTGATGTTTTTACGTCAGCGACGGGGGTTGTTTAGTGGTTTTACAGGCGTAGGCTATAGGTTCTAACCTATAAGTGATTCGCATGCAGCTTTGGTTTTCATGTTCGATTCTTGATACTATATGACGCATTGGAAATTGTAGGTACCCCCACGTGAACTTTGAGACGACGAGGATGAGCGTGACATTATCGACGTCGACAAGCAAGGAGCAAGGTGAGTAGATCTATATCTACGGGGGAAGTCGGGTGGATGGCGTATAGCACGCCCGTAAGTTTTTGATGGAAACCGATTCATAGTATATAGTTAAGGAAACCTTTAATAGAAAACTATAGATAGAGTTAAAAGATAGTTAGATAAATTATATTAGAAACTAAAGGATAGTTAGAAGTGATATTATACGACTAATATGTGATGACGGGATTTGAGGATGATGTTTGATGATATTGCCGTTTAGGGTACTATAAGACTAGATAACCGACTTAAATGTGTCATCCGAACCATACCTATTTTCAAACTGAAGAATCATATATTTCTTTTAAACAGATACCTTGAAGGATGTTAAGGATTTTCAATTGATATTTTTTCCTTAAAAACACCGTAGCCCCGACCTTCAAAACTACGATTCACATCTTTTAAAAACTGATTGCATGGTTCGGGTGTGTATGTTAGATTAGATACGTATGCTTATAGTAAAGGTAGAATGTAATTGTAAATTGACCTTATGTGAGATATAGATGCGATGAAAATAGAATAAGATTTGGCATGTGATATGATGATATGTTGGTATACGGATGCGAGTCGATTGAGAGGATTGATACCTTGTCGGTCCCCTGATATGAAATTGTTATGGATGTGACTTGGGACATAGGTATACGGATATATATATATATGTGTATACATTTTGTGAATCATGAATGATAGGTTGTACGTGACATTAGGTCATACCCTCATTGTCATATAGGTTGATAGGATCCCTATTGGTTTGATGCCGCTGTACGATGATTTTCCGAACGTGATGAGTTTGACTTGAGGATTTACCCATACCCTTGACTAGAGGATGCCGTACGATGGATTATACCGTACATGATGTCGTGAGGCTAGATGCCAATGGTTAGATTCACCGACTCGGTCATGTTAGATAAGTATACCCGTCAGCATTTGCATATGATTTACCTTATGCTGCATTCATGTTATTCTCATTACATGGCATATACCTGTGCTAGTATACTTACACCATTATCGATGATGCGTATGTTACACGTACACAGATTTGCCAGCTCACACACTTCATCATCAATAATTTCCATGTCACTACACAATAGGATTTGATGCATCATGATACGACTCCTTGCACGATTTACTTGTTATAGTTGCATATGCACCTTTATACGATGTTGCATTGGACTTTGGAGAATTTAGGAACCGCGGGATATATTTTTAAACTGGATTCATTTTAAAGAGCGGCTTTCCCTCGATATGTGCATATTACTGTTCCATGTTGCATGATATACGGATATGCATACATTTCTGTTATATGTCGCATAAAACATGCTTTACGCTTTTACGCATTGAGATATGCTGTTTTCATGAGATTTTTGGATTTGAGAACCATGGCTATTTCAAAAGAAAGCATGTACTGTTTTAAAAACCCGGTTTCTCTTGATATGATATTTCAGTGTGTCCACCATGCGTTTTCTCGGTTCTAAGACGTATGATAGAAACCCGATTCGAGGAGGTGGATGATCCATTTGCGGGTTCATGGTGGACCCGGTATGGTTCCCTGGGGCGAGAAATGTTTTTCGTGGAGTAGACGATGAGCTTGGCAGGGTGGGTAGTACCTACCGGTGATTGGTTGGACCTGGCGGCTATCCGGAGGTTACCGAACGGAGTCGAGAGATGATATGGGCCGATCCGGACTGACGGAGCCCGAGAGATATGAGGATTTACGTGCTGATGTTGGGCACGGGTTTCATGATGTTTCGAGTGTCGATGCTGGACACTCAGGTTCCATGATTTGTTGTGTCATGAGGGACACACGTTGACTTATATCCTCATATTTTCATGCATATGCTTTTATGATATTTACATGCATGATGTTGTGTCATTGGTTGACACGTGGACGGGATCAACTTGCATACATACATTGATCATTTGGTTGGACGAGATCCACATGCATACATACATTGATCATATGGTTGGATGAGATCCACATGCATACATACATTGATTATATTGTTAAATGATATCCACATGTTATAGGCATTTACTTATAGTGCTGGCACATATACAGATACGGTCACCCTTGATATCATAGTATTACCTTTATGATATAGTTGACCTAGGAAATCGTTATTTTATTCGATTTCTACTTGTTGATGTTTTTCTACGCACGAGTTGGCAACTCATCCCTGTTGTGCCATAGTTCTTGTAGGTTGACCGCTTGGATCAGTAGCGGTATCGTTGGCACGCAGTTGCTTTCGGGTGATTGCTTTGGTAGGTGGTACATATTGGATCGTACCCCTCTTGTATTTATTTTTCATATTGTATCTAGTCAACTCCATCAATCAAACTAGTAATTGTATAAGTAATGAGACTTAGCAAGACTTGTAGTTGCGAGACTTGAGCAATGGGTTTTATGTTTGCATTTTGGGTTGATGTCTTGCTTACTTCTTTATCTTTTGTGGTGAACTTCGCCGTTAGGCGTCGTATACTTATATTTATGCTTTGCGTGGTTGTGGATCCGCCGTTTGGCGAAGAGCTAGCTCCCGTTTGGGGATGCCTTTTATTATTATCATGTATTGTGGTTTTGGATCAAAAAACACAAAGGAGGTGCTACCCAAATTTTCAAAAGACGAAACAAGTTTTTCAACTACTAAACCCACTTGCATTTTCATGTCCCAATATTTATGCATTTAAGAAAATGATTCGTTTTTCATCATACCTTTATTTCAAAACTTCACCTCTTATATTTTTTAAAAAGGTTTAAATTGATGGGTTTTCGGCTTACTTGAGTTACGTTACGCTTTTAGACGTCGCGTGATTTAAGTGCCGGTCATGAGCTAATATTTCGGGTCGTGACAAAGTTGGTATCAGAGCGCTAGGTTTAACCTTGGTTCGAGTCTATGTTTTACTATGCGGAGTCTAGGGCGTATGTATATTTCGAAACCTAGGCTTGACCTTACGGAACTTAGACTTGAACGGGGGGTACTAGACCCGAACTTTCGTTTCATAGGCTGGCCCTGATTGATGGAGTAGGAAGCTTGAGTAGAGTGACGTATCGTACGTATGTTCCGCGGCATATTTACGATACGATACTCCACTTAAGAAATCTTAGGATGTACATATTTGAGACTTATGATTCTTTTCGTTCTCTTGATCATGCATCCATTTGAGATCCTTGATTCGATTCGTTTCCATGATCATACTTTAATTGATGTTGTTTCTTCTTATGATCATGTATCCATTCTGGATCTGTTGATTCCTTTCATTCCGTTGAGCTACCTTCATCGATACACGATTGAGGTTCCTGGTGCCATGGTTTGATCGCAGATTGAGCTGCTGCTAGTGTTGCGGTCAGGGCGAGCTCGTCATGGATGAGGGCTGACCATTTGTTTTCTGGTGATATGAGAACGTCTCAATGTAGTGCTGTGTTGTGACCTCTTGTTGAGACGAGTGCTTGGTTTTGCACCGGATGATCGGGCCATTTATAGAGGCTGCCAGTTGTGAGAGGACTGTTGATGTACAGTCTACCTCAGAGATAGTGATGTCGTCTACCGTGCAGACAGATGACCCAGCTGTTACTGAGATTGATGTGATGTCGCTTCCGGACTTTACGAGCCGAGATCGCTGGATCTTCCAGGCAGAGATGTGACAGATGATAGCAAGTCTATCCTGAGTTAAGAGACGAAGGTGATTCGTCAGATTGATGCGCCGACGCAGGACTAGTTGAGCTGAAGATTTCCAGTGTGGAGAGTCTTACTCAGATCTAGTGTAGAACGATCCAGAGATGACCATTGATGTATCATCTTTTCTGGAGGATTGAGGCATTGCTTAACTTGCGGACGAAGGGTATTCACATGTCATCCTGGCGAAGTTAAAAAGTTTGAACGAATGTCAGAAACCCATTTTTCCAAGTTTAAAGTATTCGAAAGAATATGCATGTAATTCTGTGGAACCTCTAGAAGAATGAAACCCTAACTCGACAGGATGATCATGGAACCGCTTCTGAACCTTAGGGTTTGCAGCAGTTCAGCGGTGCCATCAGTGAGGCTTGGGTTTGCCCTTCTACGGTTGGTCCACAGGTACCGTGGTATGTACGGGATATTATTATACTATGCTCAGGTGTTGAGCTTTCAGGAAATTATGGGACTTTGACGAATCGATCGAAAAGTTTGACGTCGTCCGAATATCATGTGATAAGAGACCAGCAAGCTGACTAGCTTCGGATAGAGGACCTCACCCAGATGTGTTGTGAGTTGATCGAGAGCGGACGAGTGTTGAGTATTCCTCCGACGGTTGGGACGAGTTCCCAAGGACATGTTCGGCTAGAGATCTTCTACAGAGTGATGAAGATACCAAGTTCGTGATTTCGAGTCCGTGTGAGAGACTCTGGATTGACCGTAGCCGAGAACAATTGCAGTACGCAGATAGCATGACGTGACGTCAAAGTGGACGATGATACAGACGAGTGGAACCAGAGGTTCGTGCGAGACGCTGACGAGCTGTTGTTACTCCCTGTCGGGATGAGAGATCTAATATGCATGCAGAGGCGTTGGGATGCGGCCAGTTCCCGAGGAAATGCTGTACTTAGAACGCAGATGTCCAGAAAGCGAGAAAAGATTATGTAAGAGTACCAGCCTCCGTATAGTTCGGCATAGGCGAGATTGGAAGAGACCCTGAGCAGGTTCCTTCCAGGACACTGCTGCGATGAGATTTGCACAGAGGATCAGTTGTGTCACGAGTATTCAGAGGACCAGAAGCTGACGCCAGTAACGTGATGCTTTATGAGTGGTCGTGATAATTGGCCGAGAAATGACCAGAGAAGTGCCAGAGCGGAATCGTTCCCGTTAGCACACCTGACCGGGCCGATGAGCCGATGGATTGCGAGATTGGTGAATCCACAGAGAAATGAGGGCCAGAGATAGAAGACGCCAGACCGTAAGCAGGAAGCAAGCGGATGTTCTTGCTCTGCCAGTTGTGGGCGCACTGACATTTTTCGACATTGTAGGAGGTGTATCTCAATGTCATTTGTTGCGATTTGTATTTGTGATCCGAGTATCACGCTTATATCACTTAGATTTGAGTTTTGATGATTGAGTTTCATGGTATTGTTTTCGTGCACCATGGCTGCACCTACTGGGTATTTACATTTTGCGCATAGTTACTGCACTTGATATTGATTTTATGCCTTGGCTGCACATGTTTATGATTTTGCGGATTTCATACAGTGGAGTTGATTTGTTGCGTGTGGTACGCACTCGATTTGATTTTGCACTCGGTATAGCTCATATATGCTTGAAGTGCATTGATACGGATTTTTTGCACATAGTTGCACACGTTTTTGATTTTACACACCTTGGTACACTCGGTGTTGTTTTTATATACGCAATTGCGTTATTGATGAGTTTTCGTGCATGGGTTGCACCGTATTTGTATTTCATGCACTCGATACACCGTATATTGTATTTCGTGCACTGGATGCACCATATTTGTATTTGGTGCACTAGATGCACCGTATTTGTATTTCGTGCACTGGATGCACCGTATTTGTATTTCGTGCACTTGATGCACCATATTTGTATTTCATGCGCTCGATACACTGTATTTGTATTTTGTGCACTTGAAGCACTAGATTTATATTTCGTGCATTTGTTGCACTAGATTTTCATTTCATGCATTGGTGCACTAGATTTTCATTTCGTGCATTTATTGGACTAGATTTCGTTTTGTGCGTTTGTCGCACCATATTTATATTTCGTGCATTTGTTGCACCAGATTTTCATTTCATGCATTTGTTGCACTAGATTTTCGTTTTTGTGCATGCTACTGCACTATATGCTTTTACGGACCCGGCGCGCTTGGGTTGGATTTTTGCGCATATTAGGCGCTTGATATTGGATTTTGTGTGCATCGGATGCTCTTGAGTGAGATTGTACTCGTGCATATTGGATGCTTTGCTTTAGATTTCATCGTGCATGTTGAATGAACTTGATTTAGATTTCTTTTATGCATGTCAGATGCACTTGATTTGGATTTTAGCGCATGTTGGGTGCATGATATGAGATGTGATTTTGTGCATACTGGATGCACTCGATTAGGATTTTCATTCGTGCATGTTAGTTGCACTGGATTGAGATTTTCGTGCACTCTAGATGCACTTGATATTGTTGTCGTGCACACCGGTTGCACTGGACAGATGCTTTCGTGCACACCCGTTGCACTTAGTTTTGCTTTTGTGCATATTATGGCACTTGTATTTGGATTTGATTTCTGTGCGCACCAGACGCACGTGATTGTGGGATACACCTTTTGAGGCTGATTTTTCTTTTGAGCACTTTGTTTTCGTGATACGTACTATATATTATATAGTAGTTGAACAGGACTGATCTTAGGACAGTACCTGAGTACTTTGAATGCATTGAAAATTTAGCAAGAGGTTTTCAAAAAGGAGCTATAGTCTCGCTATTTCCTATGTGTCCGTGAGCGACACGAACGTGTACAAAGGAAAACCTTTTGGGATATTTCAAAAACGACGGGACGTATATTTTAGCAAAACTTATATGAACATATAGTATTACTTTACAATGAGCGTCCGTCATTTGTGCCGTGAGTTACGCATCACACAGAAATTCAGAAAAGATTTTTTTCATGTGTTTATTCCGTTTTTGGAGATTTTTCAAGGATGCATACTATATACATATTATAGTATTTGACTAGTGTATATTAGATTTCGGTATTGGATTTCGAGATCTGTATCTCCATTGTAACTCCGACGATATGCGTGCGTGCGAATCCGATAATTTGCGTGACGTTTGACGGAGTTTGATTTTGAGTTTTGTACTCGTTTTACAGGCGCACGCGATACGCTGTAGTGTTTTTATATCTTCCGTGATTTCGGAGCCCCGTTGATTTGATCTGATTATTGAAATGTTTTAGAATTTGGGGGTTTAAATTTAAATTGGGGGACTGAATTTATTTATGGGGGGAAGATTGTAACATTTCAGAAAATATAAAATATTATTTTTGGAATTTTAATATTAAAATAATATATTTCCCGAAAAACTGCCTGATTTGCGAAATTGGGGTTTTGAAAAAAAAGGTATAAAATATACCAATAATTGTGAAATAATTGGGAATTAAAATGATTTATTCATTTAAAA
Organism: Agapanthus africanus; assembly: GCA_030015575.1. NCBI lineage: Eukaryota > Viridiplantae > Streptophyta > Magnoliopsida > Asparagales > Amaryllidaceae > Agapanthus > Agapanthus africanus. The sequence goes on along the minus strand of JASDDO010000004.1, from coordinate 207,294,160 downwards.
AGATATTTATCGGATTTGGCATTTTTAAAATTTATTATATGCGTTTAAATGAGAACCCGATTAGTGCACTGCTAATCGCGATTAAACCAAATCCGTGTTTCTACAGTTTTCCGTGGCTAGTGCACCATGTCATGTTGCATTTGGTTGCATGTGGTTCATTTGTGTTGTTGGTTTCATAATGTGTTTGGTTTTGTGAGGAAAAAGAAAAGAAATAGAGAAAAGGGCAAAAGGGTAAATTAGTGAGAGAGTGGGTGGGAATAAAGGAGAGAGAAAGAGAGGCCAGCCACATTCTTTCCCCCCCCCATCATTTTCTTCATCTCCTTCAACCTCACTTCCCTCCACCTTTAACCCAAAGATCCATCTCAAAAACCTTGTCAAAACCCTAAACCCCTTTCATTAAAAATGATCCCTTCCTCATCCTCTACACAATGGACCAAGCAAAGTTGGATTTTGATAACTTGGGACAATTAGGGTTTTCTTGGGTTGCCCAAATGAGGTAAAATTCCCTTCACTTAGTTTAGTTTATGTTTTCCTAGCATTCTAGTATGGTTAGGAGTTGATTTAGTGTGATATGGTGAAGTTAGAAATTCCTAGAGAAGGGTTTGAGTGTTGTGTGGATTGAGTGATGCCTAGTGGCTGTTTACAAGACCCTAGAGGTCGATTCTTGACCTGGACCAGTGACCAAACCCCAAATACAAACTTTAGATTTGTCGATATCGGGTTTTGTAGTTTTAGTGATGGTATTTAGAGATCTGGGATGACCCGAGACCATTGTAAAAGAAGTTCCCTTAACCATGAGACTTGCAAGCAACCATGAATCACCCCCTGAAACCTGAGCCCCAACCCATTCATCTTGGCCACAAATTTAATGATTTAGGCCGCAAATTATGGCTTGGGTACAACCAAATTGAACCGTGTTTGGTCCATGGCTCTATCTTCAGTAAATTAGACCCTCCATGTGTGCAAAGTTGGTTACTTTCACCTAGGGAAAAATCTGGGACCATTTTCTTGAGTTGCTGCATTGTTTTACAACTTCGTTTTAATTTGAGATTTGGTATTTGATTTTGTGTTCCTTCATCTGATGTTTTTACGTCAGCGACGGGGGTTTTTTAGTGGTTTTGCCAGCGTAGGCTATAGGTTCTAACCTATAAGCAATTTGCATGCAGCTTTGGTTTTCATGTTCGATTCTTGATACTATATGACGCATTGGAAATTGTGGGTACCTCCACGTGGACTTCGAGACGACGAGGATGAGCGTGACATCATCGACTTCGGCAAGAAAGGAGCAAGGTGAGTAGATCTATATCTACGGAGGAAGTCAGGTGGATGGCATATAGCACCCCCGCAAGTTTTTGATGGAAACCGATTCATAGTATATGGTTAAGGAAACTTTTAATAGAAAACTATAGATAGAGTTAAAAGATAGTCAGAGAAACTATATTAGAAACAAAAGGATAGTTAGAAGTGATATGATACGACTAATATGTGATGACTGGATTTGAGGATGATGTTTAATGATATTGCCGTTTAGGGTACTATGAGACTAGATAACGACGTAAATGTGTCATCCGAACCATACCTATTTCTAAACTGAAGAATTGTATGCATATTTTAAACAGATACCTTGAGGGACATTACGAATTTTCAATTGATATTTTTTCCTTAAAAACACCGTAGCCCCGACCTTCAAAACTACGACTCGCATCTTTTAAAAACTGATTGTATGGTTCGGGTGTGCATGTTAGATTAGATACGTATGCTTATAGTAAAGGTAGAATGTAATTGTAAATTGACCTTATGTGAGATATAGATGCGATGTGTAAGTCGATGTAGTACACCCCAGTACTTATGGGGAGGCGGAATTTTCAAAAACGATCAAGTTTAAAGAACGAACATCGACAAACCGCTTGAATCGAAGCTAAACAAATAATAACCGAACACAAAGCTATACTAAACTATAGTGTTAAGGGATTATACCTAATGAAAACGGTCCTTCGTCTTTGTGTCCTCCTTTGTTCTCCTCGACCTTCTCTAGGTAGTAGACGATCCACCCGAGAGCAAGACACCAAGCTACACCTCTAACTTGAGGTAACTAATCAACTTTGATTGCTAATCAAAGATGAAAGGATGATATAGAGTGAAGGTAATGGATGCTTAAGTCTAACTAAACCTTTGATCTCAACACATGAGGATTAAGGATTAGTATCTTGAAGATGAGAGCTTGAGGAGAGAGAATATGAGATAAGATAATGAGAGAAGAGAGAGAGTGTATCATAATATATTATGAAGCATTCTTATTTAAGAATAATGAATAAAAGAAATGAATAAGCATGCTTCATAAAATATCTAGTGGTGATTCATTAGCATGAGTCATTAAGCAATAAATGTGCATTAATGAAATGAATGAATCACCACCATGACTCACAACCTCATCCAAAGTTACCTCCTTAGTCACATCTTCTAGAAGCTTCTCGTACAATTACGAGAACGCCCCTCCAATCCGCAAAAATACAGAAAAACTTTAGACTGTAAAAATCCAATAACCGGATACCAGTAACTGGCTTAAACCAAAGCCGACTGGTAAAAACTGTCCGAAAGTCGTACGCGCGTAAACGCACGTATGCGTCCGAACCCTTTGTCGCAAAACCATGCAACCTCTATATCGTTTCGCCTGGAGTAGGAAACTCTCTGTGTGGGACTCTAGAGACTCGACTACTACGCTGGCAGTGGGTTTAACCACAGACCGCAAGCGGTACTCGCTGTACGTAACGGTCCCCAGGTAGTTGTCGATAAGAAGGCCGATGAGAAAACCCATCCGAACTCCTACTGAGTCTGATGTGACAATCTCCATACAGTCCGGTCCGTTCGTCCAAGACTATCGCATATCGGGCCTAGGGGGCGGCAAGCGTCAGTCCCCTAATAGCGGTATAAGTCGTGTCGGAGGGAAGCCCATTACACCCTGAGAAACTACTGGAACCTACCAGCAAATCTCGCTTGCCCTGGCCAGGGACTTTGCGTAATGGCTCTCTGACACAGCACGATATCTACTCCCAATACCGGGAGGGACGAATCCTGTCTAACCGCTACTGCCTCCAAGTGCTCAGGACTGCACCCAACTGCTACCTGTTTGCACGACTCCTTTGAGCCGTGGTAGGGTAGCAATCTAAGAACAGTGGGACACACTCGAGGCGAAGTAGCAGTGTCAAGTCTGCGGACTACGCTGTACTCATGTCACCTGGGAACTGTTCACTGACGACTGGTATCAAACCAACCAACAGTCCCCTATGAGTCCTGTCCGGTGTACCCGTAACCTAACGAGCACCTGTATACTATCTCCAGTACGACGTACTGACGGCTGTGGGACAGACCATCTCCCCAACTGGGATGAGAAGCGTACACACTAGTCTACTCCGGAGTATCGATGCTCTGTCTCGATAATCCAACGACCAGGGACCTGAATAAGGATGTGCTTGTAGACTACCCAGCCCCCACTAGTGTGACTGCCATCACAACGCTGGTAGACAAGCAAGATCCTAAGAGCTCTATCAATACGTACACTCACATATTAAGATAGAAAAACCAAGTAGCATACTACCATGTTTAGCAAGACTGTTATATACATGTGAATATCCCAAGCTTCCATTAAGTAATATACAAGCTAGTATGATACAGTAATGGCCTTCTAGGGCATAAACACTAACAATCTCCCACTTGCATTAGGGCCATGTACTGGCATATCGTAGACCAATGATCTCGAGCAGCCTCTCGAACTGAATCTGAGGAAGGGCCTTCGTGAATGGATCAGCAATGTTCTCTTCTGAAGCAACTCTCCGAACCTCGATCTCCTGACGATCAATGATCTCCCTGATCAGGTGATACCGCCTCAAGATGTGTCTGGACTTCTGATGGGACCTTGGTTCCTTCGCTAAAGCTATAGCTCCGTTGTTGTCGCAATACAGAGGTATTGGATCAACTATGGTAGGAACCACCTGAAGTTTTGTTAGGAACTTCTTCATCCAGACTGCTTCTTTTGCGGCATCGCAAGCAGCTATATACTCCGCTTCCATCGTCGAGTCAGCAACGGTGTCCTGCTTGGAGCTCCTCCAGCACACCGCCCCTCCATTGAGGGTAAAGACATAACCCGACATGGACTTGGAATCGTCCTTATCACTCTGGAAGCCGGAATCAGCAAAGGCCTCCAACCTGAGGTCTTTTCCGCCGTAAACCAAGAACATCTCCTTAGTCCTCCTCAGGTACTTGAGAATGTTCTTTACTGCTATCCAGTGTTTCTCCCCTGGGTCTGACTGATACCGGCTTACCACGCTCAGTGCGTAAGCTACATCTGGTCTGGTACACAACATCGCATACATTATAGAGCCTACCGCAGAAGCGTAGGGTATAATTGACATGCGTTCCCTTTCCAAATCAGTCTTGGGAGACATCTCTTTGGAGAGGGTGATTCCGTGACAAGCCGGTAGATTACCGCGCTTAGAATCTTCCATACTGAATCTTTTCAGTACAGTGTCGATATATCTGGACTGCGAAAGTCCCAACATCCTCTTGGATCTATCACGATAGATCCGGATCCCCAGAATGTAAGAGGCATCACCCAGGTCTTTCATGGAGAACCTGTGTGACAAGAATCCTTTGACAGATTGTAGCATAGGAATGTCATTTCCTATCAATAGAATGTCATCCACGTACAAGACGAGGAATACGACACTTCTGGCCACAACTTTACTATATATGCACGGTTCATCTGGATTTTTGATAAAGTCATATTCTTTGACTGTCTCATCAAAACAGATGTTCCAACTCCGCGATGCCTGCTTTAGTCCGTAAATGGACTTAAGCAGCTTGCATACTTTCCTGGTGCTCCCACTCTGATTGAAACCCTCTGGCTGATCCATATAGACGCTCTCTTCTAAATTTCCATTCAGAAAAGCCGTCTTTACGTCCATCTGCCAGATTTCATAATCATGGAAGGCAGCAATAGCAAGAAGGACCTGAATGGATTTGAGCATAGCCACTGGAGAAAAAGTTTCGTCATAGTCCAAACCAGGTCTTTGACGAAAACCCTTTGCAACAAGTCTAGCCTTATAGGTTTCCACCTGTCCATCTACACCAATCTTTTTCTTGAAGATCCATTTGCATCCTATGGGTTTTACCCTATCTGGAGCAAAGTCCAAAGTCCATACTTTGTTGGTGTACATGGACTCCATCTCGGTCCGCATTGCATCTAGCCATCGTACCGAGTCGCCGCTCTGGATGGCCTGCTGGAAGTCAGTAGGTTCATCATCATCTATGATGCAATCCTCTCTATCCCCGTCTATGAGAAAACCATAGTATCTCTCAGGCGGATGAGACGACCTACTACTCCTGCGGAGGGGTGCGGGAATGTTCTGTTCTTCTTGAACCTCTGGTTCTACCAAACTTTCAGTAGCAGTTTGTGGTTCTGGAATTTCTTCCAGTTCTATTTCGCTCCCACTCTTCTGATTTTCCAAAAATTCAGTTTCTAAGAAGCGGGCATGACGAGAAACAAAAACCTTTTGTTCCTCTGCGTAATAGAAGCAATATCCTGTAGAGTTCTTTGGATATCCCACAAACTTACACTCTACTGAGCGTGCCTCGAGCTTGTCCGGACGCTGCTTTTTTACAAAAGCTGGACATCCCCACGTCTTCAGGTACTGAAGATAGGGTTTCTTCCCACTCCACATCTGATATGGTGTGGTAGGCACTGTTTTGGTTGGAACTCTGTTCAAAAGATGTATCGCTGATTCTAGCGCATACCCCCAGAAAGATCGCGGTAACTCAGCATTACTCATCATGGATCGTACCATATCCAATAGGGTTCGATTCCGTCTCTCCGATACACCGTTGTGCTGTGGAGTGTATGGAGGAGTAAGCTGAGAGAGAATTCCTTTCTCTTTTAGGTAACCTAGGAACTCGGCACTTAAGTATTCTCCACCTCGACCAGATCTCAGTGTCTTAATACTTTTGCCTGTTTGGTTTTCCGCTTCACTCTTGTATTCCAGGAATTTCTCAAAGGCTTCGGATTTATGCTTCATCAAGAAGACATGTCCAAACCTAGAGAAATCATCTGTAAAAGTAATGAAGTAGGAATAACCACCTCTCGCATGTGTAGACATTGGACCGCATACATCGCTGTGTATGAGTCCTAAGAGCTCGCTCGCTCTTACTCCTTGTCCAGTAAATGGAGTCTTTGTCATCTTTCCTTTGAGACAGGATTGACAAGTGTCATAAGATTGATATTCGAACGAGTCCAAATATCCTTCTCTATGCAACTTAGTCAACCTTCTCTCATTGATGTGACCCAGTCTACAATGCCATAAGAAAGCTTTATTCAAATCTGGAGACTTTCTTTTTAGTGTGTTCTGGACATTGAAAATTTGGAGTTGGTTTAAAACATATATGCCGTTATTTAGAGTACCGGACCCAATCAAACCATGATTAAGGTGGATGTTAACAACATCTCTTACAAACGTGAAATCATAACCTTTATTTGATAACAAGGAAACTGATATGATATTACACGTTAAGCTGGGTACAAAATAACAGTTATGTAAAACCAAAATGTGTCCACTCGTCAATCCTAGGTGATAATCCCCGACGGACGCAGCTCCCACGCTAGCTCCGTTAGCAACCCTGAGGATCATATCACCTTCCTTCAGCACTCTACGGTTTCTCAGTGCCTGCAATGAATTGCAAATATGAGATCCTGATCCGGTATCCAATACCCAGGAAGTAGAGTTGATCGACAGACAATTCTCAATTACAAACACACCTGAAGTCGAAGCCACAGCTTGCTTCGGTTCCTGGTTCTTGGCGTTCCACGCCTTGCAATCCTTCTTCCAGTGCCCTTTCCTATGACAATGGAAGCACTCATCCTGACCAACTATCGGTACTGCTTTCTTTTTCTTTCCCTTCCCTCCCACCTTACTAACACCTCCTCTAGGTCTGGGTGCGGCCTTCTTCTTCCTTTCTTTGGCCCTAGCCTTGGACCCGGAAGAAGATGAACCGCCAACAAACATAGCGGGTGTTTCCCTTGCCTTCTGCAAGGTGCCCTCCGCACTCCTTAACATGTTCAGGAGTTCCGCAAGTTCAACTTCTTTTCCTTGAAGATTGAAGTTGAGGATAAACTGGGCGTAGGTGGGAGGAAGGGACTGGAGAACAAGGTCTGTATAGAGCTCATTATCCAAAGTCGTCCCAAGGTCTGCGAGCTCTTCTATATAGCCAATCATCTGTAGGACATGTTCACCTACCGATGATCCGACAGCCAACCTCGCTCGAAACAATTTCTTAGAGGTCTCGTATCTTGCTATACGAGATTGCTCTCCATAAACTTCCTTTGTATGGAGAAATATGCCATCAAGGGACATATCCTCGTGCCTCCTCTGATGTTCATTGTTCATCGAGGCAAGCACGATGCACTTGGCTCTCGCGCAATCTAAATCCCAGGTTTTGCGGATTTCCTTATCCGCATTACTGGATTTGGGACCAGGGACAGCAGGTGCCGTAGCGGTGAGGACGTACCCCAGTTTGTTATAGGTCAAAGCCATCTTGACATTCCGCAGCCAATCTTTATAGTTTGGCCCCGTCAGTATATTTTTCTCTAAAAGTAACTTAAGTCCAGTCATTTTCAGGGTCGCTGCAATTAGGAGAGAGAGAAGAAAACTTTTTAGCATGATGCTCTTGCAAGTTTAGAGTGGTTTTTAGTTTATCTAAACTGGATGGCTCCCACTGTTTTTCGAATCCTTCCTCAAACCATAAAAGAAGAATTAGCCAAGACTATTCTCACCGTACAATACTTGCTTAACCGTTCAGCCAGGCCGGTGTCGATACTTCGAGGGAGGTTTTCCAACGCTTTCGCGAAGTTCCTTAATTAAATAACCTCTTTTCTCTGGGGGCGTAACCCCGCTGACACTTTTCTGGACACCTACTAGGTTTATAGCATTGATCGTTAAGTGACGAATATCCTGATAAGTAGCATATGCTCACAGTAGGATCGGGATCCAAATATCATCGTATGATAATGTTGAAGGAATCCTACCAACATTCATCAAACTCCAAATGGTATGCATCTCTTTGCAAATTTCAGTTTCTTTAGAAATTCCCGATATAAGTTTTTTTTGCCCCATGCTCTTATGACCTTGACGTATGCCAACAAATCATAAGTCACATCTCAAGTTCTGCCCATCATTATCTTGTTAATTTGAACCCACCCGTATATACCCTTGACGTATGCCAACAAGGTAATGCGACTGTCCCAAACCAACACATCTATCTATGCAACAAATGAATACCTCAGCAGCTACCAAACACTATGCCTTGACGTATGCCAACAGGCATAGCTTGAATACTACTGACCATCCATAAGAAATGACGGAGGGCTACGACTGGTTTTGGCGAAACCGTGAACGTAGTGAACTTGATATAACCGAAGGAACCTGATAGCTTTTAAAAGGAGTGGTTAAGGCTCCGCATTTAAAAATATCTGTTTTTAAAAATAACCGAGTGGTTTCTTTTAAATTGTTCCAACGATTTAAACTTTGGTTTGTTTTACTTTGCATTATAGATAATGCGTCCCATCATTAACCTATCATTGCAGAAAACAACGAAAATACAACGTCCTCTTATGCCATCCGCATTCGCCACGGGGTCCCGTCATCACCCGTTAGGTTACTTAACTAACGACAGAGCGGGGGCTGGGCTAGCGCGGGTGTAAAACATAAGTGGCGTCTAAATAGCTATCATAAATATAGATATTTTACATTCGTCTGACGCAATGATATTCATTCCAGAACACAGATAAACAATATTGGATTTGCAAGCAATCTGTATTTCTTTTGAGCCTGCAAGAAAAGACAGATTACACAGTTGTGATGAATAGCCGTTACCCCACCCTCGACCCCTATGGGTACGGCAAACTACCCACCCGGCAGTCTGTGTACCCCACCTTGGGTCAGTCCTAGGAGCAAAAACAGTAAAATGAAATAATACAACGGTGGCTACGACCGCAACCTGGAAGTGCTCCGTAAAAATAATATTACAACAAATTACATTTACAACAAATGAATTAAACAATAACCCATTGCTAACCCCGGCTATACACCACAACAGTCCAATACAGTTTATATGCACAAACAGATATAACCATTCCAGAAATGTGCAACCCCCTGCCAACCGACATACTAGCAGTTGGGGGAGGTTTACGAACACATTAAACAATCACAGATATAATCCAATATGCAAATACTGTACAATTTCGATCGACTAAACAACATCAATATTGCTCCAAAATCTGCTCTGTTAAACAGTAACCTGAGCAATAATTAAACATCCCAGAAAACCCCAAACACCAGAGAGGACCCACCCATGAAAGATGAGCCCATGACTCGGCAACTCGGCCGCGGAAGCGCGGCGGATCGGTGCGATCCGCCGCCTTTCCGCGGCGCTTTAGTCGAATCATTGGCTCAAATTTCGTGGGTGTTCTCCTGGACTCATTTCATGCTTTCTGAACACACCTGAAAAATTTTTGGACTTCATTTTAAGTTCGACAGAAACTGATAATATTTAGGGTTTTCCGGCTTTGATTTTTCGTTCGAAATTCATACAAATTTGCAATTAAGTTATTTATTGTTTAGCGAGGCTCTGATACCACTGTAAGTCGATGTAGTACACCCCAGTACTTATGGGGAGGCGGAATTTTCAAAAACGATCAAGTTTAAAGAACGAACATCGACAAACCGCTTGAATCGAAGCTAAACAAATAATAACCGAACACAAAGCTATACTAAACTATAGTGTTAAGGGATTATACCTAATGAAAACGGTCCTTCGTCTTTGTGTCCTCCTTTGTTCTCCTCGACCTTCTCTAGGTAGTAGACGATCCACCCGAGAGCAAGACACCAAGCTACACCTCTAACTTGAGGTAACTAATCAACTTTGATTGCTAATCAAAGATGAAAGGATGATACAGAGTGAAGGTAATGGATGCTTAAGTCTAACTAAACCTTTGATCTCAACACATGAGGATTAAGGATTAGTATCTTGAAGATGAGAGCTTGAGGAGAGAGAATATGAGATAAGATAATGAGAGAAGAGAGAGAGTGTATCATAATATATTATGAAGCATTCTTATTTAAGAATAATGAATAAAAGAAATGAATAAGCATGCTTCATAAAATATCTAGTGGTGATTCATTAGCATGAGTCATTAAGCAATAAATGTGCATTAATGAAATGAATGAATCACCACCATGACTCACAACCTCATCCAAAGTAACCTCCTTAGTCACATCTTCTAGAAGCTTCTCGTACAATTACGAGAACGCCCCTCCAATCCGCAAAAATACGGAAAAACTTTAGACTGTAAAAATCCAATAACCGGATACCAGTAACTGGCTTAAACCAAAGCCGACTGGTAAAAACTGTCCGAAAGTCGTACTCGCGTAAACGCACGTATGCGTCCGAACCCTTTGTCGCAAAACCATGCAACCTCTATATCGTTTCGCCTGGAGTAGGAAACTCTCTGTGTGGGACTCTAGAGACTCGACTACTACGCTGGCAGTGGGTTTAACCACAGACCGCAAGCGGTACTAGCTGTACGTAACGGTCCCCAGGTAGTTGTCGATAAGAAGGCCGATGAGAAAACCCATCCGAACTCCTACTGAGTCTGATGTGACAATCTCCATACAGTCCGGTCCGTTCGTCTAAGACTATCGCATATCGGGCCTAGGGGGCGGCAAGCGTCAGTCCCCTAATAGCGGTATAAGTCGTGTCGGAGGGAAGCCCATTACACCCTGAGAAACTACTGGAACCTACCAGCAAATCTCACTTGCCCTGGCCAGGGACTTTGCGTAATGGCTCTCTGACACAGCACGATATCTACTCCCAATACCGGGAGGGACGAATCCTGTCTAACCGCTACTGCCTCCAAGTGCTCGGGACTGCACCCAACTGCTACCTGTTTGCACGACTCCTTTGAGCCGTGGTAGGGTAGCAATCTAAGAACAGTGGGACACACTCGAGGCGAAGTAGCAGTGTCAAGTCTGCGGACAACGCTGTACTCATGTCACCTGGGAACTGTTCACTGACGACTGGTATCAAACCAACCAACAGTCCCCTATGAGTCCTGTCCGGTGTACCCGTAACCTAACGAGCACCTGTATACTATCTCCAGTACGACGTACTGACGGCTGTGGGACAGACCATCTCCCCAACTGGGATGAGAAGCGTACACACTAGTCTACTCCGGAGTATCGATGCTCTGTCTCGATAATCCAACGACCAGGGACCTGAATAAGGATGTGCTTGTAGACTACCCAGCCCCCACTAGTGTGACTGCCATCACAACGCTGGTAGACAAGCAAGATCCTAAGAGCTCTATCAATACGTACACTCACATATTAAGATAGAAAAACCAAGTAGCATACTACCATGTTTAGCAAGACAGTTATATACATGTGAATATCCCAAGCTTCCATTAAGTAATATACAAGCTAGTATGATACAGTAATGGCCTTCTAGGGCATAAACACTAACACGATGAAAAGAGAATACGATTTGGCATGTGATATGATGATATGTTGGTATACGGATGTGAGTCGATTGAGAGGATTGATACCTTGCCGGTCCCCTGATATGAGATTGTTATGGATGTGACTTAGGACATAGGTATATGGATATATATGTGTATACATGTTGTGAATCATGAATGATAGGTTGTACGTGACATTTGGCCGTACCCTCATTGTCATATAGGTTGATAGGATCCCTATTGGTTTAATGCCGTCGTACGATGATTTTCCCTACGTGATGAGTTTGACTTCAGGATTTACCCATACCCTTGACTAGAGGATATCATACGATGGATTATACCGTACATGATGTCGTGAGGTTAGATGCCGATGGTTAGATTCACCGACTCGGTCATGTTAGATACGTATACCCGTCAGCATTTGCATATGATTTACCTTATGCTGCATTCATGTTATTCTCATTGCATGGCATATACCTGTGCTAGTACACTTACACCATTATCGATGATGCGTATGTTACACGTACACAGATTTGCCGGCTCACACACTTCATCATCGATAATTGCCATGTCACTACACAGTAAGATTTGTTGCATCATGATATGACTCCTTGCACGATTTACTTGCTATAGTTGTATATGCACCTTTATACGATGTTGCATTGGACTTTGGAGAATTTGGGAACCGCGGGATATACTTTTAAACTGGATTCATTTTAAAGAGTGGTTTTCCCTCGATATGTGCATATTACTGTTCCATGTTGCATGATATATGGATATGCTTACATTTCTGTTATATGTCGCATACATCATGCTTTACGCTTTTACGCATTGAGATATGCTGTTTTCATGAGATTTTTGGATTTGAAAACTATGGCTATTTCAAAAGAAAGCATGTACTGTTTTAAAAACTTGGTTTCTCTTGATATGATATTTCAGTGTGTCCACCATGTGTTTTCTCGGTTCTGAGACGTATGAAAGAAACCCGATTCGAGGAGGTGGATGATCCGTTTTGTAACATTTCAGAAAATATAAAATATTATTTTTGGAATTTAATATTAAAATAATATTTTTCCCGAAAACTGCCCGATTCGCGAAATTGGGGTTTTCGAAAAAGGGTATAAATATATACCAATAATTATGAAATAAATAGAAATTAAAATGATTTATTCATTTAATAATATAATTTTAGGATTTGTTATTTTTAAAATTTATTATATGCAATTTTGATAAAAACCCGATTAGTGCACTACTAATCGCGATTAAGCCAAATCCGCATTTTCTACAGCTTTTCATAGCTAGTGCACCATGACATGTTACATGTTATTTCATGGTGTTGTTTTATTTAGGTGTATGTGTTTTGGTGAGAAAAGAGAGAGAAAGGGTGATGATGAGTGAGGAGAGAGAGTGGAGACAATGATGACATGGAAAGGGAGTGGGTGAGAATTATAGTGAGAGAGAGAGGGGTGTCTGCTTCCTTGACCATTTCCCCCATCATTTTCTTTCCCTCTTCATCTCCCTCAACTTCACATCCCTCCATCTTCTACCCTCTTGATCCACCCCAAAAGCCTTGCTAAAACCCTATGCCCTTTCACCAAAAAACGATCACCTCCTCATCCTCATCGCTATGAACCAAGAAAAGTCGGATTTTGACAACTTGGGGATTTCTAAGGTTTTGTTTGGGAGTAACCATGACGTATATCTCTTTTCTTTTATAGTAGTTTTGAATTCCTAGCTTTTTGTTAAGTTTAGACATAGTTTAATAATGGATCGTGAACTTGGAAAATCCCAAGAGAAGGGTTTGGGAAATTGGTGATGTTGTGGCTGTCAATAAGACTTTTGAGATGATTCATGACATGGAACAGAGCTTAGAAACCCCAAAACACGAATTTAGAAACCCAGACATCGGATAAATGTGTGATCTGTGAGGGTATTTTGGGATCTGGAGTAATCCGGGGGCACTAGAAATTAAATTGCAAACACAAGAAGTCGTGCAGGCATCTAAGAAGCTACCACAGAGACCCAAGACCCCAACTCCAACTTTTGGCCGCAGATTAATCCATTCGGGCCATAATTTGCAGCCAGAGCAGGGAATTAGGCCCCCAGGCTTGGTCCATGGCTCCTTTTTCAATAAATTTGACCCCTCCTGTATGCATAATTGACCAATTTGGCCTAGGGTAAAATCTGGGAGCACATTTGGGTGTTTTTGGCTATGATTTCCGTATTTTGAAATGTTAATTCTTGATATTTGGATTTGCATTGGGTTGTTGGATGTTTGTACATCGACAACAAGGGTTGTTTGATTGTTTTTGCACGTGTAGGCCATAGGTTCTATCCTATGAGCGCACCGTGCGCCGTATCGGTTTTCCGCCTTGAATTTTATACGCATTGCTATGGTTTATTTTTGTAAGTACCTTCGCGTGGATTCCGAGGCGACGGAGCATGGCGTCATCGACTTCGGCGAACAAGAACCAAGGTGAGTGGATCTATATCCACGGGGGAAGTCGGGTGGATGGCGTATAGCACCCCCGCAAAGTTTTGGTGGAAACCGATTATAGAATATGGTTAAGGAAACCTAGATTAGGAAACTAGGGTAAGAATGAGGTAGCTAAGGAACCATATTAGAAACTAGAGGATAGTTAGAAGTGATAGGTTACTACTATCATAGGATGATGTTTAGCGATATGGCCGTTTAGGGTACTGTAAGACTAGATAGTCGATGTAGATGCGTCATCCGAACCATATCTTTTTCTAAAACAAAGAGTCGTATGTATATTTTAAATATATACCTTGAGGGATGTTACGGATTTTCAAATGATATCTTTTTCTTAAAAACTCCGTAACCCCTATTTTCAAAACTACGATTCACTTCTTTAAAAATCTGATTGTATGGTTCGGGTGTGTTTGTTAGATTAGATACTTATACTTAGTAGAGATAGAATGTTTATGTAAATTCGATTTGATGTGTGGTATAAATGCGATGAAGGAATATAAAACGGATATGATGGTATACGGATGCGAGTCGATTGAGATGATTTATACCCTGCCGGTCCCCTGATATGAAATTATTGCGGATGTGAACCGGGACATAGGTACATAGATACATACACATATATAGAATGTGGTGAATCATAGATGATAGGCCGTACGTGATATTAGGCCGTACCCTCATTTGTCGTATGGGATGATAGGATCCCTATTAGCTTAATGCCGCCGCACGATGATTTTCCATGCGTGATGAGTTTGACTTGATGTTTGATCCATACCCTTGACTAGAGGACGCCATACGACGGATTATACCGTACGTGATGCTGTGAGGCTAGATGCCGATCGATAGATTCACCGACTCAGACATATGATAGTTACGTATACCTTATAACTTTTAGCTGATGATTTATCTTATGCTGCATTCATGATATTATTATTGCACTGCATATACCTGTGATAGTACACCTGCACCATTATCGATGATGCGTATGTTACATGCACACAGACTGTAGGCTCACACACTTCATCATCGATAATTGCCATATCACTACACAGTAGGATTGCTGCATCATGATATGACTCTTCGCATAACCTGCTTGCATATATACATTCATATATTCATACTTGCGCACATACACATTGTATATCCACATTGGTACACATATACATTGATATATTCATACTTGTGCACATACACATTGTATATCCACATTGGTGCACATATACATTGATATATTTATACTTGCGCACATACACATTGTATATCCACATTGGTGCACATATACATTGATATATTTATACTTGCGCATATACACATTCGTATATCCATATTGGTGCACATATACATTGATACATCCATACTTGCGGATATACACATTTGTACATCCATTTTGGTGCACACATACATTGGTACATCTATACTTGCGCATATACATATTGTACCTACATAGATAACTGATTTTATTGGGAGATTGGGAACCGCGGGATATATTTTAAAAACTGGAGTCATTTAAAAGAGCGGTTTTCCCTTAATATATCATATCACTGTTCCAGGTTGCATGATATATTGATATGCTTACATTTCTGTTATATGTCGCATACATCATGCTTTACACTTTTACGCATTGAGATATGCTATTTTCCATGAGATTTCTGGATTTGAGAACCGTGGTTATTTCAAAAGAAAGCATGTATTGTTTTAAAACCCGGTTTCTCTTGATATGATATTTCAGTGCGTCCACCATGTGTTTTCTCGGTTCTGAGAGTGGCATGTGAAACCCGATTCGAGAAGTGGTAGGCACTGTCTGCAGGTACATGGTGGACCCGGTGAGGTACCCCGGGGCAAGAAAACTCGTATATGTTAGACGGTGAGCCCGGCAGGGGAGCACTACCTACCAGTGATAGTATTTAGACTCGGCGGTTATCCGGAGGATACCGACCGGAGTAGCGAGATGGATATGAGGGCCGACCAGGGTGTGCGGCGCCTGAGGGCCGATCTGAGGATGCGGCGCCTGAGATATATGAGGATTTACGTGTCGATGCTGGGCACGGTTTTCATGATGTTTCGAGTGTCGATGCTGGACACTCAGGTTCCATGATTTTGAGGTGTCGCGAGGGACACATGTTGATTTATATCCTCACATTTTCATGCATATACTTTTATGATATTTACATGCATGATGTTGTTGTGTCAGTGATTGACACGTGGACGAGATCCATATGCATACATACATTGATTATATGGGTGGACGAGATCCACATGCATACATACATTGATTATATGGGTGGACGAGATCCACATGCATACATACTTTGACTATATGGGCGGACGAGACCCACTTGCATACATGCATTGACAATACTGTTGGATGTTATACACATGCATATAGGTATTGACTACCTTGTTGGCACATATACAGACCCGGTCACCCTAGATATCATAGTATTACCTTTATTATATAGTTGAACTAGGAGTCTTTATTTATTCGATTTCTATCTGTTGATATTTTTCTACTCACGAGTTGGCAACTCATCCCCGTTGTGCCACAGTTCTTGCAGGTTGACCGCTTGGATCAGTAGCGGCTTCGCTGGCACACAGTTGCATTCGGGTGTTTTGCATTGGTAGGTGGGACACTTGTATCGTACCCAATCTTGTATCTATATTCTTATTGTATCTAGTTAACTCCATCAATCAAAAGTTGTAAATTGTATAAGTGATGAGACTTAGTGAGACTTGTAGTTGCGAGATTTGAGCGATGGGTTTTATATTCCCTTTTGGGGTTATGTCTTGCTCATTTCTTTATCTTTCTGTAGTGAACTTCGCCGTTGGGCGTCGTATACTTTTATATATTGTCTTGCGTGGTTGTGATCCGCCGTTTGGCGAAGAACTAGCTCCCGCTTAGGGATGCCATTATTCTTATGATGTATTTGTGGTTTTGGATCAAAATATACAAAGGAGGTGCTGCCAAAATTTTTAAAAGACGAAACATGTTTTCAAACTAGTAAATTTCACTTGCATCATTCATGTCCCTTTTCCATGCATTAAGAAAACTTGATTTCATATACATTTATTTCAAAACCTCACCTCTATTTTTCTAAAAGGTTTAGATTTCTGGGTTTCAGCTTACTTTAATTCCGTTACGCCTTTAGACGTTGCGTGATTCAAGTGCTGGTCACGAGCTATTATTTCGGGTCGTGACACGTTTGCGGGTTCATGGTGGACTCGGTATGGTTCCCCGGGGCGAGAAATGTTTTTCGTGGAGTAGACAATGAGCCTGGCAGGGTGGCTAGGTTAAACCTTAGTTCGAGTCTATGTTTGACTATGCGGAGTCTAGGGCATATGTATATTTCGGAACCTAGGCTTGACCTTACGGAACTTAGACTTGAACGGGGGGGTACTAGAGCCGAACTTTCGTTTCATAGGCTGACCCTGATTGCGGGGTTTTCGGCTTACTTGAGTTACGTTATGTCTTTAGACGTCGCGTGATTTAAGTGCCGGTCATGAGCTAATATTTTGGGTCGTGACACTTCACTAATAGGAGATTAATGAAGAGGTAGCTTGAGCCAGTGGGCTTTACGTGGATCATCTTCGGCACGAAGTTCATCGGAGGAAGATCGTCCAAACTCTCAATTGGAGCCTAGTGGAGTCGCGTGGACTATAACCCGGAGCTTAAGAAGTGAAGGACTCGATCTACGAGGGTATAATCTTTTTCACTTCTTTAGTATTTCGTATCATCATAGGTTTAACCCTAATCTTCTAGTTAAGATCTTGGTTAGTCTAACTTAGTACCTAAATTTTTTAAAATTTGGCATGCTTAATGCTACTAAAACCTCATAGTGGTGCTAGGGTAGACTTTCATAAGTAGCGGCCCCACCTCCTCCATGCGGGCCCGTCCTTCTTGTTAGTGATATATGCCCTAGAGGCCATTGTTGTATCATACTGGATTATATATTACTTAATGGGAGCTTGGGATATACACGGATATAGTAACAGTCTTGCTCGAAATGGTAGTATGCTACCTGGTTTGTTTCTACCTCAATATGTGCATGTGTTTTCTTAGCATATCGCTTATACATATTGGTAGAGCCTTTAGGATCTTCGCTTGATTACCAGTGTTGTGATGGCAGTCATACTAGTGGGGGCTGGGTAGTCTATAAGCACATCCTATACAGGTCCCTAGTCATAGGATTATCGAGACAGGGCATCGATACTCCACAGTAGACTAGTGTATACGCTTCTCATCCCAGCTGGTGAGATGGTCTTTCCCATAGCCATCAGTACGTCGTACTGGAGATAGTATGCAGGTGCTCATTAGGTTTGGGTACACTGGACAGTACTCGTAGGGAACTGTAGGTGAGTATTATACCTATTGTCGGGTAGCAGTTCCCAGGTGACATGAGTACAGCTTAGTCCGTCGATTTGACACTGCTGCTTCGCCTCAAGTGTGTTCCCACTGTACTTTGATTACTACCCTACCATGGCTCAAAGGAGTCGTGCAAACAGGTAGTAGTTGGGTGTAGTCCCGAAGCACTTGGAGGCAGTGGCGGTTAGATAGGATTCGTCTCTCCCGGTATTGGGGGTTGATATCGCGCTATGTTCGGAAGGCCATTACACAAAGTCCTTGTCCAAGGCAAGTGAGATTTACCGGTAGGTACTCCAGTAGTTACTCAGGGTGTTTTGGGCTACTTTCTAACACAACTTATTGTGTTATTAGGGGTCTGACGATTACCGCCCCATTAGGCCCGATATGCGATACTCTTAGACGAATAGACCGGACTGTACAAAGATTGTCACATTCAGGCTCAGTAGGAGTTCGGATGAGTTAGCTCATCGGCCTTCTTATCGACATCTACCTGGGGACCGTTACGTGCAGCTAGTAACGCTTGCGGCCTGTGGTTAAACCCACTGCCAGCATAGTGTCGAGTCTTTAGAGTCCCACATAGAGAGTTTCCCTGCACCGGGCAAAAGGTGTAGAGGCCGTATGGTTTAAGGTAGGGCTTCGATCACTTACGTATACTTGTGCACGTATGATGATCGGGCGGATAATACTAGTGGGCTTTGGTTTAAGCCGGATCCTAGTATTATATTGATGGATTAGTTTCGTCTCTTTGTATTCGTGTTTCTCGGAACACGGATGCGGGTATGTATATACGGATGAGAAGGGCATAGAAGGAGACACTTCATTAGGGTTTTCACCATTGACTCGATTAAAACAATTATGAGGTGGAGGAAAGTATTTGTTATTTTTGTAAATGATAATTGAGGTATGGCTACTTGGTTTGACCACTTGACTTGGTTTGACCACTTGACTTAGATATTTCTTGTGAGATATTTTTGTGGCCCTAGATATTTCTTTGGTGAGATATTTTCTTGCTATGCTTGTAGTCAAATCAAGTGAGCCATCTCATTTTTTATCATTATCAAAAACCATTTCTCTTTCCTCAAGTGAACTCTCTTCTTCTTCCTCTCAACTAAAAACCCTAAAAGCTCTCATGTGTTGAGAATCCTAGGGTCCCAAGAGACAAAGTAGTCCATATTCACAGTCTACACCCACTAGGACTTCTAGTTTAGCAAACTAGAAGCCGTAGTTACCTCACATTTGAGGTAGGAGCTAAGACTATAGACTCTCGGGTGGATCGTCTTTGACTCGAGGAGGCCGTCGAGGTTGCTACGATCCGTTATGATCCTTAGAGCCGACGACGAGTGGAGGACAGCGATGAAGACCCTAAGGACTTGTATAGTGAGGTATAACTGTTGGGTTAGAATAGCACCTTAGTAAGGTTTAGGAAGGCATCACAAATGCCATATTGAAAATTTTGGGGTGCTAAACAAACCCAAACCAAGATCTCAACTAGAGTTTTAGGGTTAGCATAGCATGTAAACAACTTTACATCTAAGAGAGAGGGATTACAACCTTTGTAGTCCGTTCCTTCACTTCATAAGCTCCGAGTAGTAGTCCCTTCGCCGCGATACATGAACTTCCGGACTCTAGAGAGGCTCCACAAGCCGAATGATCCATGATTGCTTGAAATCTTCCTTTTCGAAGATGATCCGCCTTGAAGAATTTTTAACTCAAGCTCTCACTTCTCTAATCAAGTATTAGTGAAGTGAACACCCTAATCTAAGTGGCTAGAATAGATAAGGATGATGAAGTAGGAATTTAGCTCTCTTTTTCTTTCTATTTCTCACACTTATTTATCACTAACCCAAATGCTAGAAAGCTTTTCAAGATTAAGAAGAAGAAGAAAAGTATTTGTGATGAATAATGAATTGTTATCATGTGGTTACAAATCCAACCATGGGTTAAGTATGAAGGCTTAACCCTTGTAGAGAATAAACCAGAGTAAAGGGTTTGGGTTGGGTTAAGAAATATCTACACAAAATATCAATACAAAATATCTAAGCTTAAAACAAAATAAAGCTTCTAGAAGCTTCATGAAAAAGCTAACCCAAATGCTAAACCAAATCAAACCCTAACTTATTTAATCTCCACAAATCATATTGTATTTGTAATCATAACTTGTTACAATATTATATATCATATATATAATATATTTTTGTATCAAAAAAATATAATACAATTAACATATATCGCATATATATCAACGTTTTATCCGGTGAGAAAATGAATCAATAAAGAGAGCTTATATTAGTTAACGTAATGTAATATATCACATATATAATTATACATTAAATTATCGAATCAACACTTGATCCGACAATCCGGCTATATAGCATATAACCGACTAATATAACATGTACCGATTCATCGAATCAACACTTGATCCGATGACCCGGCTATATCATATATACCCGGCCGATATCATATATCGTGAGAATAGAATACGGTATCTCATATCGTATTATTCTCGGTGCCATACATATCACATATGTGCTCCTACTTCGTTTTGCCTGAGCCAGGAAACCTCTGTGTAGGACTCTAAAGAATCGTCAATACGCCGGCAGCAGGTGATGATCATATCAAACACCCACAAGCTGCAAGCGGTCAGCTAAACGTAACAACCACCCATGTATTGAGCAATCAGAAGATCAACAAGCAAGCCTGTACATTCTCCTGCAAATCCAATCAGTAAACACTACCGTACAGTCCGGTCTCTTCGTCTGATATATTGCATATCTAGTCTAGGGGTGGTAAAACGTCAGACCCCAGTAACCGATAAGTCGTGTCGATGTAAGGCTCAAAAAGGGCCAAGAAACTACAGATAACACTTACCAGTAAATCTCCATATCAGCCCTGGCCAAGGACTTCGAGTTATAGCCAATCGAACACATCACAACATCAACTCCCTATACCAGGAGAGACGAAACCCCTCCTATCGCTCATTGCCTCCATGTGATTCGTGACTGTACCCAAAAGACACAGTTTTGCACGCCTTCTTGAACATGGTAAGGTGGAAATCAAAGCACAGTGGGAATCACAAAATACTCTATGACGATCTTGGGTCTACAGACTAACCTGTACCAGTGTCACCGGAGAACTGCTATCTGACGATAGGTATAATACCATCCAGGAGTTCTCGGCGAGTCCGTTCAGTGTACCCAGTCTCCACTGAGCACCCGTACACCATCTTTGATGTCCAACACCAATGGATATGGGATCATCCATCGCCCATCATATGGGTCAAGATGCGTGTACGCTAGTATACTCTGGAGTATCGATGCCCTGTCTCGATACACCCTCGACTAGGAACAGTTATAGGATGTACTCGTTGACTAACCTGGTCCTACTAGTATGATCTCATCATAGTCCTAGTAGTCGAGTACATATCCTAAGGGCTTTATCAACACGTGATCACAAAACCGTATTCGTTGACTTGTTAAGATAAAGTGAAACCAGATAGCATAGTATCATATCGAGCAAGAAAGTCCTCTCTATATATATCCAAGCATCCATTATAATATACATCACATGTACAACAATGGCCTCTAGGGCGTACATATAACTAACAATCTCCCACTTGCACTAAGGCCGGCTTTTGTAGTATCTCATACCCAACATCCCGAAGAGTCTCTCAAATTGTATCCGAGGAATGGCCTTTGTCAGTGGATCTGCAGTGTTGTCATTCGTATCAACTCTCCTGACCTCGATCTCCCGGTGATCAACTATCTCCCGGATCAGGTGATACCGCCTCAAAATATGTCTGGACTTCTGATGGGACCTGGGTTCCTTGGCCAAAGCCACAGCTCCATTGTTATCACAATACAGAGGTATTAGATACAGAATGGAAGGAACCACACCAAGTTCAGTGATGAACTTCTTTATCCAGACAGTCTCTTTGGCAGCATCGTTGGCAGCCTCCATCGTCGAGTCTTCCACAGTTTTCTGTTTGGGACTCTTCTAACATACCGCCCCTCCATTTATGGTAAAGACAAATCCCGAGTGCGACTTAGAGTCATCCTTATCACTCTGGAAGCTCGAATCGGTAAAGGACTCCACCTGGAGTTCTCCGTTACCATACACCAAGAACATCTCTTTTGTCCTTTTCAAGTACTTGAGAATGTTCTTCACAGCTGTCCAGTGATTCTCTCCAGGATCTGCTTGATACCTACTCACTACACATAGTGAGTATGCTACATCGGGTCTGGTACATAGCATCGCGTACATGATAGAGCCTACTGTCGAAACATAGGGTATCTCTTGCATGCGAGCTCTTTCCAAATCAGTCTTGGGAGACATCTCTTTAGAGAGAGTGAGTCCAGAGATCGTGGGTAAGTTCCCACGCTTGGATTCTTCCATACTAAACCTCTTTAGTATGGTGTCAATGTACCTGGATTGGGACAATCCCAGTATCCGTCTAGATCTATCTCTATAGATCTTAATTCACAAAATGCAGGAGGCATCACCTAGATCTTTCATTGAGAATCTATGTGATAGGAAGAGCTTAACCGAGTGCAGCATAGGAATATCATTTCCTATTAAGAGTATGTCATCTACGTACAATACGAGGAAGACAACCTTACTCTCTGCCACCTTCTTGTATATACAAGGTTCATCTATGTTTTTGATGAAGTCAAACTCTTTGACTACTATATCAAAACATATGTTCCAACTCCGCGATGCCTGCTTCAACCCATAAATGGATTTAAGCAGCTTGCACACCTTTTCGCTGCTCCCACTGTCTACGAAGCCCTCTGGCTGAGTCATGTACACGCACTCCTCTAAATCACCATTTAGAAAGGCGGTCTTAACATCCATTTGCCAGGTTTCATAGTCATGGTATGCAGCAATGACAAGTAAGATCCGGATGGACTTAAGCATAGCCACTGGAGAAAAGGTTTCGTCATAATCCACACCTGGTCGTTGACGAAAACCCTTTGCAACAAGTCTAGCTTTGAAAGTCTCAACTTTTCCATCTACACCAAGTTTCTTCTTAAAGACCCATTTGCTCCCAATGCGTTTTACTCCTTCAGGAGCAATTTCCAAAGTCCATACTTTGTTGGTGTACATGGATTCCATCTCAGATCGCATTGAATCCAGCCATTTCACAGAGTCCCCACTCGTGATGGCCTGCTCGAAGCTAGTTGGGTCATCATCTTCCATGATGCAATCTTCACTCCCACCATAGACGAGAAAACCGTAGTATCTCTCAGGTGGATGAGGAACCCTACTAGATCGGCGGAGAGGCGGGGGTTCATCGGGAACTACTGAATCCTCTGGTTCCACCAACTCTTCTGTCGTAGTTTGTGTAGCTGGAACTTTTTCCAGTTCTACCTCATTGCCACTAATTTCTTTCATAAGAAAATCCTTTTCTAAGAAAGTGGCATGACGAGAACTAAACACTTTTTGTTCCTCGGGGTGGTAGAAGATATACCCTTGTGAGTTTTTGGGATATCCTACAAACTTGCATAAGACGGACCTTGCCTCGAGTTTGTCCGGATTATGCCTTTTAATATAGGCCGGACAACCCCATATCTTAACAGACTTAAGAGATGGTCTCTTCTCTTTCCATATCTCATATGGAGTGGTAGGAACCATATTCAATAGGTATATGGCTATCTCAAGCGCATACCCCCAAAAGGAAATAAGCAACTCAGCAGTGCTCATCATAGAGCGCACCATATCTAATAGGGTGCGATTCCTCCGTTCCGATACACCATTGTGCTGTGGTGTATAAGGAGGAGTAAGCTGAGAGAGAATCCCATTCTCTTTTAGATAGTCCAGGAACTCATTGCTCAAGTATTCTCCTCCTCGATAAGATCGAAGGATCTTAATACTTTTACCCGTTTGGTTCTCTACTTCGTTCTTATATTCTCTGAATTTCTGAAAAGCTTCAGACTTGTGTTTCAACAGGAACACATGTCCATATCTTGAGAGATCGTCAGTGAATGTAATAAAGTAGGAAGAACCGTTCCTGGCATGTGTAGACATAGGACCACATACATCACTATGTATCAGTCCTAAGAGTTCCGTAACTCTTTCTCCGTGTCCACTAAACGGAGTTTTGGTCATTTTACCTTTTAGACATGAATGGAAAGTTTTATAAGATGATAATTCGAACGTATTTAAATAACCATCTTTATGTAACATAGCTAGTCATGTCGCATTGATATGACCAAGTCTACAATGTCACAAGAAGGATTCGTTCAATTCTGAACTTTTTCTCTTGTGTGTGTTCTGTATATTAAGAACTGTGTTTTGATTTAGAACGTATATGCCATTATTTAACGAGCCTGATCCAATCAACTTTTGATTTAGGAAGATGTTCATAACATTATCCTGTATTACAAAATTATATCCTTCTTTACTTAATAAAGAAACTGATATAATGTTGCATATCATGTTCGGTATATAATAGCATTCTTTCACAATCAATGTATTACCACTTGGTAATACAAGATGATATTCGCCAACTGCTTTGGATGCAACATTTGCACCATTCCCTACCCTTACGAAATGATCACCCATTCCCAGTTCTCTACCTTTCTTTAGCCCATGCAATATATTTCATATGTGGGATCCTGATCCGGTATCTAATGCCCAGGACATAGAGTGAACTTAGAATCAGTTCTCGGTAACTAACACATCCGAAGAAGATACATCATCATGTCTATTCTTCGTTTGGGCGGCATGTGAATTATGGTATTCCCCTATATCCTGTTCAGTCTTATAACAATTATAAGAAAGAACGGGACCAACGTTTCCTTGCTCAGTATAACAAGCGGGTTCGGTCAATACATCCTGTTCATCACAGAATTTTGTATATTTGTACCACCCATTCTTAATCACATTGCATACAGGTAGGTGCTTTTTATCCGTATTTGCTGCATGTTTACAGATTACAGGTTTCCAGTCCAAGAGAGCACAAATCCGACAAAATCTCCACAGTTACGGCAAAATCCAGAACATCTGTCACAAACAGATAAAAGCCGGGTTCCAGTAGCCGTCCCGTACCAGTTCAGAAGAGGGGACGAAAATAGTCGTCATTTAGGACTAAAGCAAAATTTGAAGTCAAAAGAGGTGAAAGTCAAAAGAGAAGAAATGAAGCAATCTTGGATCAGAAATCTGGAGATCCTCTGGATGAATTATTGCAGTATAAAGATTTCAAACATCAGGAAAAAAGAGAACAAGACCAGAGAAAAGAAGAAGCCAAGGTTTGGCCACCAAACAGCCGCGCATACGCGGCCAAACCCCTACTTTGGCCGCGGATGCGCGGCTGCCACGTGTCCTTGCATGCTGGAATTTTAGGGTGTTTTCTGTAACAATGTGTAGGCTTGTACTATATTGCTAAATTCTCAGAATCAGGCCTAGAAATAGCCCAGAGCAGAACCAAGAAGGTGTGCTTAATTTCATGTGTAATTTTTGTATTAGATTTATTTAGTTTCTAATAAAAGTCCATTTTCCTCCATCTTCCTCCATTAAAGCTTGTGAGAGGTTTTATTGAGTGTGAAGCATGCAAGAAGTGTTCTTTCTCTATATGTGTAATTTGTAATTCAGTTTCTTATGTTGCTTGTAATTTCAATTGTTAAACGTAGTTGTTGTTATTTATTAAAATTGCCGTTTTAATTTTCTTCCATTTTCTGTTATCCTTACAACCATGATGCTTAGTATGATCCTTGCCTAAGTGAGGTCCCGAATAGCTAGTTGTGATTTTCTACCTCAATTTTTATTACCCTCTTTCTTTGTTTTAATTCATTCAACTTTTCTAATGGGTGAGTAACTTCTCACTTGTTAGGGTAGGAAACGGAAAGATTGAAAGACGGAAACATCCCTCACTTTTCTCTTTGACCAATATCTTAATTTGAACTCCCGTTAATTGATCCACAATCCGCTCCCTACGGCACCCTATTCTTCATAATAGCGGTGATACCCTAGTAAGACCGGTTGTGGTTAAATCAACTTGAGGTCGCTGCTAAGAGCCAAGAACGGACGGACAAGGACCAAAAAGAGAAAACGAAGTGTTGGAAAGCCTAGCTTATACTCGCAAGTTTTCTCTTAGTCGTGCTAATCCCCGTTGTTGCCGATTACCGTGACATCAATATTAAGAAGTGGCAAAAGAATCAAGTGAGCGATCCTCCCGACCCAAACCAACCAAATCCTACCCTTTACAAGTTCTCTTATCATTCATTTTTCAATTAGCTAAACTCAAACAAACCCAAACATATTTGGACTTAACTCGTCAAGACATTAAGAAAAAGACTCCCATCTCTCTGTGGATCGACCCGTACTCATCCGGCTAGCTGCAAAGCGAAACCGTCCTGATTGCGGTAATTAAACTTAAACAAGCAGAATATCTCTCAATCAAATGGCGCCGTTGCCAGGGAGACGGTAGTTTATTTCTTTGTGTAATTTCGGGTTAATTTGTGAATATAACTATAACCAAAAACAAAACAAAAAAATATACTGTACAAAAAATCATCTTATTCTTTGTGCAAGAGTGCAGGAAAAGGAGAATTTCAAGTTCAGTGCCAAAGTCGAGGGGAGTTAGACCCATATCTCGCGGCTACACCGCGGCGGATCGAGGCGAAAACCAAAAATCCTCTGTGAGTATCCCAACCATCTTCTCAACTCCTCTAAACTCCACTGAACTGTGTTTTCTGCAGCATTCTTTGCGCCGCGCTGAAAATAAAAATTGTTTGCAGTTGATTTGTTACTGCTTTGCATTGATTAATACGGACTTTAAGGGGCTTGAAACCAATTCAGATTGGGTGGGGATTTCATCACCCTTCCCAGGACCCCAGAAATCACAAAAGCATATGCATTGACCATTGTTAATAAAAAATACTAGACTCAGCCCTAAGGACTTCGTGCTCATTAGGAGAAGTTAAACCGTGTTTAGAACTCACTTAACGGTATATTGTTTACGGGGTGTCTAGGAAAGTGTTAACGGCGCAACCGCCAAAAGAGAAAGGGTTACATAATTAAGGAACTTCGCGAAAGCGTTGGAAAACCTCCCCTTATCTCTGCACTTACCTGGCCTCGTGATCAGTGTATCTTGAGCCTGTTTCTCGACACAGTTTTGCTTCGACAATCAAGTTCTGGAGCAGGTCTAGCAGACCTAGGTGACCCTAGACCTAGGAGTGAGTGTACATATCTTGTTTGTGATTGCGTAAAGCCGTAATTCTGTACATATCTCTGTAAACTCTTTCTAAAATAAAAAAAAGGAAAAAAATCAAAACTTTTATAAAAACTTGCCCTTTGTCGCCACGTTCCATTTTTCACTTCACCACCCATTGCCTTTCTCATTTACGTTTTCTTACCCTCACCTTCTTCGCTTTGACTATACTAAACTTGTTTAGTATATGTCCGCTTGGACTCGGGACACTAGCGCCCGCCTAGTCCGCGTTTCGTTAGTCGCCACCGACTACGCAATCGACTCAGACGTCGATACTCCATCACCGACCTCTTCTTCCGCGATTTCAGGATTTAATCCGAACATCTCTTTGACTACCCCTGGATTGGCTCCACCTCCTATGGAGACCAATAACACACCACCACCGCCTGTTGTAGCGCCGCAGCGAATTGCGCTCCAGGATCGTTTCTATCCAACCCGTTCTGCACTCCCCACCTGTCTTTCTCTTCCACCGGCCAATGGGGATAATTTTGAAATTAAGCCCCACTTCATCAACATGCTTCCACGATTTCACGGGCTTGAATCTGAAGATGCCTATATCTTCATTAATAAATTTCAAAACGTGTGTGCCATGATGAAAACCACCCAACTGTCGGACGATGCTATACGTCTACGAGTCATTCCATTCACTCTATGCGATCTTGCGGAAAAATGGCTGTATAGCACCGCTTCCCACTCCATAACCAGTTGGGACGAGTTTGTTAAGGCGTTTCTCAAAAAGTTTTATCCGAATCATAAAACCGCAAGGATTCGCAATGAAATCAATCAATTCTCCCAGCTTCCTTCTAAACCCTTCTGGAAATGCTTTGACCGGTACAAAGACCTTCTTGTTCAGTGTCCTCACCACGGTATAGAGAGATGGCAACTTTGCCAAACCTTATACGAGGGCCTAAACCCAGCAACCAAACAGTTGTTGGAAACCATTTGTCAGGGCCACTTCCTATCGAAATCTGACGAGGATGCGTGGCAGTTTTTCGACGACCTTGCGGAGCAAACGCTACAGTGGGAGAGCACCAGACCGACTTCTTCATCTTCTTCTACATCCACTTCTACCGGTCAGTCTAGGGTAGGAATTCACCAACTTGACGTCTCTATTGCGATGAAAGCTGAAATGGCTGCACTAACGAGAAAGCTTGAAGCGATAGAGAGCAAATTTTCGTCTCCTACTCCTAGCCCTGTTCTTCCCCTTCGTACCATCTGCGCTTGTTGTTCCGATCCTTCTCATTTAACCGAAGAGTGCCCTTACAATCCACCATCTCAGGGACAGGATCAGGTTAATGCTACATTTCAGCAAAGACCGAGGAATGATCCAAACTCTTCCACGTACAATCCCGGCTGGAGGAACCATCCCAATTTCGCCTGGAATCAGAATCAGAATCAATTCCAGGGCAACAATTTCCAGAGACCACCTCCGCCGCAGCAACAAGCGCAGCAACAAACTCAATTTCAGCAGCCCTTCCAACCCCAACCTTTCCAAAATCAGACGAACAACTTTGCACCCAACAATTCTTTTCCACCAAACAATTTTGTTCCGTCAAATAATGATAAGGTTTCCTCGCTCGAACGAAGTCTGGAGGCGTTTGTTAAACAATCGACACAATCCACCGCAAACATCCAGTCTTCCATTCAGTCCTTAGTGCAACACACTGCCGCTCACGGGCAAAGCATCAAGACCATCGAGGCCCAGATTGCACAGCTGAATGCGGCCTTAAGCGAGCGAGAGAAGGGGAAGCTCCCGTCCCAGCCACTTCCAAATCCCGGTCACCCGCATAATGCACATGTTGCTCTTGAACAACAGAACCATAATGTGAGTGCCATGACCACATTGAGATCGGGAAGGATTATGCAGAACAACATCGGCACCCGGATCGACGATGACACCCCGGCCGCTTCTTCTTCTTCTTCTTCTTCTCCTACTTCATCATCTTCTGAGCCTATTCACCGTTCTTCACACGGCTCTTCTTCCTCTTCTTCTGCTTTGAATGGACCCACTTCTCACTCCACGAAAACACCTGTTCTGGGATCCGTTCCAACTCCACAATCTCCTCCTCCAGCTTTAGACTCAACCAATTTTCAAAACGTCCCATTTCCAAACCGGTTGAGGTCTAATAAACAAAATCCTCAAATGGAGAAGATTCTGGAGTTATTTAAGCAGGTTAACATTAACATTCCTCTTTTAGATGCCATCCAACAAGTCCCATCCTACGCAAAAATCTTAAAGGACTTGTGCACGAAAAAGAGGAAGTCTAAGGTACCAAAGAAAGTTTTCTTAGCCAGTGCTGTGAGTGATGCCCTTACCCAATCTTTACCACAAAAACGGAAGGACCCTGGCTGTCCTACTATTTCTATTACTATTGGGGATAAGAACATCAACCGCGCACTATTAGATCTTGGTGCCAGTGTTAACCTGCTTCCGTACTCAGTATACGAGCAATTAGGTATAGGAGAGCTGAAACCTACGCATTGTACTCTCCAAATGGCCGACCGATCGATCACCCATCCTAGGGGTGAGCTAGAGGATGTGTTAATAAAAGTCGGGGACTTCATCTTCCCAGTTGACTTCATTGTATTAGACACACAACCTGTAGCTAACCCCAGGAATCAAATTCCTGTGATACTCGGTCGCCCATTCCTCGCAACCTCAAATGCTGTGATCAATTGTCGCAACGGTTCTATGACCCTATCTTTCGGAAATATGACGATTGAACTCAACATTTTTAGGTTGGGGAATCAGCCCTCTGAACCTAACGCTCATATACTGGACGTCTGCTCGATCCAGGAGATCACCTCAGAAGAGTGTGAATTCGAGGAGTTTCTGTTTGATAATGATAATCTTGACGCCACTAGTGCGTTCCTCTTCGAACCTGCTGCTATTTCTGCGCTCGAAAACGACTACGAGTGTTTCACGTTCTCGAACGATCTTAGCCGCGCAGAACCCGAGTTTGAATCTTTCGAATTTCTGGATGAGTTACAGGAACCATCCAACTCAGTCGCTTACACTCATTTCGAGCCTTTGCTGGAGTCCTTTGAGTTTGAGACCTTTTCACCGACGTTGCCTTCAATCGTTTCACCTCCAGCACTCGAACTCAAGCCTTTGCCTTCTCACCTCAAGTACGCTTACTTGGGTGATAACGAGACCCTCCCTGTCATCATCTCGGCTTCTCTAGCTCCCGAGCAAGAGAAAGCCCTTCTGGCGGTCTTGCACAGAAATAGGCAAGCTTTTGGCTGGTCCATGGCGGACATCAAGGGGATTAGTCCCCTGATCGTTGAGCATCATATTCATCTGATGGATGATGCCAAACCAGCCCGGGACCCACAAAGACGTCTTAACCCAGTCATGAAGGAGGCTGTGAAGAAGGAGATCGTCAAATGTCTGGATAGTGGTATCATTTACCCTATCTCCGATAGCCAGTGGGTTAGCCCCATTCACGTTGTCCCCAAGAAATCAGGTATCACGGTCATAACCAACGAGGGGAACGAGTTAATCCCTACTCGCACCCAAACTGGGTGGCGAGTATGCATTGATTACAGAGAACTCAACGCCGCAACACGGAAAGACCACTTTCCGCTACCTTTCATTGACCAGATGCTTGAACGATTGGCTGGACATGAGTACTACTGCTTTCTTGATGGCTACTCTGGCTATAATCAAATTCCCATCGCCGAAAAAGACCAGGACAAGACCACTTTCACTTGTCCTTTCGGCACGTTTGCATATCGTCGCATGCCTTTTGGGTTATGCAATGCGCCCGCTACCTTCCAGCGGTGTATGATGGGAATATTCTCAGACATGGTGGAGAAATTCTTGGAGATCTTCATGGACGACTTCTCCATCTTTGGCGACTCCTTTGACGAGTGTTTGCTGCATCTTGACGCTGTTCTTACCCGATGTAAGGACAAGAACCTCACTTTGAATTGGGAGAAATGCTACTTCATGGTGTGAGAAGGTATTGTATTAGGACATATCATTTCGCAAAATGGCATAGAGGTTGACAAAGCAAAGATTGAGGTCATTTCCAATCTTCCTCCTCCCAGTTACGTCAGAGATATCCGAGCCTTCCTTGGCCATGCCGGTTTCTATAGACGGTTTATCAAGGACTTTAGCAAGATTGCTAGACCCTTGACTCTTCTACTGGCCAAGGACACGTCATTCGATTTCAACTCGAGCTGTATGACTGCGTTCGAGTCATAGAAAAGCTCACTCACTTCTGCACCCGTTCTTTCTTCCCCTGACTGGACGCACCCATTTGAGATTATGTGCGATGCATCTGACTTTGCCATCAGTGCTGTCCTTGGACAACACATCAACAAGATGCCGCACGTAATCTATTACGACAGCCGAACCCTGAACGACGCCCAACTCAATTATACAACAACTGAGAAGGAATTCTTGGCTGTTGTATTTGCTTTAGAAAAGTTCAGGCCCTACCTCATCGGCTCTCCAGTCATTTTCTACACTGACCATTCTGCTCTGCGCCATCTTTTTGCGAAGAAAGATGCCAAATCTCGGCTTATACGTTGGATCCTCTTGCTTCAGGAGTTTGACCTTGTCATTAAGGACAAACGAGGATGTGAAAACGTCGTTGCCGACCATCTCTCACGACTTCCTTCTTCTCCGTCGCTTCAAATCCCGATCAATGACGTTTTCTCGGATGAACAACTCTTGACAGTATCTTGCGAACCCTGGTTCGCAGATATTGTGAACTATTTGGCCACAGGGTTACTACCTACTGAATGGTCAAGTCAGGACAGACTTCGCTTCTTATCCCAAGTGAAACATTTTTACTGGGACGAACCCTATCTGTTCAAGTACTGCCCTGACCAGATTATTCGACGGTGTGTTCCTGACAATGAATTCAAGAGTGTGCTGTCGTTTTGCCACGACCAAGCATGTGGCGGGGATTTTGGCCCCATAAAGACAGCTGAGAAGATCTTGCAATGTGGTTTCTACTGGCCACAACTCTTCAAAGACGCTCATGACTATTGCAAGACTTGCTCCCGGTGCCAACACATGGGCCGGATATCCCGGAGGAACGAGATGCCGCTCCAACCAATCTTGGTTGTGGAGATTTTCGATGTTTGGGGGATAGATTTCATGGGGCCGTTTCCCAGCTCTTTCGGGAACCTATACATCCTTCTAGCTGTTGATTACGTCTCTAAATGGGTCGAGGCTGTGCCCAGCCGGACTAACGACAAGGTTGTCGTTAGGTTCCTTAAAGAAAACATTTTCTCCCGTTTTGGGCACCCCCGAGCAATCATTAGCGACAATGGAACTCATTTCGGCAATAAGACTTTCGAAGCCTTGATGCGGAAATATTCCATTAATCATAAGCTATCCACGCCCTACCACCCCCAAACAAGTGGGCAAGCCGAAGTTTCAAATCGGCAGATCAACCAGATATTGGTGAAGACGGTTTCCAAGAACCGTAAGGATTGGTCATCAAAACTTACTGATGCCCTTTGGGCATTCCGAACCGCTTATAAGACCAACCTTGGCATGTCTCCTTATCGGCTTGTATACGGAAAAGCTTGCCACCTTTCTGTCGAAATAGAGCATCGCGCATTTTGGGCGATAAAAGAGCTAAATCTGTCTCTAGAAGATGCGGGAAGCAATCGAAAGCTGCAACTGAACGAACTGAGCGAGCTTAGGGATGAAGCTTACGATAACGCGGTTGTCGTGAAGAATCGAACGAAGGTGTTTCATGACAAACACCTTGTGCGCAAAACCTTCGTACCTGGCCAGCAGGTACTTCTATATGACACCCGGCTGCACTTCCATCCAGGAAAGCTCAGATCTCGATGGAAAGGGCCGTATTTCGTGTGGAATGTGTATCCGCATGGCGCTGTGGATTTGGAGAATCCAAAGGACGGTTCATTTTTCAAAGTGAACGGACATCGACTCAAACCGTACCTTAGCGCCGATCAAACAGAGGAGCTCCTGTTTTTACAGGAGCCGGTTTACCCTGAATAATATTCCTCTCCCCCTACACCCAAACTTCTATAATCCAGCCAAAAACAGTGGAAACACTGTTTCAAATAAGTTTGGGGGTATGTAAATACAATTTTGTTTTTTTTGTGCCTGTAAAATTTTCCCTAATAAATAAAATAAATAAATAAAAAAAACACTAAAAACAAATAAAACAAAAATAAAAATTTTCAGAAAAAAAATCATTTTTTTAATATAAATATATATTTGTAAATAATATTTCTATTGATAAGGGGTTTAAATGTAAATAATCAAAAAAAAATAAAACCCCCTATAAATAGCCCTCTTACCCTTCAGTTTTTTTTCCCTGCCTCATAAATCTCACCATCAGAAACCCTAGCCGCCACAGCAAAACCGAGCCCCAGATCCCTACTGCCGCGCTTCCGCCGCCGACTTGCCTCTTCACCCTCTGGAATTTTTTCCAGAGGAGTTTTGCACTATTTTTACCCCTTTCTCATCTGTAGAATTCTGCAATTTACTGAATGGCTCCACATTTGCAATATGAGCGAAATTTTTCACAACTTTTTGAACATAATGTGTACGGAAGTTATTTTGGCGACGAGATCCGGAAACGCGGATGGAATTATCTTTTGTATAACCATCCGAATGCATTCGCGCTTCCGGATCTAGTCCAACGATTCTATGATTACATGGAGGAGGGTAGTTTTCAAAAATACGGATTTATTCGGTTGTTTTGGGGAGATCAAGAAATACGAATAGATAGGGACTTCATTCATGAAGTCACGTTGATTCCAAGAATACCAGCCCATGACCACCTCCTCCAGTTTGAGGATTACACCCCGTTGATGGGAAACGATTGTTATAGGGAGCCACGTAAAGGGATTCAGGCGCGTACACTTTACGCGAATGTGCTGACTGTGTGCCGATGGGCACAAAATAACATTTTTGGCAGCTCACACAACACGACATTTTTCACACCGTCACTACACATTGTGCACACATTAATGATAAAAAACCCAAGTTATGACATGTGCACGGTGCTGCTTCAGTCGATTGATGCTGGCAAGAGTTCAGCCAACCATCCGTGCCCTATGTTGGTGACACAACTGTGTCGCCATTTCATCCCTTCTGACGAGTTTGCGATACACATGCATGCTGGCACACTCATTCGACCAGTTCTTGAGGGTGTTTCGACATCCTACACTAAACTTCATGATATCTGGTCACGCACCGAGCCGGCCGAGCATGTAATGGCCAAAACACCCAGCTCGAGCTCCACAGCGAGCGATGAAGAGCTTACCCCCGCTGAGCAAGCACGCTTACTTAGACGGACACATATGGGGGTAGAAAGAATGCTGGGAATAATGACAAACTTCGATCAGAGAATAACAAACCTTGAACAAGGAATGGCTACCCTGTTGGCACGAGAGGACAGATCGAGGTCGAGATCCAGGGCCCCTAGGACAGATACAGGTGAACCAGGGACGAGTGACGCAACGTCTAGGAGACGACGCAGGGGGCAGTGAGGACACTGCCATCAACAAGTTTGGGGGAGGGCTTAGATTGTAAATAGTTATCCTTGCATTGCATCTGCATATTTTATTTATCTTTTATGTAAATATTTGTTTTTCCTTTGCATGTTTAAATTCTGCACTGCATTTTTAAATAAAAAAATTAAATAAAAAAAATTGAAAAAATACAAAAATATTGAAAAACTCGAAAATGAAAACAAAAATTTTAAAAAAAGAAAAAAAAAACAAAAATATTTATTGACTGTTTCTGACTCAAGTCTAATATGACAGTTGACTAGTTAGGAGCTACTAGATCTTAAACTTAGTTAATTATGAACCCTAAAAATAACCTTCCTTAAAGTATAACTATAGAAAATATACGCTCCAGCGGTTTGTTTTGAAATAAGCAAATTTTGAGTCTAGTTCTTAGGCGAAGTCAAAATGAGGGAAAATTATTGAAGCTCTATTTGAAGAATAATTCTGAAAAATAATTCTAAATTTTAAGTCCAAAATTTTGAAAGTATATACCCTACAAAATGCACATACACACCACCTTGAAACTTGGAATAGTAGAGGATACCTAGAAATACTCTTGCCTGAAAGTCTAGTATGAAAGAAAAAACGGTATTTGAAGCTAAACACCAAAAGAGCATGTTGAAAAATATATCCGGTCTTGAAAAAGAAAAAAAGGAAAAGAAAAAGAAAAAGAAAAATAGAATATAGTCAAGACCTGGAAACTGCTATTTACGCTTTAAAGTTCACACATTCAGTAATCGGCCGTTAGTGCCTCAAGAAGCATTAATAGTCGCATGAAAGATGTATGGGCAAAACCGTCCATCACTAATAAAAAGAAGTAGTGCTAGATATTAAGGCAAGGGTATTATAGCTTGAACTGAATTTCCAAGTGTAGGGGTGACAATTACACACACATAGGGGTATATAATCAGAGTTTGGAGGAGAGATGAGAAATGAAAAATAGGGTTTATTTCTTCAGTAGAGTGGATAAAAAATTCCGGATTTGAGATTGCGCTAAAGAAGGAAAACTCGGGAGATGCTGAAAACTTTATAAACTGGCTAGGCGTATAGGATCTTAAGTTAAATGAAAAGGAAGTGTGAAGAATACGGGTTAGTGATTTCTAAGTTTATGATAATAGATTTTTTTTGCTAGAAAGCTGAAATAGAGGATTAGAGTCGACGGCCAATTGATCGGATTTTGTGGGTGTAATCCGCTGAAAACCCTCAGGAGACAACACTCCTCCTACTAGGGACACCTAGAGGTTTAACGGCTTGTTGCACGTGCTCAGTGCAATCGCGTTCCCTGCGAAAGTGAGGTTAGGAATTTTTTGTGAATAAAATGGTTTTGCTCGGGATGAGCAAAAGATAAGTTTGGGGGTATTTGTTCATCACAGAATTTTGTATATTTGTACCGCACATTCTTAATCACATTGCATACAGGTAGGTGCTTTTTATCCGTATTTGATGCATGTTTACAGATTACAGGTTTCCAGTCCAAGAGAGAACAAATCCGACAAAATCTCCACAGTTACGGCAAAATCCAGAACATCTGTCACAAACAGATAAAAGCCGGGTTCCAGTAGCCGTCCCGTACCAGTTCAGAAGAGGGGACGAAAATAGTCGTCAATTGGGACTAAAGCAAAATTTGAAGTCAAAAGAGGTGAAAGTCAAAAGAGAAGAAATGAAGCAATCTTGGATCAGAAATCTGGAGATCCTCTGGATGAATTATTGCAGTATAAAGATTTCAAACATCTGGAAAAAAGAGAACAAGACCAGAGAAAAGAAGAAGCCAAGGTTTGGCCACCAAACAGCCGCGCATGCGCGGCCAAACCCCTACTTTGGCCGCGGATGCGCGGCTGCCACGTGTCCTTGCATGCTGGAATTTTAGGGTGTTTTCTGTAACAATGTGTAGGCTTGTACTATATTGCTAAATTCTCAGAATCAGGCCTATAAATAGCCCAGAGCAGAACCAAGAAGGTGTGCTTAATTTCATGTGTAATTTTTGTATTAGATTTATTTAGTTTCTAATAAAAGTCCATTTTCCTCCATCTTCCTCCATTAAAGCTTGTGAGAGGTTTTATTGAGTGTGAAGCATGCAAGAAGTGTTCTTTCTCTATATGTGTAATTTGTAATTCGGTTTCTTATGTTGCTTGTAATTTCAATTGTTAAACGTAGTTGTTGTTATTTATTAAAATTGCCGTTTTAATTTTCTTCCATTTTCTGTTATCCTTACAACCATGATGCTTAGTGTGATCCTTGCCTAAGTGAGGTCCCGAATAGCTAGTTGTGATTTTCTACCTCAATTCTTATTACCCTCTTTCTTTGTTTTAATTCATTCAACTTTTCTAATGGGTGAGTAACTTCTCACTTGTTAGGGTAGGAAACGGAAAGTTTGAAAGACGGAAACATCCCTCACTTTTCTCTTTGACCAATATCTTAATTTGAACTCCCGTTAATTGATCCACAATCCGCTCCCTACGGCACCCTATTCTTCATAATAGCGGTGATACCCTAGTGAGACCGGTTGTGGTTAAATCAACTTGAGGTCGCTGCTAAGAGCCAAGAACAGACGGACAAGGACCAAAAAGAGAAAATGAAGTGTTGGAAAGCCTAGCTTATACTCGCAAGTTTTCTCTTAGTCGTGCTTATCCCCGTTGTTGCCGATTACCGTGACATCAATATTAAGAAGTGGCAGAAGAATCAAGTGAGCGATCCTCCCGACCCAAACCAACCAAATCCTACCCTTTACAAGTTCTCTTATCATTCATTTTTCAATTAGCTAAACTCAAACAAACCCAAACATATTTGGACTTAACTCGTCAAGACATTAACAAAAAGACTCCCATCTCTCTGTGGATCGACCCGTACTCATCCGGCTAGCTGCAAAGCGAAACCGTCCTGATTGCGGTAATTAAACTTAAACACGCAGAATATCTCTCAATCACATCCATATTATTATCTTGATTAAGACCTGACATGGCCGCTACCTGGAGAGAGAGAGAAGAAAACACTTAAGCGTGCGCTCTTTCAAGATTAGATTGGTTATTATCGTATCTAATCAGGATGGCTCCCACTGTTTTAATCAAATCTTCCTTCAAACTCTAAAAGGTAAGATTAGCCGGGATTAATTACACCCTACAAGTTTGCCAATCATTCAGCCAGATCAGTGTTGGTATTTTGAGGGAGGTTCCCCGTGCTTTCGCATGGACCTAATTAAAATAAACTTCATTTTCCTAGAGGAATAACCCCGTTAACACCTTTCTAGACACCTACTTGATCGGCTAATTGTCCTGTGTAAAATTCTCCCAGGAGTAACTCATACTCGCAGTGGGTATCGGGATCCATCTATCTCATAGAAGGTATGCAATCTCATTGCAAATTTAAACACTTGAAATTCCCAATAATATCTTTTACCCCTAACGTGCTATGACCTTGATGAATGCCAAACAACCCATAGTCTACTAGTCAAGTTCAACCCGTACATTTCTTGATTGAATTAAACCCACCCGCACGACCCTTAACGAATGCCAAACAACGTCGTACGAATACTCTAATCCAATCGCATCATATGCTGCAGATAAGTAGTAAATAGCTACCGTACACTACGCCTTGACGAATGCCAAACTACCGTAGCACGAATACTAATTAATACTTATCCGAAATGACGGAGGGCTACGCAGGTTTTTCTGAAAACCATGAGATGAATTTGATATCGTTGTAGAAAAAAGTGATTTTGAAAAGGATTGTTTTTTAGGCTTTTCTAGTTTCGCTAAAGAGGTCACTCCCGGTGAAGGGATCTCGGCTCTTTTCTCATCGAATAAGGTGCAGGATATTTCACAAATACCGCTGTGCAAAGCAAGAACTATAGAAGCAATCAAAAACTAAACCGTGAGTTTGTAGCATCTGCCAGTTTTGCTAAAGAGGTCACTCCCGGTAGAGGGATCTCGGCTCTTTCCTCATCGAATAAGGTGCAGGGTATATCACATATACCGCTATGCAAAGCAAAACTGTAGCTACCTTTTTTATAAAGTTTTGATTCTACAACATCTTTTAAGTTTCTTTTCTTTTATTAATCTAATTAATAAAACCCATCAATTATGCTTCCTAAGCATCACAGAAGAAACGAAAGCAGTAATATTTATATATCATCATATATATATATAGTATAAGCATTCGTCTCAGGCAGTAATATGATCTCATCACAGAACATTGCAGCGGAAGATGACATATGAAATATTTAGGACGTCCAAGTTTTATTTCGAGCCTGTATAAAACACGGATTCCACGGTCGCGATGAATAGCCAAACCCACATCCCTAGACCCCTACGAGAGCGGCAAGAAACTCTGTCAATTCTAGGGTTAGGAGACCCGGTCTCGACTCCTCGAGATGGCCTCCCACTGGACCCTAGAACCCGGTTACTTATGCTCCCCTCCTCGGGTCTATCATAATGCGGAAAAGTAAATAATATACAATGGTGACATCAACCTCAACCCGGAAGTGCCGCAATAAAAGAATATTACATACAATGAATTTTACATGAATGAAAATAAAAACCCTCATCTCACATAAAACCCCCGGCTATTCAGAACACGATGATCCAATATAATATATCACAACAACACAGAATATCTCATATCATCAACGTAAGCAAGTATGCATATCCCGATTGTCGTTGATGTATAGCAACGAAGCCGGCGATACACCGCATACTACTCTTACGGTCACAGAAAAGAAAGTGTAAAACTACAACATTTGAAATCCACAATCATTTTAGACAGCTTAAATCCGAAATATCACATACTTCGCATTTCATGCCTAACTGTATGAATTCCACATATTGTATCACATTCCAGATAAGTAGACAATGTTAAACTTTCCGATCGAATCAACGAATTGCAAAGATCTCCAGAAAACTCAACACTTGAGTAATATTAAAAATTCCCAGAAGCATGTAGTACCTATGGATGTTACCTAGAAATATCTATCCCTAATACCCAAGTACGGCCGCGGAACCGCCGTGAAAAGCCCGAACCGCCGTGAAAAGCCCGGTATTGCCGCGGTTCCGCGGTGACTTGAAGGAATTAGGGGTTTGTATTTCACAGTTATCAATAGAATCACTTGCTTATTTTTCTGAGTATTTTTAATATGGAAAAAACCATCATTTTAAAAAATTTCCAAAGAGGGGGTCAAATACGACGTTTCGGGGTTCGATCGGACTTTTAACTTCGTCTACACGTCGCCTAATGCTCTAGCTAGGCTCTGATATCACTGTTGGGTTAGCGTAGCACCTTAGTAAGGTTTAGGAAGGCATCACACATGCCATATTGAAAATTTTGGCGTGCTAAACAAACCCAAACCAAGATCTTAACTAGAGTTTTAGGGTTAACATAGCATGTAAACAACTTTACATCTAAGAGAGAGGGATTACAACCTTTGTAGTCCGTTCCTTCGCTTCATAAGCTCCGAGTAGTAGTCCCTTCGCCGCGATCCATAAACTTCCGGACTCTAGAGAGGCTCCACAAGCCGAATGATCCATGCTTGCTTGAAGTCTTCCTTTTCGAAGATGATCTACCTTGAAGAATCTTTAACTCAAGCTCTCACATCTCTAATCAAGTATTAGTGAAGTGAACACCCAAATCTAAGTGGCTAGAATAGATAAGGATGATGAAGTAGGAATTTAGCTCTGTTTTTTCTTTCTATTTCTTACACTTATTCATCACTAACCCAAAAGCTAGAAAGCTTTTCAAAAGGAAGAAGAAGAAGAAAAGTATTTGTGATGAATAATGAATTATTATCATGTGGTTATAAATCCAACCATGGGTTAAATATGAAGGCTTAACTCTTGTAGAGAATTAACTAGGGTAAAGGGTTTGGGTTGGGTTAAGAAATATCAATACAAAATATCTAAGCTTAAAACAAAATAAAGCTTCTAGAAGCTTCATGAAAAATGCTAACCCAAATCAAACCCTAACTTGTTTAATCTCCACAAATCATGTTGTATTTGTAATCATAACTTGTTACAATATTATATATCACATATATAATATATTTTTGTAACAAAAGAAAATAATACAATTAACATATATCGCATATATATCAATGAATTATCCGGTGAGAAAATGAATCAATAAAGCGAGCTTATATTAGTTAACGTAATGTAATATATCACATATATAATTATACATTAAATTATCGAATCAACACTTGATCCGACAATCCGGCTATATAGCATATAACCGACTAATATAACATGTACTGATTCATCGAATCAATACTTGATCCGATGACCCGGCTATATCACATATACCCGGCCGATATCATATATCGTGAGAATAGAATACAGTATCTCATATTGTATTATTCTCGGTGCCGCACATATCACATATGTGCTCCTACTCCGTTTTTCCTGAACCAGGAAACCTCTGTGTAGAACTCTAAAGAATCGTCAATACGCCGGCAGCAGGTGATGATCATATCAAACACCCACAAGCTGCAAGCGGTAAGCTAAACATAACAGCCACCCGTGTATTGAGCAATCAGAAGATCAACAAGCAAGCCTGTACATTCTCCTGCAAATCCAATCAGTAAACACTACCGTACAATCCGGTCTCTTCGTCTGATATGTTGCATATCTAGTCTAGGGGTGGTAAAACATCAGACCCCAGTAACCGATAAGTCGGGTCGATGTAAGGCT
Organism: Agapanthus africanus; assembly: GCA_030015575.1. Lineage (NCBI taxonomy): Eukaryota > Viridiplantae > Streptophyta > Magnoliopsida > Asparagales > Amaryllidaceae > Agapanthus > Agapanthus africanus. The sequence goes on along the minus strand of JASDDO010000004.1, from coordinate 207,252,352 downwards.
CATAACGGGTCAAGAAACTACTGATAACACTTACCAGTAAATGTCCATATCAGCCCTGGCCAGGGACTTCCAGTTATAGCCAATCGAACACAGCACAACATCAACTCCCTATACCGGGAGAGACGAAACCCCTCCCATCGCTCATTGTCTCCATGTGATTCGGGACTGTACCCAAAAGCCACCGTTTTGCACGCCATCTTGGACGTGGTAAGGTGGAAATAAAAGCACAGTGGGAATCACACAAGACTCTATGACGATCTTGGGTCTACAGACTAACCTGTACCAGTGTCACCGGAGAACTGCTATCTGACAATAGGTATAATACCATTCTGGAGTTCTCGGCGAGTCCGTTCAGTGTACCCAGTCTCCACTGAGCACCCGTACACCATCTTTGATGTCTAACACCAATGGATATGGGATCATCCATCGCCCATCATATGGGTCAAGATGCGTGTACGCTAGTCTACTCTGGAGTATCGATGCCCTGTCTCGATATACCCTCGACTAGGAATAGTTATAGGATGTACTCGTTGACTACCCTGGCCCCGCTAGTATGATCTCATCATTGTCCTAGTAGTCGAGTACATATCCTAAGGGCTTTATCAACACGTGATCACAAAATAGTATTCATTAACATGTTAAGATAAAGTGAAACCAGATAGCATACTATCATATCGAGCATGAAATTCCTCTCTATATATATCCAAGCATCCATTATAATATACATCACATGTACAACAATGGCCTCTAGGGCATACATATAACTAACAATAACTTCATATCCGAGTAGTTAAACCTCAAGTAGTATGCTACCTATGGTTTATGTTCGATCCTTGGTTATAGTCGGTGTTGCGAAGCCCGTAAAAATCATTTTTTCAATTTCCGCCTCCCCGCGAACACGTGGAGTGAGCGACATCGACTTACAGTGGTATCATAGACTCTCATAAACCCTAGATTGTTTGTAGCGATGTTAGAATTCTTCCGTTTTTGTCGCGCAAAAACTGCCGACAAAAACAGTTTTCAAAAATGAAGTTTTGAGTTATTTTGCACACCCTACGGGCTCACGGTTTGAACCGAGAAGCCGCGGGGTGAAGCGTGTGCACCTCGGGGACACCCCGGGGGGACCAACGTGTTAGTTATGTATATGCCCTAGAGGCCATTGTTGTACATATGATGTATATTATAATGGATGCTTGGTTATATATAGAGATGACTTTCTTGCTCGTCATGATAGTATGCTATTTGGTTTCACTTTATCTTAACATGTTGACATGTATTGGTTTACTGTTTTACTCTCACATGTTGATAAAGCCCTTAGGACTTGTACTCGACTACTGGGACTATGATGAGATCATACTAGTGGGGCCGCGGTAGTCGATGAGTACATCCTATAACTGTTCCTAGTCGAGGGTATATCGAGACAGGGCATCGATACACCAGAGTAGACTAGCGTATACGCATCTTGACCTATATGATGGGCGATGGATGATCCCATATCCATCGGTGTTGGACATCAGAGATGGTGTACGGGTGCTCAGTGGAGACTGGGTACACTAGACGGACTCGCCGAGAACTCCCAGATGGTGATATACCACACGTCAGATGGCAGTTCTCCGGTGACACAGGTACAGGGTAGTCTGAAGACCCGAGATCGTCATAGAGTCTTGTGTGATTTCCACTGTGCTTTGATTTCCACCTTACCACGTCCAAGAGGGCGTGCAAAACGGTGGCTTTTGGGTACAATCCCGAATCACATGGAGGCAATGAGCGATAGGAGGGGATTCGTCTCTCCAGGTATAGGGAGTTGATGTTGTGCTGTGTTCGATTGGCTATAACTGGAAGTCCCTGGCCAGGGCTGATATAGAGATTTACTGGTAAGTGTTACTAGTAGTTTCTCGACCCGTTATGAGCCATACATCGACACGACTTATCGGTTACTGGGGTCTGACGTATACCACCCCTAGACTTGATATGCGACATATCAGACGAACAGACCGGACTGTACGGGAGTGTTACTGATCGGATTCACAGGAGAACGCACAGGCTAGCTTGTTGATCTTCTGATCGCTCAATACCTGGGTGGCTGTTATGTTTAGCTGACCGCTTGCAGCTTGTGGGTGTTTGATATGATCATCACCTGCTACCGGCGTATTGACGATTCTTTAGTGTCCTACACAGAAGTTTCTTGGCTCAGGCGAAACGGAGTAGAGGCACATTTGTGATATGTGCAGGACCGAGAATAATGCGATATGGGATACCGTATTATATTCTCGCGATATTTAGATATGAACCGGGACATCGGATCAAGTGTTGATTCGATAAATCGGTACATGATAAATTAGTCGGTTATATTCGATATAGCCGGATCGTCGGATCAAGTGTTGATTCGATGATTTAATATATAATAATATATATGATATATTATTATATTAACTAATATTGGCTTGCTTTATTATTTTATTTTCTCAGTAGATGATACATTGATATATATGCGATATATGTTAATTGTATTATTTTCTTTTGTTGCAAATATATAATATATATGTGATATATATTATTGTGACATGATATGATTAATTGTTAAACATGTTTAAGGATGATTAATTGAGGTTAAGGTTTGATTAGGCTTGGATGCTTCAAGTTCCTTCTAGAAGCTTTCTTATTTTGTCATTCTTAAGATATTTAGAATGACACATTCATTTAACCTAACCAAACCCTAACCCTAGTTGTTTCTCTACACTTTCTCATCCATTCATCCTTGACCATGGTTATATATCAATCATATGATTTATATTTCTATTCATCACAAAAGAAAAAGATTATCATTATCTTTTCATTATCTTCTTCTTCTTCTTCTTGAAGAAGCTCTCTTGAAAATCCTTAAGTGATGAAATAAAATGAGAAAATGATATTAAAAGAAAGCAAAATCACTACTCTCTCATCCTCATCTCATCTAGCCCATGTGATTAGGGTGTTCTTCTCTTTTGAGTGAGAAAGCTTGAGTCGAAGCAACTTCAAGGTAGATCATCGGAGATTTGGAATACTTCGAGCTAGCATGGATCGTTCGAGTCGTGGAGCCTCTCATGAGTCCGGGAGATCGTGGATCGCGGCAAAGGGACTTCTACTCGGAGCTTGTGAAGTGAAGGAGCGGACTACAAAGGTTGTAATCCCTCACACTTAGATAAAAGTTATCTTATTGCATGTTAAACCCTAATAATCAAGCAAAGATCCCGGCTTTGGGTTGTTCGGCACGTCTAAAATTTAATCCGGGCATGTTTGATGCCTTTTGTACCTTCACAAGAGTGCCTAGGAACCCTACAGTGGTATCAGAGCCTAGCTAGAGCATTAGGCGATGTGTTTACGAAATTAAAACTCCGATCGAACCCTAAACGACAAATTTGGACCCCTCTCTGGAAATTTTTTAAATTTTGGGATTTTTCAGAATTAAAAATATGTAAAAAAATCAGCAGGGAATTCTAAGAATTACCATGAAACACGTGCCCACAATTATACCAAAGTAGCGCGGAAGCGCGGCAGAAACAGGGTTCTCGCGGCGGTTCCGCGGCGGCACTGTAGGATTGGGACACGTGGCTTCAAGGTTTTAACCGTAGGTACTTGCTGACTATTCTGGGTATTTTTAATTTGTTCCAGGTGTTTAAAATTCTGGGGTTTGTTTTCTAATAGTAGACTCGATCGGAATATTTAAGTTCGTATTTCTTTCTGGATATTTAGAAATTGTTAAACTAGTTGAACGGATATCATTAACTTACCGTTTCCCGGTACGGCAAATTTTCAAGTGTTGAATTTTTTTCGGGTTTAAATCTTTCGGAAAAATTGTATAAGTTAAGCGGTGGACCCTCTAGAAGACAACAAACCTTAACTCGATTATGTGACCGTCTTGAACTGCCTTTTGAACCTTCGGGTTTGGGGCAGTACGGCGTGCCATATGTGAGGCGTTGGCTTGACCCTTCTACGGCTGGATCACCGGTACTGTGACATATTCTGGGATCATTTGAACTCTGCTCAAGAGTTGAGCACTTTGGGAAATTTTTGGTGTTTGATTATCTGTTCGAAAAGTTTAATACTGTATATTTATCTGGAATGTGATACAATATGTGGAATTCATAGAGTTAGGCATGAAATGCGGAATATGTGATATTTCGGATTTACGATGTCTAAAGTGATTGTGGATTCCAAATATTGTAGTTTTACACTTTCTTTTCTGTGACCGTAAGTGTAATATGTGATATCGCCGGTTTCGTTGCTATATGTCAACGACAATTGGGATGCGCATATTTACTTACGTTGATGATATGAGATATTATGTGTTGCTGTGATATGTTATATTGGATCGTCGCGTTCTGAATGGCCGGGGGTTTTATGTGAGATGAGGGTTTTTATTTTCATTCATGTAAAATTCTTTTGTAATGTAATATTCTTTTATTTGGGGCACTTCCAGGTTGCGGTTGCTGTCACCAGTGTATATTATTTACTTTTCCGCATTAGGTAGACCCAAGGAGGGGAGCACATGTTAGTGTTTATGCCCTAGAAGGCCATTACTGTATCATACTAGCTTGTATATTACTTAATGGAAGCTTGGGATATTCACATGTATATAATAGTCTTGCTAAACATGGTAGTATGCTACTTGGTTTTTCTATCTTAATATGTGAGTGTACGTATTGATAGAGCTCTTAGGATCTTGCTTGTCTACCAGCGTTGTGATGGCAGTCACACTAGTGGGGGCTGGGTAGTCTACAAGCACATACTTATTCAGGTCCCTGGTCGTTGGATTATCGAGACAGAGCATCGATACTCCGGAGTAGACTGGTGTGTACGCTTCTCATCCCAGTTGGGGAGATGGTCTGTCCCACAGCCGTCAGTACGTCGTACTGGAGATAGTATACAGGTGCTCGTTAGGTTACGGGTACACCGGACAGGACTCACAGGGGACTGTTGGTTGGTTTGATACCAGTCGTCAGTGAACAGTTCCCAGGTGACATGAGTACAGCATAGTCCGCAGACTTGACACTGCTACTTCGCCTCGAGTGTGTCCCACTGTTCTTAGATTGCTACCCTACCACGGCTCAAAGGAGTCGTGCAAACAGGTAGCAGTTGGGTGCAGTCCCGAGCACTTGGAGGCAGTGGCGGTTAGACAGGATTCGTCCCTCCCGGTATTGGGAGTAGATATCGTGCTGTGTCAGAGAGCCATTACGCAAAGTCCCTGGCCAGGGCAAGCGAGATTTGCTGGTAGGTTCCAGTAGTTTCTCAGGGTGTAATGGGCTTCCCTCCGACACGACTTATACCGCTATTAGGGGACTGACGCTTGCCGCCCCCCTAGGCCCGATATGCGATAGTCTTGGACGAACGGACCGGACTGTTTGGAGATTGTCACATCAGACTCAGTAGGAGTTCGGATGGGTTTTCTCATCGGCTTTCTTATCGACAACTACCTGGGGACCGTTACGTACAGCTAGTGCCGCTTGCGGTCTGTGGTTAAACCCACTGCCAGCGTAGTAGTCGAGTCTCTAGAGTCCCACACAGAGAGTTTCCTACTCCAGGCGAAACGATATAGAGGTTGCATGGTTTTGCGACAAAGGGTTCGGACGCATACGTGCGTTTACGCACGTACGACTTTCGGACAGTTTTTACCAGTCGACTTTGGTTTAAGCCAGTTACTGGTATCCGGTTATTGGATTTTTACAGTCTAAAGTTTTTCCGTATTTTTGCGGATTGGAGGGGCGTTCTCGTAATTGTACGAGAAGCTTCTAGAAGATGTGACTAAGGAGGTTACTTTGGATGAGATTGTGAGTCATGAGGTGATTCATCATTATCATTAATTGCACCATAAATGATAATGACACATGCTTAATGAATCACCATTAGATATTTGTGAAGCATGCTTATTCATCACTCATTTTCTTTTGTTGATAAATGAGAATGCTTCATAATATATTATGATACACTCTCTCTCTTCTCATTATCTTATCTCATATTCTCTCTCCTCAAGCTCTCATCTTCAAGAGACTAATCCTTAATCCTCATGTGTTGAGATCAAAGGTTTAGTTAGACTTAAGCATCCATTACCTTCACTCTATATCATCCTTTCTTCTTTGATTAACAATCAAAGTAGATTAGTTACCTCAAGTTAGAGGTGTAGCTTGGTGTTTTGCTCTCGGGTGGATCGTCTACTACCTAGAGAAGGTCGAGGAGAACAAAGGAGGACACAAAGACGAAGGACTAGTTTCGATAGGTATAATCCCTAATCACAAGTGATAAGAAAATCTTTGTGTACGGTTATTTATAGTTTAGCTTCGATTCAAGCGGTTAGTCGATGTTCGTTCTTTAAACTTGATCGTTTTTGAAAATTCCGCCTCCCCACAAGTACTGGGGTGTACTACATCGACTTACAGTGGTATCAGAGCTTCGCTAAACACTAAATAACTTAATCGCAAATTTGTACGAATTTCGAACGGAAAAACGAAGCCGGAAAACCCTAAAAATTGCTAGTTTCTGTCGAATTTAAAACGATGTCAGAAAATTTTTCAGGTTAGCTCAGAGTGCTTGAAAGGACCACAGTAGAACACCCAAGAAATTTGGGCCACTGAATCGACAAAATCGCCGCGGATCCGCGGCCTCAGCCTACTGAGTCGCCGCGGAACCGCCGCCGATTCAACGATTCAGTAACCCAATTTTCTTCTGTTGCTTCTAGGTGAAATTTGGGGTTTTCTGGAATATTTAATATTTGCTCAGGTTACTGTTTAACAGAGCAGATTTTGGAGCAATATTGATGTTGTTTAATCGATCGAAATTGTACAGTATTTGCATATTGGATTATATCTGTGATTGTTTAATGTGTTCGTAAACCTCCCCCAACTGCTAGTATGTCGGTTGGCAGGGGGTTGCACATTTCTGAAATGGTTATATCTGTTTGTGCATATAAACTGTATTGGACTGTTGTGGTGTATAGCCGGGGTTAGCAATGGGTTATTGTTTAATTCATTTGTTGTAAATGTAATTTGTTGTAATATTATTTTTGCGGGGCACTTCCAGGTTGCGGTCGTAGCCACCGTTGTATTATTTCATTTTACTGTTTTTGCTCCTAGGACTGACCCAAGGTGGGGTACACAGACTGCCGGGTGGGTAGTTTGCCGTACCCGTAGGGGTCGAGGGTGGGGTAACGGCTATTCATCACAACTGTGTAATCTGTCTTTTCTTGCAGGCTCAAAAGAAATACAGATTGCTTGCAAATCCAATATTGTTTATCTGTGTTCTGGAATGTATATCATTGCGTCAGACGAATGTAAAATATCTATATTTATTGTAGCTATTTAGACGTCACTTATGTTTTACACCCGCGCTAGCCCAGCCCCCGCTCTGTCGTTAGTTAAGTAACCTAACGGGTGATGACGGGACCCAGTGGCGAATGCGGATGGCATAAGAGGACGTTGTATTTTCGTTGTTTTCTGCAATGATAGGTTAATGATGGGACGCATTATCTATAATGCAAAGTAAAACAAACCAAAGTTTAAATCGTTGGAACAATTTAAAAGAAACCACTCGGTTAATTTTAAAAACAGATATTTTTAAATGCGGAGCCTTAACCACTCCTTTTAAAAGCTATCAGGTTCCTTCGGTTATATCAAGTTCACTACGTTCACGGTTTCGCCAAAACCATTCGTAGCCCTCCGTCATTTCATCTGGGTATTCAGTAGTATTCAAGCTATGTATTTTGACCAACGCCAAGGCATAGTGTTTGGTAGCTGCTGGATATTCATTTGTTGCATAGATAGATGAGTTAGTTTGGGACAGTCGTATGATCATTTTGGCCAACGTCAAGGATATGTACGGATGGGTTCAAATTAACAAGATAATGATGGGTAGAACTTGACATGTGACTTATGATATTTTGACCAACGCCAAGGTCATAAGAGCATGGGGCAAAAACATATATCGGGAATTTCTAAAGAAACTGAAATTTGCAAAGAGATGCATACCATTTTGAGTTTGATGAATGTTGGTAGCATTCCTACAACATTATCAGACGATGATATTTGGATCCCGATCCTACTGTGAGTATATGCTACTTATCAGGATATTCGTCACTTAACGATCAATGCTATAAACCTAGTAGGTGTCCAGAAAAGTGTCAGCGGGGTTACGCCCCCAGAGAAAAGAGGTTATTTAATTAAGGAACTTCGCGAAAGCGTTGGAAAACCTCCCTCGAAGTATCGACACCGGCCTGGCTGAACGGTTAAGCAAGTATTGTACGGTGAGAATAGTCTTGGCTAATTCTTCTTTTATGGTTTGAGGAAGGATTCGAGAAACAGTGGGAGCCATCCAGTTTAGATAAACTAAAAACCACTCTAAACTTGCAAGAGCATCATGCTAAAGAGTTTTCTTCTCTCTCTCCTAATTGCAGCGACCCTGAAAATGACTGGACTTAAGTTACTTTTAGAGAAAAATATACTGACGGGGCCAAACTATAAAGATTGGCTGCGGAATGTCAAGATGGCTTTGACCTATGACAAACTGGGGTACGTCCTCACCGCTACGGCACCTGCTGTCCCTGGTCCCAAATCCAGTAATGCGGATAAGGAAATCCGCAAAACCTGGGATTTAGATTGCGCGAGAGCCAAGTGCATCGTGCTTGCCTCGATGAACAATGAACATCAGAGGAGGCACGAGGATATGTCCCTTGATGGCATATTTCTCCATACAAAGGAACTTTATGGAGAGCAATCTCGTATAGCAAGATACGAGACCTCTAAGAAATTATTTCGAGCGAGGTTGGCTGTCGGGTCATCGGTAGGTGAACATGTCCTACAGATGATTGGCTACATAGAAGAGCTCGCAGACCTTGGGACGACTTTGGATAATGAGCTCTATACAGACCTTGTTCTCCAGTCCCTTCCTCCCACCTACGCCCAGTTTATCCTCAACTTCAATCTTCAAGGAAAAGAAGTTGAACTTGCGGAACTCCTGAACATGTTAAGGAGTGCGGAGGGCACCTTGCAGAAGGCAAGGGAAACACCCGCTATGTTTGTTGGCGGTTCATCTTCTTCCGGGTCCAAGGCTAGGGCCAAAGGAAGGAAGAAGAAGGCCGCACCCAGACCTAAAGGAGGTGTTAGTAAGGTGGGAGGGAAGGGAAAGAAAAAGAAAGCAGCACCGGTAGTTGGCCTGGATGAGTGCTTCCATTGTCACAGGAAAGGGCACTGGAAGAAGGATTGCAAGGCGTGGAACGCCAAGAACCAGGAACCGAAGCAAGCTGTGGCTTCGACTTCAGGTGTGTTTGTAATTGAGAATTGTCTGTCGATCAACTCTACTTCCTGGGTATTGGATACCGGATCAGGATCTCATATTTGCAATTCATTGCAGGCACTGAGAAACCGTAGAGTGCTGAAGGAAGGTGATATGATCCTCAGGGTTGCTAACGGAGCTAGCGTGGGAGCTGCGTCCGTCGGGGATTATCACCTAGGATTGACGAGTGGACACATTTTGGTTTTACATAACTGTTATTTTGTACCCAGTTTAACGTGTAATATCATATCAGTTTCCTTGTTATCAAATAAAGGTTATGATTTCACGTTTGTAAGAGATGTTGTCAACATCCACCTTAATCATGGTTTGATTGGGTCCGGTACTCTAAATAACGGCATATATGTTTTAAACCAACTCCAAATTTTCAATGTCCAGAACACACTAAAAAGAAAGTCTCCAGATTTAAATAAAGCTTTCTTATGGCATTGTAGACTGGGTCACATCAATGAGAGAAGATTGAGTAAGTTGCATAGAGAAGGATATTTGGACTCGTTCGAATATCAATCATATGACACTTGTCAATCTTGTCTCAAAGGAAAGATGACAAATACTCCATTCACTGGACAAGGAGTAAGAGCGAGCGAGCTCTTAGGACTCATACACAGCGATGTATGCGGTCCAATGTCTACACATGCGAGAGGTGGTTTTTCCTATTTCATTACTTTCACGGATGATTACTCAAGATACGGATTCATTTATCTGATGAAACATAAATCCGAGGCTTTTGAGAAATTCCAAGAGTATAAGAATGAAGTAGAAAACCAAACCGGCAAAAGTATTAAGACACTAAGATCTGATCGAGGTGGTGAATACTTGAGTGCCGAGTTCCTTGGTTACCTAAAAGAGAAAGGAATTCTCTCTCAGCTTACTCCTCCATACACTCCACAGCATAACGGTGTATCGGAGAGACGGAATCGAACCCTATTGGATATGGTACGATCCATGATGAGTAATGCTGAGTTACCGCGATCTTTCTGGGGTTATGCGCTAGAATCAGCGGCATATCTTTTGAACATGGTTCCTACCAAGACTGTGCCTACCACACCCCATATCAGATGTGGAGTGGGAAGAAACCCCATCTTCAGTACCTGAAGACATGGGGATGTCCAGCTTTTGTAAAAAAGCAGCATCCGGACAAGCTCGAGGCACGCTCAGTAGAGTGTAAGTTTGTGGGATATCCAAAGAATTCCATGGGATATTGCTTCTACTACGCAGAGGAACAAAAGGTTTTTGTTTCTCGTCATGCCCGCTTCTTAGAAACTGAATTTTTAGAAAATCAGAAGAGTTGGAGCGCAGTAGAACTGGAAGAAATTCCAGAACCACAAGCTGTTACTGAAAGTTTGGTGGAACAAGAAGTTTCAGAAGAAAGGGACATACCAGCGCCTCTCCGCAGAAGTAGTAGGCAGTCTCATCCGCCCGAGAGATACTACGGTTTTCTCATAGACGGGGATAGAGAAGATTGCGTCATTGATAATAACGACCCTACTAGCTTCCAGCAAGCCATTCTGAGCGGTGACTCGGTAAAATGGCTGGATGCAATGCGGACCGAAATGGAGTCCATGTACACTAACAAAGTATGGACTTTGGACACTGCTCCAGATGGGGTGAAACCCGTAGGATGCAAGTGGATCTTCAGAAAGAAGATTGGTGTAGATGGACAGGTTGAAACCTATAAAGCTAGACTTGTTGCAAAGGGTTTCCGTCAAAGACCTGGTTTGGACTATGACGAAACCTTTTCTCCTGTAACTATGCTGAAATCCATTCGGGTCCTTCTCGCTATTGCTGCCTTCCACGATTATGAAATCTGGCAGATGGACGTAAAGACGGCCTTTCTAAATGGAAATTTAGAAGAGAGCGTCTATATGGATCAGCCAGAGGGATTCATTCAGAGTGGGAGCAGCGGTAAAGTATGCAAGCTGCTTAAATCCATTTATGGACTAAAGCAGGCATCGCGGAGTTGGAACATCTGTTTTGATGATACTGTCAAAGAATTCGACTTTATCAAAAATCCAGATGAACCATGCATATACAGTAAGATTGTAGGGAGAGTTGTTGTATTCCTCGTCTTGTACGTGGATGACATTCTCCTAATAGGAAATGATATTCCTATGCTACAGTCAGTCAAAAGATTCTTGTCACAGAAATTCTCCATGAAGGACCTGGGTGATGCCACCTACATTCTGGGGATCCAGATCTATCGTGATAGATCAAAGAGGATGTTGGGACTTTCACAGTCCAGGTACATAGACACCATATTGAAAAGATTCAGTATGGAAGATTCTAAGCGCGGTAACCTACCGGCTTGTCACGGAATCACCCTCTCCAAAGAGATGTCTCCCAAGACTGATTTGGAAAGGGAACGCATGTCGATTATACCCTACGCTTCTGCGGTAGGCTCTATAATGTATGCGATGTTATGTACCAGACCAGATGTAGCATACGCATTGAGCGTTGTAAGCCGGTATCAGGAAAACCCAGGGGAGAATCACTGGATAGCAGTAAAGAACATTCTCAAGTACCTGAGGAGGACTAAGGAGATGTTCTTGGTTTACGGCGGAAAGGACCTCAAGATGGAGGCCTATGCTGATTCCGGCTTCCAGAGTGACAAGGATGACTCCAAGTCCTTGTCGGGTTATGTCTTTACCCTCAATGGAGGGGCGGTCTGTTGGAAGAGTTCCAAGCAGGATACCGTTGCTGACTCAACGATGGAAGCGGAGTACATAGCTGCTTGCGATGCCGCAAAAGAAGCTGTCTGGATGAAGAAGTTCCTCACAGAACTTCAGGTGGTTCCTACCAGTGTTGGTCCAATACCTCTGTATTGCGACAAAAACGGAGCTATAGCTTTAGCGAAGGAACCAAGGTCCCATCAGAAGTCCAGACACATCTTAAGGCGGTATCACCTGATCAGGGAGATCGTAGATCGCCGGGAGATCGAGGTAAAGAGAGTAAATACGGAGGATAACATTGCTGATCCATTCACTAAGGCCCTTCCTCAGATTCAGTTTGAGAGGCTACTCGAGATCATTGGTCTGAGATATGCCAGTACATGGCCCTAGTGCAAGTGGGAGATTGTTAGTGTTTATGCCCTAGAAGGCCATTACTGTATCATACTAGCTTGTATATTACTTAATGGAAGCTTGGGATATTCACATGTATATAACAGTCTTGCTAAACATGGTAGTATGCTACTTGGTTTTTCTATCTTAATATGTGAGTGTACGTATTGATAGAGCTCTTAGGATCTTGCTTGTCTACCAGCGTTGTGATGGCAGTCACACTAGTGGGGGCTGGGTAGTCTACAAGCACATCCTTATTCAGGTCCCTAGTCGTTGGATTATCGAGACAGAGCATCGATACTCCGGAGTAGACTGGTGTGTACGCTTCTCATCCCAGTTGGGGAGATGGTCTGTCCCACAGCCGTCAGTACGTCGTACTGGAGATAGTATACAGGTGCTCGTTAGGTTACGGGTACACCGGACAGGACACACAGGGGACTGTTGGTTGGTTTGATACCAGTCGTCAGTGAACAGTTCCCAGGTGACATGAGTACAGCATAGTCCGCAGACTTGACACTGCTACTTCGCCTCGAGTGTGTCCCACTGTTCTTAGATTGCTACCCTACCACGGCTCAAAGGAGTCGTGCAAACAGGTAGCAGTTGGGTGCAGTTCCGAGCACTTGGAGGTAGTGGCGGTTAGACAGGATTCGTCCCTCCCGGTATTGGGAGTAGATATCGTGCTGTGTCAGAGAGCCATTACGCAAAGTCCCTGGCCAGGGCAAGCGAGATTTGCTGGTAGGTTCCAGTAGTTTCTCAGGGTGTAATGGGCTTCCCTCCGACACGACTTATACCGCTATTAGGGGACTGACGCTTGCCGCCCCCTAGGCCCAATATGCGATAGTCTTGGACGAACGGACCGGACTGTATGGAGATTGTCACATCAGACTCAGTAGGAGTTCGGATGGGTTTTCTCATCGACCTTCTTATCGACAACTACCTGGGGACCGTTACGTACAGCTAGTGCCGCTTGCGGTCTGTGGTTAAACCCACTGCCAGCGTAGTAGTCGAGTCTCTAGAGTCCCACACAGAGAGTTTCCTACTCCAGGCGAAACGATATAGAGGTTGCATGGTTTTGCGACAAAGGGTTCGGACGCATACGTGCGTTTACGCACGTACGACTTTCGGACAATTTTTACCAGTCGGCTTTGGTTTAAGCCAGTTACTGGTATCCGATTATTGGATTTTTACAGTCTAAAGTTTTTCCGTATTTTTGCGGATTGGAGGGGCGTTCTCGTAATTGTACGAGAAGTTTCTAGAAGATGTGACTAAGGAGGTTACTTTGGATGAGATTGTGAGTCATAAGGTGATTCATCATTATCATTAATTGCACCATAAATGATAATGACACATGCTTAATGAATCACCATTAGATATTTGTGAAGCATGCTTATTCATCACTCATTTTCTTTTGTTGATAAATGAGAATGCTTCATAATATATTATGATACACTCTCTCTCTTCTCATTATCATATCTCATATTCTCTCTCCTCAAGCTCTCATCTTCAAGAGACTAATCCTTAATCCTCATGTGTTGAGATCAAAGGTTTAGTTAGACTTAAGCATCCATTACCCTCACTCTATATCATCCTTTCTTCTTTGATTAGCAATCAAAGTAGATTAGTTACCTCAAGTTAGAGGTGTAGCTTGGTGTTTTGCTCTCGGGTGGATCGTCTACTACCTAGAGAAGGTCGAGGAGAACAAAGGAGGACACAAAGACGAAGGACTAGTTTCGATAGGTATAATCCCTAATCACAAGTGATAAGAAAATCTTTGTGTACGGTTATTTATAGTTTAGCTTCGATTCAAGCGGTTAGTCGATGTTCGTTCTTTAAACTTGATCGTTTTTGAAAATTCCGCCTCCCCACAAGTACTGGGGTGTACTACATCGACTTACAGCACAAGTAACCGGGTTCTAGGGTCCAGTGGGAGGCCATCTCGAGGAGTCGAGACCGGGTCTCCTAACCCTAGAATTGGCAGAGTTACTTGCCGCTCTCGTAGGGGTCTTGGGATGTGGGTTTGGCTATTCGTCGCAACCGTGGAATCCGTGTTTTATACAGGCTCGTATTAAAAACACGGACGTCCTAGTATATCCAATATTTCATATATGTTCTTCTGCTGCAATGTTCTGTGATGAGATCATATTACTGCCTGAGACGAATGCTTATACTATATATATATATGCTGATATATAAATATTACTGCTTTCGTTTCTTCTGTGATGCTTAGGAAGCATAAGCTGATGGGATTTTTATTAATGAGATTAATAAAAGAAAAGAAACCTAAAGATGTTGTAGAATCAAAACTTAATAAAAAGGGTAGCTACTGTTTTGCTTTGAACAGCGGTATATATGATATATCCTGCACCTTATTCGATGAGGAAAGGGCCGACGATCCCTTCACCGGGAGTGACCCCTTTAGCGAAACTAAGAAAAGCCTCAAAAACACTCCTTTTCAAAAACACATGATTCTACGGCGATATCAAGTTCATTACGCTCAAGGTTTTCAGAAAAACCTGCGTAGCCCTCCGTCATTTCAGATAAAGACTAGTTAGTATTCGTGCTATGTTTGTTGACTTAGTCAAGGAGTGGTGTACGGTAGCTAAGTAGTACTTATCTGCTAAAACATGAGATGTGATTGGATTAGGGTATTCGCACGGCCTTGTTGACTCAGTCAAGGGTCGTACGGGTGGGTTTAATTCAATCAAGAAATGTACGGGTTGAACTTGACTTGCGATTTATGGTTTGTTGACTTAGTCAAGGTCATAGATCGCTAGGGGCAAAATATTATCGGGAATTTCAAAGTGTTGAAATTTTCAATGAGATTGCATTCCTCCTATGAGATAGTTGGATCCTGATACCCACTGCGAGTAAGAGTTACTCCTGGGAGAGTTTTACACAAGACAACTAGCCGATCAAGTAGGTGTCTAGAAAAGTGTTAACGGGGTTACGCCTCTGGGAAAACGAGGTTTACTTTAATTAGGTCTGTGCGAAAGCACGGGGAACCTCCCTCAAAGTACCGACACTGATCTGGCTGAAAGATTGATGAAATTGTAGGGTGTAATTAATCCCGGCTAATCTTACCTTTTAGGGTTTTAAGGTAGGTTTGATAAAAACAGTGGGAGACATCCTGATTAGATAAGATAATAACCAATCTAATCTTGCAAGAGCATACGCTAAAGTGTTTTCTTCTCTCTCTCTCCAAGTAGCGACCATTTCAGGCCATAATCAAGATAATAATATGGATGTATTGACTGAACCCAACTATTGTACTGAGCTAGGAATTGTTGGACCCGTTCTTTCTTATAAGAGTTATAAGACTGAACAGGAAACAGGAGAATGTCTGGATTCTCACGCCGCCCAAAAGAACATGCATGTCGATGCATCTTCTTCGGGTGTGTTAGTTATTGAGAACTGTTTCTCAGTTCACCCTACGTCCTGGGTATTAGATACCGGATCAGGATCCCACATATGCAAACAGTTGCATGGGCTACGTAAAGGTAGAGAACTGGGAAAAGGTGATCATTCCGTTCAAGTAGGGAACGGTGCAAGTATTGTAGCCAAAGCAGTTGGCGAATATCACCTTGTATTGCCGAGTCGTAATACACTGATTCTAAATGAGTGCTATTATATACCGAACATGATGTGCAACATTATATCAGTTTCTTTATTGAGTAAAGAGGGATATAATTTTGTAGTACAGGATAATGTTATGAACATATTCCTAGATCAAAAGTTGATTGCATCAGGCTCGTTACATAATGGCATATTCATTCTAAATCAGAATACAGTCCTGAATATACAAAACACACACAAGAGGAAAAGTTCAGATATGAACGAATCCTACTTGTGGCATTGTAGACTTGGTCATATCAATGCGACACGACTGGCTAAGTTACATAGAGATGGTTATTTGAATTCGTTCGAATTATCATCTTATGATACTTGCCATTCATGTCTCAAAGAAAAAATGACCAAAGCTCCATTTAGTGGACACGGAGAAAGAGTTACCGAACTCTTAGGACTGGTACATAGTGATGTATGCAGTCCCATGTCTACGCATGCCAGGAACGGTTCTTCTTACTTCATTACATTCACTGACGATCTCTCAAGATTCGGATATGTGTTCTTGATGAAACACAAGTCTGAAGCTTTTGAGAAATTCAGAGAATATAAACACGAAGTAGAGAATCAAACGGGCAAAAGTATTAAGATTCTTCGATCTGATCGAGGAGGTGAATACTTAAGCGGTGAGTTTTTAGATTATCTAAAAGAGAATGAGATTCTCTCTCATCTTACTCCTCCTTATACACCACAGCACAACGGTGTATCAGAACGAAGGAATCGGACCCTATTAGATATGGTGCGATCTATGATGAGCAATGCTGAGTTACCTATTTCCTTCTGGGGGTATGCGCTTGAGACAGCCATATACATATTGAATCTAGTTCCGTCTAAATCTGTACCTACCACACCATATGAGATATGGAGTGGGAAGAGACCATATTTTAAACGAGTTAAGATATGGGGTTGTCCGGCCTATGTCAAAAGACAAAATCCAGACAAACTCGAGGCAAGATCTGTCCTTTGCAAATTTGTGGGATATCCAAAGAATTCTCAAGGATATTTTTTCTACCACGCTGAGGAACAAAAAGTATTTGTTGCTCAACATGCCACCTTTTTAGAAAGGGAATTTCTTGCAAAAGAAATTAGTGGCAAAGAGGTAGAGCTGGAAGAGGTTCCAGATACACAAATTACAACTGATGATTTAGTGGAACCAGAGGATTCAGAAGTACCCGACGAACCCCAGCCTTTCCGCCGATCTAGTAGGGTTTCTCATCCACCTGAGAGATACTACGGTTTTCTCATTGATGGTGGAAGCGAGGATTGCATCATGGATGATGATGACCCGACTAGTTTCGAGCAGGCCATCACGAGTGGTGACTCTGTGAAATGGCTGGATGCAATGCGATCTGAGATGGAATCCATGTACACCAACAAAGTATGGACTTTGGAAAATGCTCCTGAAGGGGTAAAACCCATTGGGAGCAAGTGGATCTTTAAAAAGAAATTTGGTGTAGATGGAAAAGTTGAGACTTTCAAAGCTAGACTGGTAGCAAAGGGATTTCGTCAACGACCAGGTGTGGATTATGACGAAACCTTTTCTCTAGTGGCTATGCTTAAGTCCATCCGGATCTTACTTGCCATTGCTGCATACCATGACTACGAAATCTGGCAAATGGATGTTAAGACCGCCTTTCTAAACGGTGATTTAGAAGAGTGCGTGTACATGACTCAGCCAGAGGGCTTCGTAGATAGTGGGAGCAGCGGAAAGGTGTGCAAGCTGCTTAAATCCATTTATGGGTTAAAGCAAGCATCGCGGAGTTGGAACATCTGTTTTGATGTTGTAGTCAAAGAGTTTGACTTCATCAAAAATATAGATGAACCTTGTATCTATAAGAAGGTGGCAGAGGGTAAGGTAGTCTTCCTCGTATTGTACGTGGATGACATACTCTTGATAGGAAATGATATTCCTATGCTGCAATCAGTCAAGCTCTTCTTATCACAGAGATTCTCAATGAAAGATCTAGGTGATGCCTCCTGCATATTGGGAATCATGATCTATAGAGATAGATCTAAACGGATACTGGGATTGTCCCAATCCAGGTACATTGACACCATACTAAAGAGGTTTAGTATGGAAGAATCCAAGCGTGGGAACCAACCCACGATCTCTGGACTCACTCTCTCCAAAGAGCAGTCTCCCAAGACTGATTTGGAGAGAGCTCGCATGCAAGGGATACCCTATGCTTCGGCAGTAGGCTCTATCATGTATGCGATGCTATGTACCAGACCCGATGTAGCATAATCACCAAGTGTAGTGAGTCGGTATCAAGCAGATCCAGGAGAGAGTCATTGGACAGCTGTGAAGAACATTCTCAAGTAATTGCGAAGGACTAAGGAGATGTTCTTGGTATATGGTAACGGAGAACTCCAGGTGGAGTCCTTTACCGATTCCAGCTTCCAAAGTGATAAGGACGACTCTAAGTCGCATTCGGGTTTTGTCTTTACCCTCAATGGAGGGGCGGTATGTTGGAAGAGTTCCAAACAGGATACCGTTGCAGACTCAACAATGGAGGCTGAATACATCGCTGTCAACGATGCTGCCAAAGAGGCTGTCTGGATCAAGAAGTTCATTAGTGAACTTGGTGTGGTTCCATCCATTGAGCATCCAATACCTCTGTATTGCGATAACAATGGAGCTGTGGCGTTAGCCAAGGAACCCAGGTCCCATCAGAAGTCCAGACATATTCTGAAGCAGTATCACCTGATCAGGGAGATAGTTGATCGCCGGGAGATCGAGGTCAGGAGAGTAGATACGAAGGACAACACTGCGGATCCATTCACGAAAGCTATTCCCCAGATACAGTTTGAGAGATTATTCGGGATGCTAGGTATGCGATACTACAGCAGCTGGCCTTAGTGCAAGTGGGAGATTGTTAGTTATGTATATGCCATAGAGGCCATTGTTGTACATATGATGTATATTATAATGGATGCTTGGTTATATATAGAGATGACTTTCTTGCTCGTCATGATAGTATGCTATTTGGTTTCACTTTATCTTAACATGTTGACATGTATTGGTTTACTGTTTTACTCTCACATGTTGATAAAGCCCTTAGGACTTGTACTCGACTACTGGGACTATGATGAGATCATATTAGTGGGGCCGCGGTAGTCGATGAGTACATCCTATAACTGTTCCTAGTCGAGGGTATATCGAGACAGGGCATCGATACACCAGAGTAGACTAGCGTATACGCATCTTGACCCATATGATGGGCGATGGATGATCCCATATCCATCGGTGTTGGACATCAGAGATGGTGTACGGGTGCTCAGTGGAGACTGGGTACACTGGACGGACTCGCCGAGAACTCCCAGATGGTGATATACCACACGTCAGATGGCAGTTCTCCGGTGACACAGGTACAGGGTAGTCTAAAGACCCGAGATCGTCATAGAGTCTTGTGTGATTTCCACTGTGCTTTGATTTCCACCTTACCACGTCCAAGAGGGCGTGCAAAACGGTGGCTTTTGGGTACAGTCCCGAATCACATGGAGGCAATGAGCGATAGGAGGGGATTCGTCTCTCCCGGTATAGGGAGTTGATGTTGTGCTGTGTTCGATTGGCTATAACTGGAAGTCCCTGGCCAGGGCTGATATAGAGATTTACTGGTAAGTGTTACTAGTAGTTTCTCGACCCGTTATGAGCCATACATCGACACGACTTATCGGTTACTGGGGTCTGACGTATACCACCCCTAGACTTGATATGCGACATATCAGACGAACAGACCGGACTGTACGGGAGTGTTACTGATCGGATAAACAGGAGAACGCACAGGCTAGCTTGTTGATCTTCTGATCGCTCAATACCTGGGTGGCTGTTACGTTTAGCTGACCGCTTGCAGCTTGTGGGTGTTTGATATGATCATCACCTGCTACCGGCGTATTGACGATTCTTTAGAGTCCTACACAGAAGTTTCTTGGCTCAGGCGAAACGGAGTAGAGGCACATATGTGATATGTGCAGGACCGAGAATAATGCGATATGGGATACCGTATTATATTCTCGCGATATTTAGATATGAACCGGGACATCGGATCAAGTGTTGATTCGATAAATCGGTACATGATATATTAGTCGGTTATATTCGATATAGCCGGATCGTCGGATCAAGTGTTGATTCGATGATTTAATATATAATAATATATATGATATATTATTATATTAACTAATATTGGCTTGCTTTATTATTTCATTTTCTCAGTAGATGATACATTGATATATATGCGATATATGTTAATTGTATTATTTTCTTTTGTTGCAAATATATAATATATATGTGATATATATTATTGTGACATGATATGATTAATTGTTAAACATGTTTAAGGATGATTAATTGAGGTTAAGGTTTGATTAGGCTTGGATGCTTCAAGTTCCTTCTAGAAGCTTTCTTATTTTGTCATTCTTAAGATATTTAGAATGACACATTCATTTAACCTAACCAAACCCTAACCCTAGTTGTTTCTCTTCACATTCTCATCCATTCATCCTTGACCATGGTTATATATCAATCATATGATTTATATTTCTATTCATCACAAAAGAAAAAGATTATCATTATCTTTTCATTATCTTCTTCTTCTTCTTCTTGAAGAAGCTCTCTTGAAAATCCTTAAGTGATGAAATAAAATGAGAAAATGATATTAAAAGAAAGCAAAATCACTACTCTTTCATCCTCATCTCATCTAGCCCATGTGATTAGGGTGTTCTTCTCTTTTGAGTGAGAAAGCTTGAGTCGAAGCAACTTCAAGGTAGATCATCGGAGATTTGGAATACTTCGAGCTAGCATGGATCGTTCGAGTCGTGGAGCCTCTCATGAGTCCGGGAGTTCGTGGATCGCGGCAAAGGGACTTCTACTCGGAGCTTGTGAAGTGAAGGAGCGGACTACAAAGGTTGTAATCCCTCACACTTAGATAAAAGTTATCTTATTGCATGTTAAACCCTAATAATCTAGCAAAGATCCCGGCTTTGGGTTGTTCGGCACGTCTAAAATTTAATCCGGGCATGTTTGATGCCTTTTGAACCTTCACAAGAGTGCCTAGGAACCCTACACAACGACCGGTACCACCCCCAAGACCACCAAAAGGTGGTCTTGGGGGCTGGTGACCCAACAGTACCACAGTTTGGTGGTCTCGGGTCTGCCTCCCCTTGGGGGCCACCTCGTGGTGGCCCCCGGGGGTGGGTACCCCCCTAAGGCCTCCCATTCGATAGTTATTCTTGTGTCTTCACCTCTGTGAAGATTCAGGCGGGTTTCAAGTTCGTTTCGACTCCCGGATTGGCTCAAAACGATCGGTTTTGGAACTTTAGCTCACTGGATTTTCATGTCTTGGAAAATTGGTTAATTTTGCTAATTGCACGTGGAATACTAATGTCTTAGTTAATTTACAAGCTTTTTGTTGTATATATGTGTTTGAAAACGTCGACTAATTTCTATACGTCGATTAATCGGGGTTGCACATATCTGTGATAATGTTATGTTGGTTTGTGTATATGAACTTGTTGGATCGTCGTGGATGGGTAGCCAGGAATGTGGGATGAGGTTTTTCATTCTTTCATTTGATGTAAATTTGTAAAGTGATGTAATAATATTTTGCGGGGAACATCCGGGTTGAGGTTGTAGCCACCGTTGTATTATTTCTTTTACTGTTTTTGCTCCTAGGATAGACCCAAGGTGGGGTGCACAAACTACCGGGTACTTTGAAGTGCCGAGTAGCCTACTCACTTTGTTGAGGGAGGTTGCTTCACTTCGGGTATTTGGTGGGTAGTTTGCCGTACTCGTAGGGGTCTAGGGTAGGGTTTGGCTATTCATCACGACCGTGGAATCTGTCTTTCGTTACAGGTTCAAACGAAACGCGGAATTCCTAGTATATCTAATGTGTTCATCTATGATCTGGAATTCCTATCATTGCATCTGACGAATGGATATATATATATATATATATATATATATATATATATTATAAAATAGACGTTGCTTATGTTTTGCATCCACGCTGTAAGTCCATATTGCGACCCCCGGTTCTTACGGGGAGGCGGAAACGGTATAAAAAACAAATTTTTATCGCAAGAGGCAACATGAACTAAACAAGGTCGGGATCGTGTCTAAACTAAACTAGCATACAAGCTAAAGAGTCTTAGCTACTCGGATGAAGGTTATACCTAAACTTGAACTCCTTCTTCTTCAAACCTTATAGAGGTTGATGGTTCTCTTCTTGTCGCCTTCTTCCGTCGAAGATGGATCCACCTTGAAGGTTCAACCTTTGGGCTCTTCCTCGATCTTTGAGTGAACTAGGGTTTCCGGCTTGCTAAACCTTGATCCTAGAATGAGTAGAGAGTAACTAGGGGTTGTTTTTCTTTTCAAGGTGATGGATTCTCAACACATGAGAAGGGTTCACCTTGAGCTTGAGGAAGAAGAAGATGAAGAGAGGAGAGAGAAGCTAAATGAGATAATGAGCTAGGTTTTTCTTTCTTGCAACCATAATGCCAAAAGAAAAGAATTATCTAAATAATAATAATTCAAAATAAGAATAGTTGATGGTAATTTAGAATGACCACTATCATGCTTCTTTAAATGAAGTGTAAGCATGAATCAAGGAGGATCTTTCAAAGCATGATGGTGGTCAATGGTCAACAAGTCAACCAAGGTCAATAAGTCAACAAAAATCAACCATAACATAATTCTCATTTAATTACTATTATTAATAGATAATTCATAAATCCATTAGGGTTTGGAAAAAGATAACTGTCAACTGTGCATACGCACCCGTTCCGAAACCCTAATGAAAAATCTCATCCTCCGCCTCAAGCAACTGTGCATACACACCTGCATTCTCGTTCCGAGAAACAAGAATACCGAGATATAAAAGCAACCCCCAAAACATATACCAGTATCTGGCTCAAACCAGAGCCTGCCAGTATAATCCGTCCGGACTCCAAACGTGCACAAGTGCGCGGATGAGAACGAACCCTGTCGCAAAACCATGCGACCTCTACTCTGTTTTGCCCAGAGGCGAATACCCTCTGTGTGGGACTCTAAAGACTCGGCACTACGCTGGCAGTGGGTTTAACCACAGACCGCAAGCGGCACTAGCTGTGCGTAACGGTCCCCAGGTAGATGCCGACAAGAAGGCTGACGAGGAGAAACCCCATCTGTACTCCTACTGAGTCTGAATGTGACAGTCTCCGTACAGTCCGGTCTGTTCGTCTGATACATCGCATGTCGGGCCTAGGGGGCGGTAAAACGTCAGTCCCCCAATAGCGGTACAAGTCGTGTCGGAGTGAAGCCCAAAACACCCTGAGATAACACTGGAACCTACCAGTGTATCTCGCTTGCCCTGGCCAGGGACTACTCGTGTAATGGCTCTCCTAGACACAGCGCGATGTCAACCCCCAATACCGGGAGAGACGAATCCTGTCTAACCGGCACTGCCTCCAAGTGCTTCGGGACTGCACCCAACCACCACCTGTTTGCACGACTCCTTTGAGCCGTGGTAGGGTAGTGATCAAAGTGCAGTGGGAACACACTCGAGACGAAGTGCTAGTGTCAAGTCAGCGGACTAAGCTGTACTCATGTCACCTGGGAACTGATGACTGACGATAGGTATAATACCAACCTGTCAGTTCCCGATGAGTCCTGTCCAGTGTACTCGTAACCTAACGAGCACCCGTATACTATCTCTAGTACGACGTACTGATGGCTGTGGGACAGACCATCTCCCACACTGGGATGAGAAGCGCATACGCTAGTCTACTCCGGAGTATCGATGCCCTGTCTCGACAGTCCTGCGACTAGGGACCTGTATAAGGATGTGCTTATAGATTACCCAGCCCCCACTAGTGTGACTGCCATCACAACGCTGGTAATCAAGCAAAGATCCTAAGGGCTCCACTAATGCGTATAAGTGATATAGTAAAATAAACACAAGTACACATTGAAGTAGAAACAAACCAAGTAGCATACTACTATATTGAGCAAGATTGTTTATACAAGGTGAATATCCCAAGCTTCCATTAAGTAATATACAAACTAGTATGATACAGTAATGGTCTCTAGGGCATATACACTAACAATCTCCCACTTGCACTAAGGCCATGTACTGGCGTATCGAAGACCTATCATCTCGATCAGCCGCTCGAACTGAGTCTGGGGTAGGGCCTTGGTGAATGGACCTGCAGTGTTCTCTTCTGAAGCAACCCTCCGAACCTCGATCTCCTTGCGATCCACGATCTCCCTGATCAGGTGATACCGCCTCAAGATGTGCCTGGATCTCTGATGGGACCTGGGTTCCTTTGCTAAAGCTATAGCCCCATTGTTGTCGCAATACAGAGGTATTGGGTCAACAATGGACGGAACCACCTGAAGTTCTTTTAAGAACTTCCTTATCCAGACAGCTTCTTTTGCGGCATCAGATGCAGCAATGTATTCCGCTTCCATAGTCGAGTCTGCAACGGTTTCCTCTTTGGAGCTCTTCCAACATACCGCCCCTCCATTGAGGGTGAAGACAAAACCCGACATGGACTTGGAATCATCCTTGTCACTCTGGAAGCTGGAGTCAGCAAAGGCCTCGATCTGGAGGTCTTTTCCGCCATACACCAAGAACATCTCCTTAGTCCTTCTCAGGTACTTGAGAATGTTCTTTACCGCTATCCAGTGTTTCTCCCCAGGGTTTGACTGATACCGGCTTACCACGCTCAGTGCATAAGCTACATCCGGTCTGGTACACAACATCGCATACATTATAGAGCCTACCGCAGAAGCGTAGGGTATAATAGACATGCGATCCCTCTCCAAATCAGTCTTGGGAGACATCTCTTTAGAGAGGGTGATCCCGTGACAAGCCGGTAGGTTACCGCGCTTGGAATCTTCCATACTGAATCTTTTCACTATGGTGTCGATGTACCTGGACTGAGAAAGTCCTAATATCCTCTTGGATCTATCACGATGGATCAGGATCCCCAGGATGTATGAGGCATCACCCAGGTCTTTCATGGAGAACCTGTGTGACAAGAACCCCTTGACAGATTGTAGCATAGGAATGTCATTTCCTATTAAGAGAATGTCATCCACGTATAAAACGAGGAATACTGCAGTTCTCGCTACAAATCTACTATAGATGCATGGTTCATCTGGATTTTTGATAAAGCCAAATTCCTTGACCGTCTCATCAAAACAGATGTTCCAACTCCGCGATGCCTGCTTTAGTCCATAGATGGACTTAAGCAACTTGCACACCTTTCCGCTGCTCCCACTCTGAATGAAACCCTCTGGCTGATCCATATAGACACACTCCTCTAAATTTCCATTTAGAAAAGCGGTCTTTACGTCCATCTGCCAAATCTCATAATCGTGGAAGGCAGCAATGGCAAGAAGGATCCGAATGGATTTCAGCATAGCCACTGGAGAAAAGGTTTCGTCATAGTCCAAGCCAGGTCTTTGACGGAAACCCTTTGCTACAAGTCTAGCTTTATAGGTCTCAACCTGTCCATCTACACCAATCTTCCTTTTGAAGATCCACTTGCATCCTACGGGTTTTACCCCGTCTGGAGCAATGTCCAACGTTCATACTTTGTTGGTGTACATGGACTCCATTTCGGTCCGCATTGCATCCAGCCATTTTACCGAGTCAACGCTCTGAATGGCCTGCTGGAAGCTAGTAGGCTCATCATAATCTATGATGCAATCCTCTCTATCCCCGTCTATGAGAAAACCGTAGTATCTCTCGGGCGGATGAGACTGCCTACTACTTCTGCGGAGCGGCATAGGAATGTCCTGTTCTCTCGAACTTACTGGCTCTTCCAAGCTTTCAGTAATAGCTTGTGTTTCTGGAATTTCTTCCAGTTCTGTTGCGTTCCCACTTATCTGAGTTTCCAAAAACTCAGTTTCCAAGAAGCGGGCATGTTGAGAAACAAAAACCTTTTGTTCCTCAGCGGAATAGAACAGATACCCCCTGGAGTTCTTTAGGTATCCCACAAACTTGCACTGTACTGATCGTGCCTCGAGCTTGTCCGCATGCTGCTTTTTTACAAAAGCTGGACATCCCCATATCTTAAGGTACTTAAGACAGGGTTTCTTCCCACTCCACATCTGATATGGAGTGGTAGGCACAGTCTTGGTGGGAGCCTTGTTCAAGATATATGCAGCTGCTTCTAGTGCATAGCCCCAAAAAGATCGCGGTAACTCAGCCTTACTCATCATGGAACGAACCATATCCAATAGGGTTCGATTCCTCCTTTCCGATACACCGTTATGTTGCGGAGTGTATGGAGGAGTACGCTGAGAGAGAATTCCATTCTCTTTTAAATAGTCCAGGAACTCGGCAATCAAGTATTCTCCACCTCGATCCGATCTTAGAATCTTAATACTTTTGCCTGTTTGTTTTTCAACTTCATTCTTGTAATCCCGAAATTTCTCAAAGGCTTCCGATTTGTGCTTCATTAAGAAGACATGTCCATACCTAGAGAAATCGTCTGTGAAAGTAATGAAGTATGAATAACCGCTTCGCGCATGTGTAGACATTGGACCACACACGTCACTGTGTATGAGTCCCAAGAGCTCGCTCGCTCTTTCTCCGTGTCCAGTGAACGGAGTCTTTGTCATCTTTCCCATGAGACAAGATTCACAAGTGGCATAAGACTGATACTCGAACGGATCCAAGTATCCTTCTTTATGTAACTTAGTCAACCGTGTCTCATTGATGTGACCCAGTCTACAATGCCATAAGAAAGCCTGATTAATATCTGGAGACTTTCTTTTGTGTGTATTCTGGACATTGAAAATCCGTGGTTGGTTCAATACGTATATACCATTGCTCAGTGTACCTGACCCAATCAGAACTTGATTAAGGTGAATGTTTACAACATTACTTACAAACGCAAATTCATAACCTTCTTTTGAAACCAAAGATACAGAAATGATATTACAAGTTGCGTTGGGTACAAAAAAGCAATTACGCAAAACCAAAACATGCCCAT
Organism: Agapanthus africanus; assembly: GCA_030015575.1. Lineage (NCBI taxonomy): Eukaryota > Viridiplantae > Streptophyta > Magnoliopsida > Asparagales > Amaryllidaceae > Agapanthus > Agapanthus africanus. The sequence goes on along the minus strand of JASDDO010000004.1, from coordinate 207,225,371 downwards.
CTGACATTCCCAGGTGATAGTCCCCCACGGCTTTAGCATCCATGCTAGCTCCGTTTGCAACTCTGAGGGTCATGTCACCTTCCTTCAAAAACCTACGATTTCTCAACGCCTGCAATGAATTACAGATATGAGATCCTGATCCGGTATCCAATACCCAGGAAGTAGAGTTTATAGAAAGACAGTTTTCAATAACATACACACCTGAAGCTGAAGCCGCAACCTGCTTCAGTTCCTGTGTCCTGGCTTTCCAAGCCCTGCAATCTTTCTTCCAGTGTCCACTCTTGTGACAATAGAAGCATTCCTCTTTACCCACAAGCTTCCCCGCAATCTTTGTTGCCAATTCTTTTCCCTTCGTACCCACTTTACTAACACCGCCTCTTGGTTTGGCGGGGGCTTTCCTCCTCTTTCCCTTGGCTTTCGCCTTGGACCTAGAGGAAGAAGATCCTCCTACAAACAAAGCGGGTGTTTCCCTACCCTTCTGTAGGGTGCCCTCTGCGCTCCTCAGCATGTTGAGGAGTTCTGAAAGTTCAACTTCCTTTTCTTGCAAGTTGAAATTCAGTATGAACTGGGCGTAAGTGGATGGAAGGGACTGGAGAATTATATCCGTGTAGAGTTCACTGTCCAACGTGGTCCCAAGTTCCGCGAGCTCCTCAGTGTAGCCAATCATCTTAAGCACGTGGTCCGCTACCGATGATCCGACGGCCAACTTTGTCGAAAACAACTTCTTCGACACTTCGTATCTTGCGATACGAGACTGCTCTCCATACAGTTCTTTTGTATGGAGAAATATGGATTCCAAATCCATATTCTCGTGCCTCCTCTGATGTTCGTTGTCCATCGAGGCAAGTACGAGGCATCTGGCCTTCGCGCTGTCAATCTCCCAAGTCTTACGGATTTCCTTATCCGCGACGCTGGAGGTGGGACTTGGGACGGGGGGAGCTTTGGTGGTAAGAAGATACCCCAGCTTGTCGTAAGTGATTGCCAACTTGACATTCCTGAGCCAATCTTTGTAGTTTGGCCCTGTCAATATGTTTTTATCTAGAATCAACTTAAGTCCAGTCATTTCGATTTGGTCGCTGCAGGGGGGAGAGAAGGAACACTTTAGCACGATGCTCTTGCAAGTTTAGAATGGTTTTTAATTTTTCTAAACAGGATGGCTCCCACTGTCTCTCGAATCCCTCCTCAAACCACAAAGGAAGAATTAGCCGGGATCAATCCCACCGTGCAATACTTGCTTAACCGTTCAGCCAGGCCAGTGTCGGTACTTCGAGGGAGGTTTTCCAACGCTTTCGCGAAGTTCCTTAATTAAATAACCTCTTTTCTCTGGGGGCGTAGCCCCGCTGACACCTTTCTAGGCACCTACTAGGTTTATAGCATTGATCGTCTAGTGAGAAATTTCCCGAGGAGTAGCATATACTCACAGTAGGATCGGGATCCAAATATCATCGTGTGACGAAACTGAAGGAATCCTACCAGAATCACCACACTCCAAATGGTATGCAAATCTAGCAAGTTTCAGTACTTATGAAACTCCCGATGTGGATTTTTGCCCCATGCTCTTATGACCTTGACGAAGGTCAACAAATCATAAGTCACATGTCAAGTTCTGCCCGTCATTATCCAGGTTAATTTGAGCCCATCCGTATATACCCTTGACGAAGGTCAACAAGGCAACACGACTGTCCCAAACCAACGCATCTATCTATGCCACATATGAACACCCAACAGCTACCAAACTCTATGCCTTGACGAAGGTCAACAAACATAGCTTGAATACTATTGAATATTCATACGAAACGACGGAGGGCTACGAATGGTTTTGGCGAAACCGTGAACGTAGTGAACTTGATATAATCGATGGAACGAGATAGCTTTTAGAAGGAGTGGCTCAAGCTCCGCATTTAAAAGTTAGTTTTGAAAAGAACCGAGTGGTTTTTCGAAAATGTTCCAACGATTTTAACTTGGTTTATTATCTTGCATTAGTTCTTTTAATGCGTGATATTCTTGCATTAGTACTTTTAATGCGTCCCATCATTTAAAACCTACCATTGCAGAAAACAACCAAAATATGACGTACGCTTATGCCATTCGCATTCGCCACGGGGTCCCGTCATCACTCGTTAGGTTACTTAACTAACGACAGAGCGGGGGCTGGGCTAGCGCGGCTGTAAAACATAAGCAACGCCTAAATAGAAAGCAATGATAGACATTACAGATCACAGATGAATACATTGGATATACTAGCAATCCGCAATCCTTTCGAGCCTGAAACGAAAAGCGGATAACACGGTCGCGGTGAATAGCCAATACCCCACCCAAGACCCCTACGGGTGCGGCAAACTACCCGCCAAGTACCCGGCAGTTTGTGCACCCCCTCCATGGGTCTATCCTAGGAGCAAAAATAGTAAAAAGAATTATACAATGACGGCTACAACCCCAACCCGGTTGTGCGGCCAAACAAATAATAATTATTACATCAATTTACATTTACATTGAATGAAAGAAAAACAAAAGCTCATCTCACATCCAACCCCGGCTATTCACCCGCGACAGTCCAACACATTCATATACACATTCCAATATCAAACACAGATCATGTATAACCCCGACTAATCGTCTTATAGAGATTAGCCGACGTTCAATACATGCAAGCATCACAGATATAACCATCATAGTCAAAGTGCAGTGAAGTTCGGAAAAATACGGAATTATAGGACCCCAAAAGCAAATTTCTGTTCTGGAAAATCTGGGCACATATAATATATTTTAAAAATCCAAAAACCAACACACAAACACACTGCACGAAAAACGATGCACAGAAGACGACAAAGCGCGGCGCTTCCGCGGCACATGCCTACCTCGTGCGGCGGAAGCGCGGCGGTTTGGATGAATTAGGGTATCGTTTTTCTTGGGTGTTCACACAAAACCCTGAGCCGAATTTACGAGTATAAAGTTTTTCATTTAGAGAAGAAAAAATTTTAACAGAAACTTAGGGTTTTGTTTTTCCGGTTTTGTGACTTTTTCGGTTCCGAACTTCGTTACACTTCACTACCAAGCTAGTTTAAGTTTAGTTAGGCTCTGATACCACTGTAAGTCCATATTGCGACCCCCGGTTCTTACGGGGAGGCGGAAACGGTATAAAAAACAAATTTTTATCGCAAGAGGCAACATGGACTAAACAAGGTCGGGATCGTGTCTAAACTAAACTAGCATACAAGCTAAAGAGTCTTAGCTACTCGGATGAAGGTTATACCTAAACTTGAACTCCTTCTTCTTCAAACCTTGTAGAGGTTGATGGTTCTCTTCTTGTCGCCTTCTTCCGTCGAAGATGGATCCACCTTGAAGGTTCAACCTTTGGGCTCTTCCTCGATCTTTGAGTGAACTAGGGTTTCCAGCTTGCTAAACCTTGATCCTAGAATGAGTAGAGAGTAACTAGGGGTTGTTTTTCTTTTCAAGGTGATGGATTCTCAACACATGAGAAGGGTTCACCTTGAGCTTGAGGAAGAAGAAGATGAAGAGAGGAGAGAGAAGCTAAATGAGATAATGAGCTAGGTTTTTCTTTCCTGCAACCATAATGCCAAAAGAAAAGAATTATCTAAATAATAATAATTCAAAATAAGAATAGTTGATGGTAATTTAGAATGACCACTATCATGCTTCTTTAAATGAAGTGTAAGCATGAATCAAGGAGGATCTTTCAAAGCATGATGGTGGTCAATGGTCAACAAGTCAACCAAGGTTAATAAGTCAACAAAAATCAACCATAACATAATTCTCATTTAATTACTATTATTAATAGATAATTCATAAATCCATTAGGGTTTGGAAAAAGATAACTGTCAACTGTGCATACGCACCCGTTCCGAAACCCTAATGAAAAATCTCATCCTCCGCCTCAAGCAACTGTGCATACACACCTGCATTCTCGTTCCGAGAAACAAGAATACCGAGATATAAAAGCAACCCCCAAAACATATACCAGTATCTGGCTCAAACCAGAGCCTGCCAGTATAATCCGTCCGGACTCCAAACGTGCACAAGTGCGCGGATGAGAACGAACCCTGTCGCAAAACCATGCGACCTCTACTCTGTTTTGCCCAGAGGCGAATACCCTCTGTGTGGGACTCTAAAGACTCGGCACTACGCTGGCAGTGGGTTTAACCACAGACCGCAAGCGGCACTAGCTGTGCGTAACGGTCCCCAGGTAGATGCCGACAAGAAGGCTGACGAGGTGAAACCCCATCTGTACTCCTACTGAGTCTGAATGTGACAGTCTCCGTACAGTCCGGTCTGTTCGTCTGATACATCGCATGTCGGGCCTAGGGGGCGGTAAAACGTCAGTCCCCCAATAGCGGTACAAGTCGTGTCGGAGTGAAGCCCAAAACACCCTGAGATAACACTGGAACCTACCAGTGTATCTCGCTTGCCCTGGCCAGGGACTACTCGTGTAATGGCTCTTCTAGACACAGCGCGATGTCAACCCCCAATACCGGGAGAGACGAATCCTGTCTAACCGGCACTGCCTCCAAGTGCTTCGGGACTGCACCCAACCACCACCTGTTTGCACGACTCCTTTGAGCCGTGGTAGGGTAGTGATCAAAGTGCAGTGGGAACACACTCGAGGCGAAGTGCTAGTGTCAAGTCAGCGGACTAAGCTGTACTCATGTCACCTGGGAACTGATGACTGACGATAGGTATAATACCAACCTGTCAGTTCCCGACGAGTCCTGTCCAGTGTACTCGTAACCTAACGAGCACCCGTATACTATCTCTAGTACGACGTACTGATGGCTGTGGGACAGACCATCTCCCACACTGGGATGAGAAGCGCATACGCTAGTCTACTCTGGAGTATCGATGCCCTGTCTCGACAGTCCTGCGACTAGGGACCTGTATAAGGATGTGCTTATAGATTACCCAGCCCCCACTAGTGTGACTGCCATCACAACGCTGGTAATCAAGCAAAGATCCTAAGGGCTCCACTAATGCGTATAAGTGATATAGTAAAATAAACACAAGTACACATTGAAGTAGAAACAAACCAAGTAGCATACTACTATATTGAGCAAGATTGTTTATACAAGGTGAATATCCCAAGCTTCCATTAAGTAATATACAAACTAGTATGATACAGTAATGGCCTCTAGGGCATATACACTAACACACGCTAGTCCAGCCCCCGCTCTGTCGTTAGTTAAGTAACCTAACGGGTGATGATAGGGCCCCGTGGTGAATGCGGATGGTATAAGCGTACGTTGTATTTTTGTTGTTTTCTGCAATGGTAGGTTAATTGATGGGACTGCATTAAATTAATGCAAAGCAAACAAACCAAAGCTGAATCGTTGGAACAAATTTTAAACTACTCGGTTATTTTAAAACAGGAGACTTTTAAATGCAGAGCTTAAACCACTCCTTTTAAAAGCTATCGGGTTCCTTCGATTATATGAAGTTCACTACGTTCACGGTTTTGCCAAAAAATATTCATAGCTCTCTGTCATTTCAGTTGTATATTCAGTAGTATTCAAGCGATGTATTTTGAACTTCGCTAAGGCATAGTGTTTGGTAGCTGCTGGATATTCATTTATAGCATAGATAGATATGTTGGTTTGGGACAGTCGTACTACTATTTTGGCCTTCGTCAAGGGTATGTATGGGTGGGTTCAAATTAACCTGGACAATGACGAGTAGAACATGACATGTGACTTATGATATGTTTGCCTTCGTCAAGGACATAAGAGCATGGGGCAAAAATCCACATCGGGAATTTATAAAGAAATTGAAACTTGCTAGTGCTGCATACCATTTGGAGTGTGATAATGTTGGTAGGATTCTTTCAGGATTATCACACAATGATATTTGGATCCCGATCCTACTGTGAGTATCCGCTACTCCTCGGGAGATTCTTCACTTAACGATCAATGCTATAAACCAAGTAGGTGTCTAGAACAGTGTTAGCGGGGCTACGCCTCCAGGAAAAAGAGGTTTTGTAATTAAGGAACTTCGCGAAAGAGTCGTAAAACTTCCCTCGAAGCACCGACACTAGCCTGGCCGAACGGTTAAGCAAGTATTGTACAGTGAGATTAATCCTGACAAATTCTTCTTTTATGGTTTGAGGAAAGATTCGAGAAATAGTGGGAGTCATCCTGTTTAGATAAATTAAAAACCAATCTAAACTTGCAAGAGCATCATGTTGAGTGTTTTCTTCTCCCTCTCCTAATTGTAGCGAACAGGTGACCAGATTAGGTTACAGATAGATAATAAAATGACTGAGTTATACTATATTTACCGGCAAAGGTTTGTCCAGATGTACATTACCTATGACAAGCTGGACCACCTCATTACTACTCAAGCCCCCGCCGTCCCAGGTCCACTTCTACCGTTATGGATAAGGATATCCGTAAGATAAGGGAAAAGGACAGTGCGAATGCCAAGTGCCTCGTGTTGGCATCAGTTGATGGTATATACCAGAGACAGCACGAGAAGATGGACTTAGTTTCCGTCTTCCTCCATAACAATGTTTTATATGGAGAGCAATCTCGTATCGCATGATATGAGACCTTGAAAGAATTGCTTCAAGCGAGGTTGGCTTTCGGATCATCTGTAGGGGACCACGTCCCTACAATGATTAGCTATATTAAAAAGCTCACGGACCTAGAGACCACGTTGGAGAGCGAGTCATATGCTGACTTGATTCTACAGTCCCTACCTCCTACTTACGCTAGGGGAAGAAAGTTATACTTCCAGTTGAGGGCACCGTGAAGGAAACCAGGGAGACACCCGCTCTGATTATTGGGGAATCTTCCTCTTCTGGATCTAAGGCGGATGCCAAGGGTGAGAAGAAGAAGACCTCCAAAAAGCCAATAGGCGGTGTCGGTAAGGTAGAAGAAAAGGGAAGGGAAAAAGTTTTGGGGTTAATTGTATGGAAAGAGGGATGTTCCTATTATTACGGGAAAGGGCAATGGCAGAAGGGATGCAGGGCTTGGAAATCCAAAATCCAGGATCCGAAGCACGCGCTTCGACTTTAGGTGTGTTTGTGATTGAAAACAGTCTGTCAATTAACTCTACTTCCTGGGTACAAAATACCGGATCAGGATCTCATATCTGTAATTCATTACAGGCTTTGAGAAATCGTAGAGTTATCAGGGTAGGTGATATGACTCTCAGGGTTACTAACGGAATGAGCGTGGATGCTGTATCCGTAGGGTATATCATCTAGAATTGACAAGTGGACAGATATTGATTCTACGTAACTGTTTGTGTGTACCAAGTCTAGTTTGTAAGCGATGCGGTTCACATCCACCTAAATCAAAGTTTGATTGGGTCAGGTACACTAGAGGACAGTATATATTGAATCAAGCTCAGGTTTTCAACGTCCAGAACACACTTAAAAGAAAGTCTCCAGAATTAAATAAAACTTTCTTATGGCATTGTAGACAGGGTCACATCAATGAAACACGGTTGTCGAAGTTACATAGAGAGGGATATTTGGATTTGTTCGAATATCAGTCTTATGCAACTTGTCAATCTTGTCTCATAGAAAAGATGACAAAGACTCCGTCCACTGGACACATAGTAAGAGTGAGCGAGATCTTGGAACTCATACACAGCGACGTGTGTAGTCCAATATCTACAGATGCACGAACTGGTTATTCCCATTTCATTACTTTTACAGATAATTTCTCTAGGTTAGGACATGTCTTCTTGTGAAAGCATAAATCTGAACCCTTTGGAATATTCCGGGAATATAAGAATGAAGTGAAAAAACAAACAGGCAAAAGTATCAAGAAACTGAGATCTGATCGACGTGGTGAATACTTAAATTGCCGAGCTCCTGGATTATCTAAAAGCGAATGGAATTCTCTCTCAGCTTACTCCTCCATACACACCACAACACAATGGTGTATAGGAAAGGCGGAACACAACCCTATTGGATATTTTTTGTTCTATCATGAGTAATGCTGAGTTGTCGCGATCCTTTTGAAGTTATGCACTAGAATAAACTGCATATCTTTTGAATTAGGTTTCTACCAAGACTGTGCCTACCACACCATATCAGATGTGGAGTGGGAAAAAACCCTATCTTCAGTATCTGAAGATATAGGGATGTCCAACTTTTGTTGAAAAGCACTATGCGGACAGGCTCGAGGCACTCTCAGTACTGTATAGCTTTGTGGGATACCTAAAGAACTTCAAGGGGTATCTTTCCTATTACGCAGAGGAACAAAAGGTTTTTGTTCCTCATCATGCCCAATTTTTAGAAAATTATTTTTTTGTAAAAGAAAATAGTGGGAGCGCAATAGAACAGGAAGAAATTCCAGAACCACAAACTATTACTGAAAGTATGGTAGAACCAGAGGTTTCAAAAGAACTGGACATCCCTACGCCAATCCGCAGGACTAGTAGGCAGTCTCATCCGCCTGAGAGATACTACGGTTTTCTCATAGACGGGGATCGAGAGGATTGCATCATTAACAATGATGAGCCAACTAGATTCAAGTAAGCAATTCAGAGCGGCGACTCGGAAAAATAGCTGGATGCAATGCGGACCGAAATGGAGTCTATGTACACCAATAAAGTATGCAATTTGAACATTGCTCCAGAAGGGGTAAAACCTGTAGGCTGCAAATGGATCTTCAGAATGAAGATTGGTGTAGATGGATAAGTTGAAACCTATAAGGCTAGACTTGTTGCAAAAGGTTTTTTGTCAAAGACCTGGTTTGGACTGTGATGAAACCTTTTCTCTAGTGACTATGCTCAAATCCATTCAGATCCTTCTTCCCATTGCTGCCTTCCAAGATTGTGAGATCTGGCAGATGGACGTAAAGACGACTTTTCTAAATGGTTATTTGGAAGAGTGCGTCTATATGGATCGGCCAGAGGGTTTCAATCAGAGTGGGAGCAGAGGGACAGTGTGCAAATTGCTTAAGTCCATTTATGGACTAAAGCAGGCATCGCGGAGTTGGAACATCTATTTTTATTAAGACAGTCAAAGAATTCGACTTTATCAAAAATCCAGATGAACCATGCATTTATAGTTAGATTGTAGCATGAACTGTGGGATTCCTCGTTGAGTACGTGGTTGACATTCTCTTGATAGGAAATGACATTCCTATGCTACAATCAGTCAAAGGATTCTTATCACAGAGATTCTCTATGAAAGACCTGGTGATACCAACTACATTCTGGGGATCTAGATCTATCGTGATAGATCAAAGAGGATGGTGGGACTTTCACAGTCAAGGTACAACAACACCATACTGAAAATATTTAGTATGGAAGATTCAAAGCGCGGTAGTCTACCGACTTGTCACTGAATCACCCTCTCCAAAGAGATGTCTTCCAAGACTAATTTAGAAAGGGCTCGCATCACATCTATACCCTACGCTTCTGCGGTAGGCTCTATAATATATGCGGTGTTGTGTATCAGACCAGATGTAGCTTGCGCACCAAGCGTGGTAAGCCGGTATCAGTCAAACCCAGGGGAGAAGCACTGGGAAGCAGTAAAGAACATTCTCAAGTACCTGAGAAGGACTAAGGAGATGTTCTTGGTGTATGGCAGAAAAAGATCTCCAGTTCGAGGCCTATGCTAACTCCAGCTTCCAGAGTGATAAGAATGACTCCAAGTCTATGTCAGGTTATGGTTTTACCCTCAATGGAGGGGCGGTCTGTTGGAAGAGCTCCAAGCAGGATTCCGTTGCTGGAAATAGAGTAGTTCGCTTCATGAGACGCCGCAAAAGAGGCAGTCTAGATGAGGAAGTTCTTAATTGAACTTCAGGTGGTTCCTTCCATTGTTGGTCCAATACTTTAGTATTGTGACAACATATGGCGCTATAGCTTTAGGGAAGGAGCCCAGGTCTCATCAAAGATCCACACATATCTTGAGGCGGTACCACATGATCAGGGAGATCGTTGATCCCCAGGAGATCGAGGTGAGGAGAATAGATATGGAGAACAACACTACAGATCCATTCACAAAGGCCATCCCTCAGACAGTGTTCGAGAGGCTATTCGAGATCTTCGGTCTGCGATATGCAAGTATATGTCCTTAATGCAAGTGGGAGATTGTTAGTGATATATGCCCTAGAGGCCATTGTTGTATCATACTAGATTGTATATTACTTAATGGGAGCTTGGGATATACACGGATATAGTAACAGTCTTGCTCGAAATGGTAGTATGCTACCTAGTTTGTTTCTACCTCAATATGTGCATGTGTTTTCTTAGCATATCGCTTATACATATTGGTAGAGCCCTTACGATCTTTGCTTGATTATCAGTGTTGTGATGGCAGTCACACTAGTGTGGACTGGGTAGTCTATAAGCACATCCTATAAATGTCCCTAGTCGTAGGATTATCGAGACGGGGCAACGATACTCTACAGTAGACTAGTGTATACGCTTCTCATCCCAGCAGGGGAGATGGTCTGTCCCACAGCCATCAGTACGTCGTACTGGAGATAGTATGCAGGTGCTCATTAGGTTATGGGTATACTGGATAGGACTCGTAGGGAACTGTAGGTGGGTATTATACCTATCGTCGGGTAGCAGTTCCCAGGTGACATGAGTACAACTTAGTCCGTCGACTTGGCATTGCTGCTTCATCTCAAGTGTGTTCCCACTATACTTTGATTACTACCCTACCATGGCTCAAAAGAGTCGTGCAAATAGGTAGTAGTTGGGTACAGTCCCGAAGCACTTGGAGGCAATGGCGGTTAGATAGGATTTGTCTCTCCCGGTATTGGAGGTTGATAGCGCACTATGTTCGGAAGGACATTACACAAAGTCTTTGGCCAAGGCAAGTGAGATTTACTGGTAGGTACTCCAGTAGTTTCTCAGGATGTTTTGGTGTCACGACCCAAAATTTGGCCCGTAACCGGCGCTTAAACTACGTAACGTCTACAGGCGTACGCAACTTAAGTAAGCCGAAAACCCAGAAATCAAAACCTCCCAAAAATGGATAAGTGGAGAAAAACATAGTTTAAAACATTCGGAATATCTCAAGTAAAAATCTTTAACTTTAGTTTTCTTTCTTGAAAATTTTGGCAGCACCTATTTTGTAAAAACTAGCCCCGAAAACGGGTAAAACATAGATAATATATAAAGCATCCCAAACGGGAGCAAATCACGCCCAACGGCGGAGACAACCACCATAAGAATATATACGACGCCGAAGCGAAGAAATATAAAAGAAAACTGCATAAAGAAGTAAAACTTTTCAACAAAACAGGCTCCCACGAGCACGACACCCAAAGTCACCAAAATAATAATACAACACTGAATCCTCTCAACTTGTCTCTAAGTCAAATACAAGAAGTGGTAGATGGAGAATACTAGATCCAACAAAAGATATACAATGTACAAACGGATAACCGCAAACCCACTTAAAAGCAAAGGCCTCACAGCCTACTGTAGCGGTATCCGCAAAAGTAGAGATGATAAGGCGCCCTGCCGCGACTACTGAGGGTAAGTCCAGCAAAATACTGTGGCACAATGGGGGTGAGTTGCCAACTCGTGAATTGTAAATAACATCATACTAAAATCGCAAGTATGCACTAACAGCAATGATCAATAACATGTAAGCTGGTAGCATAAGTATGACAATATGAATATGCAACTATCAGGATCAAGGTACACCACCAGGTACTATATCTACATGAATCAAATTCATATCAACTGAATACTGAGCGCGGAATAATAAATAATCTCATGCAAAAATCATAAGCATGGAAAAACCCGGTGTAAATCAACAACACCCCAAATCCCAAAATACTCAGATCGGCCCTCAGATCGACCCTCAAATCCTGTAAGTCTCATGGAACCTGAATGTCAAACATCGACACTCTAAAACATCATGAAAACCAGTGCCTAACATCGACACGTAAATACTCGTATCCGTACGTTCCTCGAAACCCAAGTATCCCACTTCGACACTTGTGTTCCACGTATCGGTCTTTCTGATATCCATACGTTCCTCGAAAACCAAGTATCCCACCTCGACACATGTGTTCCACGCATCGGTCTCCAAAATTCATATATCTCTCGGAATATAAGTACTTAACATCGACACTTGAAATTCCCTTAATCGCATGAAAACATATCTCAAATGCGTAAATCCATGTAAAATAGCATATGCAATATAAAACATCAATATGAGCATATCATAGGCAAAGTCCGCTATTTAAATGCATCAAGTCATTAAATATATCTCGCGGTTTCCAAAAATCCAAATCCAAAATACATATATATACAACGTCCCATTCCACCGATATATATGTTATAAAAAGCTGATCATGTAACAATAACAACGTATATGTGCGAGCATGTAGGTATAGTATGGCATATATATAGGCATGTAGATATACAGGTATGCTATATGTCATAATCCGATCACAAAAGAATAATTGTCTCTATGTCGCTAACCACTAGCAAGGTATATCAATGAATATTTGTGTTGTGCGTATCATAGCATAATCGCCGGTGTAGCGATAATCGGGGGTAAAGAAGAGGGGGAACGGTGCCCCCTAGCTTTATCGGGCCTCAGCCTATGGGACTGATTCAGCCCTCGAGTCTCCCTCTCGGGATGGGGTTGCCCTGCATTTACAAGAAATATCAAGACAAGCAATATTAAGACAAAGTGGTATTAAGAAATGAAGGATTAACGAAAATTGAAGTGCGATATATACCTCCGGCGACAACAGCACGAGCGGGACGATAGTTCCTCTGGTGAGGAATAGCCGGTGACCCGGACGTGGACGCATCCCCACCAACTAGAAAATAAATATTGACGAAAAAATTACATGAAGTTCATGTTTATTCTTAGAGAATATGTAAAATGAACTCCTTATTTTATATTTATTCATACTAACCTGCAGACTGAGCGGAGGGTACGAAAGTGGCGGGAGTGGCCTCTGCGTCATATGTGGATGCACCACCACCTATAATTAGACAATTAAAAATAGATTATATAAGTAATTTCATAAAGAATGTGTATATAAATAATATAATATTTTAAATAAATATGCATGCAATATAGGATATATAAACATACCCGCAGGTGCGGTGGTGGCCTATGCCCGAGATGTAGAGACACCACCTACAGCTAGACAATCAAAAAATGATTATCTAAGTAAGGGAAAAAGAATGTGTGTATATTTATGATATAACATTCTAAATCAATATGCATGCACTATATGATATATAAATATACCTGCAGGTGCGGTAGTGGCATATGTCTCTGATGTGGATGCACTACCAACAGCTAGACAATTAAACATTGACTATATAAGTAATATCGAAACAAATATGCTTGTGTATCTATATTGTAAGTCTACGGTAGCGCCCCGGCCGTCAAACTGACGCCAAATGCGGAACAAAAACTTTTATAACTGGCGCTATCGCATACTATAACCCGGATCTGTCATTAATGCTACACTAACAAACTACAAAGAGGGTAGAAAGGTTATACCGAACGATCCGAGTCCTTCATTCTTTAACCATCATCCCACGCACCTGTTGCGGCTGCTCCGATCTCGTCGATCTCCGATCTGCTCGTCCAGCTGGCACCATGTCATCGTATCTTTAAACGGGCTCCCGCCTCTGACCCGAGGCAACTCGGTCATCAAGTTTGCTAAAAGAGATGACCATGATTGATGTAGAGAATGAGTAGAACACTTTGTCTCGCTTCGTCCAAAGCCATGGACGAACGGTTAATGAAGTTGCCTTTTGGAATCGGGTAAATGAGAAATGAGCATACAAATTTTCATGAACCAAAATCTGTCATCTTTTTTAACCAAGTGAGTGTGTGAAGAGGAGGGGAGGGGCCGACCACATATAGAGAGGTGGGGGGTGAGTGTAGGAGCAAGGGGGGTGACCACAAGCAAAGCTTCTCACAAAAAGATCTTAGCAGGAACAAGAATCATTAATGCAAAAGAATGAGTCACTAATACACCTCATCAACTCATTAAAGCAAACAATGAGTCACTAACCTAGTCTCCTCTTCTAGAACTTTCCACACTCATGACTCACCTCATGACTCATCCAAAAGAAGAAAAGATAAATCCGCATTAAACTGAATGTTTAATACGGGTGATAGAAAATTGGAAACTGGCAACTTCCAAAAGTGATCCCGAAACAAATTTCAGGATAACCCCGTAACTGTATAAATATACCCGCATTTGTATTACGACCGAATACAAATGCAGCTGAGACAAAGATATTATATCTACTAAGTATAATACATGGATCCAGCTTAAACCAAAGCCCACCAGTATTATCTGCCCGAAATATGACATGTGCGTAAACGCACGTGCATTTTCCGAACCCTGCCATAAAACCATACGGCCTCTACAACGTTTCGCCCGAACTTGGGAAACTATCTTTGGGGAACTTTAATGACTCGTCAGTACCCTGGCAGTAGGTTTAACAACAAGCCGTCAGCGGCACTAGCTGTGTGTAACGGCTGCCCATGCACTGACCTCAAGGGAGGCTGATGAGCGAACTCATCCAGAAACCCTACTGAGCCTAACAGTGACAATGTATATACAATACAGTCCGTTCGTCTATGAGTATCGCATATCCTGGCCTAGGGGGCTGGTAACGTCAGACCCCCACAAGCGGTATAAGTCATGTCGGAGACAAGCCCTGAACAGCCTGAGAAACTACCGGAGTACCTACCAGTAATTCTCACCTGCCTTGGCCATGGACTTGTTGTAATGGCTTTCCTAGACATAGCGCGATCTCCACCCCCAATACCGGGTGAGACGAATCCCTTGCCGATCCGCTCACGTGCCTCCATGTGGCTCGGGACTGTACCCAAAAACTACCTGTTTGCACGACTCCATTGAGCCGTGGTAGGGTAGAAATCAAAGCACAGTGGGAACTCACACGAGACAAATGACGACCTCAGGTCGATGAACTAACCTGTACACATGTCACCAGGGAACTGCTATCTGACGATATGTATAATACCAACTAGCAGGTTCCCGGCGAGTCCTGTCCGGTGTACTCATAACCTAATGAGCACCTGTATACATCTTAGGTGATCCAACTGGCACCAGTGGCTTGTGAGACCGGCCACCGCCCCTCTTCAGGGTCTCGAATGTATACACTAGTCGACTCCGGAGTATCGATGCCCTGTCTCGAAACTCCCACGACTAGGGACCACTATTAAGGATGTGCTTATGGACTAACCAACTCTCACGTATATGATCGCCTTCATACCGTTGGTATTCAAGCAAGATCCTAAGGGCTCTATCAACGTGTAAAATGTAATCAGTCACCTGAACATATACACGACTGATAAAGGCAAATCAGATAGCATACTATCATCTCGAGTAAGACTGTCCTACCGGCATAGGTCCTCCTCAATCATTGCAATCACGTGTCTGCGATCCAATAATTGACTTTGTGGGCACTATATCCAACAATCTCCCACTTGCACTTAAGGCTAATTATTGCGATGTCGCATACTCACAGCCCGTGCTATACCGAACACCCAACTCCTCTAATAATCAGTTTCACAAAGCCCGTTCGTAAAACTCTTGTGTTCGAGAAATAGCCTCAGTGAGTGGACCCGCCCTGATGTTTCATTCTATGTCTTTCTTAATCTCAAGTTCGCGGAGAAAGCCATCTCCCGAATCGAGTAATACCTGTCTTAGAATATGTCTGGATATCTGATGGGGCCTAGTTCATAAATGAACTCCAAATCCAAACATTCTAGACTGTATCGATAACTGAACCTAATCAGTATCCTGCACTATGCCTCCCATAGTATCCTCTTGGACCACCTGTCCATAATACTGTCCCTCGTCAGAGGGAAAACTATAACTCTGACAATCACCCTGTCATCCATGTCACCTTTGAAGCCAGGAATGATAACTGTCTCCGAAGGAGGCTGCCGTCATCAAATCCTTAGAACATCCACTTATGTTCTAAAACTACCTCCTTATGTTTCTCCAGGATTGGATTAATACAAACTTATCGCATCTAGTGTAAAAAACAACATTTGGTGTTGTACTTGACATCTCACGATTGACTCAATTGCCTAAGCAAGTGATCTGCCAATCATGCACATCCCTCTCCCCTCTAGTCTGTAAGACACCTTTAGAGAGGGTGACTCCATCACCTGCAGGTACACCACCATGCCAGGAGTCATCTATTCTAAGAACCATTAGAATACTTTCAAAGTACCCACATTGGGAAACTACCCAAATCTAGATCTAAAACCATAGATCTAGAAACCAGAATTTCTGATATTATATACATATCCTGTCTGGAGAAACAACTGTGTGACGACCACAGTACAACCGATCGTAGTATAGGAATTTTACTTCTTACTCTGTGTATGTCATCCAAATACCAGGACATCACACCCTACTACCTTCTTAACAGATCCATCCCCTATTCTGATGAAATCAAACCCATGACTGTCACATCAAAATTAGATGATCTATCTCCGCTATAACTGCTCAAGTCTATAAATAGACATAAGCTACTTGCCCACTATGCTTCCGTTGCTCCCACTGACCACAACAACCCTCTGGCAGAATAATATATGCGTGCACTTCTAAAGCTAGTTTAGACCGACGCTATACTTAACCTCCTGCCGGGTCTCATAGTCTGGAACAACAGTAGTGTCAAGTCTGGGTACTGTCACCGTCCTTGAGGCTACCGGAGTACCTCTCGGGTGTCTGAGGTTACCCACCACATCTGTGGAGTGGCTAATAGAATGTCAAACCTGATAGAATCTTTAGGTCCTATTAAATTTTCCGTAATCGTTTGCGGTTCTGGAATCACTCCCAGTTCTACCATACTCCCACTACTGTTTTCTGAAAAAATCCATTTTACTAAAACTGTGGCGAGTCAAGAACAATATCACTATTGATCTTCCAAATGGTAGAAAGTCAACCCTCGACATAGCCCGGGCCAACCCACAAACTGCCATTACAGAAATATGCCCTGAGTTATCCAGAGTCTGGTTTTAAGCATAAGCCGGACAACTCCCCGTACCTTAACATCATTAAGATATGAACCATTCTATATCCAATATAGAAACTTTGGCACTTATTTAATTGGAACCAGATTCTAATCATGCAGCTGTCTCCAGTGCATATCAACTTAATGGAGAGAGGCTAAGCAGCATTACTCAACTTAGGAATGCATCCAATTATGAGTAACCTGAAAGAGAAACAAGTTTCTCAAAACCATTACTATCATCTGAATACCAATCACAAGTATCTACATCTTCGATCTCTTTGAAGAATCCCGATACTTGCGACACCTGGTTCTTACTTTATTCTTATACCCACAAATTCTCAAAACTTAGACCTTGTATTTCTGCGAAACACTTGTCTAAAAACTAGAGAAGTCATAAGTAAACAGAACATAGTACGAGGACCAACCCCTTTGTCCTGGCGGACACTGGACAACAAACAATACTCTGTATAAGTCTGTTGAGTTGAATAACTCAAAACCTGTGCATCATAGGTTGAAAACTGTACTTATGGTTAAGAACTACTCCGTTGTTCAATGCTCCTTACCCAATCACCAACTGATATAGGTAAATGTCTTCGACATAATATCAAAAAGTTATATCTCACTTTATAAAAATAAAAGTACAGATATATCATTTTGAAATTTGTGCACAACAACGGATACTCAAAACCAAATACATGCCTGCCGGCAATAACCTAGGCGACTTCCTCAAATATCACCAATTACAACAAACTCCGATATAATAAGGATGATCACCTAATTCCCAATAACTTCCTCCCACTCATCATCTGTAAAACCATACAGATGTGAGAATCATACCTGGTAAATACATACCCTGGAGTAAGTATCTAATCGAGAAAACAGTTTTCCTTTAACATGAAAATGTTTCGTAGGGGTATCCTGGTATTCCTAGTAATGCCTCTTCCATAATCCAATTCATGACTGTAACCGTATATTTCATTGCCATCTCTCCAAATCCCTTTATTTGTCTTTAGTCGTTACCTTCTGTATAACATCGTTAGGCTAAACGGTTTTCTTCCTTTCCTACCATTTGACACCAGCCTATGGTTTGGAAGAAGACTATCCAGTAAGCATAATAGGTGTACCCTCCTAAACCAAGGAGTACTCACATCTTGAGAGAAGGTGATGATAAAAGACAACTGAATAATACCTTATTCTTTTAAAGGTGAAATAGGAGTGGCGATGAAGTACGCAGTTTGGTCGTGAATGATAGCAGTCGTAATTTACTTTGCCCTCTTTCTAATCCCTTTATTTTGTCTTTACATATTTGTAAGTGCACGGCGGCGCCCCGGCCGTCAATCCGACGCCGGAATGCGGAAACTAAACTTTTTACGAACTTGTAAACTGGCACCACCGCGCACAAAAATCCCGGATCGGGCCATTAATATAGTCCTAGCTAACTAGAGAAGGGGGTAGAGAGATATACCGAGCGATCCGTGTCCTTCGGTCTTCTCGTCGTCGTCCCGATCTCCCGCGGAATGTCCGGTCTCCACCTCCTCGCCGGAAGGGCACCACGACGCCGGCTTCTTTTACGGGCTCCCACCTCTGGACCGAGGTAACTAGGGCACGAAGTTGGCGATTCGACGTGCCCAAGATTTGCTGTAGAACAAGTGTAGTGCTATGTCTCATTTGGGGTTACTAGAAGTTGCCCATTTAGTGGAGGAGAAGGAATGAACTTTTTGGAGGAGGTGCTATATCATTTTGCAAAGCCAAAAGAACAATTTTGCACTCCAAAAATTTGGGACAGCCCCTCCCTTTGAATGGCCGGCCATGCATGAGTGGAGAATAAGAGTGAGAGCTCGCATAATGAAAGTGAGAGGAAAAGTGATGATGTGAAGAAAAATGATCACAAGCAAAACCAACACTCCAACAACCTAATCATCACTCCAAAAGGTCAAGCCATCATGAAAAATCATGAAACAAGAAGTCAAGTGATCATGACACAACAATATGCAAAGACCACCCTCCACAATGCTTATTCGCACAATTGCAAATAAGCCCTCCTCCACCAATTTTCAGCCAATGAAAGATACAAAGGAAAATGGCCGAAACCGGAAAGCAAACTGGTAACTTCAGAAAACTGATCCCGTAATAAATTACAGGAAAACCCCGTTACTGTATATACATACATGCATTTGTATTGCGACTGAATACAAATGCAATGAGACAAATCCACACTGTACTATACTATGATCCGGCTTAAACCAAAGCCCGGTAGTATAATTCGTCCGATCATGATCCGTGCAATTCCGCACGTATCTGATCGAACCCTGCCATATCTCCATACGGCCTCTACAACGTTTCGCCCGAAACTTGAGAAAACGGTCTGTGGGGGACTCTAAAGACTCGTCAATACTTTGGTTGTGGATTTAACCACTAGCACGTCAGAGGTATTAGCCTATACGTAACGGGCTACCAGGTATTGACCAAAAGGGACGTCGATGAGCGAACTCATCCTGACACCCTACTGAGCCTGTCAGTGACAATATCCGTACAGTCCGGTCCGTTCGTCTATGAGCATCGTATGGCGGGCCTAGGTGGTTGGTAAAAGTCAGACCCCTAAATCGGTACAAGTCGTGTCAGAGTGTAGCCCAGAACACCCTTAGATACTACTGGAATACCTACCAGTCAATCTCCTGCCTAGGCCGAGGGCTTTGTGTAATGGCTCTCCTAGACACAGCGCGACCTCACTCCCAATACCGGGAGAGATGAACCCCTGCAGATTCGCTCACTGCCTCCATATGGCTCGGGACTGTACCCAACTAAAACCTGTTTGCACGTCTCCTTTGAGCGTGGTAGGGTAGTAATCAAAGTATAGTGGGAACTCACACGAGACAAATGACGATCTTAGGTCGATGAACTAACCTGTACACATGTCACCAGGGAACTGCTATCTGACGTCAGGTATAAGACCAACTAGCATGTTCCCGGCGAGTCTTGTCCGGTGTACTCATAACCCAATGAGCACCTGTATACATCTTATGTGAACCAACTGACACCAGTGGCTTGTGAGACCGGCCACCGCCCCTTGTCGGGGTCTCGACTGTATACACTATTCTACTCTGGAGTATCGATGCCCTGTCTCGAAACTCCCACGACTAGGGACCTTTTAAGGATGTGCTTATAGACTACCAGCTCCCACGTATATGATCGCCCTCATACTACTGGCAGTCAAGCAAGAATCCTAAGGGCTCTATCAACGTGCAATAGTGACCTATAAGGCCACCTGAAGCAGTACACGATGATAAAGGTAAACCAGATAGCATACTATCATCTTGAGTAAGACTGTCCTATCGGGATAGGTCCTCCCTCAATCATTGCAATCACGTGCCTATGATTCAATAATTGACTCTGAGGGCACTATCTCCAACAATCTCCCACTTGCACTCAAGGCTAATTATTGCGATGTCGCATACTCACAGCCCGTGTGATACCGAACACCCAACTCCTCTACTAGTCAGTCTCTCAAAACCCATTTGTGAAACTATTGCGTTCGATGAATAGCCTCAGCGAGTGGATCCGCTTTGATGTTTCTTTCTATGTCTCTCTATATCTCAAGTTCGCGGAGAATGCTATCTCCCGAAATGAGCAATACCTGTCTTAGAATGTGTCTGGATGTCTGATGGGACCTAGCTCATAAATGAACTCCAAATCCAAACTTCTTAGACTGTATCGTCAACTGAACTTAATCAGTATCCTACGCCATCCTTCCCTCAGTATCCACCTGGACCACCTGTCCAAAATACTGCCCCTCGTCAGAGGGAAAACTATAACTCTGACAGTCACTCTGTCATCCAGGTCACCTTGGAAGCCTGGAATGATAACTGTCTCCCGAATGAGGTTGTTGTTATCATATCCCTAGAACATCCAGTTATGTTCTAGAACTGCTTCCGATTGTTTCTCCAGGATTGGATTAATGTCGACTTCTTGCATCTACTGCAAAAACAACATCTGGTGTGGTACTTGACATCTCATGATTGACTCAATTGCCTAAGCAAGCGATCTGCCAATCATGCACATCCCTCTCCCCTTTAGTCTGTAAGACACCTTTAGAGAGGGTGACTCCATCACCTGCAGGTACACCACCATGCCAGGAGTCGTCCATTCTAAAGCACCTCTAGAATGCTGTCTAAGTACCCAGATTAGGAAACTACCCAAATCTAGATCCAAAACCATAGATCCAGTAACCAGAATGTCTTGATATTATATCCAAGTCCCATGTGGAGAAACCACTGTGTGACAACCAAAGTATAACCGATTGTAGTATAGGAATATCACTTCCTACTCTGTGTATGTCATCCAAATACCAGGACATCACATCTTACTACCTTCTTAACAGATCCATCCCCTATTCTAATGAAGTCAAACCTATGACTGTCACATCAGAAATAGATGATCTATCTCCGCTATATCTGCTTTAGTCTATAAATAGACATAAGCCACCTGTCCACCAATGCTTCCGCTGCTCCCACTGACTACGACAACCCTCTGGCAGAGTCATATACACGTACACTTCTAAAGCTAGTTTAGAACGACGCTATACCCATCCTCCTGCCGGGTCTCACAGCCTGGAACAACAGCAATGGCAAGTCTGGGTAAACAAGAACCTCCCTGCCACCGTCCTTGAGGCTACCGGAGCACCTCTCGGGTGCCTGAGATTACCCACCGTATCTGCGGAGTGGCCAATAGAATGTCAAACCAGATTGAATCTTTAGGTTCTTATCAAATCTTCTGTAATCGTTTACGGTTCTGGAATCATTTCCAGTTCTACCATACTCCCACTATTGTTTTCTGAAAAAATCCATTTTGTTAAAACTGTGGCGAGTCAAGAACAATATTACTATTGATCTTCCAGATGGTAAAAAGTCAACCCTCGTCATAGCCTGGGTCAACCCACAAACAGCCATTACAGAAACGTGCCTTGAGTTATCCAGAGTCTGGTTTTAAGCATAAGCCGGACAACTCCCCGTACCTTAACAATGTCAAGATATGAACTGTTCTATATCCAATATAGAAACAGAGGCACTGATTTAATTGAACCAGATTCAAATCATGCAGCTATCTCCAGTGCATGTAAACTAAATGGAAGGAGGCCGATCAGCGTTACTCAACTTAGGAATGCTTCCAATTATGAGTAACCTGAAAGAGAAGCAAGTTCTCTTAATCATTACTATCAACTGAATACCATACACAAGTATTTACATCTTCGATCACCTTGAAGAATCCTGATACTTGCAATACCTGGTTCTCTACTTTATTCTTATACCTATAACTTCTCAAAATTCAGACCCTGTGTTTCTACGAAACACCTGTCTAAAAACTAGAGAAGTCATAAGTAAACCGAATATAGTACGAGAACCAACCCCTCTGTCTTAATGGACACTGGACAACATACAATACTCTGTATAAGTCCCTTGAGTCTGATAACTCAATCTCTGTATATCGTAGGTTGAAAACTGTACTTATGGTTAAGAAGAATTACACCGCTGTTTAATGCTCCTTACCTAACCATCCACTGATATAGGTAAATGTCATAGACATAGTTTCAAAAAAGGTATATCTCACTCTATAAAAATAGACGTACAGATATATCAATTTGAAATTGGTGCATAACAGCGGATATTCAAAACCAAATATTTGCCGTCCGGCAAACAACCCAGGTGACTTCCTCAAATATCACCGATTACAACGAATCCCGATATAATGAGGATGATCACCTAATTCCCAATAACTTACTCCCACTCATCATCTGTAAAACCATAAAGCTGTGAGAATCATACCTGGTAAATACATACCCTGGTGTATGTATCTAATTGGAAATCAGTTTTCTTTTAACAGTACACAGCGAAATTGAAACATTGAAATGTTTCGATGGGGTATCCCGGTATTCCTAGTAATTCCTCTTCCATTATCCAGATTCACAACTGTAACCGTGTAATTCTTTGCCATCTTTCCAAATCCCTTTATATGTCTTTAGTCATTACCTTCTGCACACCCTCTTAGGCTAAAAGGTTTTCTTCCTTCCCCACCGTTCGGCACCAGCCTATGGTTTGGAAGAAGACTATCCAATAAGCATAATGGGTGTACTGTCCTAATCCTAGGAGCACTCGCAATGCCAGAGAAGGTGAAGATAAAAGACAACCGAATAAAGCTTATTCCTATTTCTCCTGAACCAGAATCCATCCCCGAACTGGAACAAGTTCCTTTCGAGTTCGTATATAACCATACGATGGAGTATCCAATAAACTGTGGATCTTCGTAGTGATACGGAGTGTTCTGGAGAAATACAAAGGTGAAGTGGGAGTGGTAATGAAATACTTGGTTTGGTCGTGAATAGCAGTCGCAGTTTACTTTGCCCTCTTACTAATCCCTTGATATGTCTTTACTTAATACATTCTTTACACCGTTTAGGCTAATTGGTTTTCTTCACTCCCTACCATTTGGCACCTGCCTATGGTTTGGAAGAAGACTATCCAATTTGCGTAATAGGTGTACTATCTCCTAAACTAAGGAGTGCTCGCAACCTGAGAGAAGGTAAAAGGAAAAGATAACTGAATAGTCCTATTCGTTTTCTCCAGAACCGGAAACCATCCTCGAATAAATTCCTTCGAGTTCGTATATAACCATACGATGGTTTTGTCCAATGGAAGTGGACGTTCGTAGTAAAACGGGGTGCTCTGAAGAAAAGGGTAAAAGTAGGAGTGGCAATGAGGTTTGCAACTCTGACAATCCAAAAGCCAGTGTTTAAGAAGGTTCGGTCAATATTGGTCTCTGAGTCATAGTCTTAGGGTCGGGTCAATGGTCGCTGCCAAAAAGAGAGAGAAAAGAAACACTCAGCGTGCACTCTAACCTAGATGAGAATGGTTACCAATTTATCTAATCTGGAAACCTCCCACTGTACCGTCAAATTCTCCTCCAAACCTGAAAGAAGAATTAGTCGGGATCACCCGAGGAGTAAACCAACTCATCAGTGGGAATCGGGATCCAACTATCATCGCATGATAACATGACGGAATCCGCTCATGTTATCACACTCCAGAAGGTATGCTCATATCTGGCAAGTTTCAGTTTCTTTAGAAACTCCCGATGTGGATTTTTACCTCATGCTCTTATGACCTTGACTTTGGCCAACATATCATAAGTCACATGTCATGTTCTACCCGTCATTCTCCAGGTTAATTTGAACACACCCGTACATACCCTTGACTTTGGCCAAAATAGTAGTACAACTGTCCCAAACCAACGCATCTATCTATGCTGCATATGAATACCCAATAGCTACCAATCACTGTGCCTTGACTTTGGCCAACATACACAGCTTGAATACTTATTGACTATCCATATGAAACGACGGAGGGCTACGAATGGTTTCTGGCGAAAACCTTTAACGTAATGAACTTGATATTGTTGAAGGAACCAGATAGCTTTTACAAATATAGTGACGAAAACCTTTGCTAAAGAGATCACTCCCGGTGAAGGGATCTCTGCTCTTTCCCCGTAGAATGAGGTGCACGATATTCCAACTGAATACCACGATGCAAAGCAAAAGTAATCGGCTATAGTGAAGTTATTGCCCTGACGCAAACTTCTGTCCAAGGGGTCACTCTCGGTGAAGGGATCTCGGCCCTTGCCTCGTCGACTGAGGAGCAGGATATTCCAACTGAATACCACTGTGCAAAATAAAAGTGAACGTCCTTGCAATAACAGCTTTTTGAAAAATGTTCCAACAACATCAGAAAAGGTTTGTTTAACTTGCATTGATCCGAATCAACGCAGTCCCATCAATTGATCACACCAATAAAGAACGAAAATAATGATGTACGTATATGCCATCCGCATTCGCCACTGGGTCCCGTCATTACCCGTTAGGTTACTTAACTAACGACAGAGCGGGGACTGGACTAGCGCGGATGCAAAACATATACAACATCTACTAGTATATATATCAATATATAATATTCGCTCAAGGC
Organism: Agapanthus africanus; assembly: GCA_030015575.1. Classification (NCBI taxonomy): domain Eukaryota; kingdom Viridiplantae; phylum Streptophyta; class Magnoliopsida; order Asparagales; family Amaryllidaceae; genus Agapanthus; species Agapanthus africanus. The sequence goes on along the minus strand of JASDDO010000004.1, from coordinate 207,200,388 downwards.
GTGATAAAATGCAACATCACAGAAATGTAATAAGCATCACAGAACAATACAGATATCTGGGATCCCCGGGTTTCATAGAGCCGCTACTGAAACCCGACGTTCCCCTGGTCATGTGGATAGCCTGTGCAATGAAATCCTAGACCCCTACGGGCGCGACAAGTTACCCACCAAAACCTGAAGCGAGGCATCCCCCTTCAGCAACGTGAATGGACCACCCAGCACTTCACGGAATCCGGTAACTTGGGCACCCCTCCTGGGTCAACCTGTACCCCCTACGAGTGCGGCGAATAGCCCGCCAATTATAGAGTAAAACCCCCTCCGTCTCAATGCCATGAGATGCGGGCCTGTTGCCCTCTAGAAACCGGCTATCCGTGCACCCCACCTTGGGGTAGTCCTAGTACAGAAAGTAAAATATACATACAACGGGTACATCGACCTCACCCCGGTCGTGCCCCAAAAGAATAATATACAAACAGGCAGTGACGGCAGTCCACATGTCGGACGCTCGCCCCGCAATATCAAATGTACATATAAAACAAAACTGTACTACCATTGCATCCAGGCTATCCCCCACGACCAATCCGCAACATCACAGCACAACACAGAACATCAACGTGAATGTCACGTTCGCAAATCCGTCTAAAAGGGCTATAGCAGTTAGACAGGATTTACCGATCAAGTGACATTCACGGTCGCAGATATAATTTAAATACTGCGAACTAACATGTTTAAAATATTCGATCGATCAAATTTACCCATGTGGGCCCCAAGCACTACTGTAGCATATAAAAAAATTCTGGGCCCAAAAAGAATATCCCAAACACCATATTTTCAACCTAGAAGCCCACTGGAAAAAATTGGTGAAATGAAGCTTAATTCCTGCGGCGGAACAGCGGCCAAAGTGGGGTTATGGCCGCGGTTCCGCGGCCCTATTGAAGGATCAGGTCACCAAATTTTTACAGTGTTCTTACAAAACCCTGCACATGTTTCTGCAATGTACTGAAAAAATTTTCGAGCCAAAAATATTTCGACAGAAACTGATGCTTTTGAAAATGCGGTTTTTGAAAATCCGATCGATCGAACTTGTAAACACGTTAGACCAAGCTAGACTAGGTTAATGGCGTGGCTCTGATACAATGTAAGTGCACGGCGGCGCCCCAGCCGTCAATCCAATGCCGGAATACGGAAACTAAACTTTTTATGAACTTGTAAACCGGCACCACCGCGCACAAAAATCCAGGATTGGGCCATTAACATAGTCCTAGCTAACTAGAGAAGGGGGTAGAGAGATATACCGAGCGATCTGTGTCCTTCGGTCTTCTCGTCGTCGTCCCGATCTCCCGCGGAATGTCCGGTCTCCACCTCCTCGCCGGAAGGGCACCACGACGCTGGCTTCTTTTACGGGCTCCCACCTCTGGACCGAGGCAACTCGGGCACGAAGTTGGCGAGTCGACGTGCCCAAGATTTGCTGTAGAACAAGTGTAGTGCTATGTCTCATTTGGGGTTACTAGAAGTTGCCCATTTAGAGGAGGAGAATGAATGAACTTTTTGGAGGAGGAGCTATATCATTTTCCAAAGCCAAAAGAACAATTTTTGCACTCCAAAAATTTGGGACAGCCCGTCCCTTTGAATGGCCGGCCATGCATGAGTGGAGAATGAGAGTGAGAGCTAGCATAATGCAAGAGAGAGGAAAAGTGATGATGTGAAGAAAAATGATCATAAGCAAAACCAACACTCCAACAACCTAATAATCACTCCAAAAGGTCAAGCTATCATGAACAATCATGAAACAAGAAGTTAAGTGATCATGACTCAACAATATGCAAAGACCACCCTCCACAATGCTTATTTGCACAATTGCAAATAAGCCCTCCTCCACCAATTTTCAGCCAATGAAAGATACAAAGGAAAATGGCCGAAACCGGAAAGCAAACTGGCAACTTCAGAAAACTGATCCCGTAATAAATTACAGAAAAACCCCGCTACTGTATATACATACCTGCATTTGTATTGCGACCGAATACAAATGCAATGAGACAAATCCACACTGTACTATACTAGGATCCGGCTTAAACCAAAGTCTGCTAGTATAATTCGTCCGATCATGATCCGTGCAATACCGCACGTATCTGATTGAACCCTGCTATATCTCCATACAGCCTCTACAGCGTTTCGCCCGAAACTTGAGAAAACGGTCTGTGGGGGACTCTAAAGACTCGTCAATATTTTGGTTGTGGATTTAACCACTAGCACGTCAGAGGTATTAGCCTATACGTAACGGGCTACCAGGTATTGACCAAAAGGGACGTCGATGAGAGAACTCATCCTGACACCCTACTGAGCCTGTCCGTGACAATATCCGTACAGTTCGGTTCGTTCGTTTATGAGCATCGCATGGCGGGCCTAAGGGGTTAGTGAAAGTCAGACCTCCAAAAGCGGTACAAGTCGTGTCAGAGTGTAGCCCAGAACACCCTGAGATACTACTGGAATACCTACCAGTAAATTTCCTGCCTCGGCCGAGGGCTTTGTGTAATGGCTCTCCTAGACACAGCGCGACTCACCCCCAATACCGGGAGAGACGAACCCCTGCAGATTCGCTCACTGCCTCCTTGTGGCTCGGGACTGTACCAAAATAAAACCTGTTTGCACGTCTCCTTTGAGCGTGGTAGGGTAGTAATCAAAGTATAGTGGGAACTCACACGAGACAAATGACGATCTCAGGTCGATGAACTAACCTGTACACATGTCACCAGGGAACTGCTATCTGACGTCAGGTATAAGACCAACTAGCATGTTCCCGGCGAGTCCTGTCCGGTGTACTCACAACCCAATGAGCACCTGTATACATCTTAGGTGAACCAACTGACACCAGTGGCTTGTGAGACCGGCCACCGCCCCTCGTCGGGGTCTCGACTGTATACACTTGTCTACTCTGGAGTATCGATGCCCTGTCTCGAAACTCCCACGACTAGGGACCTTTTAAGGATGTGCTTATAGACTACCAGCTCCCACGTATATGATCGCCCTCATACTGCTGGCAGTCAAGCAAGAATCCTAGGGGCTCTATCAACGTGCAATAGTGACCTGTAAGGTCACCTGAAGCAGTACACGAAGATAAAGGTAAACCAGATAGCATACTATCATCTTGAGTAAGACTGTCCTATCGGGATAGGTCCTCCCTCAATCATTGCAACCACGTGCCTGTGATCCAATAATTGACTCTGAGGGCACTATCTCCAACAATATTACCTTCTGTACACCCTACTTAGGCTAATTGGTTTTCTTCATTCCCTACCTTTCGGCACCTGCCTATGGTTTGGAAGTGTTGGGTTCCTAGGCACTCTAGTGAGTTCTCACAAGGCATCAACCATGCCAATTTCAAAAATTATAGGTGCCGAGAAACCCGACTACGGATCGTTGGCTAGATTTCTAGGCGATAAAAGAACTAGTTTACAATTAAACTAAAAGAATACGGAAATACAACCTTTGTAGATCCGTTTTTCCACCTCCATAGCTCCATGAAGAAGTCATCTCCGCTGTACAAATCCGATCTTGGACTCTCGCGTTCGCTTCATCGGAGATTAGGCGGGCTAGGTCATCGACGACGTGCCGAAGATGATCTACGTCGAAGCATCACTAGATCAAGCTCCAACTTCACCAAGTAAAGAAAACTTGTGAAGGAAACACACTCTACTACTTGGCAAGAGGTAGAGGATGAAGAATTAGGAAGTGGGTAGACTTTAGAATTGGATTTCTCACTCTAATTCATCAATCACCATTGATGGATGCAAGGTTTTCTTCTTGAGTTCAAGGAAGAAGAAGAAGAAGAATGTTATGATGAGTTAGTTCCAAAATGAAAAGAATAATCAATTCTTATCATAATAGAACCATGGTTAGGTGTAGAGAGTGAATCATGGTTTAATGGAATGGTTAGGGTTAAGCATGAGACAAAAAAGGTTACTTTATGAAAGCTTCAAGAAGCTTCAAGTACAAACAAATAAAAGACACCATTTCTTCTCATATCTTTTCCTTTTTCCAAAAAGAAAAAGATTAATAAATGAATATGTAAAACCCTAATTATCCACTTAACCATGGTTTAAATCTTTACACTTAACCATAAAGACATGCATCATCAAACATGATACAAACAAGTGCACAAAATCATATCGAATATGTAATGCGCACATCCGAGTAAGAAAATCCATCTTAAAGTGAACCGATACTAGTTAATGCAAAGTAATATATCAAATATATAATTATACATTAAATCATTAAATCAATACTTGATTTAACGATCCGGTCATATCGCATATAACCGACTAATATCAACAGTAACAACTTATCGAATCAACACTTGATCCGATAACCCGGCTATATCGTATATAACCGATCAATGTCATAAATCGTGAGAATCGAATACAGTATCACATACTGGTATCATTCTCGGTCCCGCACATATCTCATATGCGCTCCTATTTCGTTTCGCTTGAGCCAGGAAACCTTTGTGTAGGACTCTAAAGACTCGTCAATACGCCGGTAGCAGATGATGATCATATCAAACACCCACAAGCCGCAAGCGGTCTGCTAAACGTAACGGCCACCCGGGTATTGAGCGATCAGAAGATCGACGAGCAAGCCCGTTCACTCTCCAGTGAATCCAACCAGTAACACTACCGTACAGTCCGGTCTCGTCGTCTGATATGTCGCATATCTTGCCTAGGGGTGGTAAACGTCAGACCCCAATAGCTCGATAAGTCGTGTCGATATGAGGTCTATAACAATTCGAGAAACTACTGGTAACACTTACCAGTATATCTCAGCAACCCTGGCCAGGGATTTCCTGTTATAGCCAATCGAACACAGCACAACATCAACTCCCTATACCGGGAGAGACGAATCCCCTCCTATCGCTCATTGCCTCCATGTGACTCGGGACTGTACCCAAAAACCACCGTTTTGCACGCCTTCTTGGATGTGGTAAGATGGAAATCAAAGCACAGTGGGAACCACACAAGACTCTATGACGATCTCGGGTCTACAGACTACTCTGTACCAGTGTCACCAGAGAACTGCCATCTAACGTGTGGTATAATACCATCTGGGAGTTCTCGGCGAGTCCGTCCAGTGTACCCAGTCTCTACTGAGCACCCGTATATCATCTCTAATGTCAAACACCAATGGATATGGGATCATCCATCGCCCATCTGCATGGGTCGAGAAGGTATACGCTAGTCTACTCTGGTATATCGATGCCCCGTCTCGATACACCCACGACTAGGGACTTTGAAGGATGTACTTATAGACTACCATGTCCCCACTAGTATGATCCGCATCATAGTCCAAGTAGTCGAGTACACATCCTAAGGGCTTTACCAACATGTAACAGAGAGACAATCAGTGTACACGTTAAGGTAAAGGGTAACCAGATAGCATACTATCATGTCGAGCAAGAAAGTCCTCCCTATATATGTCCCAGCATCCACTACAATATACATCCCATGTACAGTAATGGCCTCTAGGGCATACAAATAACTAACAATCTCCCACTTGCACTAGGGCCATCTGTAGCAGTGGTTGTAGTATCTCATACTCAACCATCCCATAAAAGTCTCTCTCTGGGAATAGGCCTTCGTGAGTGGATCCGCCGTGTTATCCTCTGAGTCTGCTCTCCTTGCCTCAATCACCCTGTTGATCAACCATCTCCATGATCAGGTGATACTGCCTTAGAATATGTATGGATCACTGATGGGACCTGGGTTTCCGGGCCAAAGCCACACTTCCATTGTCACACAATGGTAGGAACCTAGTTCATCTCATGAACCAATATACACCCAAACAGTCTCTTTGGTAGCATCTTAAGTAGCGATGTATCCTGCCTTTATCATCTAGTATGCCACGGTATCTAACTTGGAACTCTTCCAATATACCGTCCCTATATTGAGGGTAAAGACAATGCCTGTGACTGACATTCAGTCGTCTTTATCACTCTGGAACACTTCCAGTGATTTTTCCCAGGATCGATTGATACCATCTCACTACTTCTAGTGAGATTCCTAACATCCATTTAGATCTATCTCATAGATCCAAAACCCAGGATTTAGTAGGTATCATTTTGATCCTATTGGAGAATCCTTGTGATAAGCGGAGATCGACCGAGCGTAGCATAGGAAACTCCTTCCCTATCAAGAGTATGTCATCCACGTTCTCTACGAGGATCGTCACCATACTCCCTACTACCTTTTTGTTTATACAAGGTTCATCTACCATTTTGATGATGTCAACTTCTTTGACAAATCTATCAAAACAGATGTTCCAACTCCGCGATGCCTGCTTTATCCTATAAAGCATCTTGCACATGTTTCCGCTGCTCCCACTGTCTACGAGGCCCTCTGGCTGTGTACTTATAGACGCACTCTTCTAAAACATCATTTAGAAAAGCAGTCATGACACCCAACCGCCAGATATCGTAGTCATGGTATGTAGCCGTGGCAAGTAGGATTTAGATGGACTTAAGCCTAGTTACTTAGAAAAGGTTTCATCATTATCCACGCCTGGTCGATGACGAAAACCTTTAACAAGTCTAGCTTTGAAAGTCACAACTTTTCCATGTACACCAAGTAATCTTCTCAAGATATACTTGCTCCTGATGGGGATTTAACCCTTCAAATATAGCAACTAAAGTCCATACTTTGTCGGTGTATAAGGATTCCATCTCAGATCGCTAAGCATCCAGCCATTCTTACAGAGTCTCACTCCTGATGGCCAGCTCGAAGCTAGTTGGGTCATCATCTCATGATGCAATCCTCGCTCCCACTGTCATAGAGAAACCAAAGTATCTCTCAGGTGGGTGAGGAAACCTACTAGATCGGCGGAGAGGCTGAAGTTCGTTGGTTACTATTGAATCCTTTGGTTCTACCAAGTCATCTGCTGTAATTTGTATAGCTGGAACCTTTCCAGTTGTACATAACAAACCTTGCCTCGAGCTTGTCCGGATTATGCTTTTAGACATAGCCCGGACAACCCCAAATCTTAACCAACATAAGATATGGGCTCTTCCCTTTCCATATCACATATGAAGCGGTAGGCAGCTGATTTGATTGGAACCCTTATTCAATAGGTATGCAACTTCTCAAGTGCATAACTCCCAAAAGGAAATAGGTAACTCAGTAATACTCATCATAGAGCACACCATATCATATAGGGTGTGATTGCTCCGTCTCGATATACCATCGTGCTATGGTGTATTCGGAGGAGTAATTCTGAGAGAGAATCTCATTCTCCTTTAAAATAGTCCAGGATTTCCGTGCTCTAGTATTCTCCTCCTCGATCACATCAAAGGACATAATACTTATACCCGTATTTTGGTTCTCTACTTCTAACTTATATTCTGTGAATATCTCAAAAGGTTCGGACTTGTGTTTCAACAAGAACATATGTCTGAATCTAAAGAGATCATCAGAGAACGTAATGAAGTATAAAGAACCAGTCCTGGCATGTGTAGACAGGGGACCTACATACATCAACATGTATCATCCCAAGAGTTTAACTAACTCCTTCTCTGTTTCCAATAAACAAGGCTATGGTCATATTATCTCTGTGACATGACTGGCAAGTTTCACAAGATATAAATTCAAACTGATTTAAATATGCATCTACATGTAACTTCAGCTAGTCGGGTCGCATTGATATGACCTAGTCTACAATGCCTCAAGAAGGATTCGTTCATTTCTGAACTCTTCCTCTTGTGTGTGTTCTGTATACTACGAACTGTAGTTTGATTTAGAACATCAATGCTTTTAGATAACGTGCCTGAATCGATCAACTTTTGATATAGGAAATGTTCAAAACATTATCCAACAATACAAAATTTTACCATTTCTTTACTAATAAAGAGACTGATATGATTTTGTATATCAGGTTCGGTATCTAATAACATTCGTTCAGAATCAATGTATTACAATACAGGGTGACAGTGACCGACAGACTTGGCTGCAACTCTTGCCCCGTTTTCTGCCTCATGAAACTTATCACCCGTTCTCAGTTTTCTACCTTTCTGTAGCCCTATGTAACAGATTACATATCTGGGATCCTGATCTGGTATCATATACCCAGGATACGGAGGATACTGAGAAACAGTTCTTTGTTATGAACACACCCGAAGATGATGCATCAACATGCACTCTCTTCGTTTGGGCGGCACGGGAAATCTGGTATTCCCCAATTTCCTGCTCTGTCTTATAACAATTATAAGTTGGAGCGGGACCAACGTTCCCCAGCTCAATATAACAAGCGGGTTCGGTCAATTATCCGTATTATTATCTTGATTAAGGCGTGATATGGTCGCTACCTGGAGAGAGAGAGAAGAAAACACTCAGCGTGCGCTCTTGCAAGAATAGATTGGTTATTATTTTATCTAATCAGGATGGCTCCCACTGCTTTTTATCAAATCTTCCTTCAAACCCTAAAAGGAAAGACTAGCCGGGATTAATTACACACTACAAGTTCGCCAATCTTTCAGCCAGGCCAGTGTCGGTACTTTGAGGGAGGTCCCCCGTGCTTTCGCACGAACCTAATTAATGTAAACCTCGTTTTCCCAGAGGCGTAACCTCGTTAACACCTTTCTAGACACCTACTTGATCGGCTAATTGTAATGTGTAAAACTCTCCCAGGAGTAACTCTTACTCGCAGCGGGTATCAGGATCCAACTATCTCATAGAAGGTATGCAATCTCATTGCAAATTTCAACAATTGAAATTCCCGATAATATTTTGCCCCGAACGATCTATGACCTTGACAAGGTCAACAAACCATAGACCGCAAGTCAAGTTCAACCCTTCATTTCTTGATTGAATCAAACCCACCCGCACGACCCTTGACAAGGTCAACAAGGCCGCACGACTACCCTAACCCAATCTGCATCATATGCATAAACAGATAAATACTGATTAGCTACCGCACACTGCGCCTTGACAAGGTCAACAAACGCAGCACGAATACTAAACAGGACTTATCTGAAATGACGGAGGGCTACGACAGGTTTTTCTGAAAACCTATTGCGTAATGAACTTGATATCGTTGTAGGATCGAATGAATTTTGAAATGGAGTGTTTTTTAGGCCTTTTTAGTTTTGCTAAAGGAGTCACTCCCGGTGAAGGGATCGTCGGTCCTTTCCTCGTCGAATGAGGTGCGGGATATATCATATATATCGCTGTGCAAAGTAATAACTCTTAAAAGCAATCAAAAGACAAACCGAGAGTGTAGCATCTGCCAGTTATTGCTAAAGGAGTCACTCCCGGTGAAGGGATCTCCGTCCTTTCCTTATCGAATAAGGTGCAGGATATATCATATATACCGCTGTGCAAAGCAAGAACTGTAGCTACCTGTTTTATTTTGAAATTCGATTCTACAACATCTTAGGTTTCTTTTATTTCATTAATCTCATTAATGAAGTCCCATCATTTAAGTACCTAAACATCACAGATAAATACGGCGTACACTTATGCCATCCGCATTCGCCTCGATGTCCCCTCATGCACCGTTAGGTTAGGTAACTAACAGCAGAGCGGGGCAGGGCTAGCGCGGGTGTAAAACATAAGTAACTCCTATATAATATATCATATATACTATATACTGTATCTATCACAGAACATCACATGATCACATCTCAGATATCGCAGCAGAAGAAACATATGAAATATTGGATATACTAGGACGTCCGTGTTTACAATACGAGCCAGTATAAAACACGGATTCCACGGTCGTGATGAATAGCCAAACCCACACCCCTAGACCCCTACGAGAGCGGCAAGCAACCCTACCAATTCTGGAGTTAGGAGACCCGGACTCGACTCCTCGAGTTGGTCTCCCACTGGACTCCAGAACCCGGTTACTTGTGCCCTCCTCCTTGGGTCTATCCTAGTGCGGAAAAGTAAATAATATACAAAGGGTGACTACTTCCGCAACCTGGAAGCGCCCCAATAAAAAGAATATTACATACAAGTTTTTACATGAATGAAAATGAAAAACACTCATCTCACATAAAAACCCCCCGGCTATTCAAACACGACGATCCAATATAACATATCCAGCAACACATAACATCACATGTCATCAACGTAAGTAAATATGTCCATCCCAATTGTCGTTGACATATAGCAACGAAATCGGCGATATCACATATTACACTTACGGTCACAGAAAAGAAAGTGTAAAACTACAACAGTTGGAATCCGCAACCTGCATAGACATCGCATGCCTAATCAAATGAATTACTTAGACATCACATGCCTAACAATTATAAACCCCGCATTTTAGTCTCATTATCGAAAACACTTTTCAATATCAAGTCGGGCAATTCAACAAGATTCCCGAAAAACTGATCGAATGCTCGTCGCAAACTTCAGTAGGCGGCCGCACCCCCGATGCCGCCGACGAAGTGCACCAAGGCGGAACACCGCTGCCGCGAGCACCCGAACGAATTCTTTCGGCGACGGGGTTCTCCTACAGTCACTTGGTCGGGGCTATGAAGTGAGGCTGTCTATTAAGTTTACCCGGCGAGTATCCGCGTACGCTACGTGATTGCGATGGACTTTTGATCACATCAAAATTCCATGGCAACCGATCAAGTGAGACTAAACTGCTATGTTTATAACATTCATTCAGTTATCTCATAACTGTTTGTGAATTCCAATTATTGTATCCCAATTCGGATAAATAGAATATATTAAATTTTCCGATCGAACATTCGAACACCCAACTTTTCCCGAAACCGTTCAACACATGAAATAGGTTCAAAGACATTCACTTCATGCCTCAGTACCAACGGTCCAGCCGTAGAAGGGTCAAGCCAACGCCTCACATGTGGCACGCCGTACTGCCCCAAACCCGAAGGTTCAAAGGGCAGTTCAAGACGGTCACATAATCGAGTTAAGGTTTGTTGTCTTCTAGAGGGACCATCGCGTTACTTGCACTACTTAGAACGTCCTTAAACCACACAAAAATCCAACACTTGGATATTTTCCGGCAGGGGAAAATTTGGGTATTTATATCCGGTCGAACTTTTTAACATATTCTAAAGTCATCCGGAAAAACACAAAGACGAAATTTGATAATCCGATCGAATCATTGATTCCCAATAGTACCCCAGAATACTCTTCTGTATAGTCACAATAAAAATACCCCAGAAAATATAGCATTAAATTATATGAGTTACTGTGCAGAAATCATCAGACAAGGGAACAGTACGGCCGCGGAACCGCCGCACATGCCTAGCTTGTGCCGCGGTTCCGCGGTGGAAAAGTCGATTTAGGCCCTCGTATTTCACAGTAATTCAAATAACACCCTGCTTATTTTTCTGCATATTTTTAATTGACAAAAATCCAAAATTTTAGAAAATTTCCAGAGAGCATTTTGGGAATGGGTTTCGATGTTCGTTCGGATTTCAAACGTCGTCTAGACTTCGCCTAAGGCTCTAGCTAGGCTCTGATACCACTATAGGGTTCCTAGGCACTCTAGTGAGGTCTCACAAGGCATCAACCATGCCAATTTCAAAAATTATAGGTGCCGAGAAACCCGACTACGGATCGGTGGCTAGATTTCTAGGCGATAAAAGAACTAGTTTACAATTAAACTAAAAGAATACGGAAATACAACCTTTGTAGATCCGTTTGTCCACCTCCATAGCTCCATGAAGAATTCATCTCCGCTGTACAAATCCGATCTTGGACTCTCGCGTTCGCTTCATCGGAGAATAGACGGGCTAGGTCATCGACGACGTGCCGAAGATGATCTACGTCGAAGCATCACTAGATCAAGCTCCAACTTCACCAAGTCAAGAAAACTTGTGAAGGAAACACACTCTACTACTTGGCAAGAGGTAGAGGATGATGAAATAGGAAGTGGGTAGACTTTAGAATTGGATCTCTCACTCTAATTCATCAATCACCATTGATGGATGCAAGGTTTTCTTCTTGAGTTCAAGGAAGAAGAAGAAGAATGTTATGATGAGTTAGTTCCAAAATGAAAAGAATAATCAATTCTTATCATAATAGAACCATGGTTAGGTGTAGAGAGTGAATCAAGGTTTAGTGGAATGGTTAGGGTTAAGCATGAGACAAAAATGGTTACTTTATGAAAGCTTCAAGAAGCTTCAAGTACAAACAAATAAAAGCCACCATTTCTTCGCATATCTTTTCCTTTTTCCAAAAAGAAAAAGATTAATAAATGAATATGTAAAACCCTAATTATCCACTTAACCATGGTTTAAATCTTTACACTTAACCATAAAGACATGCATCATCAAACATGATACAAACAAGTGCACAAAATCATATCGAATATGTAATGCGCACATCTGAGTGAGAAAATCCATCTTAAAGTGAACCGATACTAGTTAATGCAAAGTAATATATCAAATATATAATTATACATTAAATCATTAAATCAATACTTGATTTAACGATCCGGTCATATCGTATATAACCGACTAATATCAACAGTAACAACTTATCGAATCAACACTTGATCCGATAACCCGGCTATATCGTATATAACCAATCAATGTCACAAATCGCGAGAATCGAATACAGTATCACATACTGGTATCATTCTCGGTTCCGCACATATCTCATATGTGCTCCTATTTCGTTTCGCTTGAGCCAGGAAACCTCTGTGTAGGACTCTAAAGACTCGTCAATACGCCGGTAGCAGATGATGATCATATCAAACACCCACAAGCCGCAAGCGGTCTGCTAAACGTAACGGCCACCCGGGTATTGAGCGATTAGAAGATCGACGAGCAAGCCCGTTCACTCTCCAGTGAATCTAACCAGTAACACTACCGTACAGTCCGGTCTCGTCGTCTGATATGTCGCATATCTTGCCTAGGGGTGGTAAAAGTCAGACCCCAATAGCTCGATAAGTCGTGTCGATATGAGATCTATAACAATTCGAGAAACTACTGGTAATACTTACCAGTATATCTCAGCAACCCTGGCCAGGGATTTCCTTTTATAGCCAATCGAACACAACGCAACATCAACCCCCTATACCGGGAGAGACGAATCCCCTCCTATCGCTCATTGCCTCCATGTGACTCGGGACTGTACCCAAAAACCACCGTTTTGCACGCCCTCTTGGACGTGGTAAGATGGAAATCAAAGAACAGTGGGAACCACACAAGACTCTATGACGATCTCGGGTCTACAGACTACTCTGTACCAGTGTCACCAAAGAACTGCCATCTGACGTGAGGTATAATACCATCTGGGAGTTCTCGGTGAGTCCGTCCAGTGTACCCAGTCTCTACTGAGCACCCGTATATCATCTCTGATGTCAAACACCAATGGATATGGGATCATCCATCGCCCATCTGCATGGGTCGAGAAGGTATACGCTAGTCTACTCTGGTATATCGATGCCCCGTCTCGATACACCCACGACTAGGGACTTTGAAGGATGTACTTATAGACTACCATGTCCCCACTAGTATGATCCGCATCATAGTCCAGGTAGTCGAGTACACATCCTAAGGGCTTTACCAACATGTAACAGAGAGACAATCAGTGTACACGTTAAGGCAAAGGGTAACCAGATAGCATACTATCATGTCGAGCAAGAAAGTCCTCCCTATATATGTCCCAGCATCCACTACAATATACATCACATGTACAGTAATGGCCTCTAGGGCATACATATAACTAACAGGAAGAAGACTATCCAATAAGCGTAATTGGTGTACTCTCCTAAACCAAGGAGCCCTCACAACCTGAGAGAAGGTGATAATAAAAGACAACTGAATAAACCAATTCTATTTCTCCTGAACCTTGATCCATCCTCGAAAAAGTCCCTCCGAGTACGTATATAACCATACGATGGATCTATCCAATGGAAGTGGATGTCCGTAGTAATACGGGGTGTTCTGAGAAATGCAAAGGGTAAAAGAAGGAGTGGCAATGACTTATGCAACTCAGACAATCCAAAAGCTAGTATTTTTTGAAGGTTCGGTCAACTTGGTCACTGAGTCATAGTTTAGGGTCGGTCAAAGGTCGCTGCCAAAGAGAGAGAGAAAAGACACACTCTACGTGCACTCTAACCTAGATCAGAATGGTTATCACTTTATCTAATCCGGAAACCTCCAACTGTACTGTCAAATTCTCCTCCAAACCTAAAAGAAGAATCAATCGGGATCACCCGAAGAGTAAACCAACTCATCAGTGGGAATCGGGATCCAACTCTCTTCGCATGATAACGTGACGAAATCCACTCACGTTATCACACTCTAGAAGGTATGCGCATGCCTGGCAAGTTTCAGTTTCTTTAGAATCTCTCGATATGATTTTTACCCCATGTTCTTATGACCTTGACGAAGGCCAACAAATCATAAGTCACATGTCAAGTTCTGCTTGTCATTATCTTGTTAATTCGAACCCACCCGTACATACCCTTGACGAAGGCCAACATGGTAATACGACTGTCCCAAACCAACTCATCTATCTATGCAACAAATGAATACCTCAGCAGCTACCAAACACTATGCCTTGACGAAGGCCAACAAACATTGCTTGAATACTACTGACCATCCATAAGAAATGACGGAGGGCTACGGCTGGTTTTTGGCGAAAAACCGTTAACGTAATGAACTTGATCTCGTTGAAGGAACCTGATAGCTTTTTATAAAAATATAGTGGCGAAAACCTTTTGCTAAAGAGGTCACTCCCGGTGAAGGGATCTCGGCTCTTTCCTCATGGAATGAGGTGCAGGATATTCCAACTGAATACCGCGATGCAAAGAAACATGTAATCGACTATAGTGAAGTTATTACCCTGACGCAAACTTCTGCCCAAGGGGTCACTCCCGGTGAAGGGATATCGGCCCTTTCCCCGTCGAATGAGGTGCAGGATATTCCAACCGAATACCACTGTGCAAAACAAATGGAGACGTATTTGTAATAACACTTTTTAAAACTGTTCCAACAACATCCAAACAGGTTTGTTTTTCTTTGCATTGATCAGAATCAACGCAGTCCCATCAATTAATCACACCAGAAAAGAACGAAAATAAAATGTACGTATATGCCATCCGCATTCGCCACTGGGTCCCGTCATCACCCGTTAGGTTATTTAACTAACGATAGAGCGGGGACTGAACTAGCGCGGGTGTAAAACATATACAACATCTACTAGTATATATACCAATATACAATAATCGCTCTAGGCGTGATAATATGCAACATTACAGAAAATTAATAAGCATCACAGAACAATACAGATAATCTGGGATCCCCGGGTTTCACAGAGCCGCTACTGAAACCCGACGTTCCCCTGGTCGTGTGGATAGCCTGTGCAATGAAACCTAGACCACTACGGGTGCGGCAAGTTACCCGCCAAAACCTGAAGCGAGGCAGCCCCCTACATCAAAGTGAATGGACCACCCAACACTTCACGAAATCCGGTAACTTGAGCACCCCTCCTTGGGTCAACCTGTACCCCCCTACGAGTGCGGCGAATAGTCTGCCAATTCTAGAGTGAGGCCGTTCTGCCTCTCAAAGCCAAGAGATGCGGACCCGTTGCCCTCCAGAACCCGGCTATCCGTGCACTCTATCGCGGGGTAAAACCTAGTACAGAAATAAAAAATATGTACAACGGGTACATCGACCTCAACCCGGTCGTGCCCCAAAAGAATATTATACAAACAGGCAATGACGACAGTCCACATGTTGGACGCTCGTCCCGCAATATCAAATGTACAAATAAATCCAAACTGCACTACCATTGCACACTGCTATCTACCACGACAAATCCGCAACATCACAGCACAACACAGAACATCAACGTGAATGTCACGTTCGCAAATCCGTCTAAAAGGACTATAGCAATTAGACGCAATTTACCGCTCAAATGACATTTCCGGTCGGAGATATAATGTAAGTACTGTAAACTAACACGTTTAAATTTCGATCGACAAAATTTCCCGAAGTGGGCCCCACGTATATCTGCTGTACAGTAACAAAATCTGGGCCCAAAAGAACAGTTCCAGAAACCACAATTTTCCAAGTAGAAGCCCCAGAAGAAAAATTACCCACTGATTCACCAAGACGGCCGCGTTTCCGCGGCCAAAGCATGGATTTGGCGGCGGATCCGCGGCCGTACGGTCGGATCAGTTGGTCGTTTTTCTCCAGTGTTCTTTAAAAAGCCTGCTTAATTTTCTGGTATACTCAAAATGATTTTTAGATCAGATTTAAAATCAACAGAAACTTTAGACATGGAATTTACGGTTTTCGAAAATCTGTTCGATCTATTTTTTAAACGCGTTAGCACAAGTTAGTAAAGCTTAATGGCGAGGCTCTGATACCATGTAAGTCTACGGTAGCGCCCCGGCCGTCAAACTGACGCCAAATGCGGAACAAAAACTTTTATAACTGGCGCTATCGCATACTATAACCCGGATCTATCATTAACGCTAAACTAACAAACTACAAAGAGGGTAGAAAGGTTATACCGAACGATCCGAGTCCTTCGTTCTTTAACCATCATCCCACGCTCCTGTTGTGCCTGCTCCGATCTCGTCGATCTCCGATCTGCTCGTCCAAGTGGCACCACGTCATCGGATCTTTAAACGGGCTCCCGCCTCTGACTCGAGGCAACTCGGTCATCAAGTTTGCTAAAAGAGATGACCAAGATTGATGTAAAGAATGAGTAGAACACTTTTTCTCGCTTCGTCCAAAGCCATGGACGAACGGTTAATGAAGTTGCCTTTTGGAATCGGGTAAATGAGAAATGAGCATACAAATTTTCATGAACCAAAATCTATCATCTTTTTTAACCAAGTGAGTGTGTGAAGAGGAGGGGAGGGGCCGGCCACATATAGAGAGGTGGGGGGTGAGTGTAGGAGCAAGGGGGGTGACCACAAGCAAAGCTTCTCACAAAAAGATCTTAGCAGGAACAAGAATCATTAATGCAAAAGAATGAGTCACTAATACACCTCATCAACTCATTAAAGAAAACAATGAGTCACTAACCTAGTCACCTATTCTAGAGCCTTTCACACTCATGACTCACCTCATGACTCACCCAAAAGAAGAAAAGATAAATCCGCATTAAACCGAATGTTTAATACGGGTGATAGAAAACTGGAAACTTTCAAAAGTGATCCCGAAACGAATTTCAGGATAACCCCGTAACTGTATAAATATACCTGCATTTGTATTACTACCGAATACAAATGCAACCGAGACAAAGATATTATATCTACTAAGTATAATACATGGATCCGGCTTAAACCAAAGCCCACCAGTATTATCTGCCCGAAATATGACACGTGCGTAAACGCACGTGCATTTTCCGAACTCTGCCATAAAACCATACGGCCTCTATAATGTTTCGCCCGAACTTGGGAAACTATCTGTGGGGAACTCTAATGACTCGTCAGTACCCTGGCAGTGGGTTTAACCACAAGCCGTCAGCGGCACTAGCTGTGCGTAACGGCTGCCCACGCACTGACCTCAAGGGAGGCTGATGAGCGAACTCATCCAGAAATCCTACTGAGCCTAACAGTGACAATGTATATACTGTCCGGTCTGTTCGTCTATGAGTATCGCATATCCTGGCCTAGGGGGCTGGTAACGTCAGATCCCCACAAGCGGTATAAGTCGTGTTGGAGACAAGCCCTGAACACCCTGAGAAACTACCGGAGTACCTACCAGTAATTCTCACCTGCCTTGGCCAAGGACATAGTGTAATGGCTTTCCTAGACACAGCGCGATCTCCACCCCCAATACCGGGAGAGACGAATCCCCTGCCGATACGCTCACGTGCCTCCATGTGGCTCGAGACTGTACCCAAAAACTACCTGTTTGCACGACTCCTTTGAGCCGTGGTAGGGTAGAAATCAAAGCACAGTGGGAACACACGAGAAAAATGACGACCTCAGGTCGATGAACTAACCTGTACATATGTCACCAGGGAACTGCTATCTGACGATATGTATAATACCAACTAGCATGTTCCCGGCGAGTCCTGTCTGGTGTACTCATAACCCAATGAGCACCTGTATACATCTTAGGTGATCCAACTGACACCAGTGGCTTGTGAGACCGGCCACCGCCCCTCGTCGGGGTCTCGACTGTATACACTAGTCTACTCCGGAGTATCGATGCCCTGTCTCGAAACTCCCACGACTAGGGACCACTATTAAGGATGTGCTTATGGACTACCCAACTCTCACGTATATGATCACCCTCATACTGTTGGTAGTCAAGCAAGATCCTAAGGGCTCTATCAACGTGTAACATGTAATCAGTCACCTGAACATGTACACGACTGATAAAGGCAAACCAGATAGCATACTATCATCTCGAGTAAGACTGTCCTACCGGCATAGGTCCTCCTTAATCATTGCAATCACGTGTCTGCGATCCAATAATTGACTTTGAGGGCGCTATATCCAACATTTAATATTACATTCAAAATGAATATGCGTGCAATATACCTGGAGGTGTGGCAAAGTCCTGTCACGACCCAAAATTGGGCACATGACCGGCACTTAAACTACATAACGTCAACAGGCGTAACGCAATTAAGTAAGCCGAAAAACCCATCAATCTAAACCATTACAAGAAAGAAAGATAGATCACTTTTAAAAATCTCGATGCAAAAACTTTTAAACTTAAGTTTGTTTTTCATAAAAATTTCGGCGGCACTTCCTTTGTAAAAACTAGCCCCGAAACGGGTACAAACATAAGATAAAAGTAAAGCATCCCCAAATGGGAGCAATCACGCCTATTGGCGGAAACAACCACCACAACAGATATACGACGCCGTAGCGAAGAAATGAATTAATTCACATATATAAAAGGCCGGCTCACATGAGCACGACAACCAGAGTCATAAGAATATACAACATCGATCCTCACAACTCGCCTCTAAGTCAATACATAAAGGTGGTAGATGGAGATTACTAGATACAAGAAATATACAATGTACATGATCGGATAACCGCAACCCACCAATAGAAAACGGCTTCATAACCAACCGTAGTGGTATCCGCAAAAGTAGAGATAATAAGGCGCCCTGCCGCGACCACTCTGATGATCAGACCTGAAAAACCCTGCGGCACAACGGAGGTGAGTTACCAACTCGTGAATAGTAAATAACATCATACAGTAATCGCAAGTATATACTAAAAGTGATAATCAATCACATGTAATATGATAGCATAAGTATGACAATATGTATATCCAACAGTCATGAAAGGTACTCTATCAGGTACTACTAATACATAAAGCAATGCATATAAAATAAATGCGGAGTACGGGGTAAAACATGTCATCCTCACGGAATCCTCATCGTGGCGGACCAGTGTCCATCAAGACAATCTAAATCCCCAAATTCCCTCAAATCGGCCCCCACTTCGGCCACTCACGTCGGGCACATCGGCCCCTCATGTCGCAATGAATAAGAATACATGCACAGATCATTTTGGTGATATATATATTATAGGTATACATATATATCAGCGTCCTATACCACTGATATATATATATATATTAGAGATGTACATATATAAGAGCGTCCCATACCACTGATATATATACACAATAGTAAATCATCCAGAAACATCATATGAAATCCATATATCAATGCAAAATCCATGAAATAAAATATATGCAACATGAAACAGTAATATGAGCATATAAAGGAAATCCGCTGTTTAACTGCAACAAGTTATTGAATATATCATGCGGTTCCTAATTCTCCGAAACCAAACGCAACATCATATAAAGGTGAACATGTAGCTATAACTAGGTATGCATAACCATGTCGGTATAGCAAGATATGTGTATCTACCTATCAGTAATTATGTAATACCCTCCAGGTATGTGTGTAGCTATATCAAGCTAGGTATGTGTATATACATGTCAATAATGATACAATACCCTTCAGGTATATTTGTAGCTAGCATGTAGTCATGGCAAGGCATATGTGTAAGCATGTAGGTATACAGGTATGCTATATATCATATGCACAATGGAATATGAATCAATGTCTCAATGTCCCTAACCATACAATATCACGTATGTATAGGTGTTGTGCATGTCATGGAAATTATTGACGGTTTGAGTGGCATACAATCAGTGCTCGTGCAACATGAGCCGTCAATAATAGTGCAGTGTCCAAAGGGTACAAGTCCAAGCAAAACAAGTAATAATATGCAATGAAGTTTATACGCAAACTCTATATGTGCAATATAAACATGCGACTAATATTATATCATATATAGCCCTGACGCATAACGCCATGCGGGCGATCCCCCTGTAGATGTTAAATCTACTCATCGACAATCGCGGGCTAGGTAAATCCAATCACCTGCTTCCCTTTCTTTGCAGTGTCCGAAGTCCCCGCCCGCGATCCTATTAACGCAAAACATAACCATTGCAAATCTCAGAAATCGATCAATATCACGTACACAAGACGTTTGACCAACGCTCCAACTCCAATCCGACCCACAAGTGTTCGTATAATGGCTAACGTGCATAACGACATACCAACACAAGCCCAAGTGTAGCAGCACACCAGATCACGAACCGTGTCGGATAACGTAACACGCGTACACAAAACACTAGAATATAGCAAAGTGGTCCCAGATTTTGATACACTGAAAATTGGTGAAAGTTGCAAGTACCACGAGACCACAAACAACCACAGAGACCCTACGCCCAAACCCCAACACCCCAGCCCCCACTCTGGCTGCAATTTGCGGCTAGAACTAATAAATCTGCGGCCCGATCTATAAGGAGTGGTCTCAGGTTTTTATGGTGGGTTCTATACCTGAACAATAGGTCATTGTGATGGGAACTTTTCTAGAAAACACCTGGTTCTACAGCAGATCTCAGAGACCCAAAGTTGACACTAAAAATACGATTTTTTACACGAAGCGATACCTTAAGTGTTTTAAACAGCAACCAACAAGCTATGCAACATTAAAACACCTATTTAACAGTTTATAGATCATTACCTAGCCACTCTTGCTAAAAAAATCCTAGCTTTCCAAGCTCCAAGGCAACCTAGTGGCTAATCAAGACATTTGAAGTATTTTCCATTGAATTTTGTGAAGTTTTAGCAAGGATTTGTGAAGAGAAGGTAAGGGTTCAGTTTGGGGTTGAGGGTAAAAGAGAAATGATTGAGAGTGAGAGAAAATGAGAGAGTGAGAGAGTTAAAGGGTGAGAAGGTGAGTGTAGGGTCAACTAATTCCTTATGCTCACTCTCTCCCTCACCTCCATTAATGCCACCATTAATGCTTCCATGACACACTAGCCACCTCTCTCTCTCTCTCTCCAAACAAGATATTTTCCCCACACAAAAGATCTAGGAAAAGGTTAAGGCAAGGTTACGTTGGGAAAGGTTTAGCTTAAGGTGTTATGGTTGCTAAACAAGGTTAACACTAAATATACCCTCACATTAACATGCACGTGTGTGTGCAAGCCATATCGGATAATAATAAACTATTAATTAATTGATATAAAATGTGAGGAACCCGATTTGGTAAACTTTTCCTTAAGAACCCGCACTAACGCTTAATTAACACTAATCACATTCCAAGGTGTTACAAGTCCACACGGAAGGAGTCATCCGAATAGGATACCGATCGGGGTGCAAGACCGGCCCTATGAAGCTCCCTACGCAGTTCTCTGGGTGGCAGAACTGCTCTGTCTCTGCCGCTGCTGTGGCTGGTGCTCCTGCCGCCCCTCGCAGCTCCGGTCATCATCATCAAACCTAGATAAGAGTACAATCATTACATATGCATGCAATATATGTATAGATCGTAGAAATGTGAAGTAATAATATAACATTCTTGATAACCTTTTTCGTTTCGTGGACGCATTAGACATATCTACTTGGATTTCATCATCAATATCATTTCTAACACACGTAACTTCACGATCAGCCGAAGATAACCTGTCTTTTGAAACAGACGGTCGGAGCACTCTAAGTCTTCTCTCTTCTTCATTCTCATCGTCGTCCTCCATACGATCCTCAAATTCTGGGACATCGTAAACATCCCTGGGTTTCCAACGGTATACGACACTCCATCCCGGATGCTTCAAGCACTCTGAGTTGTATACTTGGAATGCTTGGTTCGAAAAGATAAATGGATCGTCCTGACCGTAAAATCGAAGTGTGTTCATACTAGTCAATCCATATTCATCATTCCAAGTCCCGATATTGTTTCTCCACTTATCCGTATCGGTTCGTGTATCGTACCAAGTACACTGAAATATATAAAACGGTTCTGATCGTCCGGGATATTGGATGCCAAGTATGCAATTTAAGTATCCATAATAAATCACACCATCCGATTCTACTGTCGCAATCCCACTATTCTGAGTGGTTCGAGATGATTCTATGTCCTTAACTTCAAATTTGTATCCAAGGACACCGAATCTTTTATAATATGCAATCTTCATACTAGGAAACTGAGCTAAACATCTTGAATCTCTCTCTAATGATGCAAACAAGTTCAGATTGTGGATCTGACAAAACAAATTTTACGAAAAATACATAACGATATAAGTATAGATTAAGACTGGTAGCAATAACATATTATTCGAACAACTTACATGATTTGCAACCCAATCGCAAAAATTATCATGATGATATTTTTCCAATCGTTCATCATTCTAATCAGGATTCCCCTCATGTACCTCATTAGTATGAACTCTGTTCTCAACAATAAATTATGACATTAATATTATATCATTTCATACACACACAAACATAAATATAACAATTAATCCAAAAAAACTTACTCTCTAATTTCTTCAAGACATACACTATTGAGGAGGATAAACTGATATATCTTGTTGATAAACACAGTGTCTACTATCTTATAATCAGCTTTACCATATGGCCCGTCCTGAATTCTCCGAGACTGGTTAAGTTTCTTCTCAATGTTCTCGTCCAGATAGCGGGAACAAAATGTGGTTACTTCATCTAGAAGATAATCTTGCATGATAGAATCCTCTGGTCGATTTCCATTGCGTATATACTGTTTTAGAGTGTAGAGATACCTAAAGAAAAATATGTTAAATAAATAAATACGGGCATATAGGACAACAATAATTTAAAAAATTGCTTGAATAAAAAAATTCCACGTACCTTTCAACATGATACATCCATCGATATTGTACCGGTCCGGCTAACTTAGCCTCGGTTGCAAGATGAACCGTCAGATGTATTATGATATCGAAGAATCACGGTGGGAAAACACGCTCAAGCTTGGAAAGTATCAATGAAATAGAATTTTCTAGATTCTCCAACGTCACAACATCCAGGGTTTTAGCGCACAATTCTCTAAAAAAGCAACAAAGGTCATTGATTAATAGACTAATCGATTCGGGAAGGGAAGTCCTAAGGGCTAATGGGAGAAGGTGCTCCATAATTACATGGTGATCATGACTTTTCAGCTCATCGATCTTGCCTTTCATAATTTTTATCTTCTTTCTAAATGATCCTGAGAAACCTGTGGGAACTTTCAAATCATGAAACACCTGCAGGAACCTTTTCTTCTCCGGTTGTGACATATGATATGCGGCATTGGTAAGTATAAACTTTCCTGGTTTACCCGCTATCGGTTTAGGATGCAATTCACTTCTAATTTCCCAGTCCTGAAGATCCTTCCGAGCACGGAGGCTGTCTTTCGATTTTCCGTCTTTACAAAGAAGCAAGTTGAGTACGTGCTCGGATACTCCCTTCTTTATGTGCATGACGTCCAGACAATGACGCACTAAATTTGTTGACCAGTACGGAAGCTCGTAGAAAATGCTTAACTTGTTCCAGTAGGGTGGTTTAACCTGTTTTGCCGGATCTATCCCAAAGGTCACATAATTGTAACCATCCCACTGAGTAGTCACGTCCTCTCCGAAAAATGAGGCTGGAGGCCTAAGAAGCTCCTGATGACCATTAAAGTGAGCAGCGTCTAACCTGTAGGGATATTCTGGTGGGAAGAAACGCCGATGACTGCAATAACAAACCTTCCTGCTAAAATTCAACCATTTCGATGTTATATATTGATGGAAACAAGGGCATACTTTGTAAGCATGTACAGACCGGCCTGATAGCGTTCCATACGTAAGAAAGTCATTAATTGTCCACATTAAAGCCGCACGCAGTGTGAAGGTTGTATCTGTGTTTGCATCGTAAGTCTCTACACCATCAATGAATTAAGATTTTAACTCATCGATCAGAGGTCGGAGATAGATGTCGATATTGTTTCCTGGTGAGTTTGGTCCGTCAATAAAAAGAGGCATCAGAAAGTAGGATTGATCCATAGCTAACCAAGGCGACAGATTATAAACTATCATTACAATGAGCCATGTGCTGTGGCTTCTAGCCATATAGTTGAATGGGCAGAAGCCATCACCAGTGAGTCCGAGCCTGACATTGTGAGGATCACCACTGAATATTTCATGCCTCCTATTGAAATCCTTCCATGCCGGTGAATCTCCAGGATGACTCATTTTTCCATCTTCACTTGGAGCAGCACAGTGATGCCAAATCATTACCTCGGCTGTTTTCTTGCACCTGAAAAGCCTCTGCAACCTCTGTTTTATAGGAAAGTACCGTGCTATCTTGACAGGTATATCAGGGTTCTTATCATATTCTTTCGGCTTATACCTGGCCCCTTCGCATGTTGAACACTCTTTCAAATTTGAATTCTCTTTCCGGTACAACACGCAATCTTTAGGACATGCATGAATCTTCTCACACTTCAGACCCAAATCAGACATCATCTTCTGGGCTTCGTACCAGCTGTCGGGCACGTTATTTCTGTTGGATATATGTATGCCCTAGAGGCCATTATTTGATAGTGGATGTATCGGTATGTGTATACATATATTCATAGGAAATTCTTGCTCGACATGATAGTATGTTATTTGGGTTTTCTTTATCTTGACATGTTCACTTGATCATACATATTACTCATTTGGTACATGTTGATAAAGTCCTTAGGATAATTGCTTGACTATTGGGATTATGATGCACATCATACTAGTGGGACAAGTGCAGTTTATAAGCATATCCTTAAAATGTTCCTAGTCGTGGGTGTATCAAGACGGGGAATCGATATTCCAGAGTAGACTAGCGTATATGTTTCTTGATCCATATGATGGGCGATGGATGATCCCATATCCATTGGTGTGGTGACACCAAAGATTGTATACGGGTGCTCAGTGGAGACTTGGTACACTAAACGGACTCGCCGAGAACTCCTACGTGGTAATATATCTATCGTAGGATAGCAGTTCTCAGGTGACACTGGTATAGGTTAGTCTGTAGATCCGAGATCATCATAGAGTCTTGTGTGTGCTCCCACTGTACTTTGATCTCCACCCTACCACGGCTCTACTGAGTCGTTCCAACAGGTGGATTTTGGGTACAGTTGTTCAGTTGATAAAACTGCACATTTGTATTACATTTTTCCTACCATTTTCATAATATTAAAGGACTTTATTATAATATATTATACATATGAGGGTTTATGTGTAAAAACACCATTTTCCATGTGTTAATATATTTTAATTATCATTTGGTAGGAAAATGTATGCAAATTAATCTATTGAACAAATCCTAGTAGAAATAAGCC
The DNA here is from genome assembly GCA_030015575.1 of Agapanthus africanus. Taxonomy (NCBI): domain Eukaryota; kingdom Viridiplantae; phylum Streptophyta; class Magnoliopsida; order Asparagales; family Amaryllidaceae; genus Agapanthus; species Agapanthus africanus. Next base: position 207,174,747 of record JASDDO010000004.1, on the reverse strand, counting down.
TACTAAATATTATTTGAGATTATTGTGCAGAATTTTCCAAGTTGTTATGCAGAATTTATCAAACAAATCAAGCTGTTGAAGAAATCTTGCCAAATTAAGAAGCAAAACTTGGAGACCAAGTCTGGAAGCAACCGAGAAAAGATTTTCAAATTCTGAAAGTGCCTAGGATTGACACATGTCACTAGAAGGAAGCCCAAGAAATTTGATCGAGAGATCCCCACCTTTGAGTGCGGATCCGCGGCCAAACCCACCCTTGGGCCACGGATCCGCCGCAATATTATGGAGTTGGAAGGAAAGATTTTGGGGCATGATTCTCTACTATATTTTACCAACTTTTGAAGCAAAAGATTCTGAATTTGCACTATAAAAAGGCACCGAGAGCCTCTTGGAAAAGCTATCAAGCCGACGCGATCACGAAGCTCCCGACGCTCACGCATCCAGGCTGATCATCGACTGTTCGACTACCTCCTTAGGAAAGATCGAGAAGCAACTAGTTGTAATCATTTTCTATGGATTAAAAGTGTAGTTTGAAGAAGTCGATTAATAAAGGTAGTTATTTTATTTAATTGTTTTTTTCATTATGTTTTCCCTCTCTTTCTTTTCATCTTCTTCTCCCAACATGCGCGAGTAATTCTCAGCTTGTTAGGGTTCGTAGGATTAGGGTAGGCTAATGGACGATGAAAATCACTAAACCCTTTTTAAGTCCTATAAAGTTTAGGAACTTTATCAAAAGAATCATTAACATCCTAATCGGGCGTGCTAGCAATTCTTTGCTAGTTCCGACCGCGATTAGCGTTAGATTAATGATTGTTTTGGTAAAGGCTAGATATGAACGGAGTTCCGTGTCGAGATAAGGGTTAAGAGTGGGATTCCTTTTCCCTCCAGAAACCCTAATCTACACGCATCACCGTCGTTCTAGTTCTAAATCTATTAGTTGATAAAAAGGGTAACTTTTAATTAATCGTCCATAACTACTAAATCCTAACGAACCCTACAAGCCCTCTTATTATATTAATTACATCTTTAAAATAATCTTGATCGATATTTTACATTCTTGTTTAACGGAGATCTAGAAATCTTTCTATAAAATTCTTTATCCCTCATCTCTTTCTCAACACATCTAAAGTAAAAGTAAAAGGTTCACGTTTCCCAGAGGACGACCCGTACTCACCTCGGTCTAGCTACGCGCGACACCGTTCTGATTGCGGTTACACTACAAAAAACACACTCTTTCGTAACAACCAAATGGCGCCGTTGCCGAGGATACGTACGTAATTTTTTATTTTTACTATTTGTGCTGAATTCTTAGACGAGTCATATCATTATTAACACAAAACTGCAAATTGCATATTTAACGATTCGTGCGTGAATTTTTGCAAGGAGATCTGGAGTCACAGAATTAAGGAGAACAGGAAACAGAGACATTTTTAGAGATCCAGAGGAGCACAGAAGGCTATACAAAAAATTTCATCAACTGTTCCTTCTGCCACGCGGCGGAACCGCGGCAAAAGTACCCCTTCTGCGGCGGAATCGCGGCAGGTTGGAGGAATTAGGGCTTCAATCTTCTCTGGTATCTTTCTTAACTCCTTCTCTCTCTCCCCAAATCCAATAAAATCTATTTTCTGCAGGATTCTTTGCAAAATTGCGCCGCTAAAAAAAAAGAAATCTTTTTGCAAAAGTTTTGTGATTGGTTTTGTTTTGCATATTTAATACGGACTCTAAGGGGCAAAGACCAAATCAAGATTAGGTGGGGATTTCATCACCCTTCCTAAGCCCCACAAATCACAAACCGAGTATATAGATCAACCCTTCATTAATTTAAAAAATATCTAGACCAGACTCTAAGGACTGTCGCGCTCAATAAGGACAGAGGAAGGTCGTGGGTAATCTATCGTTTATCCGCATTACTTTTGTAGTGCCTAGGCAAGTGTGACAAAGGCTAGTGGTTTTTAATTAGGCCCACGACGTGGTTCCTTCCCACTTACCTGGCACTTATCTGGCTACAAGGGTAGTACGGAGGCGGTAGAGGATTGATCCTGCGGCTTGTCCTTTGGAAGTCTAGGAGCGGTCTAGAGACTGACCTAGGTAACCTTAGTTCTAAGGTTGCTTGTGCATCTATGGGGTGATTTGTCTTGAGTCCCACTTTTTCAAAACAAGCCAATTTTAAATCACACACACGCTGCCACTTGCACTAAACCCGCTTAGTGCATGCTCGGCTGGACATGGGATCCTAGTGCCCGTCTTGTCCGCGTTTCTACTATCGACGCTGAAGTCGGTACTTCTTCATCTTCTTTTCCCCCACCACACACCACATCAACCGAGATGGACGGCACTCCATCAGAGTATAACACCACGCTGCCACCGCCCGAAGGTGCGCAGAACCCACCACGCATCTCTTTCCAAGAGAGATGCTATCCTATCCGTGGTCCTCTTCCTACTTGTCTATCTCTTCCACCACCTAACAGGGATAATTTCGAAATTAAACCCCACTACATCAATCTGCTGCCCAAATTTCACGGGCTTGAGTCGGAAGACGCGTACGTTTTCATCACCAAATTCGAAAACGTATGCGCAATGATGGGTACTTCACAATTGACCTTAGATGCTATGCGCTTATGTCTTCTCCCATTCACACTGTGCGACTTGGCAGAAAAATGGCTTTATAATACTGTCGCACACTCTATCGCTAATTGGGATGAATTCGTCGTAGCATTTCTTAAGAAGTTTTACCCAAATCATAAGACTGCACATGTTAGGAGCGAGATCAACCAGTTCACCCAGCTTCCCAATGAACCATTTTGGAAGTGCTTTGAACGTTTCAAAGATCTGCTTGTCCAATGCCCCCATCACGGAATACAAAGATGGGATTTATGTCGGATTATATATGAGGGCATTAATCCAGCGACAAAGCAGATGCTTGAAACAATGTGTCAATGCAATTTCATGTCTAAAGATGACGGTGAAGCATGGAAATATCTGGAAGACCTTGCTGAACACACGTTGCAGTGGGAAAGCGTAAGACCACCTTCAACTAAGGGAGGTATTCACCAGCTCGATGTTTCTATCGCAGTGAAAGCCGAAATGGCAGCAATACAGAAGAAACTCGATGCTATTGAAAACAAGTTCTCAACATTCTCCCTAAATCAGGTCACGCTTCCTAAGACTTTCTGTGGTTGCTGTTCGGATCCTTCACACTTAACGGAAGAATGTCCTATGAATGCATCGTTTCAAGCTAATGCTGCTTTTCAGCAGCGACCTAGAAATGATCCTTATTCTTCCACATATAATCAAGGATGGAGGAATCATCCTAACTTTGCTTGGAATCAAAACCAACAAAGTAATTATCAAAGACCTCCTCCACAGCAACCACAACCACAGAATCGGCCCCCCCTTTCAGTCACAAAATTTCCAAAATCCGGCCAACATTTCTACACCACAAGTGGCTGGTACTGACAACTCACTTGCACAAACTTTGGATATGTTCATGAAACAATCCATGCAAAATTCGGCTGAGATAAGGTCTTCTATTGATACCCTAACGAAAAACTCCTCCTCCCATGGTGAGAGTATTAAATCAATAGAAAACCAAATCGCACAGTTAAACGCCGCAATGAGTGCGAGAGAGAAAGAGAAACTCCCATCTCAACCCCTACCGAATCCTGGCCATTCACAAAGTCATAATGTGAATGCCATTACTACGTTGAGATCGGGGAGAGTGCTGAATAACCAAGTGGGTGAGCAATTTGATGATAGTGACACATTTGATACCCCTTCTTCTTCTTCTTCCCCTAATTCGTCTAGTCCCCCACCTTCATCCGAGCCTATTCTCTGTTTTCCCCAAGGCTCGAACATTTCGCCAAATCTATCTAAGTCGATGCCCACCCCAATTTTGGGATCGAATCCGTCGCCACAGTCTTCTCCACAAACGTTGGACCCAAAACTTATTGATCGAGCTCCATTTCCAAACCGATTAAGGGCCAACCGACCTAACCCGTAAATGGAGAAGATTGTGGAAATGTTTAAGCAAGTTAGCGTGAATATTCCTCTCCTAGATGCTATTCAACAAGTCCCATCTTATGCAAGAATCCTTAAAGACTTGTGCACTAGAAAGAAAAAAACTCAAGTGCCTAAAAAGGTTTTCATGACGAGTAATGTTAGCACAGCTTTTACCCAACAAACACCAAAGAAACGTAAGGACCCCGGCTGTCCTACAATCTCTATTTCTATTGGGGGTAAAAATATAAATCGTGCTTTACTCGATCTAGGCGCTAGCGTCAACTTGCTTCCTTATTCAGTATACGAGCAGTTAGGAATTGGAGAGTTAAAACCCGCCCATTGTACTCTCCAAATGGCTGACCGATCTATCACCAAACCTCGGGGAGAACTAGAGGATGTGTTAATTAAAGTCGGGGAATTCATATTTCCCGTGGACTTTATTGTTTTAGATACACAACATGTGGCAAACCCACGCAATCAAATCCCGGTGATACTTGGTCGACCCTTCCTAGCAACTTCTAACGCTGTGATTAATTGTCGTAACGGTTCTATGAACCTATCCTTCCGGAAAATGACAATTGAGCTTAATATTTACAAGCTAGGAAGTCAGCCATCAGAACCTTCTGCTCATTTGCTGGATGTTTGTTCCATCCACGAGATAGCTCCCGAAAGCTGCATGGATGAGGAACTTTGCTTTGATGTTCTCGACAACACTAATGAGACATCGTTTGATCTTGCACCAGTTCACAGTGAGGATATGTTCAATGAGTCCGACCTTGAGATTGAACCCGTTGACTCGTTGCAAAAGTCAGCAGCACTTTCCGAGTCAATATCTTATGCAAGTTTTGAACCTCTTAAGGAGTCCGAATATCATTCTGTTACCCCTCCTTCTATTGTCTCTCCACCAATTCTTAATCTCAAACCGCTACCTTCTCATCTTAAATATGCATATTTAGGAGAGAATGAGACTTTGCCAGTAATTATATCCGCTTCTCTAGCCATAGAGCAAGAGAATGCACTTTTGGCAGTGTTGAGATCGAATCGGCAAGCATTTGGTTGGACAATGGCCGACATCAAAGGGATTAGTCCCTTAATTGTTGAACATCACATACATCTGATGGATGAAGCCAAACCAACCCGAGACCCACAAAGACGGTTAAATCCGGTTATGAAGGAGGCGGTAAAGAAAGAAATCGTCAAGTGCCTTGATAGTGGAATAATTTACCCCATATCTGATAGCCAATGCGTAAGTCCAATTCATGTAGTCCCTAAAAAGTCTGGCATCACGGTCATCACTAATGAGGCTAATGAGTTAATCCAAACACGCACCCAAACTGGGTGGCGCGTATGTATCGATTACAGGAAACTCAATGCCGCGATGAGAAAAGATCACTTCCTTCTACCTTTCATTGACCAGATGTTGGAACGATTAGCGGGACACGAATACTACTGTTTCTTGGACGGATACTCTGGTTACAACCAGGTCCCCATCGCCGAAAAGGATCAAGATAAAACCACTTTTACTTGTCCTTTCGGAACTTTTTCTTATAGACGCATGCCCATTGGGTTATGCAACGCTCCCGCTACATTTCAGCGGTGTATGATGGGGATATTTTCAGATATGGTGGAAAATTTTCTAGAAATTTTTATGGACGATTTCTCCATTTTTGGGGACTCCTTTGAGGACTGCCTTTGTAATCTTGACGCTGTTCTTACCCGCTGTAAGGATAAGAACTTGAATTTTAATTGGGAAAAATACCATTTTATGGTCCAAGAAGGTATTGTACAAGGACATATAATTTCACGAAAAGGCATTGAGGTTGACAGAGCTAAAATAGATGTCATTCATAACCTCCCTCGTCCCAACTGCGTCAAAGATATACGATCCTTCCTTGGCCATGCAGGATTTTATAGGAGATTTATTAAGGACTTTAGCAAAATTGCTAGACCCTTAACCCTTCTATTGGCCAAGGACACTACTTTGCACTTCGATTCGGATTGTGAGGCTGCTTTTGAATCACTTAAAGAATCACTCACTACAGCCCCCGTTCTATCATCTCCGGATTGGAACCACTCGTTCGAGCTTATGTGTGACGCATCAGATTTTGCTATTGGTGCTGTCTTGGGATAGCATATTGATAAGATGCCATATGTAATTTACTATGCAAGTAGGACCTTGAATGATGCACAAATAAATTACACAACTACCGAGAATGAACTCTTGGCAGTTGTATTTGCATTAGAGAAGTTCAGGCCCTACTTGATTGGCTCGCCTATTGTGGTTTACACAGATCACTCCGCCCTACGACATCTTTTAACGAAGAAGGATGCAAAGGCCAGGCTAATACGTTGGATCCTATTGTTACAAGAATTTGATCTTGTTATCAAAGACAAGAGTGGATGTGAAAACGTAGTAGCCGACCATCTTTCACGCATCACTTCTTCGCCAACTGTGACCGTGCGGATAAATGACTCATTTCCCGACGAACAGCTCTTGAATGTATCCTACGAACCTTGGTTCGTAGATATCGTGAACTATCTTGCGACGGGACTTATACCTAGCGATTGGTCGAAACAAGACAAACTTCGATTTTTATCCCAAGTAAAATATTTTTACTGGGATGAACCATATCTATTCAAGTATTGTTCCGATCAAATCATTCGCAGGTGTGTCCCTAACGATGAATTCAAGAGCGTGTTATCATTTTGTCATGATCAGGCATGCGGCGGTCACTTTGGACCTCGAAAAACGGCGGAGAAAGTTTTGCAATGTGGCTTTTATTGGCCAACATTATTTAAAGATGCATTTGAACATTGCAAAACTTGTCCGCGATGTCAGCATTTGGGTCGGATTTCACGAAGGAACGAGATGCCGCTCCAACCTATATTGGTTGTGGAAATATTTGATGTTTGGGGTATTGATTTTATGGGCCCTTTTCCCAACTCCTTTGGGAATCTTTATATCTTGTTAGCAGTTGATTATGTCTCGAAGTGGGTGGAAGCTATACCGTGTAGCACTAATGACAACAAAGTTGTCATTAAGTTCCTTAAAGAAAACATCTTCTCGCGATTCGGACACCCTCGCGCTATCATTAGCGACAACGGGACACATTTCTGCAATAGGTCTTTCGAGACCTTGATGCGGAAATATTCAATCACTCACAAGCTTTCTACGCCCTATCATCCCTAAACAAGCGGGCAGGCTGAGATCTCAAATAGGCAGATCAAACAGATATTGGAGAAGACGGTTTCGAAAAACCGTAAAGATTGGTCAACCAAATTGACGGATGCTCTTTGGGCATTCCGCACCGCTTATAAGACCGATCTTGGTATGTCTCCATACCGACATGTGTTTGGGAAGGCATGCCACCTTCCTATCGAGATCGAACATAAGGCAATGTGGGCTATTAAAGAGCTTAATTTTGATCTTGATCATGCAGGCAGCTATCGGAAGCTGCAATTGAATGAGCTAAGCGAACCCCGCGATGAAGCTTACGATAATGCGGTGATAGTAAAGAACAGGACTAAAGTGTTCCACGATAAGAATCTTTTTAGAAAAACCTTCACATCGGGGCAACAAGTCCTTCTTTATGATTCACGTCTCCATCTTCATCCGGGTAAGCTTAAATCTCATTGGAAAGGACCTTTTGTGGTGCGGTATGTACACCCGCACGGGGCAGTTGAAGTCGAAAATTTGAAAAACGGTTCGATTTTTAAAGTAAATGGGTATAGATTAAAACCGTATTTTTCTGCTGACCCCACGGAGGAGCTCCTGTTTTTAGAGGAGCCGCTTTATCAAAACTAAATTTCCTCCGCCTCACCTCCATATTTTTTTTAACATTTTCTCATTTTAAGAATGGAGGTGAGTAAAAATGGATTTGATTGAATATCTGTGCGTGTCAAAGAATAAGTTTGGGGGAATTTTTCATTTAACTATTATTTTACCCCTTGTATCTCTCCCTTAGTATACAGGTCCATATTCTCAAAAGGCTACATCAGTGAGGACACTGCTGAAAACAGGTTTGGGGGGGAGGTTTGTATTCACTGAATTATCTTTGACACCGGGCATTAAAAATTTTTTTTTTAACAAAAGAATAGAAAGTGAAACATTACATCCAAAAGATAGGAATAGTTTAAGAAAACTAAGAAAATTAGAAGTTTTCTTATACGAACTAGTAATAAGTAGTTATGAGCTGTTGTCCCAAGGGTTAGTAAGATGAAGAAAGTCACTAATCTGAGGATAACAATAAGTCTGAAAAATAGTTTCTATTCTGGAAGCCAAACATTTTGAACGTTGATACCCTACTATATGCACTTACACACGTCTTGAAACTCGGGATAGTAGAGGATACCTTGAAATGCTCTTGTCTAAAAGCCAAAGTATGAAGGAAATAAAAAAAATGAAGAAAATATAAAAATGGTGAAAAGAAAAAAAAAATGAACACTGGTTTTGTTATCGCCAAGGCAACAATAAAAAAATATAGCGAGGGTGCCTCTTCACCTAGTGCCCTAAGGCCAACTGGTCTGGGAGTCACTGCTAAGCCTTAGGTGGTGCAAGACGAGGAAAATATTATCACCTAATCAGCAAGCACATAAGTAATCGGTCTATTAGTACCTCAAGAAGTATTAACGGTCGCATGAAAATGTGTGAGCAAATCTTAATATTCATTAAATTAAAAAGTACTAAGGCAGATGGACAAGAGTATGATAGCTTGAATTGAATTCTGCGAGTGTAGGGATGTTCTTTATACACACGTGGGGTTATATGATCAATGTTTGGATGAAAGGTAGGAATGAAGAATAAAGACGATGTTTTATTGAGGGATGATGCGATTTCTAACATTTTTTCATGACTATTAAGATAGGGCTCATGACAACTGAAAAGCTAGTATAGTTGGAAACTCTTCTTTTCAAGGCCTTTCTTTTATGGTTCTCATCTTTATATGTAAATTTCACCATCTTTCTTTTGTTATTGGATTTTGTGGGTGTAATCCGCTGAAAACCCTCAGGAGACAACACTCCTCCTACTAGGGACACCTAGAGGTTTAACGGCTTGTTGCACGTGCTCAGTGCAATCGTGTCTGCCAACGAAAATGTGCTTAGTTTTCTCGTCTTTTTTTTCTCCTCTTAAATAAACTAGTTTGCTCGGGACGATCAAAGATAAGTATGGGGGTATTTGTTCAGTTGATAAAACTGCACATTTGTATTACATTTTTCCTACCATTTTCATAATATTAAAGGACTTTATTATAATATATTATACATATGAGGGTTTATGTGTAAAAACACCATTTTCCATGTGTTAATATATTTTAATTATCATTTGGTAGGAAAATGTATGCAAATAAATCTATTGAACAAATCCTAATAAAAATAAGCCTACTAAATATTATTTGAGATTATTGTGCAGAATTTTCCAAGTTGTTATGCAGAATTTATCAAACAAATCAAGTTGTTGAAGAAATCTTACCAAATTAAGAAGCAAAACTTGGAGACCAAGTCTGGAAGCAACCGAGAAAAGATTTTCAGATTCTGAAGGTGCCTAGGATTGCCACATGTCACTAGAAGGAAGCCCAAGAAATTTGATCGAGAGATCCCCACCTTTGAGCGCGGATCCGCGGCCAAACACACCCTTGGGCCGCGGATCCGCCGCAATATTATGGAGTTGGAAGGAAAAATTTTGGGGCATGATTCTCTGCTATATTTTACCAACTTTTGAAGAAAAAGATTCTCGCTTTGCACTATAAAAAGGCACCGAGAGCCTCTTTGAAAAGCTATCAAGCCGACGCGATCACGAAGCTCCCGACGCTCACGCATCCAGGCTGATCATCGACTGTTCGACTATCTCCTTAGGAAAGATCGAGAAGCAACTAGTTGTAATCATTTTCTATGGATTAAAAGTTTAGTTTGAAGAAGTCGATTAATAAAGGTAGTTATTTTATTTAATTGTTTTTTTTCCATTATGTTTTCCCTCTCTTTCTTTTCATCTTCTTCTCCCAACATGCGCGAGTAATTCTCCGCTTGTTAGGGTTCGTAGGATTAGGGTAGGCTAATGGACGATGAAAATCACTAAACCCTTTTTAAGTCCTATAAAGTTTAGGAACTTTATCAAAAGAATCATTAACATCCTAATCGGGCGTGCTAGCAATTCTTTGCTAGTTCCGCCCGCGATTAGCGTTAGATTAATGATTGTTTTGGTAAAGGCTAGATATGAACGGAGTTCCGTGTCGAGATAAGGGTTAAGAGTGGGATTCCTTTTCCCTCCAGAAACCCTAATCTACACGCATCACCGTCGTTCTAGTTCTAAATCTATTAATGGATAAAAATGGTAACTTTTAATTAATCGTCCGTAACTACTAAATCCTAACGAACCCTACAAGCCCTCTCATTATATTAATTACATCTTTAAAATAATCTAGATCTATATTTTACATTCTTGTTTAACGGAGATCTAGAAATCTTTCTATAAAATTCTTTATCCCTCCTCTCTTTCTCAACACATCTAAAGTAAAAGGTTCACGTTTCCCAGAGGACGACCCGTACTCACCTCGGTCTAGCTACGCGCGACACCGTTCTGATTGCGGTTACACTACAAAAAACACACTCTTTCGTAACAACCAAGTCCCGAGGCACATGGAGGCAATGAGCGATAAGAAGGGTCTTGCCTCTCCCGGTATTGGGGGTTGATGTTGTGCTATGCTCGATTAGCTATAACAGGAACTCCCTGGCTGATGAGATTTACTGATAAGTGTTATCAGTAGTTTCTCGATCTATTATAGGCCTTATACCAGCATGAATTATTGAGTTATTGGGGTCGACGATACCATCCCTAGACTCAATATGCAGCATATCTAACGAAAAGACCGGACTGTACGGTAAATGTTGTTGATCAGTCGAAAATACTGCATCTTTAAACCGGAAATTTCCCTATCATTTGCACTCATCTAGAAGTGTTCGACATTCATATAGCACATATTAGCAAAACTGTCGTTAAATATCAGATTGCATGTGTTAGACTTTAAAACCGGCACTATAAGGGAAATTGACTGCATTTCATAGCATGGCATCATTCCTATATATCGCAACTTGTGTTCGAAGTCTGTGCAGGAAATTCCAAGAGATTGGTCAAAATAACACAACAAAGACTGCTAAAAAATACGCTAACTCAAGGATTTGGAATCTGGCAATAGTCTGAAAGGCATTAAGAGATTCAGCATATTAGAATGTACACTTGAAGTCACTTGAAGTCAACAGAAGAAGTATGAAGCCCTAGCTCAGCCAAGTGGCCGTGGAACCGCGGCCGGAGCCACTTTGGGCAGCGGTTCCGCGGCGGCTATGCCATGTCAGCACCCCTTCTCTGCACCAGAACTCCTCCCTCGGTGTGTACACCTCAGCAATACACTACATTTTCCAGATGTCTCTCGAACATTCTGCCAGTTCAGCAAACCTAGGGTTCTTAACTAAACACCCCAAGCTTTCTCAACAAGCTTCACCTAAACTCCATTAAGGACCTAGAACCTTCACCCTAACCTCCTAGCTTAGGGTAGAAGCTAATCCCCTAACTAACTACTTCTAGAAGCCTCTTCCTCTAACTAACTTTTGGAGGGAAATTCAAAATTCAAATTCCTAGAGCTAGGGTTTTGGAAACCTATAAAAGGGACCCAAGGCTCACTTGAAATGGCTAATCCTTGGTTTTTGAATCCTTATTTGTTCTTTAGTTCCTCAATTCAATTGTTGTGGTTGTTCTTCATCTTCAACCCAACAACAACCATCTCAAACCCTAACCCTAATCCAATCTAAGATCAAGAATTCAAGATCCTTTGAGTGCAAGCCAAGCAAGTCTTCAAGATCCTTTAGAAGCAGAACCGGACTTCAACGGAGCACGAGATCCAAGCGATCCAAGACTCAAGGAGCCGAGCGATGCTAGATTCGACGAGCGAAGTTCCTACCTCTTGTAATTCTTGAGAATTGTAACTACTTGTAGATGTAATAAAGGTGAAGATTCTTTAAACTTGCTTATTTTCAATTCAAGCATTATGATTCGTATTCAATTCTTGAATGTATTCTTCGTGATGATGCTTGAATAAAACTCTGCTCGTGGAGGAATCAAAACGATTGTAGAATGATGATGTTGATGAATCTTTAAACGTTTTTCTTAAGTCTTAAAACAATTGTAAATTCTTGAAAATCGATTGATCGATGATCTAGATCAATGCGAATGCGTTCTTGATTCCTTTCGCACGATCTAGAGATCAAAAATTGATCATTCGACTTTCAAGAAGCTATCTAGTGAATGTGATTCATCGAAAGGACAAAGGATAGGATGAGGAACCCTAATTCTTAGCAAGATCCATGATCCTCGATGAATCTACATCGATTTAGCATCAACTTGTTAATGGATAAGAAATCGTATTCTTAAATCTTCGTCACATCTACAATCTACTCGATTCCTACGAGCTTTACTTCAAATCTTGAAACCTAAATTGATTGGAATTCTCTCGATACTTGATTCTCGATGTTTATCATTTTCTTGATTCTTGATTAGAATAGTGATACTTGAAACTCATCGATAAAAATCTTGAATCATGTTTTCTTTTCCTTTCTATTAAATTTTCGATTCAAACAAAACAAAATATGAACGAATCGCGCAATCCCTATGGACGATCCGCACTTACTAACGCGCTACATCCGACACCGTTATTGATTGCGGTCAAATATTTTTGGTTATGAATTCTATTCATTTTCTAAACCGACAACGGAAAATAAGATCAATCAAATGGCGCCGTTGCCAGGGATCATTTGATTTACTTACACAATCGGAAAATCTCATTCAATCAAATGGCGCCGTTGCCGGGGATCGCGCGCTAATTCGTTCTATATTGAAATTTGAGTTGAAAGATTTATTCCATTATAATTTTTAGATCAAAATTCGCGCAAACACTAATACAAGTTGTTGTGATTTGTTGCGAGGAATTCTGGAAACTGTGGAGCAATTGAATTTTTTTTCAGAATTTTCCAGAGGACCAAGGGAGTCAAGATAAGCTCTCTGTAAAAACATTGTGCAGTGAGCAGTACATACGACCGCGATTCCGCGGTAAGGGACTTGTTGCGGCAGTTCCGCGCCTGGGAAGAAGCATCTCTGTGCAAAATTTTTTCTCTGGAACAGTACCAACGGGCGCGATTCCGCGGTCCTAGCAAGCATTTGCGGCGGTTCCGCGGCAAGGTGAAAGCCTCTCTGTACAATTTTGCTCTCAGGTGATCCCTAACTTTCTTTTCTCCTCCTCTGTCTGCTCCAATTAACATTTTTCTGCAGGCTTCTTTGCAAAAATCGCAGCGCCGCGCAAAATGCAAAATTAAATTGTGAGTGTTTTTGATTTTTGTGGTTGTTTGTATAATTAATACGGACATTAAGGGGCAACGACCAAATCCGGATTAGGTGGCGAGTTCATTACCCTTCCTAAGCCCTAAAAATCACAAAATTTGCATTCACATTTACCCTAATTAACTAAAAAAATATCTAGAGATGACTCTAAGGATCGTCGCGCTCACTTAGGACAAGAGAAGGCCGTGGGTAATTCATTGCTTATCTGCGTTTCTTTTGTGGTGTCTAAGGAAAGTGTGTCGAAGTCTAGTGGTTACTTAATTAGGCCCACTACTTACGTAGTGGAGAACCTCCCACTTACCTGGCACTTACCTGGCCACAGAAGAGACAAAGAGGCAGTGGAGGATTTATCATGCGTCTTGTCTTTTGGAAGTTAGGAGCGGTCTAGAGATTTGACCTAGGCGACCCCTAGAATTAGGGTTTTGTGTGTTGCATTTGTTGTGTTGCATCATTTTTTCAAAAAAAAATCCGTCCACTTTTCAAAACAAACACCGCATTCATTCATACCATGCTCCGGCCGCGGATCCGCGGCCGTTCTGGTGCTTTGGTGCATCAATTTTCTTGCACTGCTTTCTGTTGCCTTTAGGTATATTTCCTGATATGTTGAATCTCAAAATACTTTCTAGATTACTACCAGATCACAGGTCTTGGAGTTGGCGTATTTTTATCAGCACTTTTTCACAGATTTGGCTTTTCTCTTGGAATTTCCTGCACAGATTCTCGAAACAAGTGTTGCGCTATACAAAGATGATGCGATGCCATAATAAACACTCAATTTCCTTCAGAAATGTCGGTTTTAATATATAACACAAGTAATTTGGTATTTTACGGCTGTTTTGCTAATATGTGCTATATTAATACCGAACACCTCTAGATGAGTGCAAATAGTAGGGAAATTGATGTGTTAAAAATGCAATATTTTCCACTGATCAAATTCCCCCAAACTTATTTTCGGTCGTCTCGAGCGGACTGTTTTATTAAAAAGAGAAGGAGAAAATAAAGAAAGAAAAAAACTAATTAGCACACTTTCGTAGGCAACACGATTGCACTGAGCACGTGCAACAAGACTTTAAATATCTAGGTGTCCCTAGTAGGAGTGTTGTCTCCTGAGGATTTTCAGCGGATTGCACCCACAATATCCAATAATAAAAGGAAGACCGTGAAAGTTACATATAAAGATAAGAATTGTAAAAGAAAGACTTCAAAAATTAGGATTTCCAACTATGCTAGCTTTTCGGTTGCCATGAGCCCTATCTTAATAGTGATGAAAAAATGTTAGAAATCACATCATCCCTCAATAAAACATCGTCTTTATTCTTCATTCCTATCTTTCTTCCAAATATCGATCATATAACCCTACGTGTGTGTAAAGAACATCCCTACACCCGGAGAATTCAATTCAAGCATACTCTTGTCCATCTGCCTCAGTACTTTTTAATTAATGAATGTTTAGATGAATTTTCTCACACACTTTCAAGCGACCGTTAATACTTCTTGAGGTACTAACCGACCGATTACTCATGTGCTTGCTTATTTGGTGTTTTTCCTCGTCTTGCACCACCTAAGGCTTAGCAGTGACTCCCAGACCAGTTGGTCTAAGACACTGGGTGATGAAGCACCCTCGCTATATTTTTTTATTGCTGCCTTGGCGATAAAAAAACCAGTGTTCATTTTTTGCTTCACCATTTTATATTTTCTTCATTTTTTTTTCCTTCATACTTTGGCTTTTAGACAAGAGTATTTCAAGATATCCTCTACTATCCCGAGTTTCAAGACGTGTGTAAGTGCGAATAGTAGGGTGTCAACGTTCAAAATGTTTTGGCTTCCAGAATAGGAACTATTTTTCAGACTTATTTTTATCCTCAGATTAGTGACTTCCTTCATCTTACTAACCCTTGGGACAACGGCTCATAACTACTTATTACTAGTTCGTATAAGAAAACTTCTAATTTTCTTGGTTTTCTTAAATTTTTCCAATCTTTTGGATGTAATTTTTCACTATCTAATCTTTTATTATCTTATTTATGTACAAAAATATATTTTTTTTTTGAATTTTTTTAAATTTTTATAGGTTTTAAAATGTTTTGTGCTTAAGCAAAGTATGATGCAAATGATGCGAAAATAAGTACAAACCTCCCCCAAACTTGTTTTCAACAGTGTCCTCACTGTTGCCTTCTGCTATATCTCGAAAACTTGTAAGCCAGGGAGGAAATTTATTAATGGAGGCAAAATATTTAAGTGAAAATCCTCCCCCAAACTTATTTTTGGCTCATCATTTTGTGTAAAAAATTTTCTTATCAAGAGCCAGATTATAACCCCCCAAACTTGATTAAGCCATGTTAATCTTTGAAAATCACAATAGGGGGTCAAGAATCATTGGTCGATGCCAAGCTTTGCAAAGACCGAAAGTTAACACCAACCATTCGAAGATTTTATCAATGTAGTGCTCTGGTTGGTGGCAGAAGAAGTGGGGAAAGGGTAAGTGGTGGAATAGAATGTGTGTGCGTCTTGTTTTGGAGAGACGATGCAGTGTATGCGATGGATTACTCGCATTCTTTTTACAGTTCAGAAGAAGGGGTAGAGGTTCAATTTCATTGTTTGGGATATGATTCATCTCAACACCCGTGTCATTCAAAAATGCGAGTTCATCAGTGAAGATTTCCTCAAAAGTTCCATCAATACCCCGGAGAATAATGTCATCACAAAGCACGGGGTGATCATCAGACTCTAAAAGCAGTTCACAATCGGTGTTAGTTGTTGACCAGGACAACTCGGTGGAAGAGTCCGTATGTGTATGATACATAGTTGGG
Organism: Agapanthus africanus; assembly: GCA_030015575.1. Classification (NCBI taxonomy): domain Eukaryota; kingdom Viridiplantae; phylum Streptophyta; class Magnoliopsida; order Asparagales; family Amaryllidaceae; genus Agapanthus; species Agapanthus africanus. The sequence continues at coordinate 207,158,559 of JASDDO010000004.1, read as the reverse complement.
TCAAACAACAACGTATAAAAAGAGTCAAGATCAGTATCATGAGGATCTTCAAATTCGTTGCCGTCGACATCCATTAAGTCGACAGAACAGACCTGCGGTTCGGAGGGTACACTTCCCAACCTGTAAATATTCAGCTCAATTGACCTATTCCCGAAGGATAGGGTCATAGAACCATTACGACAGTTGATGATAGCATTGGAAGTGGCCAAAAAGGGGTGACCTAAAATCACCGGAATTTGATTCCGTGGGTACTCTACAGGCTGTGTATCAATTACAATAAAGTCCACAGGGAATACAAATTCCCCAATTTTTATTAACATATCCTCCAGTTCACCCCTAGGTTTGGTGATAGACCGGTCAGCCATCTGGATAGTGCAAGGAGCTGGTTTCAACTCTCCGATCCCTAACTGCTCACAGACTAAGAAAGGAAGCAGGTTAACACTTGCGCCAAGGTCGAGTTGAGCACGGTTGATGTGTTTCTCCCCAATAGAAATGGAAATCGTAGGATAGCCAGGATCCTTACGTTTCCTCGGTAATTGTTAGGGAAATGCCGTGTCTACAGTTTTTGCCATGAATATCTTCTTGGGCACTTGAGTCTTCCTCTTTCTAGTGCACAAGTCTTTAAGAACTTTCGCATATGCGGGGACTTGTTGGATAGCATCTAGAAGAGGGATATTGATGTTAACCAGTTTAAACATTTTAATGATCTTCTCCATTTGTGGACTCAGTGTGTTTCCCCTTAACCGATTCGGGTAAGGAGCTTGGGCAATAAGGTCGGGATCCAACACTGGAGAAGATAGTGTGGGTGGAAACGATCTAAGAATAGGAGTGGGGATCGTTTTTGGTGGACTAGAAGAGGTGGGCTGAGGTGTCGAGCCTAAAGGAAAACGGAGAATAGGCTCGTGAGAAGGCGGTGGGGTAGAAGAACAAGGATCAGAAGTAGAAGTGTGTGTGTGAGGAAAGGTTTCAGCCGGGGTGTTATTGATAGATTTCTCTGTATCATCAATCTCTTTCCCAACATGATTATTCAGCACTCTTCCTGATCTCAACATTGTGATGGCATTTACATTGTAATCCCTAGGATTCGGTAGGGGTTGAGACGGAAGTTTCCCTTTTTCTCTCGCACTCATTTCGGCTTTTAGTCGTGCAATTTCTTCTTCCATCGATTTTATAGTCTCATTTTGAGAGACAGTATTTCTTTTCATGTCATCGACAGAAGACTTCATTTCAGCCGACACTTGCATGATATTTGTTAGGACCAAATTCATGTATTGCGCAAATGAAGAGGATTCATCAACCCCGGTCAACTGCAAAGGACTCGACGGTGCAGGTGTGTTGACCAGATTTTGGAAGTTTTGTGCTTGGAAGGGGTGCTGACTCAATTGAAGTGGTTGCTGTTGTGGTGGAGGGACCCTTTGGAAATTGTTTTGGTTTGGAACCGTGTTTTGATTTTGTGATTGGTTCCAAGCAAGGTTAGGGTGATTCCTCCAACCCTGATTATATGTGGAAGAAAATGGATCGTTTCTAGGTCTTTGAAAAGCAGCATTGGTATGCTCATGACTTTGAAACGGAGAATTTAGTGGACATTCTTCCGTCAAATGAGAAGGATCAGAACAGCATCCACATACAGTTTTGGAGAGTGACATTTGATTTAGGGAATTTGTTTTCCATAGTCTCGAATTTCTTGTGTATAGCTGAAATGTCAGCTCTAACTCCTATGGTAACTTCCGATTGGTTATTGCCACCCCTAAACGATTGACTCTCCCACTGTAAAGATTTTTCAGCGAAATCTTCTAAGTATTTCCAAGCTTTCCCATCGTCTTTGGTCATAAAATTGCATTGACACATGGCTTCAAGGCTATGTTTAGTGGTAGGGTTACTGCCCTCATATATGATTCGGCACGGATCCCATCTAGGGATTCCGTGATGTGACATTGAACCAACAGATCCTTGAAGCGGTCAAGACATTTCGAAAATGGTTCATTTGGAAGCTGGGTGAATTGATTTATTTCGCTACGGACTCTAGCTGTCTTGTGATTAGGGTAGAATTTCATAAGGAATGCTGCAACGAATTCTTCCCAATTCGTAATGGAATGTGCGGTAGTGTTATACAGCCACTTCTCAGATTTATCGCACAAGGTAAATGGATGAAGACGTAGACGCATAGCATCCACAGAAAGTTGTGACGTACCCATCATTGCGCATACATTTTCGAATTTGGTGATAAAGACATATGCGTCTTCAGACTCGAGACCGTGGTATTTTGGTAGAAGGTTGATGTATTGGGGTTTAATCTCAAAATTATCCCCGTTGGCTGGTGGAATGGATAGACATGTCGAAAGAGGACCTCGCATTGGATAGCACCTCTCTTGGAGAGAGATGCGGGGTGGATTATGCGCACCAACGGACGGCGGCAGATTAGTGGTAAATAAGTTCAATGGAGAATCGTCCATCGAAGTGGGTGTGGTGGTGGGTAAAGAAGAGGTAATGTAGAAATACCGACTTTGGGGTCGATCGGGGGAAAACGCGGACAAGACGGGCACTAGAATCCCGTGTCCAGCCTATCTTGCACTAAAAGGTTTAGTACAAGTGGCAGCGTTAAGATAATTAGGGGAAAGATAAAGTTGGTGTTTGTTTTGAAAAAGAATACGGATTTTTTGAAAAAATGATGCAAATCACAACAAATGCACAAGCAACCTTAAGTCTAGTGGTCACCAACTTCAAGGCTCTAGACCGCTCCTAACTGCCAAAAGACAAGTCGCAGGATCAATCCTCCACTGCCTCTTTGTCTCTCCTGTGGCCAGGTAAGTGACAGGTAAGTGGGAGGTTCTCCACTACGTAAGTAGTGGGCCTAATTAAGTAACCACTTGCCTTGGACACACTTGCCTTAGACACCACAAAAGAAACGCGGATAAGCAATGAATTATCAACGGCCTTCTTCTGTCCTAAGTGAGCGCGACGGTCCTTAGAGTCATGTCTAGATTTCTTTTAGTTAATGAGGGTAATGTGGATGCAAGTATGTGATTTTCGGGGCTTAGGAAGGGTAATGAACTCCCCACCTAATCTGAATTTGGTCGTGCCCCTTAAATTCCGTATTAATATGCAAACAACCAAGAATCAAAACACGCACAATTTTTATTGCTTTTGCGGCGCTGCGAATTATTTGCAAAGAAACCTGCAGAAAATGGTTATTGGAGTAGACAGAGGAGGAGATAAGAAAGTCAAGAAGTCACCTGAGAATTTTCGTACAGAGACCAAGAAAGGCCGCCGCGGATCCGCCGCGGGAGGTAGGTATTTGCCGTGGAAACGCGGTCTAAAGAGGTGATCACTGCACAAATTTTCTAGGCACTGCTTCTGTTCACCCCCTGAGTCCTCTGGAATACTCCAAAAAAATTTCCAATTGCACAGTAGATTCCGGATTTCCTCGCAACAAATCACAACAACACGTTCAGTGTTTGTGCGAATTTAGATCTAAAAATATATATGGAATAAATTTTTCAGCTCAAATTTCAAAAAGGAACGAATTAGCGCACTATCCCCGGCAACGGAGCCATTTGATTGATACGAATTTCCGGTGTGTATATAGAAAATGTATAGAAATCACAACCAAAAATATTTTGACCGCAATCAATAACGGTGTCGATTGTAGCGCGTTAGCGAGTGCGGATCGTCCACAGGGAAAGTGTAATCCATTCGTAATTCGAATTAGATGAATTGAAAATTAAAGAAAAGAGAAGACAATTCAATTCAAGATTTTAAAGTGAATTCAAGAATCATCTAGATCTAAATCTAATTAACAAGAAAACATTAAAAAATGAAGAATCAAGAAGTGTTGATATCCAATCCAATAATCAAGAATCGAAGTGAGGCTCGTAAGAATCGATCGAATCTATAGACGTGATGAAATCTATTGATTGCGTATTCTTATCCATTAATGATTTGATACTAGATCGATGTCGATTAATCGAGGTTTAAGGATCTTTCGAAGAAACTAGGGTTTCTTCATCTCATCCTTTGTCCTTTCGATGAATCTCATTCAAATTCTAGCCTCGAATAAATTCAAGAATCGATCGTGGATCACTAATTAAGAGCGAACACAATCAAGAAAGCATCGCTCGAAACTAGGTTGCCGATTCATCAATTTAAACGAGTTTACAAAACTTATAGGATTTAAGAATCGTTTCAAGATTTGTATCATCATCTATTGATTCTCTCGACTCAGAATTGAGATCGAATCATGATGCAAGAATGTAAAGAAAGCAAGATATAGAAATTTCACCTTTATTTATCAACAATTTTGTTACAATTCTCTCAAGATCTATAAGAAGAAAGAACTTGATCGTCGATTTCGGCTTCATTCATCTCCTTGAGTCGCGGATCTCCTTGGATCACTTGCTCCGATGAAGTCCAGCGTCGCTTTCTAAAGGATTGAAGGCTTCATGCTTGATTTGGTACTCGGAGTTCTTGATTTTTGGCTTTTGATTTTGAATTGGGGATTAGGGTTTAAATGCACAAGTTGTGTCACTCAACTTGTGGGTGAATTGATGGAAGGATCAACAACCTTAGAAGTGAAGCCTTAGGGTTCCTTTTATAGCCTTCACTAGCTTTGGCTTCCTTTAGAAGCTATGTTTAGTTTAGCTTCCCTTGTAAGCTAGGTAGTTAGGTAGAAGCTTCTAGAGGTAGTTATTTGAGAAGCTTGGACATTTTTAGCTTGATCAAGGAGCCTTGCTGATCTGGAAGAAGATTCTGGAGAATTTTGGAATTTGCAGTGGCTTGAAGAGGTGTGGGACTTGAAAGAAGAATACTGCAGAAGATTTCAGGTGGCGTCCCCCCCACGTGGCCGCGGATCCGCCGCGCATACCATGCTCCGACCGCGGATCCGCGGCCGTTCTGGTGCCTTGGTGCATCAATTTTCTTGCACTGCTTTCTGTTGGCTTTAGGTATATTTCTTGATATGTTGAATCTCAAAATTCTTTCTAGATTACTACCAGATCACAGGTCTTGGAGTTGGCGTATTTTTATCAGCACTTTTTCACAGATTTGGCTATTCTACTGGAATTTCCTGCACAGATTCTCGAAACAAGTGTTGCGCTATACAAAGATGATGCGATGCCATAATAAACACTCAATTTCCCTCAGAAATGTCGGTTTTAATATATAACACAAGTAATTTGGTATTTTACGGCTGTTTTGCTAATATGTGCTATATTAATACCGAACACCTCTAGATGAGTGCAAATAGTAGGGAAATTGATGTGTTAAAAATGCAATATTTTCGACGGATCAAATTCCCCCAAACTTATTTTTGGTCGTCTCGAGCGAACCGTTTTATTAAAAAGAGAAGGAGAAAATAAAGAAAGAAAAAAACTAATTAGCACACTTTCGTAGGCAACACGATTGCACTGAGCACGTGCAACTAGCCTTTAAACCTCTAGGTGTCCCTAGTAGGAGTGTTGTCTCCTGAGGATTTTCAGCGGATTGCACCCACAAAATCCAATAATAAAAGGAAGACCGTGAAAGTTACATATAAAGATAAGAATTGTAAAAGAAACACTTCGAAAATTAGGGTTCCCAACTATGCTAGCTTTTCGGTTGTCATGAGCCCTATCTTAATAGTGATGAAAAAATGTTAGAAATCACATTATCCCTCAATAAAACATCGTCTTTATTCTTCATTCCTATCTTTCTTCCAAACATCGATCATATAACCCTACGTGTGTGTAAAGAACATCCCTACACCCGGAGAATTCAATTCAAGCTATCATACTCTAGTCCATCTGCCTCAGTACTTTTTAATTAATGAATGTTTAGATGAATTTGCTCACACACTTTCAAGCGACCGTTAATACTTCTTGAGGTAATAACCAACCGATTACTCATGTGCTTGCTTATTTGGTGTTTTTCCTCGTCTTGCACCACCAAAGGCTTAGCAGTGACTCCCAGACCAGTTGGTCTAAGACACTGGGTGATGAAGCACCCTCGCTATATTTTTTTATTGCTGCCTTGGCGATAAAAAAACCAGTGTTCATTTTTTGCTTCACCATTTTATATTTTCTTCATTTTTTTTATTTCCTTCATACTTTGGCTTTTAGACAAGAGTATTTCAAGGTATACTTTACTATCCCGAGTTTCAAGACGTGTGTAAGTGCGAATAGTAGGGTGTCAACGTTCAAAATGTTTGGCTTTCAGAATAGAAACTATTTTTCAGACTTATTTTTATCCTCAGATTAGTGATTTCCTTCATCTTACTAACCCTTGGGACAACGGCTCATAACTACTTATTACTAGTTCGTATAAGAAAACTTCTAATTTTCTTGGTTTTCTTAAATTTTTCCAATCTTTTGGATGTAATTTTTCACTATCTAATCTTTTATTATCTTATTTATGTACAAAAATATATATATTTTTTAAATTTTTTAAAATTTTATAGGTTTTAAAATGTTTTGTGCTTAAGCAAAGTATGATACAAATGATGCGAAAATAAGCACAAACCTCCCCCAAACTTGTTTTCAACAGTGTCCTCACTGTTGCCTTCTGCTATATCTCGAAAACTTATAAGCCTGGGAGGAAATTTATTAATGGAGGCAAAATATTTAAGTGAAAATCCTCCCCCAAACTTATTTTTGGCTCATCATTTTGTGTAAAAAATTTTCTTATCAAGAGCCAGATTATACCCCCCCCCAAACTTGAATTAAACCATGTTAATCTTTGAAAATCACAATAGGGGGTCAAGAATCATTGGTCGATGCCAAGCTTTGCAAAGACCGAAAGTTAACACCAACCATTCGAAGATTTTATCAATGTAGTGCTCTGGTTGGTGGCAGAAGAAGTGGGGAAAGGGTAAGTGGTGGAATAGAATGTGTGTGCGTCTTGTTTTGGAGAGACGATGCAGTGTATGTGATGGATTACTCGCATTCTTTTTACAGTTCAGAAGAAGGGGTAGAGGTTCAATTTCATTGTTTGGGATATGATTCATCTCAACACCCGTGTCATTCAAAAATGCGAGTTCATCAGCGAAGATTCCCTCAAAAGTTCCATCAATACCCCGGAGAATAATGTCATCACAAAGCACGGGGTGATCATCAGACTCTAAAAGCTGTTCAGAATCGGTGTTAGTTGTTGACCCGGACAACTCGGTGGAAGAGTCCGTATGTGTATGATACATAGTTGGGTCAAACAACAACGTATAAAAAGAGTCAAGATCAGTATCATGAGGATCGTCAAATTCGTTGCCGTCGACATCCATTAAGTCGACAGAACAGACCTGAGCAGTAGGTTCGGAGGGTACACTTCCCAACCTGTAAATATTCAGCTCAATTGACCTATTCCCGAAGGATAGGGTCATAGAGCCATTACGACAGTTGATGATAGCATTGGAAGTGGCCAAAAAGGGGTGACCTAAAATCACCGGAATTTGATTCCGTGGGTACTCTACAGACTGTGTATCAATTACAATAAAGTCCACAGGGAATACAAATTCCCCAATTTTTATTAACACATCCTCCAGTTCACCCCTAGGTTTGGTGATAGACCGGTCAGCCATCTGGAGAGTGCAAGGAGCTGGTTTCAACTCTCCGATCCCTAACTGCTCACAGACTGAGAAAGGAAGCAGGTTAACACTTGTGCCAAGGTCGAGTTGAGCACGGTTGATGTGTTTCTCCCCAATAGAAATGGAAATCGTAGGATATCCAGGATCCTTACGTTTCCTCGGTAATTGTTGGGGAAAGGCCGTGTCTACAGTTTTTTCCATGAATATCTTCTTGGGCACTTGAGTCTTCCTCTTTCTAGTGCACAAGTCTTTAAGAACTTTCGCATACGCGGGGACTTGTTGGATAGCATCCAGAAGAGGGATGTTGATGTTAACCTCTTTAAACATTTCAATGATCTTCTCTATTTATGGACTCAGTGTGTTTCCCCTTAACCGATTCGGGTAAGGAGCTTTGGCAATACGGTCGGGATCCAACACTGGAGAAGATAGTGTGGGTGGAAATGATCTAAGAATAGGAGTGGGGATCGTTTTTGGTGGACTAGAAGAGGTGGGCTGAGGTGTCGAGCCTAGAGGAAAACGGAGAATAGGCTCGTGAGAAGGCGGTGGGGTAGAAGAACAAGGATAAGAAGTAGAAGTGTGTGTGTGAGGAAAGGTTTCAGCCGGGGTGTTATTGATAGATTTCTCAGTAGCATCAATCTCTTCCGCAACATGATTATTCAGCACTCTTCCTGATCTCAACATTGTGATGGCATTTACATTGTAATCCCCAGGATTCGGTAGGGGTTGAGACGAAAGTTTCCCTTTTTCTCCCGCACTCATTTCGGATTTTAGTCGTGCAATTTCTTCTTCCATCGATTTTATAGTCTCATTTTGAGAGACCGTATTTCTTTTCATGTCATCGACAGAAGACTTCATTTCAGCCGACACTTGCATGATATTTGTTAGGACCAAATTCATGTATTGCGCAAATGAAGAGGATTCATCAACCCCGGTCAACTGCAAAGGACTCGACGGTGCAGGTGTGTTGACCGGATTTTGGAAGTTTTGTGCTTGGAAGGGGTGCTGACTCAATTGAAGTGGTTCCTGTTGTGGTGGAGGGACCCTTTGGAAATTGTTTTGGTTTGGAACAGTGTTTTGATTTTGTGATTGGTTCCAAGCAAGGTTAGGGTGATTCCTCCAACCCTGATTATATGTGGAAAAAAATGGATCGTTTCTAGGTCTTTGAAAAGAAGCATTGGTATGCTCATGACCTTGAAACGGAGAATTTAGTGGACATTCTTCCGTCAAATGAGAAGGATCAGAACAGCATCCACATACAGTTTTGGAGAGTAACATTTGATTTAGGGAATTTGTTTTCCATTGTCTCGAATTTCTTGTGTATAGCTGAAATGTCAGCTCTAACTCCTATGGAAACTTCCGATTGGTTATTGCCACCCCTAAACGATTGACTCTCCCACTGTAAAGATTTTTCAGCGAAATCTTCTAAGTATTTCCAAGCTTCCCCATCGTCTTTGGTCATAAAATTGCCTTGACACATGGCTTCAAGGCTATGTTTAGTGGTAGGGTTACTGCCCTCATATATGATTCGGCACAGATCCCATCTAGGGATTCCGTGATGTGGACATTGAACCAACAGATCCTTGAAGCGGTCAAGACATTTCGAAAAAGGTTCATTTGGAAGCTGGGTGAATTGATTTATTTCGCTACGGACTCTAGCTGTCTTGTGATTAGGGTAGAATTTCGTAAGGAATGCTGCAACGAATTCTTCCCAATTCGTAATGGAATGTGCGGTAGTGTTATACAGCCACTTCTCAGATTTATCGCACAAGGTAAATGGAAGAAGACGTAGACGCATAGCATCCACAGAAAGTTGTGACGTACCCATCATTGTGCATACATTTTCAAATTTGGTGATAAAGACATATGCGTCTTCAGACTCGAGACCGTGGTATATTGGTAGAAGGTTGATGTATTGGGGTGTAATCTCAAAATTATCCCCGTTGGCTGGTAGAATGGATAGACATGTCGAAAGAGGACCTCGCATGGGATAGCACCTCTCTTGGAGAGAGATGCGGGGTGGATTCTGCGCAACAACGGACGGCGGAAGATTAGTGGTAAAGAAGTTCGATGGAGAATCGTCCATCGAAGTGGGTGTGGTGGTGGGTAAAGAAGAGGTAAATGTTTAAATACCGACTTTGGGGTCGATCGGGGGAAAACGCGGACAAGACGGGCACTAGAATCCAGTGTCCAACCTATCTTGCACTAAAAGGTTTAGTACAAGTGGCAGCGTTAAGATAATTAGGGGAAAGATAAAGTTGGTGTTTGTTTTGAAAAAGAATACGGATTTTTTGAAAAAATGATGCAAATCACAACAAATTCACAAGCAACCTTAAGTCTAGTGGTCACCTAGGTCAAGGCTCTAGACCGCACCTAACTGCCAAAAGACAAGTCGCAGGATCAATCCTCCACTGCCTCTTTGTCTCTCCTGTGGCCAGGTAAGTGACAGGTAAGTGGGAGGTTCTCCACTACGTAAGTAGTGGGCCTAATTAAGTAACCACTTGCCTTGGACACACTTGCCTTAGACACCACAAAAGAAACGCGGATAAGCAATGAATTATCAACGGCCTTCTTCTGTCCTAAGTGAGCGCGACGGTCCTTAGAGTCATGTCTAGATTTCTTTTAGTTAATGAGGGTAATGTGGATGCAAGTATGTGATTTTCGGGGCTTAGGAAGGGTAATGAACTCCCCACCTAATCTGAATTTGGTCGTGCCCCTTAAATTCCGTATTAATATGCAAACAACCAAGAATCAAAACACGCACAATTTTTATTGCTTTTGCGGCGCTGCGAATTATTTGCAAAGAAACCTGCAGAAAATGGTTATTGGAGTAGACAGAGGAGGAGATAAGAAAGTCAAGAAGTCACCTGAGAATTTTCGTACAGAGACCAAGAAAGGCCGCCGCGGATCCGCCGCGGGAGGTAGGTATTTGCCGTGGAAACGCGGTCTAAAGAGGTGATCACTGCACAAATTTTCTAGGCACTGCTTCTGTTCACCCCCTGAGTCCTCTGGAATACTCCAAAAAAATTTCCAATTGCACAGTAGATTCCGGATTTCCTCGCAACAAATCACAACAACACGTTCAGTGTTTGTGCGAATTTAGATCTAAAAATATATATGGAATAAATTTTTCAGCTCAAATTTCAAAAAGGAACGAATTAGCGCACTATCCCCGGCAACGGAGCCATTTGATTGATACGAATTTCCGGTGTGTATATAGAAAATGTATAGAAATCACAACCAAAAATATTTTGACCGCAATCAATAACGGTGTCGATTGTAGCGCGTTAGCGAGTGCGGATCGTCCACAGGGAAAGTGTAATCCATTCGTAATTCGAATTAGATGAATTGAAAATTAAAGAAAAGAGAAGACAATTCAATTCAAGATTTTAAAGTGAATTCAAGAATCATCTAGATCTAAATCTAATTAACAAGAAAACATTAAAAAATGAAGAATCAAGAAGTGTTGATATCCAATCCAATAATCAAGAATCGAAGTGAGGCTCGTAAGAATCGATCGAATCTATAGACGTGATGAAATCTATTGATTGCGTATTCTTATCCATTAATGATTTGATACTAGATCGATGTCGATTAATCGAGGTTTAAGGATCTTTCGAAGAAACTAGGGTTTCTTCATCTCATCCTTTGTCCTTTCGATGAATCTCATTCAAATTCTAGCCTCGAATAAATTCAAGAATCGATCGTGGATCACTAATTAAGAGCGAACACAATCAAGAAAGCATCGCTCGAAACTAGGTTGCCGATTCATCAATTTAAACGAGTTTACAAAACTTATAGGATTTAAGAATCGTTTCAAGATTTGTATCATCATCTATTGATTCTCTCGACTCAGAATTGAGATCGAATCATGATGCAAGAATGTAAAGAAAGCAAGATATAGAAATTTCACCTTTATTTATCAACAATTTTGTTACAATTCTCTCAAGATCTATAAGAAGAAAGAACTTGATCGTCGATTTCGGCTTCATTCATCTCCTTGAGTCGCGGATCTCCTTGGATCACTTGCTCCGATGAAGTCCAGCGTCGCTTTCTAAAGGATTGAAGGCTTCATGCTTGATTTGGTACTCGGAGTTCTTGATTTTTGGCTTTTGATTTTGAATTGGGGATTAGGGTTTAAATGCACAAGTTGTGTCACTCAACTTGTGGGTGAATTGATGGAAGGATCAACAACCTTAGAAGTGAAGCCTTAGGGTTCCTTTTATAGCCTTCACTAGCTTTGGCTTCCTTTAGAAGCTATGTTTAGTTTAGCTTCCCTTGTAAGCTAGGTAGTTAGGTAGAAGCTTCTAGAGGTAGTTATTTGAGAAGCTTGGACATTTTTAGCTTGATCAAGGAGCCTTGCTGATCTGGAAGAAGATTCTGGAGAATTCTGGAATTTGCAGTGGCTTGAAGAGGTGTGGGACTTGAAAGAAGAATACTGCAGAAGATTTCAGGTGGCGTCCCCCCCACGTGGCCGCGGATCCGCCGCGCATACCATGCTCCGACCGCGGATCCGCGGCCGTTCTGGTGCTTTGGTGCATCAATTTTCTTGCACTGCTTTCTGTTGGCTTTAGGTATATTTCTTGATATGTTGAATCTCAAAATTCTTTCTAGATTACTACCAGATCACAGGTCTTGGAGTTGGCGTATTTTTATCAGCACTTTTTCACAGATTTGGCTATTCTACTGGAATTTCCTGCACAGATTCTCGAAACAAGTGTTGCGCTATACAAAGATGATGCGATGCCATAATAAACACTCAATTTCCCTCAGAAATGTCGGTTTTAATATATAACACAAGTAATTTGGTATTTTACGGCTGTTTTGCTAATATGTGCTATATTAATACCGAACACCTCTAGATGAGTGCAAATAGTAGGGAAATTGATGTGTTAAAAATGCAATATTTTCGACGGATCAAATTCCCCCAAACTTATTTTTGGTCGTCTCGAGCGAACCGTTTTATTAAAAAGAGAAGGAGAAAATAAAGAAAGAAAAAAACTAATTAGCACACTTTCGTAGGCAACACGATTGCACTGAGCACGTGCAACTAGCCTTTAAACCTCTAGGTGTCCCTAGTAGGAGTGTTGTCTCCTGAGGATTTTCAGCGGATTGCACCCACAAAATCCAATAATAAAAGGAAGACCGTGAAAGTTACATATAAAGATAAGAATTGTAAAAGAAACACTTCGAAAATTAGGGTTCCCAACTATGCTAGCTTTTCGGTTGTCATGAGCCCTATCTTAATAGTGATGAAAAAATGTTAGAAATCACATTATCCCTCAATAAAACATCGTCTTTATTCTTCATTCCTATCTTTCTTCCAAACATCGATCATATAACCCTACGTGTGTGTAAAGAACATCCCTACACCCGGAGAATTCAATTCAAGCTATCATACTCTAGTCCATCTGCCTCAGTACTTTTTAATTAATGAATGTTTAGATGAATTTGCTCACACACTTTCAAGCGACCGTTAATACTTCTTGAGGTAATAACCAACCGATTACTCATGTGCTTGCTTATTTGGTGTTTTTCCTCGTCTTGCACCACCAAAGGCTTAGCAGTGACTCCCAGACCAGTTGGTCTAAGACACTGGGTGATGAAGCACCCTCGCTATATTTTTTTATTGCTGCCTTGGCGATAAAAAAACCAGTGTTCATTTTTTGCTTCACCATTTTATATTTTCTTCATTTTTTTTATTTCCTTCATACTTTGGCTTTTAGACAAGAGTATTTCAAGGTATACTTTACTATCCCGAGTTTCAAGACGTGTGTAAGTGCGAATAGTAGGGTGTCAACGTTCAAAATGTTTGGCTTTCAGAATAGAAACTATTTTTCAGACTTATTTTTATCCTCAGATTAGTGATTTCCTTCATCTTACTAACCCTTGGGACAACGGCTCATAACTACTTATTACTAGTTCGTATAAGAAAACTTCTAATTTTCTTGGTTTTCTTAAATTTTTCCAATCTTTTGGATGTAATTTTTCACTATCTAATCTTTTATTATCTTATTTATGTACAAAAATATATATATTTTTTAAATTTTTATAGGTTTTAAAATGTTTTGTGCTTAAGCAAAGTATAATACAAATGATGCGAAAATAAGCACAAACCTCCCCCAAACTTGTTTTCAACAGTGTCCTCACTGTTGCCTTCTGCTATATCTCGAAAACTTATAAGCCTGGGAGGAAATTTATTAATGGAGGCAAAATATTTAAGTGAAAATCCTCCCCCAAACTTATTTTTGGCTCATCATTTTGTGTAAAAAATTTTCTTATCAAGAGCCAGATTATACCCCCCCCCCCAAACTTGAATTAAACCATGTTAATCTTTGAAAATCACAATAGGGGGTCAAGAATCATTGGTCGATGCCAAGCTTTGCAAAGACCGAAAGTTAACACCAACCATTCGAAGATTTTATCAATGTAGTGCTCTGGTTGGTGGCAGAAGAAGTGGGGAAAGGGTAAGTGGTGGAATAGAATGTGTGTGCGTCTTGTTTTGGAGAGACGATGCAGTGTATGTGATGGATTACTCGCATTCTTTTTACAGTTCAGAAGAAGGGGTAGAGGTTCAATTTCATTGTTTGGGATATGATTCATCTCAACACCCGTGTCATTCAAAAATGCGAGTTCATCAGCGAAGATTCCCTCAAAAGTTCCATCAATACCCCGGAGAATAATGTCATCACAAAGCACGGGGTGATCATCAGACTCTAAAAGCAGTTCAGAATCGGTGTTAGTTGTTGACCCGGACAACTCGGTGGAAGAGTCCGTATGTGTATGATACATAGTTGGGTCAAACAACAACGTATAAAAAGAGTCAAGATCAGTATCATGAGGATCGTCAAATTCGTTGCCGTCGACATCCATTAAGTCGACAGAACAGACCTGAGCAGTAGGTTCGGAGGGTACACTTCCCAACCTGTAAATATTCAGCTCAATTGACCTATTCCCGAAGGATAGGGTCATAGAGCCATTACGACAGTTGATGATAGCATTGGAAGTGGCCAAAAAGGGGTGACCTAAAATCACCGGAATTTGATTCCGTGGGTACTCTACAGACTGTGTATCAATTACAATAAAGTCCACAGGGAATACAAATTCCCCAATTTTTATTAACACATCCTCCAGTTCACCCCTAGGTTTGGTGATAGACCGGTCAGCCATCTGGAGAGTGCAAGGAGCTGGTTTCAACTCTCCGATCCCTAACTGCTCACAGACTGAGAAAGGAAGCAGGTTAACACTTGCGCCAAGGTCGAGTTGAGCACGGTTGATGTGTTTCTCCCCAATAGAAATGGAAATCGTAGGATATCCAGGATCCTTACGTTTCCTCGGTAATTGTTGGGGAAAGGCCGTGTCTACAGTTTTTTCCATGAATATCTTCTTGGGCACTTGAGTCTTCCTCTTTCTAGTGCACAAGTCTTTAAGAACTTTCGCATACGCGGGGACTTGTTGGATAGCATCCAGAAGAGGGATGTTGATGTTAACCTCTTTAAACATTTCAATGATCTTCTCTATTTATGGACTCAGTGTGTTTCCCCTTAACCGATTCGGGTAAGGAGCTTTGGCAATACGGTCGGGATCCAACACTGGAGAAGATAGTGTGGGTGGAAATGATCTAAGAATAGGAGTGGGGATCGTTTTTGGTGGACTAGAAGAGGTGGGCTGAGGTGTCGAGCCTAGAGGAAAACGGAGAATAGGCTCGTGAGAAGGCGGTGGGGTAGAAGAACAAGGATAAGAAGTAGAAGTGTGTGTGTGAGGAAAGGTTTCAGCCGGGGTGTTATTGATAGATTTCTCAGTAGCATCAATCTCTTCCGCAACATGATTATTCAGCACTCTTCCTGATCTCAACATTGTGATGGCATTTACATTGTAATCCCCAGGATTCGGTAGGGGTTGAGACGAAAGTTTCCCTTTTTCTCCCGCACTCATTTCGGATTTTAGTCGTGCAATTTCTTCTTCCATCGATTTTATAGTCTCATCTTGAGAGACCGTATTTCTTTTCATGTCATCGACAGAAGACTTCATTTCAGCCGACACTTGCATGATATTTGTTAGGACCAAATTCAAGTATTGCGCAAATGAAGAGGATTCATCAACCCCGGTCAACTGCAAAGGACTCGACGGTGCAGGTGTGTTGACCGGATTTTGGAAGTTTTGTGCTTGGAAGGGGTGCTGACTCAATTGAAGTGGTTCCTGTTGTGGTGGAGGGACCCTTTGGAAATTGTTTTGGTTTGGAACAGTGTTTTGATTTTGTGATTGGTTCCAAGCAAGGTTAGGGTGATTCCTCCAACCCTGATTATATGTGGAAAAAAATGGATCGTTTCTAGGTCTTTGAAAAGAAGCATTGGTATGCTCATGACCTTGAAACGGAGAATTTAGTGGACATTCTTCCGTCAAATGAGAAGGATCAGAACAGCATCCACATACAGTTTTGGAGAGTAACATTTGATTTAGGGAATTTGTTTTCCATTGTCTCGAATTTCTTGTGTATAGCTGAAATGTCAGCTCTAACTCCTATGGAAACTTCCGATTGGTTATTGCCACCCCTAAACGATTGACTCTCCCACTGTAAAGATTTTTCAGCGAAATCTTCTAAGTATTTCCAAGCTTCCCCATCGTCTTTGGTCATAAAATTGCCTTGACACATGGCTTCAAGGCTATGTTTAGTGGTAGGGTTACTGCCCTCATATATGATTCGGCACAGATCCCATCTAGGGATTCCGTGATGTGGACATTGAACCAACAGATCCTTGAAGCGGTCAAGACATTTCGAAAAAGGTTCATTTGGAAGCTGGGTGAATTGATTTATTTCGCTACGGACTCTAGCTGTCTTGTGATTAGGGTAGAATTTCGTAAGGAATGCTGCAACGAATTCTTCCCAATTCGTAATGGAATGTGCGGTAGTGTTATACAGCCACTTCTCAGATTTATCGCACAAGGTAAATGGAAGAAGACGTAGACGCATAGCATCCACAGAAAGTTGTGACGTACCCATCATTGTGCATACATTTTCAAATTTGGTGATAAAGACATATGCGTCTTCAGACTCGAGACCGTGGTATATTGGTAGAAGGTTGATGTATTGGGGTGTAATCTCAAAATTATCCCCGTTGGCTGGTAGAATGGATAGACATGTCGAAAGAGGACCTCGCATGGGATAGCACCTCTCTTGGAGAGAGATGCGGGGTGGATTCTGCGCAACAACGGACGGCGGAAGATTAGTGGTAAAGAAGTTCGATGGAGAATCGTCCATCGAAGTGGGTGTGGTGGTGGGTAAAGAAGAGGTAAATGTTTAAATACCGACTTTGGGGTCGATCGGGGGAAAACGCGGACAAGACGGGCACTAGAATCCAGTGTCCAACCTATCTTGCACTAAAAGGTTTAGTACAAGTGGCAGCGTTAAGATAATTAGGGGAAAGATAAAGTTGGTGTTTGTTTTGAAAAAGAATACGGATTTTTTGAAAAAATGATGCAAATCACAACAAATTCACAAGCAACCTTAAGTCTAGTGGTCACCTAGGTCAAGGCTCTAGACCGCACCTAACTGCCAAAAGACAAGTCGCAGGATCAATCCTCCACTGCCTCTTTGTCTCTCCTGTGGCCAGGTAAGTGACAGGTAAGTGGGAGGTTCTCCACTACGTAAGTAGTGGGCCTAATTAAGTAACCACTTGCCTTGGACACACTTGCCTTAGACACCACAAAAGAAACGCGGATAAGCAATGAATTATCCACGGCCTTCTTCTGTCCTAAGTGAGCGCGACGGTCCTTACAGTCATGTCTAGATTTCTTTTAGTTAATGAGGGTAATGCGGATGCAAGTTTTTGATTTTCGGGGCTTAGGAAGGGTAATGTACTCCCCACCTAATTTGAATTTGGTCGTGCCCCTTAAATTCCGTATTAATATGCAAACAACCAAGAATCAAAACACGCACAATTTTTATTGCTTTTGCGGCGCTGCGAATTATTTGCAAAGAAACCTGTAGAAAATGGTTATTGGAGTAGATAGAGGAGGAGATAAGAAAGTCAAGAAGTCACCTGAGAATTTTCGTACAGAGACTAAGCAAGGCCGCCGCGGATCCGCCGCGGGAGGTAGGTATTTGCCGCGGAAACGCGGTCTAAAGAGGTGATCACTGCACAATTTTTCTAGGCACTGCTTCTGTTCACCCCCTGAGTCCTCTGGAATACTCCAAAAAATTTTCCAATTGCACAGTAGATTCCAGATTTCCTCGCAACAAATCACAACAACACGTTCAGTGTTTGTGCGAATTTAGATCTAAAAAAATATATGGAATAAATTTTTCAACTCAAATTTCAAAAACGAACGAATTAGCGCACTATCCCCGGCAACGGCGCCATTTGATTGATACGAATTTCCGGTGTGTATGTAGAAAATGTATAGAAATCACAACCAAAAATATTTTGACCGCAATCGATAACGGTGTCGATTGTAGCGCGTTAGCGAGTGCGGATCGTCCACAGGGAAAGTGTAATCCATTCGTAATTCGAATTAGATGAATTGAAAATTAAAAAAAAGAGAAGACAATTCAATACAAGATTTTAAAGTGAATTCAAGAATCATCTAGATCTAAATCTAATTAACAAGAAAACATTAAAAAAATCAAGAATCAAGAAGTGTTGATATCCAATCCAATAATCAAGAATCGAAGTGAGCCTCGTAAGAATCGATCGAATCTATAGACGTGATGAAATCTATTGATTACGTATTCTTATCCATTAATGATTTGATACTAGATCGATGTCGATTAATCGAGGTTTAAGGATCTTTCGAAGAAACTAGGGTTTCTTCATCTCATCCTTTGTCCTTTCGATGAATCTCATTCAAATTCTAGCCTCGAATAAATTCAAGAATCGATCGTGGATCACTAATTAAGAGTGAACACAATCAAGAAAGCATCGCTCGAAACTAGGTTGCCGATTCATCAATTTACACGAGTTTACAAAACTTATAGGACTTAAGAATCGTTTCAAGATTTGTATCATCATCATCTATTGATTCTCTCGACTCCTTCACGAGCGGAGTTTTACTCAAACATCATAACAAGACACACAATCAAGAATTGAGATCGAATCATGATGCAAGAATGTAAAGAAAGCAAGATATAGAAATTTCACCTTTATTTATCAACAATTTTGTTACAATTCTCTCAAGATCTATAAGAGGAAAGAACTTGATCGTCGATTTCGGCTTCGCTCATCTCCTTGAGTCGCGGATCTCCTTGGATCACTTGCTCCGATGAAGTCCGGCGTCGCTTTCTAAAGGATTGAAGGCTTCATGCTTGATTTGGTACTCCGAGTTCTTGATTTTTGGCTTTTGATTTTGAATTGGGGATTAGGGTTTAAATGCACAAGTCGTGTCACTCAACGTTTGGGTGAATTGATGGAAGGATCAACAACCTTAGAAGTGAAGCCTTAGGGTTCATTTTATAGCCTTCACTAGCGTTGGCTTCCTTTAGAAGCTATGTTTAGTTTAGCTTCCCTTGTAATCTAGGTAGTTAGGTAGAATCTTCTAGAGGTAGTTATTTGAGAAGCTTGGACATTTTTAGCTTGATCAAGGAGCCTTGCTGATCTGGCAGAAGATTCTGGAGAATTCTGGAATTTGCAGTGGCTTGAAGAGGTGTGGGACTTGAAAGAAGAATACTGCAGAAGATTTCAGGTGACGTCCCCCCCACGTGGCCGCGGATCCGCCGCGCATACCATGCTCCGGCCGCGGATCCGCGGCCGTTCTGGTTCCTTGGTGCATCAATTTTCTTGCACTGCTTTCTGTTGGCTTTAGGTATATTTCCTGATATGTTGAATCTCAAAATTCTTTCTAGATTACTATCAGATCACAGGTCTTGGAGTTGGCGTATTTTTATCAGCACTTTTTCACAGATTTGGCTTTTCTCCTGGAATTTCCTGCACAGATTCTTGAAACAAGTGTTGCGCTATACAAAGATGATGCGATGCCATAATAAACATTCAATTTCCCTCAGAAATGTCGGTTTTAATATATAACACAAGTAATTTGGTATTTTACAGTTGTTTTGCTAATATGTGCTATATTAATACCGAACACCTCTAGATGAGTGCAAATAGTAGGGAAATTGATGTGTTAAAAATGCAATATTTTCGACTGATCAATCGCAGTGAAAGGACTTCAATACGGATCTTATGAAGCGAAGGAACGGACTACAAAGATTGTAATCCTAATCTCTTTAGTTCTTTGTTCGTGATACAAACTTGTTACCATAGAATTTCTATTAAAGATTCATGTTTTGCTTGCTTTGCACCTCTCCAAATTTTATAGTGGTATGAGTGATGCTACCAAACCCTAGAATAGCTGCAAGGGAAGCCCAACATTAGGGGTCTATGCTGCTGTATAAAGATATGTGGGTATACATGTCAGTATGTATGCATGAAGTACATGTAGCTGTAAACAAGTATGTGGGTGTACATATCAGTATGTATGCATGATGTGCATGTAGCTGTAGTAAGGTATGCAACATACAACAGGATGTAAGCATGTCCGTATATCTCAAGCAACGCGGAACAGTGATATGAACATAGCAAATATATCATAGCATGATGTAGCAATTCTACTGTGTAGTGACATAGCAATTATCGATGATGAAGTGTGTGAGCCGGCAATCTGTGTATGTGCAACATACGCATCATCGATAATGGTGTAGGTGTACTGGCACATATATGTAATGTAATGAGAATAACATGAACGTAGCATAAAGTACATCGTCAACTAAATGCTATAAGGTATACGTGTCTACAATATATCCGAGTCGGTGAATCTATTAATCGGCATCCAGCCTCACAACATTCGCGTACGGTACAAACCATCGTACGACATCTTCAAAACAAGGGTATGGATAAATCAACAAGTAAAACTCTTTGTGCACGGTAAACTAACGTACTGCGGCATTAAACAAATAGGGATTCTATCAACCTAAACAACAACGGGGTACGGATCTACGTCTCGTACGGCATATCACTCAATATGCAAAACATTATCCATATAAATATACTTATCTCTAAGGTCACATCCATATCAATCTCGTATCAGGAGACCTATAAAGGTATCAACAATCTCATATCGACTCGAAATCCATATAACGACACATCACACTAAGTCATCATATCACATCGTATACTCGTTCATCACATTAATATCTCGCATCACAATAATATAAACATCACACTTGTTCTCTTTTAATTCGTACCTATCATGATTCACTTAACATTTTATATTCTCATATATCAATATGTTCATTAGCATCAATTTCTATCATATTATCGTTTGTAAATCCTACAATCATGTCCGTCGCATATCATTTATCAGGATAAAATCATCGAACGATATTCCATATCCATGGTTGCGGGGGTGCTATACTCCATCCACCCGACTTCCCCCATAGATATAAATTTACTCACCTGCTAAACTCCTCGCTTAGCCGTAGTTGATGCTCTTTGTCTCACGGAATCCATGCGAAGGTACATACAATCAATATGAAATCGCAAAGCCATTAACATCAAATTCCGAAATCCAAATACGGCACGCGGTGCGCTCATAGGTTAGAACCTATAGCCTACGCATGCAAATACCAGAAAACATTGCCAAAACCCTCACTAGGGTCACTATACATGAAAACTGCCACGCCAAAAATCCAATTGCACCAATACTCATTCACAACACAATAATTATCGTAGATAAAAATATATACATCATATTTACGACAATTAAAACCCACGTTTAATTTTTACCGAAAACCTAGTAAGCAGTTTGTATCATTTTAGCTCATTTTAACACAAAGCTAGATGTTTTAAACAATCTAGTGATCACAATCATCACAAAGCGGCTTAATTAAGCCATCCAAACCTTTACTACCATTTTAATCTCACCCAAAACATGTTTTAGTAAAACCTAGTTTGCTAATTATCTCAATTAGACAAATAGGAATTTAACAAATATCATTCTCACAAAATGATTAGATTATCCAAGTCTACACTTCAAGATTAACCACTTTCACAAATCAAAACCCTAATTTGATTTTCAAAATAATTATCATGAATGAACTAAACATGAAATTGAAGTTATATAAAAATACTTAAATAGCTAGCTTAATGAATTAAGCAACAATAAAGGATTAGGGTTAGAGTTTATACCTCACAACTAGGTCACAATTTTAGCAACAAAACCCAAACTTTATCATCCAAAATGAAGTCTTTAGTGAAGATCGAAGCTAGTTTGGAGACGAAGAATTGTGGGTATGGATTAATTTATGAGTTTGTGTGAATATTTGTGGATTTTTGATGATTTTTGTGAGCTTGGAATGATGAAAATGGAGCAAGGAAATGTGAGGGCAGAAATAGGGTAGGGTTCAGCCAAGCTAGGTGGAGGTGGGAGTTTGTGGAATTGTGTAGAAATATCTAGTGTAAAACAAAGATAAAAGCTCCTTAATGCACAATTATCCAAAGCCACCTCATTCTTTTCCTTTAAAAAATAATTTTCTTTCACCACAAATATCTAGATATTATGCAAGGATGGATTAAGCTAAAACTTGTGATTAGATTAGCATTGATTCACACTAGAAGTAATTAACCCAAGCCAAAATTGTAATTACGACTAATTAAGTGCATAAATAACAACTTAAAATAATAATTTAATTAGGGAAAATTTTCAAAGTGAGCCAAAACTTCCAAGTGACCCACAAAACCCGAATTAGCTTCATTCTAGTAAAACTAGTTGCAAACAAGTCTATACAGAAGTTTGATCACTATCGGATTAAAACGGAAAATATCGACTATTTTACCCTAAAACGAAAAAATTGGCATAACGATTTCCAAAACGTTACAATCTTCCCCCCTTAAAGAAATTCGGTCCCCGAATTTAAATTTAAACCCCTAAATGCTAAAACATTGCAATAAGCAGCTAAATCAACGGGGCTCCGAAATAACGGAAGAAACAGAAATACCCCAGCGCATCCTGTGCGCCAGAAAAATGAGTGCGAAACTCAAAACCAATCTCCGTCAAGCGTTACGCAAATCATCAGACTTGCACGCATATCATCGGAGTTACAATGGAGATACAGATCTCGAAATCAACTACTGAATCCAATATGCCCTAAGCAAATGCTATAATATATATATATAGTACACATCCTTTTTGAAAAATCTCCAAAACTGAAATAACATATGCAAAATCTTTTTCTGAATCGCCGTGTGATGTGTAACTCACGGCGTAAATGATGGACGCTCATTTGTAAAGTAATAATATACTTTCATATAAGTTTTGCTCAAAATATACGCTCCGCCCATTTTAAAATACCCCAAAAGGTTTTCTTTTGTAAATGCTCGTGTCACTCGCAGACACATAAGAAATAGCGAGACTATAGCTCCTTTTTGAAATACCTCTTGGTAACTTTTTATGCATGCAAAGTGCACATGTACTGTCCTCGGATCAGTCCTGCTAGGGTACTACAAAGTATAGGGCCTCATCATGAAAACAAAGTGCTTAAAATCAATATCAGCCTCAAAAGGTGAATCCAACAATCACGTGCGTCTAGTGCGCACGGAAATCACATCTAAGTACAGGTGCCACAATATGCACAAAAGTTAGACTAAGTGCAACGGGTGTGCACGAAAGCATCTGTCCAATGCAACTGGCATGCGCGACAATAACAACTAGTGCATCAAAAGTGCCCGAAAATCTCAAACCAGTGCAACTAACATGCATGAACGAAAACCCCAATCGAGTGCATCAAGTGTGCAAAAAAATCATATCACATGCCTAACGTGCGCGAAAGTCTAAATCAAGTGCATCCGTCATGCACAAACGAAATCGAAATCAAGTGCATCCAACATGCACGAATAAAATCTCACTCAAGTGCATCCGATGCGCACAAAATCCCATACCAAGCGCCTAATATGCGCAAAAATCCAACCCAAGTGCGTCGGGTTCGTAAAAAGCATCTAGTGCACGAAATATCAAATCCTGTGCATCCACTGCACGAAATATCAAATCCTGTGCATCCATTGCGTGAAATACCAAATCATGTGCATCAAGTACACGAAATATCAAATTCTGTTCATCCACTGCACGAAATATCAAATCCTGTGCATCCATTGCACGAAATATCAAATCCTGTGCATCTAGTGCACGAAATTTCAAATCCTGCGCATCTAGTGCACAGAATCTCATCAATAACTCAAATGCATATGAAAACTACACCGAGTGTACCAAAGTGTATAAAAATCATAAACGTGTGCAACTGCGTGCACAAAACACGTATCAATGCACTGCAAGCATATGTGAGCTATACCGAGTGCGAAATTTAAATCGAGTGCGTACTGTTAGTGTATATGACTTAGGGGCCATTATTGTATCATACTAGCTTGTATATTACTTAATGGAACCTTGGGATATTCACAGTTATATTAACAGTCTTGCTAAACTTTGTAGTATGCTACTTGGTTTTATCTATCTTAATATGTGTGTACGTATTGATAGAGCCCTTAGGATCTTGCTTGACTACCAACGTTGTGATGGCAGTCACACTAGTACGGGCTGGGTAGTCTACAAGCACATCCTTTTTCAGGTCCATAGTCGTAGGATTATCGAGACAGGGCATCGATACTCCGGAGTAGACTAGTGTGTACGCTTCTCATCCCAGTTGGGGAGATGGTCTGTCCCACAGCCATCAGTACGTCGTACTGGAGATAGTATACAGGTGCTCGTTGGGTTACGGGTACACCGGACAGGACTCGCATGGAACTGTTGGTTAGTATTATACCCGTCATCAGTTAACAGTTCCCAGATGACATGAGTACAGTATAGTCCGCAGACTTGACACTGCTACTTCGCCTCGAGTATGTCCCACTGTTCTTAGATTGCTACCCTACCACGGCTCAAAGGAGTCGTGCAAACAGGTAGCAGTTGGGTGCAGGCCCGAGCACTTGGAGGCAGTGGCGGTTAGACAGGATTCGTCTCTCCCGGTATTGGGAGTTGATATCACACTGTGTCTGGAGAGCCATTACGCAAAGTCCCTAGCCAGGGCAAACGAGATTTACTGGTAGGTTTTTCAGTAGTTTCTCAAGGTGTAATGGGCTTCGCTCCAACACGACTTATACCTCTTTTAGGGGACTGACGCTTGCCGTCCCCTAGGCCCGATATGCGATAGTCCTAGACCAATAGACCAAACTGTACGGAGATTGTCACATCAGGCTCAGTAGGAGTTCGGATGGGTTTCCTCATCGGCCTTCTTATCGACATCTACCTGGGGACCGTTACGTACAGCTAGTGCCGCTTGCGGTCTGTGGTTAAACCCACTGCCAGCGTAGTAGTCGAGTCTTTAGAGTCCCACACAGAGAGTTTTCCTGCTCCAGGAAAAACGATATAGAGGTCGTATGGTTTTACGACAGGGTTCGGACACGCACGTCCATTTATGCACGTACGATATTCGGACAGTTTTTACTAGCCGGCTTTGGTTTAAGCCAGATTCTAGTATCAGATTATTGGATTTATACAGTCTAAAGGTTTTCCGTGTTTTCACGGATAGGAGGGGCGTTCTCGTAATTTGGCGAGAAGCTTCTAGAAGGATGATGACTTGCGGGCTAAGGTGGCATTTGCATTTATTGATTTAGTGACTCATTTGTGTGATTCATTCATGTAGTTAATGGTGCATTAAATGGCTAATGACTCATGAGATGAATCACACATAATGAATAAATGAAGCATGATGATAAATCATTTGATTTATTCATTTAATAAATCATTATGCTTCATATATTCAAATGATATCATTATTTTATTTCATTCTCACTCTCACCTTCTCTCTCCTCAAGCTCTCTCTCTTCAAACCCTAATCCTAACCTCTCATGTGTTGAGATCAAGGATTAGCAAGACTCATTAATCCATAATCATACTCTCTATTCCCTAGGTGACTTTGATTAGCAATTAGAGTAACCTAGTTACATCAAGATTAGAGGCAAAGCTTGGAGTAGAAGCACTCAGGTGGATCGTCTATTACAGAGAGGAGGCCGACGAGGAGGTGGTTAACGAGAAGAAAAAGGACTTGGTTCACTAGGTATAATCTTCTTTCTAGTAGCTAATTACTCATATGATAGTGTTAGTTATAGTTTAGCAAAGATCCTTTCGGTTAGTCGATGTTAGTTTCAAGAAAAAGATTGTTTTACCTATTCCGCCTCCCCACAACTCATGGGGTGTACAACGTCGACTTACATTGGTATCAGAGCCTCGCTAAACCATAACTAACTTGTTATCAAAGTCGTTAGAAATTCGATCGCAAAACGAACCGGAAAAAACATCAATTTCACCAAGTTTCTGTCGATTTTAAAACAGGGTCTAAAAATTTTTCAGGGACCCTTAAAATTACAAGCAGGGAAACTTAAGAACACTGGAGAAATTTGGGGTCCTAACTCGGCCAAACCGCCGCGGAACCGCGGCCGATCCAACCGATCCGCCGCGGATCCGCCGCCGAGTTGAATCCGAGTTGACTCAAATTTCCCCAGTAACTCTTCTGTGTTAATTTTGTTCTTTCTGGAATGTTTTGTTTCTGCTCAAGTCTCAGGTGCACAGAGAAGTTTTTGGAGTAGAATCAATTGTGTTTGCTCGATCGAAATTATACGATGTTTGGCTAATTAGATTATATCTGTGATTTGTATAATGTATTCGTAAACCTCCCCTGACTGCTAGTATGTCGGTTGGCAGGGGGTTGCACATTTCTATAATGAATTTACTGTTTGTGTTTATGAACTTGATTGGATCGTTGTGATGATTAGCCGGGTTTTGAGATGGGTTTTAATATTCATTCATTCGATGTAAATTTGACAGAAACTTGATGTAATATTATTTTGCGGGGCACATCCAGGATGCGGTTGTAGCCACCGTTGTATTATTTCATTTTACTGATTTTTGCTCATAGGATAGACCCAAGTTGGGGTGCACAAACTACCGGGTACTTTGAAGTGCTTAGTGGCCTACTCACGTTGTTGAGAGAGACCGCTTCACTTCGGGTACTTGGCGGGTAGTTTGCCGTACCCGTAGGGGTCTAGGGTGGGGTAATGGATATTCATCACAACTGTGTAATCCGTCTTTCGTTGCAGGCTCAAAGGAAATGCGGATTGCTTGTATATCCAATAATGTTCATCTGTGATCTGGAATGCCTATTATTGCGTCAGACGAATGTACAATATCTATATATGATAGCTATTTAGACGTCACTTATGTCTTACACCCGCGCTAGCCCAGCCCCCGCTCTGTCGTTAGTTAAGTAACCTAACGGGTGATGACGGGACCCAGTGGCGAATGCGGATGGCATAAGATGACGTTGTATTTTTGTTGTTTTCTGCAATGTTAGGTTAATTGATGAGACGCATTATATTAATGCAAAGAAAATAAACCAAAGTTGAATCGTTGGAACAGTTTAAAAGAAACCACTCGGTTATTTTATAACAGAGGATATTTTTTAAAATTGCGGAGCTTTATCCACTCCTTTTAAAAGCTATCAGGTTCCTTCGGTCATATCAAGTTCACTACGTTCACGGTTTCGCCAAAACCATTCGTAGCCCTTCGTCATTTCATTTGGGTATTCAGTAGTATTTAAGCTATGTATTTTGGCTTAAGTTTCTGTCGATTTTAAAACAGGGTCTAAAATTTTTTCAGGGACCCTTAAAATTACAAGCAGGGAAACTTAAGAACACTGGAGAAATTTGGGGTCCTAACTCGGCCAAACCGCCGCGGAACCGCGGCCGATCCAACCGATCCGCCGCGGATCCGCCGCCGAGTTGAATCCGAGTTGACTCAAATTTCCCCAGTAACTCTTCTGTGTTAATTTTTTTCTTTCTGGAATGTTTTGTTTCTGCTCAAGTCTCAGGTGCACAGAGAAGTTTTTGGAGTAGAATCAATTGTGTTTGCTCGATCGAAATTCTATGATGTTTGGCTAATTAGATTATATCTGTGATTTGTATAATGTATTCGTAAACCTCCCCTAACTGCTAGTATGTCGGTTGGCAGGGGGTTTGCACATTTCTGTAATGAATTTACTGTTTGTGTTTATGAAATTGAAAATTTTTTAGACCCTGTTTTAAAATCGACAGTGTTCTTAAGTTTCTGTAATGAATTTACTGTTTTTTTTATGAACTTGATTGGATCGTTGGTGAAATCGACAGAAACTGGTATATTAATTATACCATTTAGACGATTTCAATGTAACAATTTGCAAACTAACAACTAGCTTAGATTTTTCATGTGTAAACATGTTAAACTACACATATAACCATATCCAATTAATCAAAACCCTAACTTGAATTCAAAGCCCTCTCTTGAATTTCAAAACTTGCTAATTAACACCATATTTAAACACCCAATAAGCTAAATTAAAGCAATTAACTAACAATTAATGCTTAGGGTTTGGATTTATACCTCACAAACTTGATATCAAACTTGCAAATTGACTCCCAAAATAGCCTCCCAAAATGCTAACTTTCCTCTTGATCCAAGCTAGATTAGGCTAATGAATAAGGCGTAGGGATTTAATTTAGAGTTTGTGGGGTTTTTCTTTAATTTTTGATGGATATTTGGAGCTTTTAGAAGTGGGAATGAAGTGGGGAAAATGTTGGGGCTGCCTAGGGGAGGCTCGGCCAAAGTAGGGAAGGGTATTTTTTTGCAAGTGTGTGGAAAAATCTAGACTAAAATCACCATTAAAGCTTAATTAATGCACCTGCCATCAAGCCACCTCAAAATCATTTTCTTTTCTAATATTCATTAACCGTAGAAAAATCTAGAAGTTTTAAGATATTTTGAGAAGAAAATTCAATGTATAAACTTATAATTAAGTTGACATGGTTCACATTTGTATATTTAACCCATTCCAATTTGTAATTACGACTAATTAATGGTACATAAAAGCTTATAATAATATTTGGAATAATTAATTAAGGAAAAATATTCAAGTAAACTAATAATTATAAGTGACTAAATAAATACCACATACTAGCAATTTCCTAGTTAAACTAGGTGCATTTACGTCTATATTGAAAAATGATTATATTCCGGTTTTTACGGAAAACACAAATTATTTACCGATTAACGGAAATTTCGCCTAAACAATTTCTGAAACGTTACAATCTTCCTCCCTTAAAGAAATTCGGTCCCCGAATTTAAATTTAAATTCTGAAATACTGAAACATTTCAATAATCAGCTTAAACCAACGGGGCTCCGAAATCACGGAAGATACAGAAATACCACAGGGCCTCGTGTGCGCCTGAAAACGAGTATGAAACTCAAAATCGAACTCCGTCAAGCGTAACGCAATCAATGGAGTTATAATGGAGATACAAATCTTGAAATCCACTACTGAAATCCAATATGCACTAGTCAAATACTATAATACATATATAGTATGCATCCTAAAAAAAATCTCATAACACGGAATAAAACACATGCAAAATCTTTCCTGAGTCGTCGTGTGATGCGTAACTCACGGCACAAGTGATGGACTCTCAATTGTAAAATAGTAAATATACTTATATATGTTTTTCTCAAATATACGTTCCGTCGTTTTTGAAATATCCCAAAAAGGTTTTCTTTTATAAACGTTCGTGTCACTCGCGGACACGAACGTTTATAAAAGAAAACCTTTTGAAATAGCGAGACTATAACTCCTTTTTGAAAACCTCTTGTTAAACTTTTAATGCATGCAAAGTACTCAGGTACTGTCCTCAGATCAGTCATGTTCGGCTACTATATAATATAATGCCCATCATGAAAACAATGTGCTCAACAGCAAAATCAGCCTCAAAAGGCGTATCCAACAATCACGTGCGTCTGGTGCGCACGAAAATCAAAGCTAAATACAAGTACTACGAATGTACACAAAACCAAACTAAGTGCAACGGGAGTGAACGATAACATTTTTCCAGTGAAACGGATGTGCACGACAATAATATCAAGTGCATCTATAGTGCATAAAAATCTCAACCCAGTGCAACTAACATGCACGAATGAAAATCCCAATCAAGTGCACCCGGTGTGCACAAAATCACATCTCATATCATGCGCCCAACATGCGTGAAGATTCAAATCAATTGCATCCGATATGCACGAATAAAATCTAGGTCAAGTGCATCCAACATGCACAAATAAAACCTAACTCAAGTGCATCGATGCACATAAAACCCAATACCAAGCGCCTAACATGCACAAAAATCCAACCCGAGCACGTCAAGTCCGTAATAAGTATTTAATGTACTAGCATGTATGAAAAAGAACTTCAAGTGCTAACGCACACAAAAACATAAATCCGGTAAAACGAATGCTCCAAGACATAAATCGGGTGCAACCAAGGTACGGAGTTTAAATCTAGTGCAACCAATGCACGAAATATCAATCTGGTGCAACAAATGTACGAAACACAAATCCGGTGCATCCAGTGCACGAAATACAAATCCAGTGCATCCAGTGCCCGAAATACAAATCCGGTGCAACAAATGCTTGGTATAAAAATCTAGTGCAACAAATGCACAAAATACAAATCAGGTGCAACAAGTGCACAGAAACGCATTAATAACTCAAATGCGTATAAAGAATAACAACACCGAGTGTACTAAGGTGTATAAAATAAAAAACGTGTGCAAATATGTGTACAAATCCGTATCGATGCACTGTAAGCACATATGAGCTATACCGAGTGCAAAAATCAATCGAGTGCGTACTACATGCACAAAATCAAATCAACCGTATGAAATCCACGAAATCATAAATGTGTGCAGCCAAGGTACAAAATCAACATCAAGTGCAATAGATATGCACAAATCGCAACCCAACACAACGGTGTATAAAACGTATATCAAGTGCAATAACTACGCACAAAATGTAAATACCCAGTAG
This sequence comes from Agapanthus africanus, assembly GCA_030015575.1. Lineage (NCBI taxonomy): Eukaryota > Viridiplantae > Streptophyta > Magnoliopsida > Asparagales > Amaryllidaceae > Agapanthus > Agapanthus africanus. The sequence goes on along the minus strand of JASDDO010000004.1, from coordinate 207,128,089 downwards.
ATGCAGTCATGGTGCACGAAAACAATATTTTGAAACTCAATCATCAAAACTCAAATCTAAGCGATATAAGCGTGATAATCGGATCACAAACGCAAATCGCAAAAAATGGCATTGAGGTATGCCTCCTACAATGTCGAAAAATGTTGGTGCGCCCAAAACTGGCAGAGCAAGAACATCCGGTTGCCTCCTGCTCACTATCTAGTATCCTCTGTCCCTGGGTCCTCATTTTCTCTGTGGATTACCGATCTCGCAATCCATCGGCTCGTCTTCCCGGTCTGGTGTGCTAACGGAAACGATTCCGCTTGGGCACTTCTCTGGTCATCTCTCAGCCAATTAGCATGACCACTCATAAAGCAGCACGTCACCGGCGTCGGCCTCTGGCCCTCTGAATACACGTGACACATGTAATCCTTGGTGCACCTCTTATTGCAGCAGTGTCCTGGAAGGCACCTACTCAAGGTCTCTCCCGAAGTACAGCATTTCCTCAGGAACTGGACGTATCCCAACACCTCTGTATATCTATCAGATCTCTAATCTCAACGGGGAGTAACAACATCTCGTTAACATCTCGCACGAACCTCTTGTTCCATTCGTCTTTATTTTCATCCACCTCAACGTCACGACTTTCTATCTGCGTACTGCAATTGTTCTCGGCTACAGCCAATCTGGAGTCTCTCACACGGACTCGAAATTGCGAACTCAGTATCTTCATCACTCTATAGAAGATATCTAGCCGAACACGTCCTCGGGAACTCGTCCCAATTATTGAAAGAACTCTCTATATTCGTCTGTTCTCGATCAACTCACAATGCATCTGGGTGAGGTCCTCTATCCGTAACTGGTCATCTTACTAATCTCCTATCGGATCATCCAACGAACAACGTCATCTCTGGATCGATCTACTTTAGATCTAAGTAAGATTCTCCACACTGGAAATCTTCAACTCAACTGGGCCTGCGTCGGCGCATCAAATATGACGAATCACCTGTTGGAGATAGTGCCCTCAGAGTCAACTATTGGATCACAGGCACGTGATTGCAATGATTGAGGGAGGACCTATCCCGGTAGGACAGTCTTACTCGAGATGATAGTATGCTATCTGGTTTATCTTTATCATCGTGTACTGCTTTAGGTGACCTGACATGTCGCTATTACACGTTGATAGAGCCCCTAGGATTCTTGCCTGACTACCAGCAGTATGATGGCGATCATATACGTGGGAGCTGGTAGTCTATAAGCACATCCTTAAAAGGTCCCTAGTCGTAGGAGTTTCGAGACAGGGCATCGATACTCCATTAGTAGACTAGTGTATACAGTCGAGACCCCGACGAGGGGCGGTGGCCGGTCTCACAAGCCACTGGTGTCAGTTGGTTCACCTAAGATGTATACAGGTGCTCATTGGGTTATGAGTACACCGGACAGGACTCGCCGGGAACCTGCTAGTTGGTCTTATACCAGACGTCAGATAGCAGTTCCCTGGTGACATGTGTACAGGTTAGTTCATCGACCTGAGATCGTCATTTGTCTCATGTGAGTTCCCACTGTGCTTTGATTACTACCCTACCACGGCTCAAAGGAGTCGTGCAAACAGGTTTTAGTTGGGTACAGTCCCGAGCCACATGGTGGCAGTGAGCGGATCTGCAGGGGTTCGTCTCTCCCGGTATTGGAGGTGAGGTCGCGCTTTGTCTAGGAGAGCCATTACACATAGCCCTCGGCCGAGGCAGGAGATTTACTGGTAAGTATTCCAGTAGTATCTCAGGGTGTTCTGGGCTACACTCCGACACGACTTGTACCGCTTTTGGGGGTCTGACTTTTACCAACCCCCGAGGCCCGCCATGCGATACTCATAGACGAACGGACCGGACTGTACGGATATTGTCACTGACAGGCTTAGTAGGGTGTCAGGATGAGTTCGCTCATCGACGTCCCTTTTGGTCAATAGCTGGTGGCCCGTCACGTATTGGCTAATACCTCTGACGTGCTAGTGGTTAAATCCACAGCCATTGTATTGACGAGTCTTTAGAGTCCACCACACTTACAGTTACTCAAGCTTTCGGGCGAAACGCTGTAGAGGCCATATGGAGATATGGCAGGGTCCGATCAGATACGTGCGGTATTGCACGGATCAGGATCGGACAGTTTTGTACTAGTGGTCATATAGTTATATGGCAGGGTTCGATCTGATACGTGTGGTATTGCACAGATCAGGATCGAACGGATATTACTAGCCGGCTTTGGCTTAAGCCGGTCCTAGTTTAGTACAGTGTAGATTTTGTCTCATTGTATTTGTATCCGGACGGAATACAGATGCGGGTGTGTATGCACAGTATCGGGGTTTTCCTGTAATTTATTACGGGACCAGTTTTTCTGGTGTTGCCAGTTTGCATTCCGTTCCGGCCGGTTTTCCTTTGTTCCTTCCCGGCCGGACTTTTCCGATGGAGGGGGTAATTTGCAGTTTTGCAAATTACATTTTGTGGAGGGGTTTTCTTGCATATGATGGCTTCATGATAGTTCCTTCATGATTATATTCTTTTTCCATCACCTCATTTGCTTTATGTGATTAGAAGTGATAAGAATGGTTGATGTGAGACTTGCTTTATGTTGTGGTCACCACCTTGTTCTCCTACACTCACCTCCCTCTTATGTTGTTTGATTCCCTCCACCATTTCCACATAAAAAGGGCCGGCCACACATTTTTGGAGAGGAGAGAAAATGAGAGGTTTCATTTTTGGTGAGGAAAATTCATCATCTCATTCCATGTTTGATAAATGAGAGTTCCACTTGAATGTTCCAATCCATTCCTCCATCAAGGCAACATAACCCCAAAGAGACAAGCATCATCTACACTACATTCTACAGCAAACCTTAGGCACGTCGACTAGCCAGCTTCGTGCCCGAGTTACCTCGGTATTGAGGTGGGAGCCCGTAAAAGATGCAGGCGACGTGGTGCCCTTCCGGCGAGGAGGCGACGACATGGAGACAGGACTTTCCGCGGGAGATCGGGACGATGAAGAGAAGACCGGAGGACTCGGATCACTTGGTATACTTCTCTTCCCATCTCTTGTTAGCTAGTATAGGTAAATGGTTTACGATCCGGGTTTTATTGTCCACGGTAGCGCCAGTTTCCAAGTAAGGAAAATTCTTGATTCCGCATTTTGGCCTCGGTAAGACGGCCGGGGGCGCTGCCGTGGCGCAACATCACCTTCGTCTCTCAACTCAAGATATACTAGCTATCATCTGTCACATCTCTTCCTGAAAGCTCCAGCGATCTCAGCTTATAAAGTCTGGAGGACACATCCCATCAATCTCAGCAACAGCTGGGTCATCCGTCTGCACGGTAGACGACATCACAACTCTGAGGTAGGCTGTACATCAACAGTCCTCTCACAACAGACAGCCTCTAACAATGGCCCGATCATCCGGTGCAAAACCGAACACTCGTCTCAAACGAGAGGTCACAACACAACCACTAAATCGATACATTCCCATGTCACCAGAAAAAACGATTGTCAGTCCTCGTCAATGACGAGCTCGCCCTGACCGCATCACTAGCTGTAGCTTAATCTGCACTCAAACCATGGTGACAGGAACATCAAGCAAGTATCGACGAAAATAAATCAAAGGGATGAAAAGAATCAACAGATCCCAAAATGGATACATGATCATAAGGAGGAACGAAATCAGTGAGAGTATGATCATGGAAATAAATAGAATCAAGGATCTCAAATGGATGTATGATCAAGGGAACAAAGAGAATCGCAGATCTTAAGATATGTATATCCTAAGGTTTCTTAAGTGGAGTATCATATCGTAAATATTCCGCGGAACATACGTACGGTACGCCACTCTACTCAAGCTACCTACTCCATCAATCAGGGTTAGCCTATGTAACGAAAGTTCCGGTCTAATACCCCCCTGTTCAAGAGTATGTTCTGTAAGGTCAAGCCTAGGTTCCGAAATAAATTACGCCCCAGACTCCACATAGTCAAACCTAAACTCGAACCAAGGTTAAACCTAGCGCTCTGATACCAACTTTGTCACGACCCGAAATATTAGCTCATGACCGGCACTTAAATCACCAACGTCTGCAGGCGTAACGTAACCTAAGTAAGCCGAAGCCCAAAAATCTAAACCTTTCAAAAGAAGTAAGTAATGAAAACATTGATCGAACATCTGGAAACATTAAGTAAAAATCCTTAAACTTATTCTTTTTTTCTTTTGTTTTCTTAAAAATCTCGGCAGCACCTCCTTTGTAAAAACTAGCCCCGAAACGGGAACAATATAGAATATAAAGAAAGCATCCCCAAACGAGAGCAAATCATGCCCAACGGCGGAAACAACCACCACAAGCATATATATGTATACAACGCCCAACAGCGAGGATCAACACAAAGGAAAATGAAAAGCAAGACATCAAACCCACCAAGCGAACATATAACCCATCGCTCTAAGTCTCGCAACTATAAGTCTTGATAAGTCTTACAATATATACAGATACTAGTTTTCTGATTGATGGAGTTGACTAGATACAATAGGAATAATAATACAAGAGAGGCTTGAGGCAATGTGTACCACCTACCAAAAGCAAATCACCCGAAAGCAAGCAGTATGCCAGCGGTGCCGCTACTAATCCATGTGGTCAACCTGCAAGAACTATGGCACAACGGGGGTGAGTTGCCAACTCATGAGTAGAAAACATCAGCAGGTAGAAATCGAATAAAACAACGATTTCCTAGGTCAACTATATCATAAAGGTAATACTATGATATCTAGGGTGACCGTGTCTACATATATGCCAATAATAATCAATGCCTATATGCATGTCGATATCATCCAACAATATAATCATTGCCTGTATGCATGTGGATATCATCTGACAATATAATCAATGCCTGTATGCATATGGATCTCGTCCACTCGAAACATCATGAAAGCATATGCATGTAAATATATGAGGATATCAAAGCACGTGTGTCCATCAATGACACAACAAATCATGGAACCTGAGTGTCTAACACCGACACTCGAAACACCATGAAACCCGTGTCCAGGATCGACACGTAAATCCTCATATCTCAGGCGCCGCATCCTTAGATCGGCCCTCAGGCTCCGCCTACTCTGGTCGGCTCTCATATACATCCCACGACTCCGGTCGATATCCTATGGATAACTGCCGCTCCCCTGCCAGGCTCAACGCCTAACAATACTAGTCTTCTTGCCCCGGGATACCTCACCGGGTCCACCAAGTACCCGCAGACGGTGCCTACCACTCCTCGAATCGGGTTTCACATGCCAATCTCAGAACCGAGAAAACACATGGTGGATGTCTCGAGATATCATATCAAGAGAAACTGGGTTTTTAAAACAATACATATTTTCCTTTGAAATATAACCACGGTTCTCAAATCCAGAATCTCATGAAAACAGCATCTCAATGCGTAATATCATAAAGCATGATGTATGCAACATATCACCGAAATGTGAGCATATCAAGTATATCATGCAACCAAGTATAGTGATGTGAGCATAGCAAGTATATCATGCAACCAAGTATAGTGATGTGAGCATAGCAAATATATCATGCAACCAGGTATAGTGATGTGACAATACTGAACAATCCACGGTAGTAGCATGATGCTGCAATTCTACTGTGTAAGTGACATAGCAATTATAGATGATAAAGTGTATGAGCCGGCCAATCTGTGTAAGTGTAACATACGCATCATCGATAATGGTGTAGGTGTACTAGAACAGGTATATGTAATGCAATGAGAATGACATGAACGTAGCATAAGGTACATCGTAAGCGAAATGCTAAAAGGTATACGTATCTATAATATATCCGAGTCGGTGAATCTATCAATCGGCATCCAGCCTCACAATGTCACGTACGGTATAATATATCGTACGACATCCTCTAATCAAGGGTATGGATCAATCAACAGGTAAAACTCATCACGTACGGTAATCCATCGTACGGCGGCATTAAACAATTATGGATTCTATCAACCTATACAACAACGAGGGTACGAATCTAAGTCTCGTATGGCATATCACTCATTATTCACATCACTATCCATACACACACACACACACACACACACACACACACCTATATCCCAGGTCACATCCGTATCAATCTCATATCCGGGGACCGACAAAGGTATCAATTATCTCATGTCGACTCACATCTGTATATCGACATATCAACCAAGTCATCATATCTCATCGTAAACTCTTTTCATCGCATCAATCTCTCACATCAAGTCATTTTACATATTCATTCTATCTTATGAATCTCATGTCATGCCTCTAAATCTCATGCTTAATCTCGTGCAACCACATATCTATACATCGTGATTCACATTCACTTTTCCTATCCTTATATATATCAATTTGAGACATCATTTCTATCATATCATGTCCAAGAGTTATGTCCCTATAGCTTTCATATCATATATATATATATATATATTCAATCATTCATATCACCTCTAACTATCTTTTTAGCCATACCTATAGTTTTCTAAAATAGGTTTCTCCGACTGTATTCTATATATCTCGGTTTCCTTTCATAATTTGCGGGGGTGCTATACGCCATCCACCCGACTTCCCCCGTAGATATAAATTTACTCACTTATAGAACTCCTCGTCCAGGCTTAGTCGATGTGCTTTATCGTCTCGGAATCCATACGAGGATACCTACAAATCAACACATATCACAATGTTATGAAAACCAACTCCGAAAACCGATACGACACACGGTGCGCACATAGGTTAGAACCTATAGCCTACGCATGCAAAAACAACCAAACAACCCTCGTCGTTGACATACAAACGTCCAACGACCAAATACAATATCAAGTCTCAAAAGCAAGAATCCCAATACCGAAAAACATAGCCAAAACCTTAACTAGGGTCGCTATTCGTGAAAACCGCCAAGCCTAAAACCCAATCGTACCAATCGCTCATTCACAACACAATATATATCGTAGAAGATAATATATATATCATCACAACGTTAATTAAAACCCACGTCTAATTATACCGAAAACCTAGTAAGCAACCCAAAGGAGTTTCGGTGCAAAACATCGTGAATTTGCGATCTTGTGGCTACCATATTCATCTAATATCATAATTAGGTTTCATAACTCTTAACTATATTTTAAGCTTACCTATCCTTTATAAATTCTAAATATCTAGTTTGCATAATTATACTATTTAGACAATTTCAAAGTAACAATTTGCAAACTAACAACTAGCTTAGATTTTTCATGTCTAAGCATGTTAAACTACACATATAACCATATCCAATTAATCAAAACCCTAACTTGAATTCAAAGCCCTCTCTTGAATTTCAAAACTTGCTAATTAACACCATATTTAAACACCTAATAAGCTAAATTAAAGCAATTAACTAACAATTAAAGCTTAGGGTTAGGATTTATACCCCACAAACTTGATATCAAACTTGAAAATTGACTCCCAAAATGCTAACTTTTCTATTGATCCAAGCTTGATTAGGCTAATGAATAATGGGCAGGGATTTGATTTAGAGTTTGTAGGATTTTTCTTTGAGTTTTGATGGATTTTTGGAGCTTTTAGAAGTGGGAATGAAGTAGGGAAAATGTTGGGGCTGCCAAGGGGAGGCTCGGCCAAAGTGAAGGGAAGGTTTTTTTTTTTGCAAGTGTGTGGAAAAATTTAGACTAAAATCACCATTAATGCTTAATTAATGCACCTCCCATCAAGCCACCTCAAAATCATTTTCATTTCTAATATTCATTAACCCTAGAAAAATCTAGAAGCCTTAAGATATTTTGAGAAAAAGAAACAATGTATAAATCTGTAATTAAGTTGACATGGTTCACATTTGTATATTTAACCCATTCCAATTTGTAATTACCACTAATTAAGTGTAAATAAAATCTTATAATAATATTTGGAATAATTAATTAAGGAAAAATATTCAAGTGACTAAATAAATACCACATACTAGCAATTTCCTAGTTAAACTAGGTGCATTTACATCTATATTGAAAAATTATTATATTCCGGTTTTTACGGAAAACACAAATTATTTACCGATTAAAGGAAAATTCGCCTAAACGATTTCTGAAATGTTACACCTAACCCTAGAATTGGTAGGGTTGCTAGGGATGTGGGTTTGGCTATTCATCGCGACCGTGGAATCCGTGTTTTATATTGGCTTAATTTAAAACGCGGAATTCCTACTATATCCAATATTTCATATGTTATCTTCTACTGCTGATATTCTGTGATATGATCATTTTATATGCTTGAGACGAATGCTTTATGTAACGCTTTGAAAATTCGTTTAGGTTCATTTCGTGTTAATTAAGGATAATGCGTGTTTTTCATATAACCTCGTTAATAGCCATTTCCACATAAACTGGAATAAATCTATTTCTAATTGTGAAAATATATAATTATATATATAATTGTGTTTTATTAATTAACATTTAATTTATTGTTCACATAATTATCTAATTTTCTTAACTATTATTTTCTAAGCAAAAATTTTAGTTTAGCATGCACAACCCAATAATTACCCTAGGTTAATATTGTAACATGCCTTTCATTTTAATTCTTATGGTTCTCAAATTCCTTTTTTAAAAATAAAAACTAATTAAAGAAAATAGAAAAGAAATGAAAAAGAAAGGCATGGGGCATTAAATAAGCATGGGGGGCTTGACTTTTGACACACACTCTCTCTCCACCTAACCCCCCCTCAAGCTAGCAGTAGCCCCTCCCCTTCATTTCTTCTTCTTCTTATATTCATTCTAAGCCTCCAATCTCCATCAAAAATCTCTCATTTCTTCACAAAATCTCATGTTAAATGCTTCAAAACAATTCCTTATTGGTTCTTGAGGCAAGTCTTTGCTTTTGAAGGCAAGGTCACCAAGTTTGAAACCTCCTATCACCAACTTAAGGTATAAAGCATACCTTAATTATCTTTTTCCTAAACTTTTAGTTTATTTAGCTTAAAGTAGTGTTTAAGTGGGATTTAGTGCTATTTATGTGGTTTAAGTGGAGATTAGGGCAAGTTAGGGTTTTATGGCTTGAGTAGCTTAATTAAGTGTTGTTAGTGTTAATTAATCTAAGTCTTTTCACCAGATTTCACTAAAACACCATATTGTATTAAATTGGTGTTTAATTAGAGTTTTAATGAGAATTACTTCCTTTTTGGGATCTGCTTTTAAACCAGGAGTTGAAGACAAAAGTTGCAATTACTGGAGCATAGTTACTGACTAGGATCACACACCCGAAGCACGAGACCCCCTTTCCCCTCTTAGGCCGCAAATTTAAGGGTTGGCCGCAAATTGCAGCCAGAGTGTGGAGCTGGGTGTCAGGGTTTTGGTAGTAGGTGTCTGCTGTATATTTAAGGTCTTTGGTACATCCAACTTTTCCTAGTTCCACACGTATCAAAATCTGGGACCATTTACCTTGGTTTTAATACTTTAAACTTGTGTGACACGTACGTTCCGAGTCTGGGTTTGGTGTTTTTATGTATCACAGCATGTCAGGGTGGTTTCTGACGTTAGCACACACGTTTTGGTGTTTTGAGTGCACTGCGTTTAGCCTGCGACGCTAGTTTGTCGTATGGTATTGATTTCGCGTTTTGCAGGATATTAGCTTATGTGTGTTGCTTTGTGTAATTCTAGGATCGGTCGCGGAGACATCAGACACGGTGCGGTGCAGTCCCGAGGCACTTGGAGGCAGTGACGGTTAGACAGGATTCGTCTCTCCCGGTATTGGGGGTTGACATCGCGCTGTGTCTAGGAGAGCCATTACACGAGTAGTCCCTGGCCAGGGCAAACGAGATATACTGGTAGGCTTCCAGTGTTATCTCAGGGTGTTTTGGGCTTCACTCCGACACGACTTGTACAGCTATTGGGGGACTGACGTTTACCGCCCCCTAGGCCCGCCATGCGATGTATCGGACGAACATACCGGACTGTACGGAGAATGTCACATTCAGGCTCAGTAGGAGTTCAGATGGGTTTCACCTCGTCAGTCTTCTTGTCGGCATCTACCTGGGGACCGTTACGCACAGCTAGTGCCGCTTGCGGTCTGTGGTTAAACCCACTGCCAGCGTAGTGTCGATTCTTTAGAGTCCCACACAGAAAGCTATTCGCCTTTAGGCAAAAGAGAAGAGGTCGCATGGTTTTGCGACAGGTCGCATGGTTTTGCGACAGGGTTCGGTCACATCCGTGCACTTATACGCGTACAGTGTCCGGACAGTTTACACTAGCGGGCTTTGGTTTAAGCCGGATCCTAGTGTACGTATTGGGATTGGATTTATCCAGTATGTATTCGTGTTCCTCGGAACACGGATGCGGGTGTGTATGCACAGTTGACGGAGAGACAGAGGCAGTGGATTCTCATTAGGGTTGTTGACCGTTGACAGTTGACTATTGACTTTTTGCTCAACCCTAATGAGAATATGATATGTGATTAACAATTATATTAATTAAGTATTATGGTGACATGGTTGTTGAGGGATTGACTTTGTTGACTTGTTGACTTTTGTTGACTTGTTGACTTTGTTGACCGGTTGACTAGGCTTGACTAGTTGACCATCATGATAACTATAGCTATCATTTCATGGCAAAGACTTTTGCTTGCTTGCTCTTTTGTGCAAAATGAGTGCATGAAATGATATGGCTATGGTTGCTTAAACCATCACATAATACTTGATTGATATGAGGTGTGATGATTGTTTTGGATTATGAGAGCCAAATGAGAAAAGTCTTCTCTCATTCTTTCATGCTCATTCTCTCTCTTGTTCTTGAGCTCTCATCTCCTCCTCTTGCTCTCCCTCTCTTGACTCTATGGTTCACTTGTCTCATGAGTTGAGAACCAAGAACCATAGATAAAATCCCATACAAACTCTTCTCTACCCACTCTAGTTCACAAGGTTTAGCAAACCGAGTGAACTAGTTTCTTCAAAGTTCGAAGAAGGAGCCAAAGGTTGAAGCTTTCAGGTCGGCGCAAGGAGACGACGGGGAGAAGCCGATTCGGACGACCATCGAAGCTTGAAGACGAAGGAGTTCGAGAAAAAGAAAGGTATAACCCCCTAACCGAGTAGTTAGCAACTCGTAGTTAGGTTGTTAGTTAGATGTTTAACAAAGATCCGGGTTTTAAGTCCATGTTACCACCTCTAAGAAAATCGTTTTTTATCAAATTCCGCATGCCCGAAAGTACCGGGAGAGGTAGCATGGAATTACAGTGGTATCAGAGCCAAGTTAAACTCTATCTAACATGATAGCAAAGTAGCTAGAAGATCGATCAAAGAAAAAGTCACGAAACGAACCCAAAACTGTCAAGTTTCTGCCGATTTTTATTCTGTTCAAAAGTTGATAATTTTCATCTTAAAAATCGGCTCAGGCTTTTATTTGAATAACCACCAAATTTGGTCCCACGATCGATTCAAAGCGCCGCGGAAATGCGGCGGGAGCACGCTTCCGCCGCGGTTCCGCGGCCGAGTTGACTCAGCCGGGTCCATCTTTGGTGCAGTGTATTTCTGGGGTTGTTTTGGGATTTTTGGAATATGTATTTTCTGCCCAGATTTTCCAGAACGAAAATTTTGTATTTGGGGCCTATAAATCCGTATTTTTGATCGAACTTCTAAAAGACTTAAGCTGACGGGTTTTTCTGTGATGTGATATTTGTATTGAACGTCTGCTAATCGCTATATGTCGATTAGTGGGGGTTATACAAATCTGTGATCTGTAATGTTGCTGGAATGTGTATATGGATTCATTGGATTGTCGCGGGTGAATAGCCGGGGGTTGTGAGACGAGAGTTTTCTTTTCTTTCAATTCATGTAAATTTGTAAATTGATGTAATAATTATTTGTATGGCCGCACAACCGGGTCGGGGTTGTAGCCGTCATTGTATAATTTCTTTTTACTGTTTTTGCTCCTAGGATAACCCATGGAGGGGGTGCACAAACTACCGGGTATGCCGAAGTGCCGAGTGGCCTACTCACGGGGATGAGGGAGGTTGCTTCTCTTCGGGTACTTGGCGGGTAGTTTGCCGCACCCGTAGGGGTCTTGGGTGGGGTATTGGCTATTCACCGCGACCGTGTAATCTGCTTTTCGTTACAGTCTCGTACGAATTGCAGGTTCCTAGTATATCCAATGTGTTCATCTGTGATCTGAAATGTCTATCATTGCATATATCTATATATGATATTATTTAGGCGTTGCTTATATTTTACAGCCGCGCTAGCCCAGCCCTCGCTCTGTCGTTAGTTAAGTAACCTAACGGGTAATGACGGGGCCCCGTGGCGAATGCGAATGGCATAAGCGTACGTGATCTTTTGGTTGTTTTCTGCAATGGTAGGATTAAATGATAGGACGCATTAAAAGAACTAATGCAAGAATATCACGCATTAAAAGAACTAATGCAAGAAAATAAACCAAGTAAAAGTCGTTGGAACACTTTCGAAAAACCACTCGGTTCTTTTCAAAACTAACTTTTAAATGCGGAGTTTGAGCCACTCCTTTTAAAAGCTATCTCGTTCCATCGACTATATCAAGTTCTCTACGTTCACGGTTTCGCCAAAACCATTGGTACTCCTCCGTCGTTTCACATGAATAGTCAATAGTATTCAAGCTGTGTTTGTTGGCCAAAGTCAAGGCATAGTGATTGGTAGCTATTGGGTATTCATGTGCAGCATAGATAGATGTGTTGGTTTGGAACAGTCGTACTGCCTTGTTGGCCAAAGTCAAGGGTAGGTACGGGTGGATTCAAATTAACCTGGAGAACGACGGGTAGAACTTGACATGTGACTTATGATTTGTTGGCCAAAATCAAGGTCATAAGAGCATGGGGCAAAAATCCACATCGGGAGTTTCAAAAGAACTGAAACTTGCTAGTGTTGCATACCATTTGGAGTGTGATGATTTTGGTAGGATTCCTTCAGTTTCGTCACGCGATGATATTTGGATCCCGATCCTACTGTGAGTATATGCTACTCCTCGGGAAATTTCTCACTTAACGATCAGTGCTATAAACCTAGTAGGTGTCTAGAAAGGTGTTAGCGGGGCTACACCCTCAGGGAAAAGAGGTTATTTAATTAAGGAACTTCGCGAAAGCGTTGGAAAACCTCCCTCGAAGTACCGACACCAGCCTGGCCGAACGGTTAAGCAAGTATTGTACGGTGAGATTGATCCTGACTAATTCTTCCTTTTTGGTTTGAGGAGGGATTCGAGAAACAGTGGGAGCCATCCTGTTTAGACAAACTAAAAACCACTCTAAACTTGCAAGAGCATCATGCAGATTGTTTCTTCTTCTCTCCTAATTGCAGCGACCAATCAACATGACTGGACTTAAGTTACTTCTAGATAAAAACATACTGACAGGGCCAAACTACAAAGATTGGCTCAGGAATGTCAAAATGGCAATCACTTACGACAAGCTGGGGTATCTTCTTACCACCAAAGCTCCCCCTGTCCCTGGTCCCACTTCCAGCGTCGAGGATAAGGAAATCCGTAAGACTTGGGAGATTGATAGCGCGAAGGCCAAGTGCCTCGTACTTGCCTCTATGGACAATGAACATCAGAGGAGGCACGAGAATATGGACTTGGAATCCATATTTCTTCATACAAAAGAACTGTATGGAGAGCAATCTCGTATCGCAAGATACGAAGCGTCGAAAAAGTTATTTTCGGCAAGGATGGCCGTCGGATCATCAGTAGCAGAACACGTGCTTAAGATGATCGGCTACATTGAGGAACTCGCGGACCTAGGGACCACATTGGAGAGTGAGCTCTATACGGACATAGTTCTCCAGTCCCTTCCTTCCACTTACGCCCAGTTTATACTGAACTTCAACTTACAAGAAAAAGAAGTTGAACTTTCAGAGCTCCTCAACATGCTGAGGAGCGCAGAGGGCACCCTAGAGAAAGGTAGGGAAACATCCACTTTGTTTGTAGGAGGATCATCTTCTTCTAGGTCCAAGGCGAAAGCCAAGGGAAAGAAGAAGAAAGCCCCCGCCAAACCAAGAGGCGGTGTTAGTAAAGTGGATACGAAGGGAAAAGCCAAAGCAACAAAGAAAGCGGGGCAGCTTATGGATAAAGAAGAATGCTTCTATTGTCATAAGAAAGGTCACTGGAAGAATGATTGCAGGGCTTGGAAAGCCAGAACACAGGAATTGAAGCAGGTTGCAGCTTCAGCTTCAGGTGTGTATGTTATTGAAAACTGTCTTTCAATAAACTCTACTTCCTGGGTATTGGATACCGGATCAGGATCTCATATCTGTAATTCTTTGCAGGCGTTGAGAAACCGTAGGGTTTTGAAGGCAGGTGACATGACCCTCAGAGTTGCGAACGGAGCTAGCATGGATGCTAAGGCCGTGGGGACTATCACCTGGGAATGTCAGATGGACATGTTTTGGTTTTGCGTAATTGCTTTTTTGTACCCAACGCAACTTGTAATATCATTTCTGTATTTTTAGTTTCTAAAGAAGGTTATGAATTTGCGTTTGTAAGTAATGTTGTAAACATTCACCTTAATCAAGTTTTGATTGGGTCAGGTCCATTGAGCAATGGGATATACGTATTAAACCAACCACAGATTTTCAATGTCCAGAATACACACAAAAGAAAGTCTCCGAAAATAAATCAGACTTTCTTATGGCATTGTAGACTAGGTCACATCAATGAGAGAAGGTTGACGAAGTTACATACAGAAGGATATTTGAATCCGTTCGAATATCAATCGTATGCCACTTTTCAATCATGTCTCAAAGGAAAGATGACAAAGACTCCGTTCACTGGACACGGAGTAAGAGCGAGCGAGCTCTTGGGACTCGTACACAGCGACGTGTGCGGTCCAATGTCTACACATGCGCGAAGCGGTTATTCTTACTTCATTACTTTTACGGATGACTTCTCGAGGTACGGTTATGTCTTCTTAATGAAACATAAGTCCGAAGCCTTTGGAAATTTCCAGGAATATAAGAATGAAGTAGAAAAACAAACCGGCAAAAGTATTAAGATTCTAAGATCGGATCGAGGTGGAGAATACTTGAGTGCCGTGTTCCTGGACTATTTAAAAAAGAACGGAATTCTCTCTCAGCTTACTCCTCCATACACTCCGCAACATAACGCTGTATCGGAGAGACGGAACCGAACCTTATTGGATATGGTACGGTCCATGATGAGTAACGCTGAGTTACCGCGATCATTCTGGGGGTATGCGCTAAAATCAGCTGCATACCTTTTGAACCGAGTTCCAACTAAGACTGTGCCTACTACACCATATGAGATGTGGTGTGGGAAGATACCCTATCTTAAGTACATTAAGACATGGGGATGTCCAGCTTTTGTCAAAAAGCAGCATGCGGACAAGCTCGAGGCATGCTCAGTACAGTGCAAGTTTGTGGGATATCCAAAGAACTCCAAGGGATATTTCTTCTACTGCGTAGAGGAACAAAAAGTTCTTGTTTCTCGTCATGCCTACTTCTTGGAAACTGAGTTTTTGGAAACCCAGATAAGTGGGAGCACACTAGAACTGGAAGAAATTCCAGAACCACAGACTATTACTGAAAGCTTAGTGGAACCAGAGGGTTCAAAAGAACAGGACATTCCTATGCCGCTCCGCAGGAGTAGTAGGCAGTCTCATCCGGCCGAGAGATACTACGGTTTTCTCATAGACGGGGATAGAGAGGATTGCATCATAGATTATGATGAGCCTACTAGCTTCCAGCAAGCCATTCAGAGCGTCGACTCTGTAAAATGGCTGGATGCAATGCGGACCGAAATGGAGTCCATGTACACCAACAAAGTATGGACGTTGGACGTTGCTCCAGACGGGGTAAAACCCGTAGGATGCAAGTGGATCTTCAAAAGGAAGATTGGTGTAGATGGACAGGTTGAGACCTATAAAGCTAGACTGGTTGCAAAGGGTTTTCGTCAAAGACCTGGTTTGGACTATGACGAGACCTTTTCTCCAGTAGCTATGCTGAAATCCATTCGGATCCTTCTTGCCATTGCTGCCTTCCAAGATTATGAGATTTGGCAGATGGACGTAAAGACAGCTTTTCTAAATGGAAATTTAGAGGAGTGTGTCTATATGGACCAGCCAGAGGGTTTCATTCAGAGTGGGAGCAGCGGAAAGGTGTGCAAGTTTCTTAAGTCCATTTACGGACTAAAGCAGGCATCGCGGAGTTGGAACATCTGTTTTGATGAGACGGTCAAGGAATTTGGCTTTATCAAAAATCCAGATGAACCATGCATCTATAGTAGATTTGTAGCGAGAACTGTAGTATTCTTCGTTTTATACGTGGATGACATTCTCTTAATAGGAAATGACATTCCTATGCTACAATCTGTCAAGGGGTTCTTGTCACACAGGTTCTCCATGAAAGACCTGGGTGATGCCTCATACATCCTGGGGATCCGGATCCATCGTGATAGATCCAAGAGGATATTAGGACTTTCACAGTACAGGTACATCGACACCATACTGAAAAGATTCAGTATGGAAGATTCTAAACGCGGTAACCTACCGGCTTGTCACGGGATCACCCTCTCTAAAGAGATGTCTCCCAAGACTGATTTGGAGAGGGATCGCATGTCTATTATACCCTACGCTTCGGCGGTAGGCTCTATAATGTATGCGATGTTGTGTACCAGACTGGATGTAGTTTATGCACTGAGTGTGGTAAGCCGGTATCAGTCAAACCCTGGGGAGAAACACTGGATAGCGGTAAAGAACATTCTCAAGTACCTGAGAAGGACTAAGGAGATGTTCTTGGTGTATGGCGGAAAAGACCTCCAGATCGAGGCCTTTGCTGACTCCAGCTTCCAGAGTGACAAGGATGATTCCAAGTCCATGTCGGGTTTTGTCTTTACCCTCAATGGAGGGGCGGTGTGTTGGAAGAGTTCCAAACAGGAAACCGTTGCAGACTCGACGATGGAAGCGGAATACATCGCTGCATCTGATGCCGCAAAAGAAGCTGTCTGGATGAGGAAGTTCTTGAAAGAGCTTCAGGTGGTTCCGTCCATTGTTGATCCAATACCTCTGTATTGCGACAACAACGGGGCTATAGCTTTAGCGAAGGAACCCAGGTCCCATCAGAGATCCAGACACATCTTGAGGCGGTATCACCTGATCAGGGAGATCGTAGATCGCCAGGAGATCGAGGTTCGGAGAGTAAATTCAGAAGATAACACTGCAGATCCACTCACGAAGGCCCTACCCCAGACTCAGTTCGAGCGGCTGATCGAGATGATAGGTCTTCGATACGCCAGTACATGGCCTTAGTGCAAGTGGGAGATTGTTAGTGTATATGCCCTAGAGGCCATTACTGTATCATACTAGTTTGTATATTACTTAATGGAAGCTTGGGATATTCACCTTGTATATACAATCTTGCTCAAAATAGTAGTATGCTACTTGGTTTGTTTCTACTTCAAATGTGTACATGTGTTTATTTTAGTATATCACCTATACACATTAGTGGAGCCCTTAGGATCTTTGCTTGATTACCGGCGATGTGATGGCAGTCACACTAGTGGGGCTGGGTAATCTATAAGCACATCGTTATGCAGGTCCCTAGTCGCAGGACTATCGAGACAGGGCATCGATACTCCGGAGTAGACTAGCGCATGCGCTTCTCATCCCAGTGTGGGAGACGGTCTGTCCCACAGCCGTCAGTACGTCGTACTTGAGATAGTATGCGGGTGCTCGTTAGGTTACGGGTACACTGGACAGGACTCGTCGGGAACTGACTAGTTGGTATTATGCCTATCGTCAGTTATCAGTTCCCAGGTGACATGAGTACAGCTTAGTCCGCTGACTTGATACTGTCACTTCGCCTCGAGTGTGTTCCCACTGCACTTTGATTACTACCCTACCACGGCTCAAAGGAGTCGTGCAAACAGGTAGTAGTTGGGTGCAGTCCCGAGGCACTTGGAGGCAGTGACGGTTAGACAGGATTCGTCTCTCTCGGTATTGGGGTTGACATCGCGCTGTGTCTAGGAGAGCCATTACACGAGTAGTCCCTGGCCAGGGCAAACGAGATATACTGGTAGGCTTCCAGTGTTATCTCAGGGTGTTTTAAGCTTCACTCCGACACGACTTGTACCGCTATTGGGGGACTGACGTTTACCGCCCCCTAGGCCCGCCATGCGATGTATCAGACGAACAGACCAGACTGTACGGAGAATGTCACATTCAGGCTCAGTAGGAGTTCAGATGGGTTTCACCTCGTCAGTCTTCTTGTCGGCATCTACCTGGGGACCGTTACACACAGCTAGTGCCGCTTGCGGTCTGTGGTTAAACCCACTGCCAGCGTAGTGTCGAGTCTTTAGAGTCCCACACAGAAAGCTATTCGCCTTTAGGCAAAAGAGTAGAGGTCGCATGGTTTTGCGACAGGTCGCATGGTTTTACGACAGGGTTCGGTCACATCCGTGCACTTATGCGCGTACAGTGTCCGGACAGTTTATACTAGCGGGCTTTGGTTTAAGCCGGATCCTAGTGTACGTATTGGGATTGGATTTATCCAGTATGTATTCGTGTTTCTCGGAACGCGGATGCGGGTGTGTATGCACAGTTGACGGAGAGACAGAGGCAGAAGATTCTTATTAGGGTTGTTGACCGTTGACAGTTGACTATTGACTTTTTGCTCAACCCTAATGAGAATATGATATGTGATTAACAATTATATTAATTAAGTATTATGGTGACATGGTTGTTGAGGGATTGACTTTGTTGACTTGTTGACTTTTGTTGACTTGTTGACTTTGTTGACCGGTTGACTAGGCTTGACTAGTTGACCATCATGATAACTATAGCTATCATTTCATGGCAAAGACTTTTGCTTGCTTGCTCTTTTGTGCAAAATGAGTGCATGAAATGATATGGCTATGGTTGCTTAAACCATCACATAATACTTGATTGATATGAGGTGTGATGATTGTTTTGGATTATGAGAGCCAAATGAGAAAAGTCTTCTCTCATTCTTTCATGCTCATTCTCTCTCTTGTTCTTGAGCTCTCATCTCCTCCTCTTGCTCTCCCTCTCTTGACTCTATGGTTCACTTGTCTCATGAGTTGAGAACCAAGAACCATAGATAAAATCCCATACAAACTCTTCTCTACCCACTCTAGTTCACAAGGTTTAGCAAACCGAGTGAACTAGTTTCTTCAAAGTTCGAAGAAGGAGCCAAAGGTTGAAGCTTTCAGGTGGATCTATCTTCGGCGCAAGGAGACGACGGGGAGAAGCCGATTCGGACGACCATCGAAGCTTGAAGACGAAGGAGTTCGAGAAAAAGAAAGGTATAACACCCTAACCGAGTAGTTAGCAACTCGTAGTTAGGTTGTTAGTTAGATGTTTAACAAAGATCCGGGTTTTAAGTCCATGTTACCACCTCTAAGAAAATCGTTTTTAATCAAATTCCGCATGCCCGAAAGTACCGGGAGAGGTAGCATGGACTTACAGTGGTATCAGAGCCTAGTTAAACTCTATCTAACATGTTAGGAAAGTAGCTAGAAGATCGATCAAAGAAAAAGTCACGAAACGAACCCAAAACTGTCAAGTTTCTGCCGATTTTTATTCTGTTCAAAAGTTGATAATTTTCATCTTAAAAATCGGCTCAGGCTTTTATTTGAATAACCACCAAATTTGGTCCCACGATCGATTCAAAGCGCCGCGGAAACGCGGCGGGAGCACGCTCCCGCCGCGGTTCCGCGGCCGAGTTGACTCGGTCGGGGTCCATCTTTGGTGCAGTGTATTTCTGGGGTTGTTTTGGGATTTTTGGAATATGTATTTTCTGCCCAGATTTTCCAGAACGAAAATTTTGTATTTGGGGCCTATAAATCCGTATTTTTGATCGAACTTCTAAAAGACTTAAGCTGACGGGTTTTTCTGTGATGTGATATTTGTATTGAACGTCTGCTAATCGCTATATGTCGATTAGTGGGGGTTATACAAATCTGTGATCTGTAATGTTGCTGGAATGTGTATATGGATTCATTGGATTGTCGTGGGTGAATAGCCGGGGGTTGTGAGACGAGAGTTTTCTTTTCTTTCAATTCATGTAAATTTGTAAATTGATGTAATAATTATTTGTATGGCCGCACAACCGGGTCTGGGTTGTAGCCGTCATTGTATAATTTCTTTTTACTGTTTTTGCTCCTAGGATAGACCCATGGAGGGGGTGCACAAACTACCGGGTATGCCGAAGTGCCGAGTGGCCTACTCACGGGGATGAGGGAGGTTGCTTCGCTTCGGGTACTTGGCGGGTAGTTTGCCGCACCCGTAGGGGTCTTGGGTGGGGTATTGGCTATTCACCACGACCGTGTAATCTGCTTTTCGTTACAGGCCCGTACGAATTGCAGGTTCCTAGTATATCCAATGTGTTCATATGTGATCTGAAATGTCTATCATTGCATATATCTATATATGATATTATTTAGGCGTTGCTTATGTTTTACAGCCGCGCTAGCCCAGCCCCCGCTCTGTCGTTAGTTAAGTAACCTAACGGGTAATGACGGGGCCCCGTGGCGAATGCGAATGGCATATGCGTACGTCGTATTTTGGTTGTTTTCTGCAATGGTAGGATTAAATGATATGACGCATTAAAAGAACTAATGCAAGAATATCACGCATTAAAAGAACTAAAACAAGAAAATAGACCAAGTAAAAGTCGTTGGAACAATTTCGAAAAACCACTCGGTTCTTTACAAAACTAACTTTTAAATGCGGAGTTTGAGCCACTCCAATTAAAAGCTATCTCGTTCCATCGACTATATCAAGTTCTCTACGTTCACGGTTTCGCCAAAACCATTGGTACTCCTCCGTCGTTTCACATGAATAGTCAATAGTATTCAAGCTGTGTTTGTTGGCCAAAGTCAAGGCATAGTGATTGGTAGCTATTGGGTATTCATGTGCAGCATAGATAGATGCGTTGGTTTGGAACAGTCGTACTGCCTTGTTGGCCAAAGTCAAGGGTAGGTACGGGTGGATTCAAATTAACCTGGAGAACGACGGGTAGAACTTGACATGTGACTTATGATTTGTTGGCCAAAGTCAAGGTCATAAGAGCATGGGGCAAAAATCCACATCGAGAGTTTCAAAAGAACTGAAACTTGCTAGTGTTGCATACCATTTGGAGTGATGATTCTGGTAGGATTCCTTCAGTTTCGTCACGCGATGATATTTGGATCCCGATCCTACTGTGAGTATATGCTACTCCTCGGGAAATTTCTCACTTAACGATCAATGCTATAAACCTAGTAGGTGTCTAGAAAGGTGTTAGCGGGGCTACGCCCTCAGGGAAAAGAGGTTATTTAATTAAGGAACTTCGCGAAAGCGTTGGAAAACCTCCCTCGAATTACCGACACCAGCCTGGCCGAACGGTTAAGCAAGTATTGTACGGTGAGATTGATCCTGACTAATTCTTCCTTTTTGGTTTGAGGAGGGATTCGAGAAACAGTGGGAGCCATCATGGTCGCATATGATGGCGTTGAGCCCGGCTTGGGAGCACTACCGACCGGTTATTTACGACGTGGCGGATATCCGAAGGATACCGACGTAGTCTTTAGTTATGAGGATTAGGGCCAGTCCGGATTGACGGAGCCCGAGATCAGATTTACTGGCCAGTCCGGATTGCCGGAGCCCGGGATAATTGAGATATTCATATTTGGTGTCGATGCTTGACACAGATTTATATTGATTTCATTGATGAAACTACAGCTAAATTACAGAAGTTTAATAAGATAGGAATACAGATTTCCCATGTAAATCATATTCAAATCTCGTGTTGTTTATTGCGTTCATGTTGCATACATATTATTACATCGCATCATATTAGTATATGTAGGCTGTGACGAAATTGTGTGCATACTTACGATAGCCTTATTAGATGTTACTTATTACTCACGAGTTGGCAACTCACCCCCGTCGTGCCACAGTGTTTGCAGGTCCGACCCGTCAGCACAGTAGCGGTGAGTGCACCTCCTCTTTTTCTCCTTTTGCTTGGACTCGCAGCATTGTTCGTAGGTGGGTTGCGGGGTTATTTTGTTTCCACCTTGTATCAGTATTGTATCTAGTGTACTCCATCTACCGTATCTACTATTTGTATTATTGTATTAGCGACTTAGAGATGAGACAGTGAGACTTGTACTTTTATGTTGTTTCTCTGGGTCGAGCTCACTTGAGCCGACATGATGCTTTATTACTTTATTCCTTTATATGCTTTTTTTGCACATTGATGATTTATATTGCGTGTGATTTTGAGTCAATCTTGGGCGAAGAGCTAGCTCCCACATGGGGATAACTTATTTCATGTTGTACATATATTCTCGTTTTGTACCCGTTTGGGGCCAGTATTTACAAAGGAGACTCTGCCGAAATTTTCGGAAAAATGGATGTTGCTTTTAAAAAAAAGCTTGATGTGACTTATTTGATTAAAATCTCTTTCAATAATTGGTTTTTCTTTCACTCTACTACTTTTATTGGTTTTGATTTCTGGATTTTGGCTTACTTAGATTACGTACGACTCGAGACGTTTCTTAATTTAAGTGCCAGTCACGCTCCGTACTTTTCGGATCGTGACAAAGTTGGTATCAGAGCGTTAGGTTTTACCTTTTTGAGTGTAGGATGACCCTTGGTAGATGGAGTAGATAACTTAAGCAGAGTGACGTAACGTATGTTTGTTCCATGGAATACTTACGATACGGCACTCCGCTTAAGTGACCTTAGGATATAATTGCTTGCAATTCCTTCTTCGATTCCTTATATCCTATGACACTATTGCATATCCTGTTTCCTGTACCAGCTACTATGCCGCCGAAGGCTACGAGGGCTCAGAGGGCTTCCGCCAGAGATGAGATTCGAGAGGGCTCATCCGAGACGATGACCGATCAGGACGGTATGCCTACCCCTCAGGGACAGATTGACCCGCCTTCCTCAAGCCACATTGACAGGCTAGAGTCAGGTATGCAGGAGTTACGCCAGATGATGGGATCTTTAGTCGAGGCCAGTCGGGCACAGAGATCTGAGGATGTACCTACCACTGCACAGACCATGATTGTACCAGCTTCCCAGATAGTTGTTCTAGCTACTACCGAGACCATTCCTGTATCGTTACAGGAGTTTATGAGGCTGAGACCTCAAGTCTTTACCGGCACAGATGCAGCGGTGGATCTGCAGACATTCCTCGACAGGTTGGCTAGGATTTACCGTTCGCTGAGATGTTCTGACGATAGATGGGTGGAGCTTATGAGTTTTCGTCTGGAGGGCCTTGCTCAGATGTGGTGCGAGTCAGTCGAGAGAGGTCGAGCTGTAGGTCTACCTCCTATGACGTGGGACGAGTTCACAGCGGTGTTTCTTAACCGTTTCCTTCCAGAGAGCATCCGTGATGCTCGAGCCCATAGTTTTGAGGTTTTGCGCAAGACTCTAGCGTTGACATTGTTCGCCTATGATATTCAGTTTACTCAGTTGTCCCGATATGCTCCTTACCTGGTGGACACCGAAGAGAAACGCATGAAGAGGTTCGTACGTAGGTTAGACATGCAGCTATTTCTTGCTATTGGCGCCCAGCACTTCGACACCTATGCAGCCACGGTGGATGCAGCCTTACTTTTGGAAGAGCGCATTTTGGAGACTTCGGTCGTTTCAGGATTGAAGAGGATTCGAACAGATATACCAGCTCCAGTACAGTTTGGCAGAGGCATGGCAAGCAGAGGTTGTGGCGGATTCTTTCCAGGCTATGGTGATGGCCGAGGTATGACGCGAGGCCAGTTGTTCAGTTCCTATTCACAAGGTCGGCGGCTACCACCAGTATGTTATTGGTGTGGGAGTCCAGGTCACCTTTTCAAGAATTGTACCGCGAGGCGCCAGAGTGAGCCGACAGTTCCTTATGTGACCCTTACACCCTTACACCCTCACCCCCTACTCAGAGAGCTCTACTTCCTACCCCTAGTGGTGCTCCACGCCAGGAAGACATTCCCAGAGGCCGTGGGCGTGGCGGTCCTGTTCAGAGCGGACGAGGAGGCAGAGGCCGAGGCAGAGGACAGCCAGCTATTGGTGGGGGATAGGCCCGAGTGTTCGCTTTGACTCCGCAGGATGCGTAGGCATCCAATGCCATTGTGACAGGTACCTTGCCAGTATGTTCTTTCGACGCATGGGTATTATTCGACCCAAGTTCCATACATTCGTATATATCTACACACTTCGCACCTAGGTTGGGCCGAGAGTCATTGTCGTTAGATCAGCCGCTTATTGTTGTTACTCCGGTAGGCGAGTCGTTTGTCGCTCGATTTGTGTTTCGATTGTGTTCTGTTCGTATCGGGGAGAGGGATTCTTCGGTTGATTTGATTCTCCGCGATATGTTGGACTTTGATGTTCTTCTAGGCATGGACTGGCTAGCCACTTTTTATGCATCCGTGGACTGCCGTGAGAAGGTAGTTAGTTTTAGTTTTCCAGGAGAGCCAGTTCTTTTTATTCAGGGAGACCGTAGCATCACCCTTCCCAGCTTGATTTTGTCTCTTCGCGTTGGTCAAGAGTTGGTCAGCTCTTGAGGAAAGGATGTCAGGGATTCCTAGTGTATGTTTATGATACTAGAGCTGCAGAGGTCCTATTGGACCAGGTCCCGATTGTGTGTGAGTTTCCTGATGTCTTCCCTGACGAGCTGCCTGGGTTACCGCCTGAGCGCGATATTGTGTTCTGCATCGACTTGATCCCCGGCATGGGACCTATTTCCATACCGCCTTATCGGATGGTCTCGGCGGAGCTTAGAGAGCTGAAGGATCAGTTGCATGATTTGTTTGATAAAAGACTTATTCGACCGAGTGTATCACCTTGGGGTGCTCCTGTTCTGTTCGTCAAGAAGAAGGACGGCAGTTTGCGTTTGTGTATTGATCACCGTCAGCTGAACCGGGTTACTGTGCGGAACATGTGTCACTACCCGAAATTGGCACGTGACGGCCCTAATACTACACAACGTCTACAGGCATAACGCAGTAAAAGAAAGCCAAAACCTAGAAATCTAAACTATTAAAAGACAAGAAAAGATAAGAAATATTGTTTAATCTTTTGAAAATCTCAAGACAAATTCTTTAAAGTCTAACTTTTATTCCTTTAAAATTTTGACAGCACCTCCTTTGTAAAACAAGCCCCCAAAAATGGGTACAACATAATATAAGTAAAAGCATCCCAAACAGGAGCAAAAATCCACGCCCAACGGCGGAAAACAACCACCACAACAGGTATACGACGCCGTAGCGAAGAAATAAAAGACGACATAAGTAAAAACTGCATAAAAACCTCCAAGTCATAAAATAATATACAATATCGTCCTCACATCAAGTTTCTAAGTCATACAAGATAATGGTAGATGGAGAGTATAGGATACAACGAATATACAACAAGCAACATCGGATAACCGCAAAACCTACCTAAGCAAAGCTGCACACTGTCAGGCGAAGCGGTATCCGCAGTAAAAGTTGATACGATGGGTGACAATAGCCCTGCCTCTGACTACTCTGAGGAACACCTGTAAAACACTGTGGCACAATAGGGGTGAGTTGCCAATTCGTGAATAGTAAATAACATATGCAGGTAATCGCGAGTAAGAACGTACAACGCAAATCTAACATAAGCATCAAATAGCAATGAATGGTCATATGTAAGGCATCAGTCATGAAAGGTACGCTAGCAGGTACTACTAATACATGAAGCAATAATATGACAATCGGCATGTAGTAATCATGTAAGGTACTCTATCAGGTACAAATAATACATAAAACAATGCATATAATAATATGTAAATGCAACAGTCATGGAAAGTACTCTATCAGGTACAACTAATACATGAGGCAGTGCATAAACAATAAATGTGGAGTATGGAATAAAACATGTCATTTCCACGGAAATCCTAACCTCGTGGTAGGACCAAAATCTAACAAGACAATCCAAATCCCATTTTCCACAAATCAGCCCCCAAATTGTCTCTCATATCATGTAAATCTCATATATCCTGAATGTCCAACATCAAGTATATCTCATATATCCTGAATATACAACATCAAGTAGATCTCACATATCATGTGTGTACAATATCAGTATATCCCACATATCCTGTGTACAATATCAGTATATCCCACACATCCTGTGTGTACAATATCAGTATCAAGTAAGTTTCATATAAGGTGAGTGTTTTACATCGACACCCAAAACATCATGAAAGAAGTGTCAAGCATCGACACCGAAATACTGATCTATCAGGTGCTGTCACCACGACTGGCCCCCTGATAAGTACGTATCACACGCTATACCGAAAAGCCCGAGTGCCTAGCTCTGACCCTCGTCTCTCGACGTGTCCATACGTACATGACTCCCGTCGGTATCCCCACGATAACCGCCAAGTCATAGGTAATGTCACCGGATGGTATGGTTCCCCCACTAACTCATCTCCTCACTGAGATTCTTGCCTCGGGGTACCTCCGGCCCCCACCATGTACCCGCACACGGACCCCTCCTTTTCTCGCGTGGGGTATATATATCCGAACCAATAAAACTCATGGTGGGTGCTGAAATATCATATCAAGGGAAACCGGGTTTTTCAAATAATGCATAATTTCATGAAACTACCACGGTCCCCAAATCCAGAAAACATCAAGTAATGAATAAGTATAACTGCATGAATCAATACATATATAACAGCGTCCCACTCCACTAATATATATATATATATATATATATATATATATATATATATATATATATATGCATATGCATATATAACAGCGTCCCACTCCACTGTTATGTATACTTAGGAGTAACATATCAGAGAACATCATATGAAATCCAAGAATGTAACATATGCATCATGAAACAGTAATATGAGCATATAAGGGAAAACAGCTATTTAACTGCCACAATTTAATAAATATTTCATGCGGTTCCTGATTTCCTCCGAAATCAGATGCAACATCATAAACAGGTGAACATGTAGCTATAACAAGGTATACATAACCATGTCGGTATAGCAAGATATGTGTGTCTATATTTAAGTATGTATGATGTCAAAGTAGCTGTAGCAATGTATGTGTCTATACCTATCCATACATTATAATACCCTCCAGGTATATGTATGTATGTAAGATGTACATGTAGCTATGTCTCATATGTGTATATACCTATCACTAACGGTACACTACCATATAGGTATACAGGTAACTAGCATGTAAGCATGTCAAGGCATATGTGTAAGCATGTAGGTATACAGGTCTGCTATAAATCATATGCATAAAGAAATATGAATCAATGTCCCTAACCAAAAAATATCATATCTATAAGGGTGTTGTGCATGTCATGGCAATTATTGACGGTGTGTGTGGCATACAATCAGTGCTC
Source organism: Agapanthus africanus (assembly GCA_030015575.1). Taxonomy (NCBI): domain Eukaryota; kingdom Viridiplantae; phylum Streptophyta; class Magnoliopsida; order Asparagales; family Amaryllidaceae; genus Agapanthus; species Agapanthus africanus. Next base: position 207,100,693 of record JASDDO010000004.1, on the reverse strand, counting down.
GTGCAACATAAGCCGTCAATAATAGTGCAGTGTCCTAAGGATACTAGTCCAAGAACAACAAGTAACTAAGAAATAGGGTGTATGCGCAACTCTAAATATGTAATAGAATATGCGACAAAACATAACATTTCTAGCCCAGACACATAATGTCATGCGGGCGATTCCCCTGTAGATGTTAAATCTACTCACCAACGCTTCCGGCTAAGTGAAGCCAACCACTTTTTTCCCCTTCTTCGCAGCGTCAGAAGTCCTCGCCTGCGAACCTAAAACATAACACGACAATGCAAATATATATTAGTAAACGACCAAAAACAAGTACAAACTACGTTTTACCGACACACCAACTCCAAACCTACTCCCAAGTGTTCGTATTGTGGCTAACGTACGTAGCGACACGACGAAACCAACCCAAGAGCAAAACCAGCACAAAATGCACGGACTGTGTCGGATAACGTATTACGCGTAGTCGTATCACTAGAAACTACTTATGTGATCCCAGATTTTGCATACAGAGAAAACTCAACAACTAAACAAGACCAAACATACCTAAACCAAAGCAGAGAGCTACCCTCAAAAACCCAAACCCCAACTCAAACCCACGGCCGGGGTCGCCGGATCCCCTTCGTGTCGTCGCCGGCAGAGTCCGAGCTCCTTGGGTTCGTGCTCTAGGTGAAGGCCTATGGTCACTGGTAAAACACAACTAAATTGTTTGGTTTTCTAGTATTTTCTCGGGGTCACAGCAGGTCAAAGATATCCAAAACGACACTAAAAATACGATATTATGTACAAAACTTAACTTTACACTAAACTGAAACTAAAAGTCTACACAACACAAAAACTATATAAAGAATAGATAGGGATCATTACCTAACCAAAAGAACTCAAAGATCTAAGCTATCCAAGCTCCTAGGCATCCAAGAGGCAAATCCAAGAAAAAGTTGTGATTTTGGTGAGATTTTATGAATTTTGTGATGGATTTTGTGTGGGAAACTCAAGTGTTCAGTTAGACTTGAGAGAGATGAGGAAATAATGCTAAGGGAATAAGTGTGAGAGAATTAGAAAAAGAAAAGAGAAAGAGAGAGGTGAGTGCAAGAGGTGAGTGCACCTTGCATTAATTCTCCTATTAATGCATTCATACCTTGTCACCATGCCACCTCTTCACATATCCAAAAGAAATCTCTCTCCTCTCATACAAAATATCAAGGATTAGGTTTAAAGTTTAAAGCAAGGAATGGATTAAAGCAAAGGATTAGATCTAGGGTTAAGTGTCATGGTCACTAATACTAGATTAGCACAAACAACCCTCACATTTACGTGCACACGTGCGTGCATGCCCATAATAAATAATATTAAAATAATAATTAAATGTTATAAAATGTGAAGAACCCGAATTAGTAAACTTTTTACAGTAAACCCGCCTTACCGTCTAAATTAACTCTAACCGAAATCTAAGGCGTTACAATCTCCCTCTTTATAAAAATTCGTCCCCGAATTTAAAATTTTCAATAAGTGTACCTTCAAGAGAAAAGTACAAAGCTCCCAAATCTCGCTCGCAGCCTCCCAAGTGACCACCTCACTATACGGCTACGCCCTAGAAAACCCTCCACCGATGGCAAGACCCTTGACCGAAGTTTCTCCACCTGCCGAGCCATTAACACAATTGGCTGCCGGTGAACGAAAAGATAGCATCCAAGCTAAATGGTCTGGTGCTGAATCATGTGAGAAAGGTCATGAAGGTATTTGCAAAGTATCAACACAAGTAATATGGGGTGAATACTCAATAATCTGGGCGGAAGTGCCAAATCAAAAACAACGGAACTAACTCGCTAAAAGGATCTCAAAAGGACCTACAATCCTGGGATAAACTCCCCAAAACTCCACACGTCATTCATCGGAAAATCCTTAGCAATACATGATCTCCCACTGCGAACTCAAGTCTGCGATTACCACGATCGACATAAGACCTCTATCTGCATTAGGCTCTCCTCATCCTGACCTGAACCAACTGGATCATCTCCAAAGTCTCTAGACTAGCTGGGGTCCAAAAATCCTACTCACGCAGAGTCAGAAAAATAGAATGGCGATCGACACAACCTAACAACAAAACCTAAAGGTTGCTAATTGGAGTGTCTATCGATAACAGCTTGTAAGTGCACGGCGGCGCCCCGGCCGTCAATCCGACGGCCAAATGCGGAAGCGGTGATAAACTTTAATTTTGCGAACTTAGCAAACCGGCACCACCGCGCACTAAACACCCGGATCAAACCATTAACTAGTCTAAGCTAACTATAAGACGGTTTAGAGATATACCGAGTGATCCGAGTCCTCCGGTCTTCTCGTCATCGTCCCGATCTCCCGCGGAAAGTCCTGTCTCCATATCGTCGCCTCCTCGTCGAAGGGGGCACCACATCGCCTGTATCTTTTACGGGCTCCCACCTCAATACCGAGGCAACTCGGGCGCGAAGTTGGCTGGCCGACGCGTCCAAGATTTGCTGTAGAATGTGTAGTGTAGAGGCTATGTCTCATTTGGGGTTTGTTGCCTTTGAAGATGATGGAGGAATCAAGATAAGAAAAATGGTGCTTGCATTTTTCTAAACATGAAAAGAGATCAAGAATGAAACTCTCAAAAATGAAAAACCCTCTTCTTCTCTTTTCTCAAATGAAAACCTTATCATGTTAGAAAATGGTGGAGGAAAGAATATGAAGCATGAAGGGAGGTGATGGTAGGAGAAAGCAAGAGGTGACCACAACCAAACATCATGATAACAAATCCACAAATCAATCCTAATCCTTTCTCATCTCATTAAAGCAAAGGAAAAGACTAAGAAAGAATCAAATGATGGTTGAAAAGAAAAGATGCCATCATTTGCAAGAAACCCCTCCACAATGTGTTATTTGCAAACTTGCAAATAACCCCCTCCATCGGAAAAGTCCGGCCGGGAAAGAACAAAGGAAAACCGGCCGGAACGGAATGCAAACTGGCAACTCCAGAAAACTGGTCCCGTAATAAATTACAGGAAAACCCTGATACTGTGCATACACACCCGCATCTGTATTCCGTCCGGATACAAATGCAATGAGACAAAATCTACACTGTACTAAACTAGGATCCGGCTTAAATTAAAGCCGGCTAGTAATATCCGACCGATCCTGATCCGTGCAATACCGCACGTATCTGATCGAACCCTGCCATATAACCATACGGCCACTAGTACTAACCGTCCGATCCTGATCCGTGCAATACCGCACGTATCTGATCGGACCCTGCCATATCTCCATACGGCCTCTACAGTGTTTCGCCCGAAAGCTTGAGTAACTGAAAGTGTGGTGGACTCTAAAGACTCGTCAATACTATGGCTGTGGATTTAACCACTAGCACGTCAGAGGTATAAGCCAATACGTAACGGGACACCAGCTATTGACCAAAAGGGACGTCGATGAGCGAACTCATCCTGACGCCCTACTGAGCCTGTCAGTGACAATATCCGTACAGTCCGGTCCGTTCGTCTATGAGCATCGTATGTCGGGCCTAGGGGGTTGGTAAAAGTCAGACCCCCAAAAGCGGTACAAGTCGTGTCGGAGTGTAGCCCAGAACACCCTGAGATACTACTGGAATACCTACCAGTAAATCTCCTGCCTTGGCCAAGGACTTCGTGTAATGGCTCTCCTAGACACAGCGCGACCTCACCACCAATACCGGGAGAGACGAACCCCTGAAGATCCGCTCACTGCCTCCATGTGGCTCGGGACTGTACCCAACTAAAACCTGTTTGCACGACTCCTTTGAGCCGTGGTAGGGTAGTAATCAAAGCACAGTGGGAACTCACACGAGACAAATGACGATCCCCAGGTCAATGAACTAACCAGTATACATGTCACCTGGGAACTGCTATCTGACGTCAGGTATAAGACCAACTAGCATGTTCCCGGCGAGTCCTGTCCGGTGTACTCATAACCCAATGAGCACCTGTATACATCTTAGGTGAATCAACTGACACCAGTGGCTTGTGAGACCGGCCACCGCCCCTCGTCGGGGTCTCGACTGTATACACTAGTCTACTCTGGAGAATCGATGCCCTGTCTCGAAACTCCGACGACTAGGGACCTTTTAAGGATGTGCTTATAGACTCCAGCTCTCACTTATATGATCGCCCTCATACTGCTGGCAGTCAAGCAAGAATCCTAGGGGCTCTATCAACGTGCAATAGCGACATGTCAGGTCACCTAAAGCAGTACACGATGATAAAGGTAAACCAGATAGCATACTATCATTTCGAGTAAGACTGTCCTACCGCGATAGGTCCTCGCTCAATCATTTCAATCACGTGCCTGTGATCCAATAATTGACTCTGAGGGCACTATCTCCAACAATCTCCCACTTGCACTCAAGGCTAATTATTGCGATGTCGCATACTCACAGCCTGTGTGATACCGAACACCCAACTCCCCTACTAGTCAGTCTCACAAAATCCGTTTGTGAAACTATTGCGTTCGAGGAATAGCCTCAGTGAGTGGATCCGCCTTGATGTTCCTTTCTATGTCTCTCTCTATCTCAAGTTCGCGGAGAAAGCCATCTCCCGAAACGAGCAATACCTGTCTTAGAATGTCTGGATGTCTGATGGGACCTAGCTCATGAATGAACTCTAAATCCAAACTTCTTAGACTGTATCGTCAACTGAACTTAATCAGTATCCTGCGCCATGCCTCCCTCAGTATTGCCTTGGACCACCTGTCCAAAATACTGCCCCTTGTCAGAAGGAAAACTATAACTCTGACAACCTCCTTGTCTTCCATGTCACCTTGGAAGCCTGGAATGATAACTGTCTCCCAAAGGAGGCAGCCGTTATCATATCCCTAGAACATTCACTTATGTTCTAAAACTGCTTCCGACTGTTTCTCCAGGATTGGATCAATGTCAACTTATTGCATCTACTTCAAGAACAACATCTGGTGTGGTACTTGACATCTCATGATTGACTCAATTGCCTAAGCAAGTGACCTGCCAATCATGCACATCCCTCTCTACTTTAGCCTATAAGACACCTTTAGAGAGGGTGACTCCATTACCTGCAGGTACACTACCATGCCAGGAGTCGTCCATTCTAAATACTCAAAGAATGCTGTCTAAGTACCCTGATTGGGAAACCACCCAAATCTAGATCTAAAACCATAGATCTAGTAACCAGTATGTCTGATATAATGTCCAAGTCCTTTGTGGAGAAACCACTGTGTGACGACCAAAGTATAACCGATCGTAGTATAGGAATATCACTTCCTACTACCTTCTCAATAGATCCATCCCCAATTCTGATGACGTCAAACCTATGACTGTCACATCAGAAATAGATGATCTATCTCCGCTACATCTGCTTTAGTCCATAAATAGACATAAGCCTGATGTCCACCAATGCTTCCGCTGCTCCCACTGACTACGACAACCCTCTGGCAGAGTCATACAGACGTGCACTTCTAAAGCAAGTTTAGAATGACGCTATACTCATCCTCCTGCCGGGTCTCGCAGCCTGGAACAACAACAATGGCAAGTGTGGGTAAACAAGAACTTCCCTGTCACCGTCCTTGAGGCTACCGGAGTACCTCTCGGGTGCCTGAAGTTACCCACCTTATCTGCGGAGTGGCCAATGGAATGTCAAATCAGATTGAATCTTTAGGTTCCTTATCAAATCTTCAGTAATCGTTTGCGGTTCTGGAATCACTTCCAGTTCTACCATACTCCCACTACTGTTTTCTGAAAAAATTCATTTCTTTTGAAATTATGGCGAGTGAAGAACAATATCACTATTGATCTTCCAGATGGTAGAAAGTCAACCCTCGTCATAGCCTGGGTCAACCCACAAACAGCCATTACAGAAACGTGCCTTGAGTTGTCCAGAGTCTGGTTTTAATCATAAGCCGGACAACTCCCAGTACCTTAACAATGTTAAGATATGAACTGTTCTATATCCAATATAGAACCAGAGGCACTGATTTAATTGAACCAGATTCAAATCATGCAGCTATCTCCAGTGCATGTCAACTAAATGGAAGGAGGCCGATCAGCGTTACTCAACTTAGGAATGCTTCCAATTATGAGTAACCTGAAAAAGAAGCAATTTCTCTTTATCATTACTATCAACTGAATACCATACACAAGTATCTACATCTTCGATCACTTTGAAGAATCCCGATACTTGCTACACCTGGTTCTCTACTCTATTCAAATACCTATAACTCCTCAAAACTCAGACCCTGTGTTTCTACGAAACACATGTCTAAGAACTAGAGAAGTTAAAAGTAAACAGAATATAGTATGAGGACCAACCCCTCTGTCCTAATGGACACTGGACAACATACAATACTCTGTATGAGTCCGCTGAGTCTAACAACTCTTTCACTGTGTGTCGTAGGTTGAAAACTGTACTTATGGTTAAGAAGAATTACACCGCTGTTTAATGCTCCTTACCTAACCATCCACTGATATAGGTAAATGTCGTAGACATAATTTCAAAAAGGTATATCTAACTCTATAAAAATAGACGTACAGATATATCAATTTGAAATTGGTGCATAACAACGGATATTCAAAACCAAATAATTGTCGACCGGCAAACAGCCCAGGTGATCTCCTCAAATATCACCGATTACTACGAATCCTGATATAATGAGGATGATCACCCAATTCCCAATAACCTACTCCCACTCATCATCTGTAAAACCATACAGATATGAGAATCGAACCTGGTAAATACATACCCTGGAGTAAGTGTCTAATCGGGAAATCAGTTTTCTTTTAACAGTACACAGTTGAACTGAAACATTGAAATGTTTCGATGGGGCATCCTGGTATTCCTAATAATGCCTCTACCATTATCCAGATTCACAACTATAACCGTATAATTCTTTGCCACCTCTCCAAATCCCTTTATATGTCTTTAGTCATTACCTTCTGCACACCCCTTTAGGCCAATTGGTTTTCTTCCTTCCCTACCGTTCGGCACCAGCCTATGGTTTGGAAGAAGACTATCCAATAAGCATAATGGGTGTACTGTCCTAATCCTAGGAGCACTCGCAATGCGAGAGAAGGTGAAGATAAAAGACAACCGAATAAACCTTATTCCTATTTCTCCTGGACCAGAATCCATCCCCGAACTGGAACAAGTTCCTTTCGAGTTCGTATATAACCATACGATGGAGTATCCAATAAACTGTGGATCTTCGTAGTGATACGGAGTGTCCTGGAGAAATGCAAAGGTGACTTAGGATTGGCGAAGAAATACTTGGTTTGGTCGTGAATATCAGTCGCAATTTACTTTGCCCTCTTACTAATCCCTTGCTTCGTCTTAATCTTAATACCTTCTACACACCGTTTAGGCTAATTGGGTTTCTTCATTCCCTACCGGTCGGCACCAGCCTATGGTTTGGAAGAAGACTATCCAATTTGCGTAATAGGTGTAATACTCCTAAACCAAGGAGTACTCGCAACCAGAGAGAGGGTGAAAAGAAAAGACAACTGAATAATCCTATCCGTTTTCTCCAGAACCGGAAACCATCCTCGAAGTCCTTCGAGTTCGTATATAACCATACGATGGTTTTGTCCAATGGAAGTGGACGTTCGCAGTAATGCGGGGTGTCCTGGAGAAAAGGGTAAAAGTAGGAGTGGCAATGAGGTCTGCAACTCTGACAATCCAAAAGCCAGTGTTAAGAAGGTTTGGTCAACTTGGTCTCTGAGTCGTAGTCTTAGGGTCGGGTCAATGATCGCTACCAAAGAGAGAGAGAGAAAAGAAACACTCAGCGTGCACTCTATCCCAGATCAGAATGGTTACCAATTTATCTAATCTGGAAACCTCCCACTGTTCCTCAAATTCTCCTCCAAACCTGAAAGAAGAATTAGTCGGGGTCACCCGAGGAGTAAACTAACTCATCAGTAGGAATCGGGATCCAACTATCATCGCATGACAACGTGACGGAATCCGCTCACGCTATCACACTCCAGAAGGTATGCGCATATCTGGCAAGTTTCAGTTCTTTTGAAACTCCCGATGTGATTTCTGCCCCATACTCTTATGACCTTGACGAAGGTCAACAAATCATAAGTCACATGTCAAGTTCCACCCGTCATTGTCCAGGTTAATTTGAACCCACCCGTACAAGCCCTTGACGAAGGTCAACAAAGCTATACGACTGTCCCAAACCAATGTTAGTTATATGTATTGTTGGAGATAGTGCCCTCATAGTCTATTATTGGATCGCAGGTACGTGATTGCAATGATTTCGGAGGACCTATCCCGGTAGGACAGTCTTACTCGAGATGATAGTATGCTATCTGGTTTGCCTTTATCAGTCGTGTACATGTTCAGGTGACTGATTGCATGTTACACTTTGATAGAGCCCTTTAGGATCTTGCTTTACTACCAACAGTATGATGGCGATCATATACGTGAGAGTTGGGTAGTTTATATGCATATCCTTAATTGTGGTCCCTAGTCGTGGGAGTTTCGAGACAGGGCATCGATACTCCGGAGTAGACTAGTGTGTACAGTCGAGACCCCGACGAGGGGCGGTGGCCGGTCTCACAAGCCACTGGTGTCAGTTGGATCACCTAAGATGTATACAGGTGCTCATTGGGTTATGAGTACACCGGACAGGACTCGCCGGGAACCTGCTAGTTAGTATTATATCTACCGTCAGATAGCAGTTCCCTGGTGACATGTGTACAGGTTAGTTCATCGACCTGAGGTCGTCATTTGTCTCGTGTGAGTTCCCACTGTGCTTTGATTTCTACCCTACCACGGCTCAAAGGAGTCGTGCAAACAGGTAGGTTTTGGGTACAGTCCCGAGCCATATGGAGGCACGTGAGTGGATCGGCAGGGGATTCGTCTCTCCCGGTATTGGGGGCGAGATCGTGCTGTGTCTAGGAGAGCCATTACACAAAGCCCACGGCCGTGGCAGGAGATTTACTGGTAGGTACTCCAGTAGTATCTCAGGGTGTTATTGGGCTTCACTCCGACACGACTTATACTGCTCTTGGGGGTCTGACGTTGCTAGCCCCCTAGGCAGATATGCGATACTCATTGACGAACGGACCGGACTGTATATACATTGTCACTGTTAGGCTCAGTAGGGTATCTGGATGAGTTCACTCATCGGCCTCCCTTGAGTTCGCTCATCAGCTTCCCTTGAGGTCAGTCCATGGGCAGCCGTTACGCATAGCTAGTGCCGCTGACGGTTTGTGGTTAAACCCACTTCCAGGGTACTGACGAGTCATTAGAGTCCCCCACAGACAGTTTCCCAAGTTCGGGCGAAACGTTGTAGAGGCCGTATGGTTTTATGGCAGGGTTCGGAAAATGCACGTGCGTTTACGCACGTGTTATTTTTCGGGCAGATGATACTGGTCGGCTTTAGTTTAAGCCGGATCCGAGTATTATATTGAGTAGGTATAATATCTTTGTCTCAGTTGCATTTGTATTCGGTCGTAATACAAATGCGGGTATATTTATACAGTTTCGGGGTTATCCTGAAAGTCGTTTCAGGATCACTTTTGGAAGTTGCCAGTTTCCAGTTTTCTATCAGCCGTCTTTTAACATTCTGTTAAAGACGGATTTATCTTTTCTACAGATGAGGTGAGTCATCATTCTAGAAGCTTCTAGAAGTGATGATGAGGCTTGGTGAGTCATTCATGATAAGATGACTTGGTTTAATCTTATTGGTTCAATTTTATGAGTCATCTTTTTCATTATGGTTTTTTGTTTTCCTTAGGATATTTCTTCATGATATTTGTGATGTGGTCACCTCCCTCCTCCTACGGTCACCTCCCTCCATGAACAAATAGGCCGGCCCTCTCTGTCCTCCCTATTGATTGATTCATTTGAGAAATTTGGTTAGAAAAGAAAAGAGTATAGTTTTGGATGCATGGAAATTTCTTAGTTCATTTCTTGTTCCATTTCATTTCCATCGGCAACTTCATTTACCGATCGTCCACGGACTTGGACGAAGGGAGACAAAGTCATCTACTCATTCTCTACATCATTCTTGGTCGTCTCTTTTAGCAAACTTGACGATCGAGTTGCCTCGAGTCAGAGGCGGGAGCCCGTTTAAAGAACCGATCATGTGGTGCCACCTCGACGAGGAGATCGGAGATCGAAGAGATCGGAGTAGCCGCAACGGAGCGTGGGATGACGGTTGAAGAACGAAGGACTCGGATCGTTCGGTACAACCTTTCTACACTCTTTACAGTTTGTTAGTTTAGCAATAATGGCAGATCCGGGTTAAAGTATACGATAGCGCCAGTTTAAAAGTTTTATTCCGCATTATGGCGTCTGTAGACGGCCGAGGCGCTAACGTAGACTTACATGTGTGCCCTAGAGGCCATTACTGTACATACGATGTATATTGTAGTGGATGCTAGGACATATATAGAGAGGACTTTCTTGCTCGACATGATAGTATGCTATCTGGTTGTACTTTATCTTAACATGTACTCTAATTGTCTCTATATTACATGTTGATAAAGCCCTTAGGATATGTACTCGACTACTGGGACTATGATGAGATCATACTAGTGGGGCCATGGTAGTCGACGAGTACATCCTATAACTGTTCCTAGTCGAGGGTGTATCGAGACAGGGCATCGATGCACCAGAGTAGACTAGCGTATACGCATCTTGACCCATATGATGGGCGATGGATGATCCCATATCCATCTGTGTTTTACATCAAGGATGGTGTATGGGTGCTCAGTAGAGACTGGGTACACTGGACGGACTCGCCGAGAACTCCCAGATGGTATTATACCATACGTCAGATGGCAGTTCTCCGGTGACACTGGTACAGAGTAGTCTGTTAACCCGAGATCGTCATAGAGTCTTGTGTGATTCCCACTGTACTTTGATTTCCATCATACCACGTCCAAGAGGGCGTGCAAAAAGGTGGCTTTTGGGTACAGTCCCGAATCACATGGAGGCAATGAGCGATAGGAGGGGATTCGTCTCTCCCGGTATAGGGAGTTGATGTTGTGCTGTGTTCGATTGGCTATAACCGGAAATCCCTGGCCAGGGTTGCTAAGATTTACTGGTAAGTGTTATCAGTAGTTTCTCGAACTGTTATAGACCTCATATCGACACGACTTATCGAGCTACTGGGGTCTGACGTTTACCACCCCTAGGCGAGATATGCAACATATCAGACGACCAGACCGGACTGTACGGGAGTGTTACTGTTTGGATTCACAGGAGAAGTTACAGGCTTGCTTGTTGATCTTCTGAGCGCTCAATACCTGGGTAGCTGTTACGTTTAGCTGACCGCTTGCAGCTTGTGGGTGTTTGATATGATCATCACCTACTGCCGGCATATTGACGATTCTTTAGAGTCATACACAGAGGTTTCTTGACTCAGGCAAAACGGAGTAGGAGCACATATGTGATATGTGCGGGACCGAGGATAATGCGATATGTGATATCGTATTATACTCTCGCGATATTTGATATCAGCCGGGTCATCGGATCAAGTGTTGATTCGATGAATCGGTACGGATAAATATTAGTCGGTTATATGCGATATAGCCGGATTGTCGGATCAAGTGTTGATTCGATAATTTAATGTATAATAATATATATGATATATTAAATGACATTAACTAATATTTGCTCACTAAAAGATTCTTTTTCTCACTCGGGTAATACATTGATATATATGCGATATATGTTAATTGTATTATTTTATTTTGTTACGATAAATATTGTATATGTGATATATAATATTGTAACATGATATGATAAATAATGCAACTTATTTAGTGGAGTTTAAACATGATTAGGGTTTGGATTAGGGTTAAACTTTCTAGAAGTTTCTAGAAGGTTTTATTTTGTTTTGTGAAAGATATTTGTTCATGACTCATGCTTTAACCAAACCCAAACCCTAACCCTAGTCTATTCTCTACAATGGTTAAGTGAACCATGGTTGCATAATCTATCATATTATTCTTTCTATTCATCACAAATGATTAATCTTCTTCTTACTCCATTTCTTCCATGAAAAAGCTTGCTTGATTTTTCAAAGGTGATGAATAATTGTGAGAAAAAGATAAATAAATAGAGCAAAAATCCTACTTCATCATCCTCATCTTCCCTTGCCATTTAGATGAGGGTGTTCACATCATTTCATGAGTGTTAGCTTGTGTTAAAGAAACTTCGAGGTAGATCATCTTAGTATCGAAGATCGGAAGCAAAGGTTGCGTCTTTCTCTTCGTGGAACCTCTCGAGAGTCCGGATCCCGATGATCGCAGCGAAGGGACCACAACACGGAGCATATGAAGTGAAGGACCGGATCTACAAAGGTTGTAATCCCTCTCACTTAGTGTTAAAGTGTTTAGCATGTTGTTTTCGCCTAATCTCTAGTTTAAAGTTCCGTATTCGGGTAGTTCGGCATGGCTAAATTTTTTATCGGGCATGGTTGATGCCTCGTAGACCCTTATGCGCGTGCCTAGCAACCCTTCAGTGGCATCAGAGCCAAGCTAGAGCTTTAGGCGAAGTCTAGACGAAGTTTAAAGTCCGATCGAACCCGGAAAACCCGAAACCCAAAACTCAAAATTGCTCTCTGGAAATTTTCTAAAAACTGGGATTTTTCCAAATTAAAAATATCCAAAAATTACAGCAGGTAATTATAAGAATTACTGTGAAGCACGTGAGCACAATTCGACAAAAGTAGCGCGGAACCACGGCCCCAGCCCAGCATGCGCGGCGGTTCCGCGGCCACGTGGTCGATTCATGGCACGTGCGTTTCACAGTAACTCCTATTTTTTAATGTTGTATTTTCTGGAAATTTTTATTTTTTATTATTCAACTGTTGAATTATCTGGGTTGTATTGGGGACTTAAAGATTTGATCGGATATTTTAACTTTGTTTAGTTTTGTCCGGATAATTTTTTGAAACTGTTAAAAAGTTCGAACGGATATCAATAACTCACTTTTTCCCCTGTCGGAAAATTTTTCAAAAGTTGGATTTTTTCTTGTGTTTAAGAATGTTCTAAGTCGTGCAAGTAACGCGATGGACCCTCTAGAAGACAACAAACCTTAACTCGATTATGTGACCGTCTTGAACTGCCCTTTGAACCTTAGGGTTTGGGGCAGTACGGCGTGCCACATGTGAGGCGTTGGCTTGACCCTTCTACGGCTGGACCATTGGTACTGTGGCATGTGATGGATGTTTTTAAACTGATTTCAAGTGTTGAGATATATTGGGAAATCTTGGGTGCTTGATGATTCGATCGGAATGTTTAACTTTTTCTATTTATCTGGAATGTGATACAATAATTGGAATCCACAGGTAGTTATGAGATAACTGATTTGAATATTATAAACATAGCAGTTTAGTCTCAGATGATCGGTTGCCACGGAATTTTGATGCGATCAAAAGTCTGTCGCAATCACGTAGTGTACGCGGATACTCGCCGGGTAAACTTAATAGACAGCCTCACTTCGTAGCCCCGACCAAGTGACTGTAGGAGAACCCCGTCGCCGAAAGCATCCGTTCGGGTGCTCCCGGTAGCGGTGTTCCGCCTTGGTGCACTTCGTAGACTGTATCGGGGGTGCGGCCGTCTACTAAAGTTTGCGACGAGCATTCGATCAGGACGTCGGGAATATTGTTGAATTGGCCGACTTGATATTGAAAAGAGTTTTCGATAATGAGACTAAAATGCGGGGTTTATAATTGTTAGGCATGTGATGTCTAAGGAATTCATTTGGTTAGGCATGCGATGTTTAAGGAGGTTGCGGATTCCAACTGTTGTAGTTTTACACTTTCTTTTCTGTGACCGTAAGCGTAGTATGTGGTGTATCGCCGGCTTCGTTGCTATACATCAACGAAAATCGGGATACGCATACTTGCTTACGTTGATGATATGTGATATTATGTGTTGCTGTGATATGTTGTATTGGATCGTCGCGTTTGAATAGCCGGGGGTTTTATGTGAGATGAGAGTTTTTCTTTTTCATTCATGTAAAATTCATTTGTATGTAATATTCTTTTATTGGGGCACTTCCAGGCAGCGGAAGATGTCACCGTTGTATATTATTTACTTTTCCGCATTAGGTAGACCCAAGGCGGGGAGCACAAGTAACCGGGTTCTTGGGTCCAGTGGGAGACCATCTCGAGGAGTCGAGACCGGGTCTCCTAACCCTAGAATTGGCAGTGTTACTTGCCGCTCTCGTAGGGGTCTAGGGATGTGGGTTTGGCTATTCATCGCGGCCGTGGAATCCGTGTTTTATACTGGCTCGTATTGAAAACACGGACGTCCTAGTATATCCAATATTTCATATATGTTCTTCTGCTGCAATGTTCTGTGATGAGATCATATTACTGCATGAGACGAATGTTTATATATTATATATATGAGATATATGTTATATTGCAGATTTCGTTTCAAAAGAGATGCTTATGAAGCATAATTAAAATGGGACTTCATTAATGAGATTAATGAATTAAAAGAAACCTAAGATGTTGTAGAAACTTGTTTATAAAAACTGGTAGCTACAGTTCTTGCTTTGCATAGCGGTGTTCCTTGTAGAACATCCAGCAACTTATTCGATAAGGAAAGGACCGAGATCCCTTCTCCGGGAGTGACTCCTTTAGCAATAACTGGCAGATGCTACAAATTCGGTCTGTCTTTTGATTGCTTCTATAGTTCTTGCTTTGCACATCGGTGTATGTGATATATCCTGCACCTTATTCGATGAGGAAAGGGCCGACGATCCCTTCACCGGGAGTGACCCCTTTAGCAAAACTAGAAAAGCCTCAAAAACACTCCATTTAAAATCACTCGATTCTACAACGATATAAAGTTCATTACGCAAAGGGTTTTCTTAAAAACCTGTCGTAGCCCTTCGTCATTTCAGATAAGTAATAGTTAGTATTCGTGCTGCGTTTGTTGACTCAGTCAAGGCGTAGTGTGCGGTAGCTGATTAGTGCTTATCTGCAAAGCATATGATGCGATTGGATTAGGGTAGTCGTGCGGCCTTGTTGACTAAGTCAAGGGTCGTGCGGGTGGGTTTAATTCAATCAAGAAATGTACAGGTTGAACTTTACTTGCGGTCTATGGTTTGTTGACTCAGTCAAGGTCATAGATCGCTTGGGGCAAAATATTATTGGGAATTTCAAGTGTTGAAATTTGCAATGAGATTGCATACCTTCTATGAGATAGTTGGATCCCGATACCCGCTGCGAGTAAGAGTTACTCCTGGGAGAGTTTTATACATTACAATTAGTCGATCAAGTAGGTGTCTAGAAAGGTGTCAACGGGGTTACGCCTCTGGGAAAATGAGGTTTACTTTAATTAGGTTCGTGCGAAAGCACGGGGGACCTCCCTCAAAGTACCGACACTGGCCTGGCTGAAAGATTGGCGAACTTGTAGCGTGTAATTAATCCCGGCTAGTCTTTCCTTTTAGGGTTTGAAGGAAGATTTGACTAAAACAGTGGGAGACATCCTGATTAGATATATTAGATAACCAATCTAATCTTGCAAGAGCATACGCTGAGTGTTTTCTTCTCTCTCTCTCCAAATAGCGAACATATCACGCCTTAATCAAGATAATAATACGGATATATTGACTGAACCCGCTTGTTATACTGAGCTGGGGAACGTTGGTCCCGCTCCAACTTATAATTGTTATAAGACAGAGCAGGAAATTGGGGAATACCAGATTTCCCGTGCCGCCCAAACGAAGAAAGTGCATGCTGATGCATCATCTTCAGGTGTGTTCATTACACAGAACTGTTTCTCAGTATCCTTTACGTCCTGGGTATGTGATACCGGATCAGGGTCCCGCATATGTAATCTGTTACATGGGCTACAGAAAGGTAGAGAACTGAGAACGGGTGATATGTTTCATGAGACAGAAAACGGTGCAAGTGTTGCAGCCAAGTCTGTTGGTCACTATCACCCTGTATTACCAGAATACATTGATTCTGAACAAATGTTATTAGATACCGAACCTGATATACAAAATCATATCAGTCTCTTTATTAGTAATGAAAGGATATAATTTTGTGTTGTTGGATAATGTTTTGAACATTTCCTATATCAAGAGTTGATCGGTTCAGGCACGTTATCTAAAAGCATTGACGTTCTAAATCAAACTACAGTTCTTAGTATACGGAACACACACAAGAGGAAGAGTTCAGAAATGAACGAATCCTTCTTGTGGCATTGTAGACTAGGTCATATCAATGCGACCCGACTGGCTGAAGTTACATATAGATGCATATTTAAATTAGTTTGAATTTACATCTTGTGAAACTTGCCGGTCATGTCACAAAGATAAGATGACCACATCTCTGTTTGTTGGAAACAGAAAAAGAGTTAGTGAACTTTTGGGATTGATACATGCTGATGTATGAAAGGTCCCCTGTCTACACATGCCAAGACCGGTTCTTTGTACTTCATTACATTCTCTGATAATCTCTTAAGATTCAGACATATGTTCCTGTTGAAACACAAGTCCGAAACTTTTGAGATATTCATAGAATATAAGTTAGAAGTAGAGAACCAAAATATGGGTAAAAGTATTATGTCCTTTGATGAGATCAAGGAGGAGAATACTTGAGCACGGAAATCCTGGACTATTCTAAAGGAGAATGAGATTCTCGCTCAGCATTACTCCTCCTATACACCATAGCACGATGGTATATCGGGGCGGAGCAATAACACACTATGTGATATGGTGTGCTCTATGATGAGTACTACTGAGTTTCCTATTTCCTTTTGGGAGTTATGCACTTGAGAAGCTGCATACCTGTTGAATAGGGTTCAAATCAAATCAGTTGCCTACCACTTCATATATGATATGGAAAAGGAAGAGCCCATATCTTAAGCTTGTTAAGATTTGGGGTTGTCCGACCTATGTCTAAAAGAAAAATCCGGACAAGCTCGAGGCATGGTCTGTTATGTAGAACTGGAAATATTCCAGGTATACAAAATGCAGCTGATGATTTGGTAGAACCAAAGGATTCAATAGTAACCAACGAATCTCGGCCTCTCCGCCGATCTAGCAGGGTTCCTCACCCACCTGAGAGATACTTCGGTTTCTTTGTGACAGTGGGAGCGAGGATTGCATCATGAGATGTTGACCCAACTAGTATTGAGCTGGCCATCAGGAGTAGGACTCTGTAAGAATGGCTGGATGCTTAGCGATCTGAGATGGAATCCTTATACACCAACAAAGTATGGACTTTGGTTGCTTTATCCGAAGGGTTAAATCCCCATCAGGAGCAAGTATATCTTGAGAAGATTACTTGGTGTACATGGAAAAGTTAAGACTTTGAAAGCTAGACTTGTTAAAGGTTTGCATCATTGACCAGGTATGGATTATGTTGAAACCTTTTCTAAGGATCTTTGCTTAAGTCCATCCAGATCCTACTTGCCACGGCTACATACCATGACTACGATATCTGGTGGTTGGGTGTCATGACTGCTTTTCTAAATGATGTTTTAGAAAAGAGCCTCTATAAGTACACAGCCAGAGGGCTTCGTAGACAGTGGGAGCAGCGGAAACGTGTGCAAGATGTTTTATATGATAAAACAGGCATCGCGGAGTTGGAACATCTGTTTTGATGTAGTAGTCAAAGAGTTTGACTTCATCAAAATGGTAGATGAACCTAGTATATACGAAAAGGTAGTAGAGAGTATGGTGGTGATCCTCGTAGAGTACGTGGATGGCATACTCTTGATAGGGAAGGAGTTTCCTATGCTACGCTCGGTCAATCTCCGCTTATCACAAGGATTCTCCATATAGGATCAAAGTGATACCTACTAAATCCTAGGTTTTGGATCTATGAGATAGATCTAATTGGATGTTAGGATACTTACTAGTTGTAGTGAGATGGTATCAATCGATCCTGGGGAGAATCACTGGAATGGTTCCAGGGTGATAAGAACGACTGAATGTCAGTCGCAGGCTTGTCCATACCCTCAGTGGAGGGACGGTATGTTGGAAGAGTTTCAAGCTAGATACCGTGACATACTAGACGATTAAAGCCAAGATACATCGTTACCAAGGATGCTACCAAAGAGGCAGTCTGGATATATATAAGTTCATAAGATGAACTTCGTTCCTACCATTGTGTGACAATAGGGTTGTGGCTTTAGCCAAGGAACTTCCGTCCCATCAGAAATCCAGATATAATTCTTAGGCAGTATCACCTGATCATGGAGATGGTTGATCTCCAGGGAGATCGAGGTTAGGAGAGTAGACACAGAGGACAACAGCGCGGATCCACTCACAAAGGCCTTTTTCCCAGTAGAGACTCTTATGGGATGGTTGAGTATGAGATACTACAACCGCAACTAATTGTTGGGTATGCGATACCATAACAGATGGCCCTAGTGCAAGTGGGAGATTGTTAGTTATATGTATGCCCTAGAGGCCATTACTGTACATACGATGTATATTGTAGTGGATGCTAGGACATATATAGAGAGGACTTTCTTGCTCGACATGATAGTATGCTATCTGGTTGTACTTTATCTTAACATGTACTCTAATTGTCTCTATATTACATGTTGATAAAGCCCTTAGGATATGTACTCGACTACTGGGACTATGATGAGATCATACTAGTGGGGCCACGGTAGTCGACGAGTACATCCTATAACTGTTCCTAGTCGAGGGTGTATCGAGACAGGGCATCGATGCATCAGAGTAGACTAGCGTATACGCATCTTGACCCATATGATGGGCGATGGATGATCCCATATCCATCGGTGTTTGACATCAAGGATGGTGTACGGGTGCTCAGTAGAGACTGGGTACACTGGACGGACTCGCCGAGAACTCCCAGATGGTATTATACCATACGTCAGATGGCAGTTCTCCGGTGACACTGGTACAGAGTAGTCTGTTGACCCGAGATCGTCATAGAGTCTTGTGTGATTCCCACTGTGCTTTGATTTCCATCATACCACGTCCAAGAGGGCGTGCAAAAAGGTGGCTTTTGGGTACAGTCCCGAATCACATGGAGGCAATGAGCGATAGGAGGGGATTCGTCTCTCCCGGTATAGGGAGTTGATGTTGTGCTGTGTTCGATTAGCTATAACCGGAAATCCCTGGCCAGGGTTGCTGAGATTTACTGGTAAGTGTTATCAGTAGTTTCTCGAACTGTTATAGACCTCATATCGACACGACTTATCGAGCTACTGGGGTCTGACGTTTACCACCCCTAGGCGAGATATGCAACACATCAGACGACCAGACCGGACTGTACGGGAGTGTTACTGTTTGGATTCACAGGAGAAGTTACAGGCTTGCTTGTTGATCTTCTGAGCGCTCAATACCTGGGTAGCTGTTACGTTTAGCTGACCGCTTGCAGCTTGTGGGTGTTTGATATGATCATCACCTACTGCCGGCGTATTGACGATTCTTTAGAGTCCTACACAGAGGTTTCTTGACTCAGGCAAAACGGAGTAGGAGCACATATGTGATATGTGCGGGACCGAGGATAATGCGATATGTGATACCGTATTATACTCTCGCGATATTTGATATCAGCCGGGTCATCGGATCAAGTGTTGATTCGATGAATCGGTACAGATAAATATTAGTCGGTTATATGCGATATAGCCGGATTGTCGGATCAAGTGTTGATTCGATAATTTAATGTATAATAATATATATGATATATTAAATGACATTAACTAATATTTGCTCACTAAAAGATTCTTTTTCTCACTCGGGTAATACATTGATATATATGCGATATATGTTAATTGTATTATTTTATTTTGTTACGATAAATATTGTATATGTGATATATAATATTGTAACATGATATGATAAATAATGCAACTTATTTAGTAGAGTTTAAACATGATTAGGGTTTGGATTAGGGTTAAACTTTCTAGAAGTTTCTAGAAGGTTTTATTTTGTTTTATGAAAGATATTTGTTCATGACTCATGCTTTAACCAAACCCAAACCCTAACCCTAGTCTATTCTCTACAATGGTTAAGTGAACCATGGTTGCATAATCTATCATATTATTCTTTCTATTCATCACAAATGATTAATCTTCTTCTTCCTCCTTCATTTCTTCCATGAAAAAGCTTGCTTGATTTTTCAAAGGTGATGAATAATTGTGAGAAAAAGATAAATAAATAGAGCAAAAATCCTACTTCATCATCCTCATCTTCCCTTGCCATTTAGATGAGGGTGTTCACATCATTTCATGAGTGTTAGCTTCTGTTAAAGAAACTTCGAGGTAGATCATCTTAGTATCGAAGATCGGAAGCAAAGGTTGCGACTTTCTCTTCGTGGAACCTCTCGAGAGTCCGGATCCCGATGATCGCAGCGAAGGGACCACAACACGGAGCATATGAAGTGAAGGACCGGATCTACAAAGGTTGTAATCCCTCTCACTTAGTGTTAAAGTGTTTAGCATGTTGTTTTCGCCTAATCTCTAGTTTAAAGTTCCGTATTCGGGTAGTTCGGCACGGCTAAATTTTTTATCGGGCATGGTTGATGCCTCGTAGACCCTTGTGCGCATGCCTAGCAACCCTTCAACCAACACATCTATCTATGCAGCAGAAAGGCAACAAGCAGCTACCATGCACTATGCCTTGACGAAGGTCAACAAACATAGCATGAATACTACGTGCTACCCGTCTGAAACGACGGAGGGCTACGAATGGTTTCTGGCGAAAACCTTTAACGTAAAGAACTTGATATCGTTGAACGAACGGATAGCTTTTTAGAAAATATAGTGACGAAAACCTTTACTAAAGAGGTCACTCCCGGTGAAGGGATCTCGGCTCTTTCCCCGTAGAATGAGGTGCAGGATATTCCAACTGAATACCACGATGCAAAGAAAAAGTAATCGGCTATAGTGAAGTTAATGCCCTGACGCAAACTTCTGTCCAAGGGGTCACTCCCGGTGAAGGGATCTCGGCCCTTGCCTCGTCGACTGAGGAGCAGGATATTCCAAATGAATACCGCGATGCAAAACAAAAGTGAACGTCCTTGCAATAACAGTTTTTTGAAAAGTGTTCCAACAACATCAGAATAGGTTTGTTTTAACTTGCATTGATCTGAATCAATGCAGTCCCATCAATTGATCACACCACAAAGAACGAAAATATACTGATGTACGTATATGCCATCCGCATTCGCCACTGGGTCCCGTCATCACCCGTTAGGTTAGCTAACTAACGGCAGAGCGGGGACTGGACTAGCGCGGATGAAAAGCATATACAACATCTACTAATATATATACCAATATATTATATTCTCTCAAGGCGTGATAAAAAGCAACATCACAGAAATGTATAGCATCACAGAAAAATACAGATATCTGGGATCCCCGGGTTTCACAGAGCCACTACTGAAACCCGACGTTCCCCTGGTCGTGTGGATAGCCTGTGCAATGAAATCCTAGACCCCTACGGGCGCGGCAATTTACCCGCCAAAACCTGAAGCGAAGCAGCCCCCTTCAGCTCCGTGAATGGACCACCCAGCACTTCACGGAATCCGGTAACTTGGGCACCCCTCATGGGTCAACCTGTACCCCCTACGAGTGCGGCGAATAGCCCGCCAATCCTAGAGTGAAGCCCCCTCCGTCTCAATGCCATGAGATGCGGGCTTGTTGCCCTCTAGAACCCGGCTATCCGTGCACCCCTCCGCGGGGTAATCCTAGTACAGAAAGTAAAATATACATACAACGGGTACATCGACCGCAACCAGGTCGTGCCCCAAAAGAATAATACAATCAGGCAGTGACGGCAGTCCACATGTCGGACGCTCGCCCCGCAATATCAAATGTACATAATACAACAGAAACTGTACTAACATTGCATCCAGGCTATCCCCCACGACCGATCCGCAACATCTCAGCAAAATCACAAAACATTAACGTGAAAGTCACGTTGGCAAATCCGTCTAACCGGGCTATAGCAGTTAGACTGGATTTACCGATCAAGTGACATTCACGGTCGCAGATATAATGTAAATACTGTGAAATAATGTGTTTAAAATATCCGATCGATCAAATAATTAACAAGTGGGCCCCCAAGCAAAACTGTAGCACTCACAGAAATTCTGGGCCCAATTTTAACATTCCAAAACCCCTAAAATAAGCCCACAAGCCCACTGGAAAATTTGTACACAGTGAGGACACCAATGTGCGGCGGAACCGCGGCCCAAGGGGGGTTTGGCCGCGGTTCCGCGCTCTCGTAGTGGACTGACTGTGTCGAATTTTTCCAGTAGTCTTAGAATTTCCAGTACATTGTTTTTTACAACCTGAAAAATTTTTAGAGACCAAAAATTTTCAACAGAAAACTGATGTGAACAAAAATGTAGATTTTAGAATTTTGGTCGATCGGAAATGCAAAACACATCAAACAAAGCTAGACGAAGTTAATGGCGAGGCTCTGATACCACTGTAAGTGCACGGCGGCGCCCCGGCCGTCAATCCGACGGCCAAATGCGGAAGCGGTGATAAACTTTAATTTTACGAACTTAGCAAACCGGCACCACCGCGCACTAAACACCCGGATCGAACCATTAACTAGTCTAAGCTAACTACAAGACGGTTTAGAGATATACCGAGTGATCCGAGTCTTCCGGTCTTCTCATCATCGTCCCGATCTCCCGCGGAAAGTCCTGTCTCCATATCGTCGCCTCCTCGCCGAAGGGGGCACCACATCGCCTGCATCTTTTACGGGCTCCCACCTCAATACCGAGGCAACTCGGGCGCGAAGTTGGCTGGCCGACGCGTTCAAGATTTGCTGTAGAATGTGTAGTGTAGAGGCTATGTCTCATTTGGGGTTTGTTTCCTTTGAAGATGATGGAGGAATCAAGATAAGAAAAATGGTGCTTGCATTTTTCTAAACGTGAAAAGAGATCAAGAATGAAACTCTCAAAAATGAAAAACCCTCTTCTTCTCTTTTCTCAAATGAAAACCTTATCATGTTAGAAAATGGTGGAGGAAAGAATATGAAGCATGAAGGGAGGTGATGGTAGGAGAAAGCAAGAGGTGACCACAACCAAACATCATGATAACAAATCCACAAATCAATCCTAATCCTTTCTCATCTCATTAAAGCAAAGGAAAAGACTAAGAAAGAATCAAATGATGGTTGAAAAGAAAAGATGCCATCATTTGCAAGAAACCCCTCCACAATGTGTTATTTGCAAACTTGCAAATAACCCCCTCCATCGGAAAAGTCCGGCCGGGAAAGAACAAAGGAAAACCGGCCGGAACGGAATGCAAACTGGCAACTCCTGAAAACTGGTCCCGTAATAAATTACAGGAAAACCCTGATACTGTGCATACACACCCGCATCTGTATTCCGTCCGGATACAAATGCAATGAGACAAAATCTACACTGTACTAAACTAGGATCCGGCTTAAATTAAAGCCGGCTAGTAATATCCGACCGATCCTGATCCGTGCAATACCGCACGTATCTGATCGAACCCTGCCATATAACCATACGGCCACTAGTACTAACTGTCCGATCCTGATCCGTGCAATACCGCACGTATCTGATCGGACCCTGCCATATCTCCATACGGCCTCTACACCGTTTCGCCCGAAAGCTTGAGTAACTGAAAGTGTGGTGGACTCTAAAGACTCGTCAATACTATGGCTGTGGATTTAACCACTAGCACGTCAGAGGTATAAGCCAATACGTGACGGGCCACCAGCTATTGACCAAAAGGGACGTCGATGAGCGAACTCATCCTGACACCCTACTGAGCCTGTCAGTGACAATATCCGTACAGTCCTGTCCGTTCGTCTATGAGCATCGCATGTCGGGCCTAGGGGGTTGGTAAAAGTCAGACCCCCAAAAGCGGTACAAGTCGTGTCGGAGTGTAGCCCAGAACACCCTGAGATACTACTGGAATACCTACCAGTAAATCTCCTGCCTTGGCCAAGGACTTCGTGTAATGGCTCTCCTAGACACAGCGCGACCTCACCCCCAATACCGGGAGAGACGAACCCCTGAAGATCCGCTCACTGCCTCCATGTGGCTCGGGACTGTACCCAACTAAAACCTGTTTGCACGACTCCTTTTAGCCGTGGTAGGATAGTAATCAAAGCACAGTGGGAACTCACACGAGACAAATGACGATCCCCAGGTCAATGAACTAACATGTACACATGTCACCTGGGAACTGCTATCTGACGTCAGGTATAAGACCAACTAGCATGTTCCCGGCGAGTCCTGTCCGGTGTACTCATAACCCAATGAGCACCTGTATACATCTTAGGTGAACCAACTGACACCAGTGGCTTGTGAAACCGGCCACCGCCCCTCGTCGGGGTCTCGACTGTATACACTAGTCTACTCTGGAGAATCGATGCCCTGTCTCGAAACTCCCATGACTAGGGACCTTTTAAGGATGTGCTTATAGACTCCAGCTCTCACTTATATGATCGCCATCATACTGCTAGCAGTCAAGCAAGAATCCTAGGGGCTCTATCAACGTGCAATAGCGACATGTCAGGTCACCTAAAGCAGTACACGATGATAAAGGTAAACCAGATAGCATACTATCATTTCGAGTAAGACTGTCCTACCGCGATAGGTCCTCCCTCAATCATTGCAATCACGTGCCTGTGATCCAATAATTGACTCTGAGGGCACTATCTTCAACACAGCTATCGAAGGAGAACTCTAACAATGGCAAGTGACGATCCCAACTGCAGACAACAACAAGTACGTACGCACAAGCATAACCTCCATAGTCTGTATAGTCCGCTCAACTTACCATCATCCCACAGATGGAAAAGCGGAGCTAAAGCTCAACCAGTACCCAAGGCTTCCTGAACCTTCTGCCAACTACGGCTAGCGAACAGGGTGCCCCCAATTGGATACAACGCATAAAGGAACTCCGTGCAACGCACAAACTTAACAAAGAACAACCGAGCAAACTGAGAATAACCGGACAACAAACACCCCAAATGGAGTCACGCCCTGACTAAACCTGGGTAGACGCCACAACAAAAATTTATGGAGATCTGCTCCCATTCCCTCTCCGGAACGGTTAAAGGTCGCAACTCTCGAGCCGGTCTCAAATGCTCAACTTAAGCTCACAACAAGACAGACACCTTGAACGAAATCCGAAACTTCACTTTTTCATCCTGCCCACCAGTAACTAACTCTCAAGTCACGTTACATCTTGGCGGCACTTGGATGAACACAGAAAGCTGACCGATGTGCTTGCTCTGGGACCTCACGTCTATACCTATCAGTATCAGGTACACACCAACGAGTCCCTAAACGCAGCACACCCTGGTCACAAATCAAGGACTCCTAATCTTTACCCTATCGAACATACTCAAGTATCACAGACAATGAGCATCGGTGGGCTGTGCCTCATGAAAACGATTAAGGAAAAGCGGTCGGGCGTGGACATGAGCAAGCTATCCCCTCAGTAGAGGTGAACCTAGCTGTACTCCACGATCACACAAGAACTATAAATCTGCAGAAGATTGTCTCTGAACTGCGCACAACTGGAACAAGCTATCCCCGGGCCTACGACTCAAACATCGGCTACCACAATCGCCTTGCCACGGGTAACCAAAGGATCTCATAAAACACAATTCTCTACAAGCTCCGTCCAAAGGCGCTGTCTTAACAATCAAAACCCGCTGCAGGAAGATGTACATTAAGCTCTGGTGGTCCGTGAAAATCTGACACGACTCTCCGAACAAGTAGTGTCTCCAAATCTCCAACGCATGACCACCGTGGCCATCTACAGATCATGAGTGGGATATCCTGTTCGTACTTCCTCCAACTGTCGGGAAGCAAAAGCGATAGCTCTATAGTGCCACATCAATGCAAAATCGAGCCCCACTCGCGAAACATCACAGTTAAACAAGAAAGTCGCCCAAACCAGAAAACAAAAAAGAACTGGTGTAGTTGTCAACCGAATCTCCAACCGCTGAAAACTCCGCACACATGCCTCAGTCCATAGAAAAAGAACCTCCTTCCCGGTCAGTTCAGTCAACGGTTCTGCGATACGCAAGCAATCTTGCACGAAACGGCGGTAAAAACCTACTAAGCCCAAAATCCGCGGACCTCTGTCCCGGATATAAGTATGGGTCAAAGTTGTATGGCCTCTATCCTCCTCGGGTCCATATGAAAATCGTCTCCCATAACTACTAGACCTAGGAGTCAACACAATCAAGCCTGAAAGAACACTCCTTGAATTTAGCAAACAGCTGGTGCTCTCCCAATGTCTGCAAAACAAATCCTCAAGTGTTGTTCCTGTTCCTCACGACACATTGGAATAGACCAGAATGTCATCAATGACACAACAATAAACTAGTCGAGGAACGTCCTGAAGAAATCTGGTTCATCACATCCACCAATGCTGCTAGGGCACTGGTGAGTCCAATGACACCACCAAAACACATAAAGCCCATAGCACGCACAAAAGCAGTCTCCGGAATGTCATCACTCCGAACCCGCAACAATGATGACCTGATCCCAAACAACTTAGAAAATGTCTCGCACTCTGGAGCTGATCGAAGAAATCGTCAATGCGAGGTAAAAGATGCCTATCCGCACCGTAAGCCGGTTCAACTGACGATCAATCAACACACAACCTCAAACTTCCATCTTCTCCCCGACGAACAGAAAAGGAGCTCCCCAACGCAAAACACTCGGAATCACAAGTCCCCCAAACAAAACAAGTCTGCAGCTGATCCTTAAGCTCCCTAAGCTCCGCCGGCTCAACTAGAACAACGTCGGAAAACTCTCGCATGAAAGGAACCCGGTCCAACCAACCCACTATAGATCCGGTATCACGAATGAAAGAAAAGAATTTTTGACATCTTCTCCTCAAAAAGCCGACAAGCGAAAAACGCTGAATTCAAGCTGTGAGAGGCGGCACCACTGTCCCTCTGCACAACAAGAAGTGACTCGCCGGGAAAACAAAACCTAACTGTTTTCTTGCGGCAGTCCACAGACGCCTAGCACGTGTTAGCTATATGTATGCCCTAGAGGCCGTTACTGTACATACGATGTATATTGTAGTGGATGCTTGGACATATATAGGGAGGTCTTTCTTGCTTGACATGATAGTATGCTATCTGGTTGCCCTTTATCTTAACATGTACTCTGATTGTCTCTATATTACATGTTGATAAAGCCCTTAGGATGAGTACTTGACTACCAGGACTATGATGCAGATCATACTAGTGGGGACAGTATAGTCGCCAAGTACATCCTTCAAATGTTCCTAGTCGTGGGAGTACCGAGACAGGGTATCGATACTACAGAGCAGACTAGTGTATGCGCTTCTTGACCCATATGATGGCGATGGATGATCCCATATCCATTGGTGTTTGACATCAGAGAAGGTATACGGGTGCTTAGTGAAGACTGGGTACACAGGACAGACTCGCTGAGAACTCCCAGATGGTATTATACCTCACGTCAAATGGCAGTTCTCTGGTGACACTGGTACAGGTTAGTCTGTAGACCCGAGATCGTCATAGAGTCTTGTGCGATTCCCACTGTGCTTTGATTTCCATCATACCACGTCCAAGAGGGCGTGCAAAACGGTGGCTTTTGGGTACAGTCCCGAATCACATGGAGGCAATGAGCGATAGGAGGGGTTTCGTCTCTCCCGGTATAGGGAGTTGATGTTGCGCTGTGTTCGATTGGCTATAACTAGAAATCTCTGGCCAGGGTTGCTGAGATTTACTGGTAAGTGTTATCAGTAGTTTCTCGAACTATTATGGACCTCATATCGACACGACTTATCAAGCTACTGTGGTCTGACGTTTACCACCCCTAGGCGAGATATGCAACATATCAGACGAAGTGGCCGGACTGTACGGGAGTGTTACTGATTGGATTTGCAGGAGAATGTACAGTCTTGCTTGTTGATCTTCTGATCGCTCAATACCTGGGTGGCTGTTACGTTTAGCTGACCGCTTGCTGCTTGTGGGTGTTTGATATGATCATCACCTAGTGCCGGCGTATTGACGATTCTTTAGAGTCCTACACAGAGGTTTCCTGGCTCAGGAAAAACGGAGTAGGAGCACATATGTGATATGTGAGGGACCGGGAATAATACGTGTATGCGATACCGTATTAGATTCTCGCGATATGAGATATCGGCCGGGTATATGTGATATAGCCGGGTCATCGGATCAAGTGTTGATTCGATGAACTTATACAGATTATATTAATCGGTTATTTGTGAAATAGCCGGATTATCGGATCAAGTGTTGATTCGATAATTTAATGTATAATTATATATTTGATATATTAAATTACATTAACTAATATAAGCTCACTTAAAGATTCTTTTTCTCACTCGGGTAATACATTGATATATATGTGATATATGTTAATTGTATTATTTTATTTTGTTACAATAAATATTGTATATGTGATATATAATATTGTAACAAGTTAGGGTTATAATTGCAACATTTTTTGTGGAGTTTAAATATGGTTAGGGTTTGGATTAGGGTTAAGCTTGCATGAAGCTTTCAGGAAGCTTCTTGAATCTTTGACTTTGACTTGTGATATTTTGCATAGATATTTCTTTAACCCAACCCAACCATTTACCATAGTTATTTCTCTACAAGGGTTAAGTTTATATTCTTAACCCATGGTTGCAATTCTAACCTCACATAAGATTCATTATTCATCACAAATTGATTTGCTTCTTCTTCTTCTTCCTTTTTGATGAAAAGCTTTCTAGCTTTTTCATATGTGATGAAAATGAGTGAGAAATTAAAAACAAATGAGAGCTAAATTCCTACTTCATCATCCTCATATATTCTTTCCACTTAGATTAGGGTGTTTTCTTTGCTAATACTTGATTAGCAAAGCAAGAGCTTGGGTTTGAGTTTCTTCAAGGTAAATCATCTTTGTTATTGAAGATCGGAAGCAAGCTTGCATCTTTCTCTTCATGGAGCTTCTCTAAAGTCCGGGTACTCGATGATCACAGCGAAGGGACCTCAACACGGAGCTTTTGAAGTGAAGGAACGGACTACAAAGGTTGTAATCCTAAACTCTTAGAAGTAAAGATGTTTTCTTGGTCTTTGTTTCGCCTAATCTCTAGTCTAAGATTTTGGTTAGGGTTGTTCGGCACATGAAAAATTTGATTTTGGCATGGTTGATGCCTTGTAGACCCTTGTTCTAGTGCCTAGTAACCCTACAGTGGTATCAGAGCCTAGCTAGAGCATTAGGCGACGTGTAGACGAAGTTAAATGTCCGATCGAACCCCGAAACGTCGTATTTTGACCCCTCTCTGGAAATTTTTTAAAAATATGATTTTTTCCGTATTAAAAATACTCAGAAAATTCAGCAGGTGATTCTAAGGATAACTGTGAAATAAGAGCCCCTAACTCCCTCAAGTCACCGCGGAACCGCGGCAAGAACATGTTTTGCGCGGCGGTTCCGCGGCCGTACTTGTGAATTGGAGACTCGTATTTGTTGGGTTTATCCGTAGGTATTAGTATATACTTCTGGGAATTTTTAATATTACTCAAGTGTTGAGTGTTCTGGAGATCTTTTGTATTCATTGATTCGATCGGAAAGTTT
The DNA here is from genome assembly GCA_030015575.1 of Agapanthus africanus. NCBI lineage: Eukaryota > Viridiplantae > Streptophyta > Magnoliopsida > Asparagales > Amaryllidaceae > Agapanthus > Agapanthus africanus. Next base: position 207,071,140 of record JASDDO010000004.1, on the reverse strand, counting down.
AACTTCATTTAGTTTTCCGGATAATTTAGAATGTGTTAAAATGTTCGAACGGATATCAATAACTCACTTTTTCCCTACACGAAAAACTTTCAAGTGTTGAATTTTTCTTGGGTTTAAAACTTTCGGAAAAACATGCAAGCATATCTGTGGACCCTCTAGAAGAACGTAACCTTAACTCGATTGTGTGACCGTCAAAACTTCCACTGAACCCTAGGGTTTGTGGTAGTTTAGCGTTACCACATGTGAGGCGTTAGTTTGACCCTTCTACAGCTGGTTCATTTTGGCTGTGATATGTTCTGGGATTTTTTGAACTCCGCTCAAGTGTTGAGCTATTTGGGAAATATTGGGTATTTGATTATTCGATCGGAAAGTTTAATATTTTCTATTTATCTGGAATGTGATACAATATGCGGAATTCATGTCGTTATGCGTGAAATGTGAAGTATGTGATATTTCGGATTTAAGATGTCTAAAGTGATTGTGGATTCCAAATGTTGTAGTTTTACACTTTCTTTTCTGTGACCGTAAGCGTAGTAGGTGGTGTATCGCCGGCTTCATTGCTATACATCAACGACAATCCGGATACGCATACTTGCTTACGTTGATGATATGAGATATTATGTGTTGCTGTGATATGTTATATTGGATCGTCGTGTTCTGAATAGCCGGGTTTTTTTATATGAGATGAGGGTATTTATTTTCATTCATGTAAAATTCATTGTATGCAATATTCTTTTATTGGGGCACTTCCTCGTTGAGGTTGTTGTCACCATTGTATATTATTTACTTTTCCGCATTAGGTAGACCCAAAGAGGGGAGCACAAGTAATCGGGTTCTAGGGTACAGTGGGAGGCCATCTCGAGGAGTCGAGACCAGGTCTCCTAACTTTAGAATTGGCAGAGTTGCTTGACGCTCTCGTAGGGGTCTAGGGATGTGGGTTTGGCTATTCATCGCGACCGTCGAATCCGTGGTTTATACAGGCTCGAAATAAAACACGGACGTCCTAGTATATCCAATGTTTCATATCTTCCGCTGCAATGTTCTGTTATGAGATCATATTACTGCCTGAGACGAATGCTTATACTATATATATTTGTTGATATATAAATATTACTGCTTTCGTTTCTTCTGTGATGCTTAGGAAGCATAACTGATGGAAATTATTAATGAGATTAATAAAATCAAAGAAACCTAAAAGATGTTGTAGAATCAAAACTTTATAAAAAGGGTAGCTACAGTTTTGCTTTGCATACTGGTATATATGATATGCCCTGCACCTTATTCGATGAGGAAAGAGCCGAGATCCCTTCACCGGGAGTGACCTCTTTAGCTAAACTGGCAAATGCTACAAACTCGCGGTTTTGTTTTTGACAGCTTCTATAGTTCTTGCTTTGCACCGCGGTATATATGATATACCCTGCACCTTATTCGATGGGGAAAGAGCCAAGATCCCTTCATCGGGAGTGACCTCTTTAGCGAAACTAGAAAAGCCTAAAAAACACTCCTTTTCAAAATCACTTGTTTCTACAACGATCGATATCAAGTTCATTACGCAATAGGTTTTCAGAAAAACATGTCGTAGCCCTCTGTCATTTCAGATAAGTCCTACTTAGTATTCGTACTACGTTTGTTGACCTCCGTCAAGGCATAGTATGCGGTAGCTAGCTAGTATTTATCTGTTTATGCATATGATGCAGATTGGATTAGGGTAGTCGTACGGCCTTGTTGACCTCCGTCAAGGGTCGTGCGGGTGGGTCTGATTTAATCAAGAAATGACGGGTTGAACTTGACTAGCACCCTATGATTTATTGACCTCCATCAAGGTCATGGGATGCTTGGGGCAAAATATTATTGGGAATTTCTGTTGGATATAGTGCCCTCAAAGTCAATTATTGGATCGCAGGTACGTGATTGCAATGATTGAGGAGGACCTATACCGGTAGGACAGTCTTACTCGAGATGATAGTATGCTATCTGGTTTGCCTTTATCAGTCGTGTATAGGTTCAAGTGACTGATCACGATTACACGTTGATAGAGCCCTTAGGATCTTGCTTGACTACCAACAGTATGATGGCGATCATATACGTGAGAGTTGGGTAGTCTATAAGCACATCCTTAATAGCGGTTCCTAGTCGTGGGAGTACCGAGACAGGGCATCGATACTCCGGAGTAGACTAGTGTATACAGTCGAGACCCCGACGAGGGGCGGTGGCCGGTCTCACAAGCCACTGGTGTCAGTTGGATCACCTAAGATGTAAACAGGTGCTCATTGGGTTATGAGTACACCGGACAGGTTTTGCTGGGAACCTGCTAGTTGGTATTATGCATATGATCAGATAGCAGTTCCCTGGTGACATGTGTACAGGTTAGTGTAAGTCTACGTTGCTCACCCCGGTTCATACGGGGAGGCGGAAACGGCGAAAAATAATTTTTGGCGCAAAGGCAACATGAACTAAAAGAAGGATCTTTGCTAAACTACAAACTAGCAAACTACTTGAGGTTCTATCTACTATGCCATAGAGATTATACCTCACGATACCAGTCCTTCGGGTCTTCTCTCCGCTGTCCTGCTTGTCCATCTAAGCTCCAAGGGTCGGTCCGGATCTTGATCACCTCCGCGGCCTTCTTGAGTCGAAGACGATCCACCCGAGAGTTGTACTCCGAGCTCCACCTCAAGCCGATGCAACTAGGGCAACAAGATCGGTAGGCTTGATGTCCTAGGTTGTGTAGAAGGAGTAGATGGATGTGTTTTTTTATTTGGATCATTTTTCTCTCAACACATGAGATCAAAGGAAGAATCAAGAGGAGGAAGAAGAAGCTAGCAACCTTGGAGCTTTCTTATTTCTTTTTCAAGAGAGAGAATGAGAAATGAATTATAAGCTAGAGAGAATGAACCATGGTTGCAATAATACACAAATATCATCATTACTAATCCTTTCATGATAAAGTTGATGGCTACTAATGACTTGACCATTTTCATAACCCAAAGAATAAAAAGAAAAACCAAAGAAAACTCTAGATCTCTCATGAAGGTCCAAGTCAACTTTGGTCAAATGGTCAACAAAGTCAAGTATGGTCAAATGGTCAAAGCAATTAGCCATCACATAATTATCACTAAAAAAGATTAGTAAACAATGTCCGCGGCTCATAATGGTTTTGACCGAACGAACTGCCAAAACCCTAATGAGTCCGCCTCATTATGGTTTCGACCGAATCAACTGTCAAAACCCCAATAAGGCACCTCCTTCCTCTTCGCTCCTCACAACTGTGCATACACACCCGCATCCGCATTCCGTAGAATGCGAATGCAAAGAAGACAAAACAAATCCATCCGTGCAATACTAGGATCCGGCTTAAACCAAAGCCCACTAGTATTGCCTGCCCGAACAGCATACGCACACAAGTGTACGTAAGTGATCGTAGTCCTGCCGTAAAACCATACGGCCTATACACCTTTCGCTTAGTGCAGGGAAACTCTCTGTGTGGGACTCTAAAGACTCGACACTACACTGGCAGTGAGTTTAACCACAGACCGCAAGCGGCACTAGCTGTACATAACGGTCCCCAGGTAGATGTCGATAACAAAGCCGATGAGGTAAATGCATCCGAACTCCTACTGAGCCTGAATGTGACAATCTCCGTACAGTCCGGTCTGTTCGTCTAAGAATATCGCATGACGGGCCTATGGGGGTGGAGAACGTCAGTCCCCTAATAGCGGTACAAGTCGTGTCGGAGTGTAGCCCAGAACACCATGAGATAACACTGGAAACCTACCAGTATATCTCGCTTGCCCTGGCCATGGACGACTATGTGTAATGGCTCTCCTAGACACAGCGCGATATCAACCCCCAATACCGGGAGAGACGAATCTTGTCTAACCGTCACTGCCTCTAAGTGCTTCGGGACTGCACCCAACTACTACCTGTTTGCACGACTCCTTTGAGCCATGGTAGGGTAGTAATCAAAGAACAGTGGGAACACACTCGAGGCGAAGTGACAGTGTCAAGTCAACGAACTAAGCTGTACTCATGTCACCTGGGAACTAATAACTGACGATAGGTATAATACCAACCAACAGTTCCCGACAAGTCCTGTCCAGTGTACTCGTAACCTAACGAGCACTCGCATACTATCTCCAGTACGACGTAATGATAGCCGTGTGACAGACCATCTCCCCTGTTGGGATGAGAAGCGCATACGCTAGTCTACTCCGGAGTATCGATGCCCTGTCTCGATAATCCTACGACTAGGGACCTATATAAGGATGTGCTTATAGATTGCCCAGCCCCCACAAGTGCGACTGCCATCACAACGCTGGTAATCAAGCAAAGATCCTAAGGGCTCCACTAATATGTATAAGTAATATGCTAAAAGAAACACATGCACATATTAAAGTAGAAACAAACCAAGTAGCATACTACCATTTTGAGCAAGATTTTCTATACAACTGTGAATATCCCAAGCTTCCATTAAGTAATATACAAACTAGTATGATACAGTAATGGCCTCTAGGGCATATACACTAACAATCTCCCACTTGCACTAAGGCCATCTACTGGCGTATCGAAGACCTATCATCTCGATCAGCCGCTCGAACTGAGTCTGGGGTATGGCCTTCGTGAATGGATCTGCAGTGTTATCCTCCGAATTTACTCTCTTCACCTCGATCTCCCGGCGATCTGCGATCTCCCTGATCAGGTGGTACCGCCTCAAAATATGCCTGGACTTCTGATGGGACCTGGGTTCCTTCGCTAAAGTTATAGCTCCGTTATTGTCACAATACAACGGTATTGGATCAACAATAGTAGGAACCACCTGAAGTTCCGTGAGGAACTTCTTCATCCATACAGCTTCCTTTGCGGCATCGCAAGCAGCTATGTACTCAGCTTCCATAGTTGAGTCAGCAACGGTTTCCTGCTAGGAACTCTTCCAGCAAACCGCCCCTCCATTGAGGGTAAAGACATAACCCGACATGGACTTGAAGTCATCCTTGTCACTCTGGAAGCTGGAGTCAGTAAAGGCCTCAATTTGGAGGTCTTTTCCGCCATACACCAAGAACATCTCCTTAGTCCTTCTCAGGTACTTGAGAATGTTCTTTACTGCTATCCAGTGTTTCTCCCCTGGGTCCGACTGATACCGGATTACAACGCTTAATGCGTATGCTACATCTGGTCTGGTACATAACATCGCATACATTATAGAGCTTACCGCAGATGCGTAGGGTATAGATGACATGCGAGCCCTTTCCAAATCAGTCTTGGGAGACATCTCTTTGGAGAGGGTGATTCCGTGACAAGCCGGTAGATTACCGCGCTTGGAATCTTCCATACCGAATCGTTTCAGTATGGTGTCAATGTACCTGGACTGTGAAAGTCCCAACATCCTCTTAGATCTATCACGATAGATCTGGATCCCCATAATGTAGTTGGCATCGCCCAGGTCCTTCATGGAGAACCTCTGTGACAAGAATCCTTTGACTGACTGTAGCATAGGAATATCATTTTCTATTAGGAGAATGTCATTCACGTACAAGACGAGGAATACAACAGTTCTCCCTACAATCTTACTGTAAATGCATAGTTCATCTGGGTTTTGATAAAGTCGAATTCCTTGACAGTATCATCAAAGCAGATGTTCCAACTCCGCGATGCCTGCTTTAGTCCATAGATGGACTTGAGCAACTTGCACACTTTACCGCTGCTCCCACTCTGAATGAATCCCTCTGGCTGATCCATATAGACGCACTCTTCTAAATTTCCATTTAGGAAAGCCGTCTTTACGTCCATCTGCCAAATCTCATAATCGTGGAAGGCAGCAATGGCAAGAAGGATCCGAATGGATTTGAGCATAGCCACTGGAGAAAAGGTCTCGTCATAATCCAAACCAGGTCGTTGACGAAAACCCTTTGCTACAAGTCTAGCTTTATAGGTTTCAACCTGCCCATCTACACCAATCTTCTTTCTGAAGATCCATTTGCAGCCTACGGGTTATACCCCTTCTGGAGCAAAGTCCAAAGTCCAAACTTTGTTGGTGTACATGGACTCCATCTCGGTCCGCATTGCATCCAGCCATTTTACCGAGTCACCGCTCTGAATGGCTTGCTGGAAGCTAGTAGGCTCACCATAGTCAATGGTGCAATCCTCTCTATCCCCATCTATGAGAAAACCGTAGTATCTCTCGGGCGGATGAGACTACCTACTACTCCTGCGGAGTGGCGCTGGGATGTCCGGTTCTCCTGAACCTTCTGGTTCTACCAAGGTTTCAGTAATAGCTTGTGGTTCTGGAATTTCTTCCAGTTCTATTGAGCTCCCACTTATCTGATTTTCTAAAAATTCAGTTTCCAAGAAGTGGGAATGCTGAGAAACAAAAACCTTTTGTTCTTCTGCGGAATAGAAAAGATACCCCCTGGAGTTCTTTGGGTTGTAGGGTTCCTAGGCACTCCAAGGAGGTCTCACAAGGCATCAACCATGCCAATTTCAAAATTTACGGTGTCGAGAAACCCTAGACTACGGATCGTTGGCTAGAATTCTAGGCGAAAGATGCAACTAGATAACAAATTAACTAAAGGAACGGAAATACAACCTTTGTAGATCCGGTCCTCCACCTCCATAGCTCCGCAATGAAGTCTCCTCGCTGTCCAAAACGAAATCCGGGCTCTAGCGTCGGCTTCATCGGAGAAATGGGCGGGCAAGGTCGTCGGCTTCGTGCCGAAGATGATCTACGTCGAGGCATCACAACATCAAGCTCTCACTTCACCAAGTCATGAAACTTGTGAAGAAAACACACTCTACTACTTGGCAAGAGGTAGAGGATGAAGAAATAGGAAGTGGGTTCACTTTAGAATTGGAATTCTCACTCTTTTGATCAAGTTGTCATTGATGAGGCAAGCTTTCTTCTTTGAAGAAAAAGAAGAAGATGAAGATAATATTATGATAAGTATTTCTAAAAAGGATAATAAAATGAATACTTATCATAATGCAACCATGGTAAAGTGTAGAGAATAGACTAGGGTTAAGTGGAATGGTTAGGGTTAAGCATGAGACAAAATGGTCACTAAGTCAAAGCTTCATGAAGCATCATAATACAAACAAAGTTAGCAACCATTTTCTCTTTATGCTTTTCATTTTCCAAAATGAATAAATAGATAAATAAATGAGAAAAGGAAATGAAACCCTAACCACTTAAGTAACCATGGTTTAATTCTTTACACAAACCCAAACTAGCATGTATCATCAAACATGATACAATCTTGTGTACAAAAGTATATCACATATACAATGTGCACAAACCAAGTGAGAAAATCCATTTAAAGTGAACCAATACTAGTTAATGCAAAGTAATATATCAAATATATAATTATACATTAAATCATTAAATCAACACTTGGTTCAATGATCAGGTCATGTCGCACATAACCGACCAGTATCCAATGTATCGACTTATCGAATCGATCTTCGATTAGATAACTAGGATATATCGCATATAACCAATCGAAACATTAATCGCGAGAATGAAATACGGTATCACATACACGCATTATTCTCGGTCCCGCACATATCTCATATGCGCTCCTATTTCGTTTCGCTTGAGCCAGGAAACCTCTGTGTAGGACTCTAAAGACTCGTCAATACGCCGGTAGCAGATGATGATCATATCAATCACCCACAAGCCGTAAGCGGTCTGCTAAACGTAACGGCCACCCGGGTATTGAGCAATCAGAAAATCGACGAGCAAGACCGCTCACATTCCTGTGAATCCAACCAGTAACACTTAACGTACAGTCCGGTCTCGTCGTCTGATATGTCGCATATCTCGCCTAGGGGTGGTAAACGTCAGACCCCAATAGCTCGATAAGTTGTGTCGATATGAGGTCTATAACAATTCAAGAAACTACTGGTAACACTTACCAGTAAATCTCAGCAACCCTGGCCAGGGATTTCCGGTTATAGCCAATCGAACACAGCGCAACATCAACTCCCTATACCGGGAGAGACGAATCCCCTCCTATCGCTCATTGCCTCCATGTGATTCAGGACTGTACCCAAAAGCCACCGTTTTGCACGCCCTCTTGGACGTGGTAAGGTGGAAATCAAAGCACAGTAGGAACCACACAAGACTCTATGACGATCTCGGGTCAACAGACTACTTTGTACCAGTATCACCAGAGAACTGCCATCTGACGTAAGGTATAATACCATCTGGGAGTTCTCAGCGAGTCCGTCCAGTGTACCCAGTCTCTACTGAGCACCCGTATATCATCTCCGATATCAAACACCAATGGATATGGGATCATCCATCGCCCATCTGTATGGGTCGAGAAGGTATACGCTAGTCTACTCTGGTATATCGATGCCCCGTCTCGATACACCCACGACTAGGGACCTTGAAGGATGTACTTATAGACTACCATGTCCCCACTAGTATGATCCGCATCACAGTCCAGGTAGTCAAGTACACATCCTAAGGGCTTTACCAACATGTAACAGAGAGACAAACAGTATACACGTTAAGGTAAAGTGTAACCAGATAGCATACTATCATGTCGAGCAAGAAAGTCCTCCCTATATATGTCCCAGCATCCACTACAATATACATCATATGTACAGTAATGGCCTCTAGGGCATACATATAACTAACAATCTCCTACTTGCACTAGGGCCATCTGTAGCAGTGGTTGTAGTATCTCATACTCAACCATCCCTTAAAAGTCTCTCTCTGGGAATAAGCCTTTGTGAGTGGATCCGCCGTGTTGTCCTCTGAGTCTACTCTCCTAACCTCGATTACCCTGGAGATCAACTATCTCCATGATCAGGTGATACTGCCTTAGAATATGTCTGGATCACTGATGGGACCTGCGTTCCTTGGCATAAGCCACAACTCCATTGTCACACAATGGGAGGAACATAGTTCATCTCATGAACCAATATACACCCAAACAGCCTATTTGGTAGCATCTTTAGTAGCGATGTATCGTGCCTTTATCGTCTAGTATGTCACGGTATCTAGCTTGGAACTCTTCCAACATACCGTCCCTTTACTTAGGGTAAAGACAATGCCTGCGACTGACATTCAGTCGTCTTTATCACCCTCGAACACTTCCAGTGATTTTCCCCAGGATCAACTGATACCATCTCACTACAACCAGTGAGTATCCTAATATCCATTTAGATCTATCTCATAGATCCAAAACCCAGGATTTAGTAGGTATCAGTTTGATCCTATGTGGAGAATCATTGTGATAAGCGGAGATTGATCGAGCGTAGCATAGGAAACTCCTTCCCTATCAAGAGTATGTCATCCACGTACTCTACGAGGATCGTCACTATACTCCCTACTACCTTTTTGTTTATACAAGGTCCATCTACCATTTTGATGATGTCAACTTCTTTGACTAACTCATCAAAGCAGATGTTCCAACTCCGCGATGCCTGCTTTATCACATAAAACATCTTGCACACGTTTCCGCTGCTCCCACTGTTTACGAAGCCCTCTGGCTGTGTACTTACAGACTTTCTCTTCTAAAACATCATTTAGAAAAGCAGTCATGACACCCATCCACCAGATATCGTAATCATGGTATGTAGCCGTGGCAAGTAGGATCTGGATGGACTTAAGCATAGGCACTGGAAATGGTTTCATCATTATCCACGCCTGGTCGATGACGAAAACCTTTAACAAGTCTAGCTTTGAAAGTCTCAACTTTTCCATCTACACCAAGTAATCTTCTCAAGATATACTTGCTCCTGATGGGGATTTAACCCTTCAGATATAGCAACCAAAGTCCATACTTTGTTGGTGTACATGGATTCCATCTCAGATCGTTAAACATCCAGCCATTCTTACAGAGTCCCAACTCTCGATGGCCTGCTCGAAGCTAGTTGGGTCATCATCTCAAGATTCATTCCTCGCTCCAATTGTCATCGAGAAACCGAAGTATCTCTCAGGTGGGTGAGGAAACCTACTAGATCGGCGGAGAGGCTTAAGTTCGTCGGTTGCTATTGAATCCTTTGGTTCTACCAAGTCATCTGCTGTCATTTGTATAGCTGGAACCTTTCCAGTTGTACATAACAGACCTTGCCTCGAGCTTGTCCGGATTTTGCTTTTAGACATAGGCCGGACAACCCCAAATCTTAACTAACTTAAGAGATGGGCTCTTCCCTTATCATATCAAATATGAAGTGGTAGGCAACTGATTTGATTTGAACCCTATTCAATAGGTATGCAGCTTCTCAAGTGCATAACTCCCAAAAGGAAACAGGTAACTCAGTAGTACTCATCATAGAGCACACCTTATCATATAGGGTGTGATTGCTCCGCCCCGACATACCATCGTGCTATGGTGTATACGGAGGAGTAATGCTGAGAGAGAATCTCATTCTCCTTTAGAATAGTCCAGGATTTCCGTGCCCAAGTATTCTCCCCCTCGATCTCATCAAAGGACATAATACTTATACCCGTATTGGTTCTCTACTTCTAAATCATATTCTGTGAATATCTCAAAAGGTTCAGACTTGTGTTTCAACAGGAACATATGTCTGAATCTAAAGAGATCATCAGAGAATGTAATGAAGTACAAAGAACTAGTCTTGGCATGTGTAGACAGGGGACCTACATACATCAACATGTATCATCCCAAGAGTTCACTAACTCTTTCTCTGTTTCCATTAAACGGAGCTATGGTCATCTTATCTTTGTGACATGACTGGCAAGTTTCACAAGATGTAAATTCAAACTGATTTAAACATGCATCTAAATGTAACTTCAGCTAGTCGTGTCGCATTGATATGACCTAGTCTACAATACCTCAAAAAGAATTCGTTCATTTCTGAACTCTTCCTCTTGTGTGTGTTCCATATACTAAGAACTGTAGTTTGATTTAGAACATTAATGCTTTTAGATAACGTGCCTGAACCGATCAACTTTTGATATAGGAAATGTTCAAAACATTATCCAGCAATACAAAATTTTATCATTTCTTTACTTATAAAGAGACTGATATGATTTTGTATATCAGGTTCGGTATCTAATAACATTCGTTCAGAATCAATGTATTGGTAATACAGGGTGACAGTGACCAACAGACTTGGATGCAACTCTTGCCCCGTTTTCTGCCTCATGAAACTTATCACCTGTTCTCAGTTTTTCTACCCTTTTGTAGCCCTATGTAACAGATTACATATCTGGGATCCTGATCCGGTATCATATACCCAGGATTCGGAGGATACTGAGAAACAGTTCTTTGTAATTAACACACCCGAAGATGATGCATCAGCATGCACTCTCTTCGTTTGGGCGGCACGGGAAATCTGGTACTCCCCAATTTCCTGCTCTGTCTTATAACAATTATAAGTTGGAGCGGGACCAACGTTCCCCAGCTCAGTATGACAAGCGGGTTCGGTCAATATCCGTATTATTATCTTGATTAAGGCGTGACATGGTCGCTACCAGGAGAGAGAGAGAAGAAAACACTCAGCGTGCGCTCTTTCAAGAATAGATTGGTTATTATTTTATCTAATCAGGATGGCTCCCACTGCTTTTTATCAAATCTTCCTTCAAACCCTAAAAGGAAAGACTAGCCGGGATTAATTACACACTACAAGTTCGCCAATCTTTCAGCCAGGCCAGTGTCGGTACTTTGAGGGAGGTCCCCCGTGCTTTCGCACGAACCTAATTAATGTAAACCTCGTTTTCCCAGAGGCGTAACCTCGTTAACACCTTTCTAGACACCTACTTGATCGGCTAATTGTAATGTATGAAACTCTCCCAGGAGTAACTCTTACTCGCAGCGGGTATAGGGATCCAACTATCTCATAGATGGTATGCAATCTCATTGCAAATTTCAACACTTGAAATTCCCGATAATATTTTGCCCCTAGCGTCCTATGACCTTGACAGAGGTCAACAAACCATAGGCTGCTAGTCAAGTTCAACCCGTCATTTCTTGATTGAAGTAAACCCACCCGCACGACCCTTGACAGAGGTCAACAAGGTCGCACGACTACCCTAAATCAATCACATCATATGCTTATACAGATAAGCGCTAATCAGCTACCGCATACTACGCCTTGACAGAGGTCAACAAACGCAGCACGAATACTAACCAGTACATATCTGAAATGACGGAGGGCTACGACAGGTTTTTCTGAAAACCTATTGCGTAATGAACTTGATATCGTTGTAGGATCGAATGAATTTTGAAATGGAGTGTTTTTGAGGCTTTTCTAGTTTTGCTAAAGGAGTCACTCCCGGTGAAGGGATCGTCGGTCCTTTCCTCGTCGAATGAGGTGCGGGATATATCATATATATCACTGTGCAAAGCAAAAACTCTTAAAAGCAATCAAAAGACAAACCGAGTGTGTAGCATCTGCCAGTTATTGCTAAAGGAGTCACTCCCGGTGAAGGGATCTAGGTCCTTTCCCTATCGAATAAGGTGCAGGATATATCAAATATACCGCTGTGCAAAGCAAGAACTGTAGCTACCTGTTTTATTTTGAAATTCGATTCTACAACATCTTAGGTTTCTTTTATTTCATTAATCACATTAAAGAAGTCCCATCATTTAAATACCTAAACATCACAGATAAATACGACATACACTTATGCCATCCGCATTCGCCTCGATTTCCCCTCGTGCACCGTTAGGTTAGGTAACTAACGGCAGAGCGGGGCAGGGCTAGCGCGGGTGTAAAACATAAGTAACGTCTAAATAATATATCATATATACTATTTACTGTATCTATCACAGAACATCACATGATCACATCACAGATATCGCAGCAGAAGAAACATATGAAATATTGGATATACTAGGACGTCCGTGTTTTCAATACGAGCCAGTATAAAACACGGATTCCACGGTTGCGATGAATAACCAAACCCACACGCCTAGACCCCTACCAGAGCGGCAAGCAACCCTACCAATTCTGGAGTTAGGAGACCCGGACTCGACTCCTCGAGTTGGTCTCCCACTGGACTCCAGAACCCGGTTACTTGTGCCCTCCTCCTTGAGTCTATCCTAGTGCGGAAAAGTAAATAATATACAAACGGTGATAACTTCCGCAACCTGGAAGTGCCCCAATAAAAGAATATTACATACAAGTTTTTACATGAATGAAAATGAAAAACACTCATCTCACATAAAAACCCCCCGGCTATTCAAACACGACGATCCAATATAACATATCCAGCAACACATAACATCTCATGTCATCAACGTAAGTAAACATGCGTATCCCAATTGTCGTTGACATATAGCAACGAAACCGGCGATATCACATATTACACTTACGGTCACAGAAAAGAAAGTGTAAAACTACAACGGTTGGAATCCGCAATCTCTTTAGACATCGCATGCCTAATCAAATGAAATACTTAGACATCGCATGCCTAACAATTATAAACCCCGCATTTTAGTCACATTATCGAAAACTCTTTTCAATATCAAGTCGGGCAATTCAACAGGATTCCCGACATTTTGATCGAATGCTCGTCGCAAACTTCAGTAGACGGCCGCACCCCCGATACCGTCGACGAAGTGCACCAAGGCGGAACACCGCTACCGCGAGCACCCGAACGGATGCTTTCGGCGACGGGGTTCTCCTACAGTCACTTGGTCGGGGCTATGGAGTGAGGCTGTCTATTAAGTTTATCCGGCGAGTATCTGTGTACGCTACGTGATTGCGACGGACTTTTGATTGCATCAAAATTCCGTGGCAACCGATCAAGTGAGATTAAACTGCTATGTTTATAACATTCATTTAGTTATGTAACATTTCAACAAGATAAAATATTAATTTTGGGAATTTTTATAATTTAATATTATTTTATTGAATATTTTAATATTTTGGTATTATTAAATGCAAATAAATAGAAAAAATTTGAGAAAAATTATGGAAAATTCTAAAATAGGGTAAATTAGAGAATTATGACATTTTAAAGTTTTTGTGATTAGTTTGACACTAATTTAGTGCTAATCGCGATTAAAAATCGCTAATCGGTTTTTAGCATTTTTGAGCAAAACATGCATACATCACTTTTCACACTTGTGCTACATTTTATTGCCATGGTTGTTTTGGGGTTGCTATTATGTGACAAGGAGTTGAAGAGATAAAGAAAATGAGAAAAGATTAAAGAAATGGAGGGTTGGTGAGAGAGAGAGGTATGGGGCTTCATTTGACCATAACCCTTAGCATTGTTTCCTTCACTTTCCTCTCTCTTCTTCTTTCTCCTGCTGCTGCTCCTGCACCTCATTCCCTCCCCTCTTCAAAAGCTCCAAAACACCTCTAAATCTACATCAAAACCACACACTCATTTCATTAAAAGTGTGCACAATCCCTAGATCTACACTTGGAGCTAAAGAAGCAAGGATTTTGACCATTAGGGGGCAACTCAAGAAAATTCTTGAGTTGCCAATTGAGGTAATTTCTGAAACATTAGCTTAATTCTAGCATTCCCTATACCCCAATGTTGTTATAGAATCGATATTGTGTGATATTATGGACTTGATGAAAACCTAGTTAGGGTTGTGATGAATTGGTGTTGTATTATGAAATTGAGCTCAGTTAAGGTTATACCAACACCTTAGTGTATGAATTGGAACCCAACACCTGAAGCCTAAAACCAGAATACGGATTTTAGAAACCGATATCGGGGAAAAACTGGAATCTGCCACTGTTATTAAGAATCTGCTAACACCCCGAGACCCCTAAAATAATATTGAGTGGACAGTGTCATGTGCAGGCACCATTGAACCAACACCCCAAACCCTAGCCCCCAACTCATCCGTACGGCCGCAGATTTTCCCATTCTGGCCGCAATTTGCGGCCAGAGCAGAGGGGATTTGCCTCGTTTTGCGTGCATGCCCCCATTTCCTCTATTCTTGGCCCAGTGTACTTCTAGTTTTGACTGATTCTATCTAGAGTAAAATCTGGGACATATATCCTAAGTTGCTATTTTGGATTCGTGTTTCCATATTCCGTATTTTTAATTCTGCAATTGTGGATTGTGTTTTTCCTCGACTATTTGGCGTTTATACGACGATATAAAGGATTTATTGATGGTTTTGAAGGCGTGCCATAGGTTCTCACCTATAGGCCCCCTTATCGTATCGTTTGGGTTTCGAGTGCCGTTTTAGCTTTGATTTGGTTTTAATGCGCATGTACAATATTTGATATGTAGGTACCCATGAAGACTTCGGGACGACAAGCAAATGCGTGGTGACGTCCGCAAAAGATGATGCAAGGTGAGTAGATTATATCTACAGGGGGAAGTCGGGTAGATGGCGTATAGCACCCCCGCAGTCCGTAGTTGTTATTATATATGATAGTTAGGTGTACTATGGATTGTGTAGGGTTAGAGGTGACTAGTGTTGTTCATAGTCGCGAACCTTAGAATAGAATTACACCTACATGCACACCCTTGCATATTACTTATACTGGCACTGTGTTGATGATATTGGATGACTTTGGAGATGAGTCGATGATGTGGGCTTTGTGCCGCGAGATCGGTGATTTGATATGATTCATATTTGGGATATGACTTGTGATTCTTGCGGGCTTGGGATGTGTGTTTACCCCCGCATGCATACTTTATTGATGGTATCGATTTGTACTAGACATAGAGTAGTACCCCAGATTATATGATCTGATGATAGTGATACCTGTTATGTGATGAGATAGTGAGATGTTGACCCGTACCCAGCTATTGGGATGCCGTACGATGATTTACCGTACGAGCCGATATTGATGATAGATCCGCACTCATAACTCGAGGATGTCCTATGATATGTTGTTGAGGCGGATCACCGACTATATATCTATATATTTATCGACTCAGATATAGGTGGTTTCCATACCTCTCCTGATTGACCTGATACTTAGATCTATAGTTGCATAGTAGATTCTTCACTGTGGTGTTGATTATTTGATTTCCGCATATTCATGCTATTCGCATTGCTTGCATATGTTATATGCGCATACTATTATTCCATGCTGCAGGATATATTGTTACTTGCATTTCACTTATATTGTCACATGCATCTTGCTTTCTGATTTGCGCATTGAGACAGGTTGTTTCTATGATATTTCTGGTATTGAGAGAGGGCTGACCCAGACTGACGGATGCCCGATATATTGAGAGAGGGCTGACCCGGACTGACGGATGCCCGATATATTGAGAGAGGGCTGACCCGGACTGACGGATGCCCGATATATTGAGAGAGGGCTGACCCGGACTGACGTATGCCCGATATATTGAGATAGGGCTGACCCGGACTTACAGATGCCCGATATATTGAGAGAGGGCTGACCCGGACTGACGGATGCCCGATATATTGAAAGAGAGGGCAGACCCGGACTGACGGATGCCCGATATATTGAGAGAGGGCTGACCCGGACTGACGGATGCCCGATATATTGAGAGAGGGCTGACCCGGACTGACGGATGCCCGATATATTGAGAGAGTGGGCTGACCCGGACAGACGGATGCTCGGTATGTGAGGATTTACGTGCCGATGCTAGGCACAGGTTTTCATGATGTTTTCGAGTGTCGATGCTAGGCACTCAGGTTCCATGCTTTTGGTTATATCCTCATATTTTCCATGCATATGCTTTATGATATTTACATGCATGATGCTTATTGTCATTGGGTGACGGGTGGACGGGTTCCACGTTTTTACAGACTTGACCACATACAGACTGGATTTACATTGATCATACTTCATTTGTATATATAACAGGGTATGAGGGCGCTGTTATATATATACCCTTACACCAATATTAGTGGTATGGGACGCTAATATATGTGTATTGATATCCTTGATACTTCATCATTTTACTTCATGCAGACATACCTTATACTGATGACATGTTATTACCTGAGTACCTGGCACTACATACATATTTAGATGTTACCTTGCCACCTTATCATACTTCAGATGTACTCTTGTGGTTTATAATACTGATTGTTGACCTAGGTTTATGTCTTGCATTCGGTTTCTGCTTGTAGATATTTCTATTCACGAGTTGGAAACTCACCCCCGTTGTGCCACAGTTCTTGCAGGTTCTGCCGTACAGGTTCCATTGCGGCATTTCTGGCACACTACTTTCTTGCGGGTGAATTGCTTTTGGTAGGTGGATTCTTTCGCATCAAGAACCACCATTGTATTTATTTTATTCATTGTATCTAGAATTTCCATCAACCAAAACTTGTATATTGTTTCAGACCTAGACTTTAGTGATGTATTATTCGACCTTAGAGTCGCGCTTAGTAGTATTGCAGTTTTCTTGTTGCTTTTGAGTTCTTTTGGTTTGACCCTCGCCTTTCGGCGTTGTATATTCTTATTGCTTGTGTGGTTGTGGCCGTCATTTGACGAAGAGCTAGCTCCCGCTTGGGGATGCCTTTATCATTGCATATATTGCTATCCTTGTTGTACCCCATTCGGGGCCAGTTTTACAAAAGAGACTGCTGAAATTTTTAGAAAAGACCTTACTGATTTCAAAACGTACTTCGGCTTAATTATTTAAAAACCTTGATTTCAAACATGTTTTTCCTCACTTCTTTAAACCAGTTTCTTTACTTATTCTTACAAATGGTTTTAGATTTCTGGGCTTTTGGCTTACTTGGATCAGATGGAGCCCTATAGACTTCATATGGTTCAAGGGCCAGTCACGTGCTCTTTCGGGTCGTGACAAACTTGGTATCAGAGCGCTAGGTTGACCTTGGTTCGAGTCTATGTTTGACTATGTGGAGCCTAGGGCATTTATATATATACGGAACTTAGGCTTGACCTTACGGAACTTAGATTTGGTCGAGGGGGTATTAGACCCGAACTTTCGTCGCGTAGGATGACCCTTGGTTGATGGAATAGGTGACTAAAGTAGAGTGATGTACCGTTGGTATGTTCCGGGGCATACTTACGACACGCCACTTCGCTTAAGGAACCTTAGGATGTACATATTTTCGAGATCAGTGATTCTCTTTATATCCAGGATTATACATCCATTTGAGATCCGCGATTCTATTAGTTTCATGATCATACCTTTATTGATGCTGTTCCTTCTTATGATCATGTATTCCCTTGGGATCTGTTGTTCTCTTCCTTACCATTGATCTGCTCTCTTCGATACTCGATTGAGGTTCATGTCGCCATGTTTGAGCGCAGTTTGGGCTGCTGCTAGGGTTACGGCCGGTGCGAGCTCGTCTGGTACGAGGGCCGACCATTGTGTTTTCTGGTGACATGGGAACGTCTCGAGTTAGTATTGGTGATTGTGACCTCTAGTGGAGGCGAGTGCTTGGTTTTGCACCGGATGATCGGGCCATTGTTAGAGCTGCCAGTTGAGAGAGGACTGTTGATGTACAGCATACCTCAGAGATTATGATGTCGCCTACCGTGCAGACAGATGGACCAGCTGTTGCTGAGATTGACAGGATGTCGCTTCCGGAGCTTACGAGCTGAGATTGCCGGAGCTTCCAGGCGGATATGAGACAGATGATAGCTAGTCTACCCGAATTGAGAGACGAAGGTGATTCGTCCGATTTTTGCGCCGGAGCGGGCCCAGTTGAGTTGAAGATTTCCAGTGTGGAGAGTCTTACTCAGATCTAAAGCAGACCGATTCAGAGATGACCGCCAATGCGTTGCCTTTCCTAGAGGATTGAGGCGCTGTTCGGCGTACAGGCGAATAAGCCAGTTGCTGCTGCAAATGACGAGATATCGCCCAGATGGTTGGAGCTACTGCAGCGTGAGCACATACTTAGAGAGATGATAGCGAGTCGCTAGTGACCTGAGAATAAATGACTAGGATATGTGGTTCGTTCGTTTACCGATACGAGGTCATCAGATAGATTGCTTCCAGCTAGAGACGACTTCACGCAGGTTCGTTGAGAGTCGATAGAGACGATCGAATGTCAGGAGCCCATTTTCCAAGTTTAAAGTATACGGAAAGACATGCAGGTGATTCTATGGACCCTCTAGAAGAATGAAACCCTAACTCGACTTAATGACCGTGTGAAAGCCTTTGAACCTTAGGGATTGCGGCAGTTCCGCGGCGCCATTAGTGAGGCTTGGGTTTGCCCTTCTACGGATGGACCACCGACGCTGTGGCATGTACTCGATACTATTAAACTGTACCCATGATGTTGATCTCTTGGGGGATTATGAAGTTCTGACGAGTCGATCGTATGATTCGAAATCATTCAAATATCGTGTGATGGGATGCATTGCTTGGGAGACTCCAGATACGAGGATAGCTGTTGGAGCACAGTCCATGCAGCCATGATGAGACGAGTCCGAATCAGTCGACATGGAAGTCGAGTGAAGAAAAGAGTTCGCAAGATATTTCGACGAGATGACGTCCCACTCCGCTGACATCAGAGACGTGATACGTATCCAGAGGCGTGGTATATGGATATATCTTCCAGAAAGAAGCGCGATAAGTATACAGCCGTTCCGGAATGAGAAATTGCTTCAGCAATGGATGGTGACTTCCGGGCAATTCGGCAGGATTGAGATTTGAGAGGGAGACCTCGACAGGACCCTTCTGGAAAACGATACGAGAAGACCTAGACCCAGGGGTGGTCATGTTGCGCACACCAGCAGGCCAGAGTTCGGCATCGTCGACGAGGTAGTTGACCAGGTTCGGATAAAGGAACTTACCCAGATGCATTGCGAATTGATCAAGAATGGACGAGTATTGTGAATTCCTACGATGGTTGGGACGCATTTCCGAGGACCTGTTTGGCCAGACATCTTATACAGAATGATGAAGCTACAGAATACGCGATTTCAAGTCCGTGCGAGAGACTTCAGATTGACCGTGGCCGAGAACAGTGCAGTGCGTAGTAGCTTGGCGTGACGTCATAGTGGACGACGATAGAGACAGGTGGAACGAGAGGTTCGTGTGAGACACTGACGAGCTGTCATTACTTCCCGTCAAGACTAGAGACCTGATATGCTTACAGAGACGTTGGGATGTGACCAGTTTCCGAGAAAATATTGTGCCGAGGACACAGATGTCTATCGAGTGAGGAGGGATTATGCAAGAGAGCCAGCCTCTGTACAGATCGGCATAGGCATGATTGGAAGAGACCCTGAGCAGGATTCCTTCCGGGACATTGCTGCAATGATGTTTGCACCCAGGATCAGATGTGTGACGTGCATTCAGAGAGCCAGAGGCCGACGCCAGCGATATGCTGCCTTACGAGTGGTCGTGAGGTTTGACCGAGAGATGACCAGAGAAGTGCCAGAACGGAATCGTCCCCGTTAGCACACCTGACAGGGCCGATGAGCCGATTGACTGCGAGATAGGTAATCCGCAGAGAAGGTAAGGACCCAGAGTCAGAGGACGCCAGACCGTGAGCAAGAGGCAGGTAGATATCCTGCGCTTCTAGCAGTGGATGCACCGACTCCTTCTCGACCTCGAAGGAGGAACTACCGACGACGGTATTTATGATTTGTGATTTTGTGATTCGATTATCACGTATTCGTCATTTTGGATTTCGGTATTTTGGGCGTTCTGTTTGCATGATTTAGTTTTGATGACTGAGTTTCATGATATTGGTTTCATGCACCCACTGGATATTTATATATTTTGCGCAGAGTTATTACATTTGAGATATTGATTGAGATTTCATGCCTACCGTATGCAGTGATTTGATTTGCACTTCCAGCGTAGTTTTCATGCACCTTTAGTGTTTTGATATACGATTTTGGTGCACGCCAGATGCACTGAATCGGGATTCTTCGTGCATGTCACATGCACCTGATTTTTCTATCAGGCACACACGTTGCCTACGACAGATGTTTCGTGCACACCAGTTGCACCTAGATATTGCTTTGTACACCTGTTTGACACGTATATGGATTTTGATTCCTTACGCACCAGACGCATAGGATATTCTTATATATGCATTTTGGGGATTGATTTCTAGTAGAGCGGTACATTTTTATGATATTCTCTATGTGTTGATGTTTTCGGAGCCCCGACAAAATGGATTATTACTGAAATTGCTTTAGTATTGGGGGGATTTAAATTTAAATTCGGGGACCGAATTTATTTAAGGGGGGTAGATTGTAACATTTCAAAAAGCTAAAATATTAATTTTGGGAATTTTTATAATTTAATATTATTTTATTGAATATTTTAATATTTTGGTATTATTAAATGCAAATAAATAGGAAAAATTTGAGAAAAATTATGGAAAATTCTAAAATAGGGTAAATTAGAGAATTATGACATTTTAAAGTTTTTGTGATTAGTTTGACACTAATTTAGTGCTAATCGCGATTAAAAATCGCAAATCGGTTTTTAGCATTTTTGAGCAAAACATGCACACATCACTTTTCACACTTGTGCTACTTTTTATTGCCATGGTTGTTTTGGGGTTGCTATTTATGTGAGAAGGAGTTGAAGAGATAAAGAAAAGAAAAAGAAAATGAGAAAAGATTAAAGAAATGGAGGGTTGGTGAGAGAGAGAGGTATGGGGCTTCATTTGACCATAACCCTTAGCATTGTTTCCCTCACTTTCCTCTCTTCTTCCTTCTCCTGCTGCTGCTCCTGCACCTCATTCCCTCCCCTCTTCAAAAGCTCCAAAACACCTCTAAATCTACATCAAAACCACACACTCATTTCATTAAAAGTGTGCACAATCCCTAGATCTACACTTGGAGCTAAAGAAGCAAGGATTTTGACCACTAGGGGCCAACTCAAGAAAATTCTTGAGTTTCCAATTGAGGTAATTTCTGAAACATTAGCTTAATTCTAGCATTCCCTATACCCCAATGTTGTTATAGAATCGATATTGTGTGATATTATGGACTTGATGAAAACCTAGTTAGGGTTGTGATGAATTGGTGTTGTATTATGAAATTGAGCTCAGTTAAGGTTATACCAACACCTTAGTGTATGAATTGGAACCCAAAACCTGAAGCCTAAAACCAGAATAAGGATTTTAGAAACCGATATCGGGGAAAAACTGGAATCTTCCACTGTTATTAAGAATCTGCTAACACCCCGAGACCCCTAAAATAATATTGAGTGGACAGTGTCATGTGCAGGCACCATTGAACCAACACCCCAAACCCTAGCCCCCAACTCATCCGTACGGCCGCAGATTTTCCCATTCTGGCCGCAATTTGCGGCCAGAGCAGAGGGGATTTGCCTCGTTTTGCATGCATGCCCCCATTTCCTCTATTCTTGGCCCAGGGTACTTCTAGTTTTGACTGATTCCATCTAGAGTAAAATCTGGGACATATATCCTAAGTTGCTATTTTGGATTCGTGTTTCCGTATTCCGTATTTTTAATTCTGCAATTGTGGATTGTGTTTTGCCTCGACTATTTGGCGTTTATACGACGATATAGAGGATTTATTGATGGTTTTGAAGGCGTGCCATAGGTTCTCACCTATAGGCCCCCTTATCGTAACGTTTGGGTTTCGTGTGCCGTTTTAGCTTTGATTTGGTTTTAATGCGCATGTACGATATTTGATATGTAGGTACCCATGAAGACTTCGGGACGACAAGCAAATGCGTGGTGACGTTTGCAAATGATGATGCAAGGTGAGTAGATTATATCTACAGGGGGAAGTCGGGTGGATGGCGTATAGCACCCCCGCAGTCCGTAGTTGTTATTATATATGATAGTTAGGTGTACTATGGATAGTGTAGGGTTAGAGGTGACTAGTGTTGTTCATAGTCGCGAACCTTAGAATAGAATTACACCTACACGCACACCCTTGCATATTACTTATACTGGCACTGTGTTGATGATATTGGATGACTTTGGAGATGAGTCGATGATGTGGGCTTTGTGCCGCGAGATCGGTGATTTGATATGATTCATATTTGGGATATGACTTGTGATTCTTGCGGGCTTGAGATGTGTGTTTACCCCTGCATGCATACTTTATTGATGGTATCGATTTGTACTAGACATAGAGTAGTACCCCAGATTATATGATCTGATGATAGTGATACCTGTTATGTGATGAGATAGTGAGATGTTGACCCGTACCCAGCTATTAGGATGCCGTACGATGATTTACCGTACGAGCCGATATTGATGATAGATCCGCACTCATAACTCGAGGATGTCCTATGATATGTTGTTGAGGTGGATCACCGACTATATATCTATATATTTATCGACTCAGATATAGGTGGTTTCCATACCTCTCCTGATTGACCTGATACTTAGATCTATAGTTGCATAGTAGATTCTTCACTGTGGTGTTGATTATTTGATTTCCGCATATTCATGCTATTCGCATTGCTTGCATATGTTATATGCGCATACTATTATTCCATGCTGCAGGATATATTGTTACTTGCATTTCACTTATATTGTCACATGCATCTTGCTTTCTGATTTGCGCATTGAGACAGGTTGTTTCTATGATATTTCTGGTATTGAGAGAGGGCAGGCCCGGACTGACGGATGCCCGATATATTGAGAGAGGGCTGACCCAGACTGACGGATGCCCGATATATTGAGAGAGGGCTGACCCGGACTGACGGATGCCCGATATATTGAGAGAGGGCTGACCCGGACTGACGGATTGCCGATATATTGAGAGAGAGGGCTGACCCGGACTGACGGATGCCCGATATATTGAGAGAGGGCTGACCCGCACTGACGGATGCCCGATATATTGAGAGAGGGCTGACCCGGACTGACGGATGCCCGATATATTGAGAGAGTGGGCTGACCCGGACTGACGGATGCTCGGTATGTGAGGATTTACGTGCCGATGCTAGGCACAGGTTTTCATGATGTTTTCGAGTGTCGATGCTAGGCACTCAGGTTCCATGCTTTTGGTTATATCCTCATATTTTCCATGCATATGCTTTATGACATTTACATGCATGATGCTTATTGTCATTGGGTGACGGGTGGACGGGTTCCACGTTTTTACAGACTTGACCACATACAGACTGGATTTACATTGATTATACTTCATTTGTATATATAACAGGGTATGAGGGCGCTGTTATATATATACCCTTACACCAATATTAGTGGTATGGGACGCTAATATATGTGTATTGATATCCTTGATACTTCATCATTTTACTTCATGCAGACATACCTTTTACTGATGACATGTTATTACCTGAGTACCTGGCACTACATACATATTTAGATGTTACCTAGCCACCTTATCATACTTCAGATGTACTCTTGTCGTTTATATTACTGATTGTTGACCCAGGTTTATGTCTTGCATTCGGTTTCTGCTTGTAGATATTTCTATTCACGAGTTGGAAACTCACCCCCGTTGTGCCACTGTTCTTGTAGGTTCTGCCGTACAGGTTCCATTGCGGCATTTCTGGCACACTACTTTCTTGCGGGTGAATTGCTTTTGGTTGGTGGATTCTTTCGCATCAAGAACCACCATTGTATTTATTTTATTCATTGTATCTAGAATTTCCATCAACCAAAACTTGTATATTGTTTCAGACCTAGACTTTAGTGATGTATTATTCGACCTTAGAGTCGCGCTTAGTAGTATTGCAGTTTTCTTGTTGCTTTTGAGTTCTTTTGGTTTGACCCTCGCCTTTCGGCGTTGTATATTCTTATTGCTTGTGTGGTTGTGGCCGTCATTTGACGAAGAGCTAGCTCCCGCTTGGGGATGCCTTTATCATTGCATATATTGCTATCCTTGTTGTACCCCATTCGGGGCCAGTTTTACAAAAGAGACTCTGCCGAAATTTTTAGAAAAGACCTTACTGATTTCAAAACGTACTTCGGCTTAATTATTTAAAAACCTTGATTTCAAACATGTTTTTCTTCACTTCTTTAAACCAGTTTCTTTACTTATTCTTAAAAATGGTTTTAGATTTCTGGGCTTTTGGCTTACTTGGATCAGATGGAGCCCTATAGACTTCATATGGTTCAAGGGCCAGTCACGTGCTCTTTCGGGTCGTGACAAGTTATCTCATAACTTATTGTGAATTCCAATTATTGTATCCCATTCCAGATAAGCAGAAAATGTTAAACTTTCCGATCGAACAATCGAACACCCAAGTTTTCCCGATACAGTCCAGCACATGAAATAAGTCTAACAAAATTCAGTTCGTGCCTCAGTACCAACGGTCCAGCCGTAGAAGGGTCAAGCCAACGCCTCACATGTGGCACGCCGTACTGCCCCAAACCCTAAGGTTCAAAGGGCAGTTCAAGACGGTCACATAATCGAGTTAAGGTTTGTTGTCTTCTAGAGGGACCATCGCGTTACTTGCACTACTTAGAACATCATTAAACTACGGAAAAATCCAACACTTGGAAATTTCCTTCCCGACAGGGGAAAAATTGGGTATTTATATCCGGTCAAACTTTTTAACATATTCAAAAATTATCCGGAAAATACATAGACAAGTTTAGACAATCCGATCGAATCCATGAAATCCCAAAACCACCCCAGAATCAACTGTATAGTATATATTAAAATTACCCAGAAAACACAGGAATTAATTATAAACATTACTGTGCAAAGATGAGTCAAAGAGTCAACATTCTGGCCGCGGAACCGCCGCGCCACGTGGGCTTAGGCCGCGGTTCCGCGGCGTTATGACGGAGTTAGGTCTCCATTTTTCACAGTAATTCATAAAAAAAACCTGCTTAATTTTCTGCATATTTTTAATATTGAAAAATCCAGATTTTTAAAAAATTGGACAGAGAGCATTTTCGAAATGGGCTTCGATGTTCGTTCGGATTTCAAACGTCGTCTAGACTTCGCCTAAGGCTCTAGCTAGGCTCTGATACCACTGTAGGGTTCCTAGGCACTCCAAGGAGGTCTCACAAGGCATCAACCATGCCAATTTCAAAATTTACGGTGCCGAGAAACCCTAGACTACGGATCGTTGGCTAGAATTCTAGGCGAAAGATGCAACTAGCTAACAAATTAACTAAAGGAACGGAAATACAACCTTTGTAGATCCTGTCCTCCACCTCCATAGCTCCGCAATGAAGTCTCCTCGCTGTCCAAAACGAAATCCGGGCTCTAGCGTCGGCTTCATCGGAGAAATGGGCGGGCAAGGTCGTCGGCTTCGTGCCGAAGATGATCTACGTCGAGGCATCACAAGATCAAGCTCTCACTTCACCAAGTCATGAAACTTGTGAAGAAAACACACTCTACTACTTGGCAAGAGGTAGAGGATGAAGAAATAGGAAGTTGGTTCACTTTAGAATTGGATTTCTCACTCTTTTGATCAAGTTGCCATTGATGAGGCAAGCTTTCTTCTTTGAAGAAGAAGAAGAAGATGAAGATAATATTATGATAAGTATTTCTAAAAAGGATAATAAAATGAATACTTATCATAATTCAACCATGGTAAAGTGTAGAGAATAGACTAGGGTTAAGTGGAATGGTTAGGGTTAAGCATGAGACAAAATGGTCACTAAGTCAAAGCTTCATGAAGCTTCATAATACAAACAAAGTTAGCAACCATTTTCTCTTTATGCTTTTCATTTTCCAAAATGAATAAATAGATAAATAAATGAGAAAAGGAAATGAAACCCTAACCAATTAAGTAACCATGGTTTAATTCTTTACACAAACCCAAACTAGCATGTATCATCAAACATGATACAATCTAGTGTACAAAAGTATATCACATATACAATGTGCACAAACCAAGTGAGAAAATCCATTTAAAGTGAACCAATACTATTTAATGCAAAGTAATATATCAAATATATAATTATACATTAAATCATTAAATCAACACTTGGTTCAATGATCCGGTCATGTCGCACATAACCGACCAGTATCCAATGTATCGGCTTATCGAATCGAGCTTCGATTCGATAACTAGGATATATCGCATATAACCAATCGAAACATTAATCGCGAGAATGAAATACGGTATCACATACACGCATTATTCTCGGTCCCGCACATATCTCATATGCGCCCCTATTTTGTTTCGCTTGAGCCAGGAAACCTCTGTGTAGGACTCTAAAGACTCTTCAATACGCCGGTAGCAGATGATGATCATATCAATCACCCACAAGCCGTAAGCGGTCTGCTAAACGTAACGGCCACCCGGGTATTGAGCGATCAGAAGATCGACGAGCAAGCCCGCTCACATTCCTGTGAATCCAACCAGTAACACTTAACGTACAGTCCGGTCTCGTCGTCTGATATGTCGCATATCTCGCCTAGGGGTGGTAAACGTCAGACCCCAATAGCTCGATAAGTTGTGTCGATATGAGGTCTATAACAATTCGAGAAACTACTGGTAACACTTACCAGTAAATCTCAGCTGAAGGGCTAGCCTAGCACCTCGTCAAGGGTTCGGTAGCATCACATATGCCATAATCAAAATTTTAGAGGTGCTAAGTTAACTCGACAAGAATCGAAACTAGAAGTTTTAGGGATTCATACAAATAAGCATCACATGCAAATGTAAAACTATCACTAAGAGTAGAGATTACAACCTTTGTAGATCTCCCTCGGTGACTCCTTGGCACTATGAGAGTTTGGAACGGATCGAAGGAAGCCTTCCTTGTCCACGATGATCCACCTGAAGTCCCTTTGCCCAAAGCTCCTTTCCTTACTTGTTTCGCAAACAAAGTAGAGCAAACACCCTACGCAAATCGGCTAGATGTGTGTAGTATGATAATGTGGTTTATGTTCTTCAATTGAAATCCTTTCTTTTGTCAACTTCACTCAAGAGAGAAATCAAGAGAGAAAGAAGAAGATAATGGTGGCTTGAGCTTTCTATCATATCACATATGATAACTTGTTTTCTTCACACCCTTGCACTAATTGTACACAAGTTTTGTACACATTGTTTCATATCACATATGAAGCTATTTATAGTGATGAGAAGGAATAATCACCATTATTCCATTACCACCATAATTGTGAGTGGAAATTCTTTTCCTAAAGAATTAAGCATGGGTGGAAATTCTTTTCATTAAGTTAAGTAAAGCTTACCCACTAAAGAATAAAGGAGCATGAGTGGATATTCTTTACATTAACTTAAAATGATAAATACAAATTAAAAGCTTCAATATAAGTCTTATATTGCAACCATTCTTGTATCAACAACCATGATCCTATGTATGCATGTATGTGTCCATGCACATCATCATGTGCATACATGCATGCATACAAAAGGATTTAATTAAAGATTTAATCTAAATGTAATTTGTTAAATCAACACTTGATTTAGCAAACCGGTCATATCACATACGATCCGACAAATAGAAAATGCCCGATTAATATACGTTATCACATAACCGTATTTAATCGGGTCCCGCGCATATCTCATATGCACACCACACCTTTTTGCCTGAGCCAGGAAACTTCATTGTGGGACTCTAAGACTCGTCAATACGCCAGCAGTAAATGATGATCATATCAAACATCTACAAGCCGCAAGAGGTCAGCTAAACGTAACGGCCACCCGGGTATTGAAACGATCAGAAGAAAACCAGCGAAGCTGTAAAAACTCCCGTCGAGCCAACTGGCAACACTTACCGTACAGTCCAGTCTCTTCGTCAGATATGCTGCATATCGAGTCTAGGGATGGTATCGTCGACCCCAGTAACTCAATAAGTCATGCTGGTGTATGGCTCTTAACAGATCGATAAAATACTGATAACTCTTATCAGTAAATCTCAGCAGCCCTGGCCAGGGACTTCATATTATAGCCAATCGAGCATAGCACAACATCAACCCCCAATACCGGGAGAGACGAAACCCCTCCTATCGCTCATTGCCTCCATGCGCCTCGAGACTGTACCCAAAGACCACCTGTTTGCACGACTCAGTAGAGCCGTGGTAGGGTGGAGATCAAAGTATAGTGGGAGGACACACAAGACTCTATGACGATCTCGGGTCTACAGACTAACCTGTACCAGTGTTCCTTGAGAACTGCTATCCGACGATAGATATAATACCACATAGGAGTTCTCGGCGAGTCCGTTCAGTGTACCCAGTCTCCACTGAGCACCCGCATACAATCTTTGGTGTCTCCTCACCAGATGGATATGGGATCATCCATCGCCCATCATATGGGACAAGAATAGTATACGCTAGTCTACTCTGGAATATCGATGCCCTGTCTCGATACACCCTCGACTAGGAACAGTTCAAGGATATGCTTATAGACTACATGTGCCCCACTAGTATGATCCGCATCATAATCACAGTAGTCAAGCAAATATCCTTTGGGCTTTATCAACATGTGTAAATGATTAAATCTACATGTACAGATAAAGTAAACCAGATAGCATACTATCATGTTGAGCAAGAATGTCATCTATCTCTATAGATTATATGTCCAAGTTTCCACTATCCATATAATGGCCTTTAGGGCATACATATTACTAACAATCTCCCACTTGCACTAAGGCCAGTTATTGGCGTATCTCATACCCAACATTTCAAACAGTCGCTCATGCTGAGGCTATGGAAGTGCCTTGGTGAATGGATCCGCTGTGTTATCCTTTTTATCTACTCTCCGAATCTCGATCTCCTGGCGATCTACTATCTCCCGGATCAGATAATATCTCCTTAGGATGTGTCTGGATTTCTGATGGGACCTTGGTTCTTTGGCTAATGCTATAGCTCCATTATTATCACAATACAATGGTATTGGATCAATAATGGTTGGAACTACTCCTAGTTCCGCAATGAACTTCTTCATCCAGACGGCTTCCTTAGCAGCATCACTTGCAGCAATATACTCAGCTTCCATCGTGGAGTCTGCAACGGTGTCCTGTTTGGAACTCTTCCAACTAACCGCTCCTCCATTTAGGGTAAATACAAACCCTGAGATTGATTTACTGTCATCCTTGTCACTTTGGAAGCTTGAATCGGTAAAGGCCTCCATTTGGAGATCCCCATTACCATACACCAAGAACAATTCTTTAGTCCTTCGCAAGTACATAAGAATGTTCTTCACTACTATCCAATGTTTCTCCCCTGGGTTGGATTGATACCTGCTTACTACAGCCAGTGCATAAGCTACATCAGGGCGAGTACACAACATCGCATACATTATAGATCCTACGGCTGAAGCGTAGGGTATAACGCTCATGCGAGCTCTCTCTTCATCAGTCTTCGGATAGAAGTCCTTAGAGAGAGTGATTCCATGACTAGCAGGCAAGGCACCACGCTTAGAATCTTCCATACTAAACCTCTTTAGAATGGTGTCTATGTACTTTGATTGGGACAGTCCCAATAACCTCTTGGATCTATTTCTATAGATCCTAATACCCAAAATGCGCGAGGCATCACCCAGGTCCTTCATGGAGAACCTTTGTGATAAGAATAGTTTGACCGATTGTAGCATAGGAACATCATTTCCTATCAGGAGAATGTCATCAACGTACAATACGAGGAATGTGACAGTACTCCCTACAATCTTCTTATAAATACATGGTTCATCTTCATTTCTGACAAAATCAAACTCTTTGATTGTATCATCAAAGCAGATGTTCCAGCTCCTTGAGGCCTGCTTTAATCCATAAATGGATTTAAGCAATCTACATGCTTTCCCGCTGCTCCCACTATCAATGAAGCCCTCTGGCTGATCCATAAAAACGCATTCTTCTAAATCACCATTTAGAAATGCAGTTTTCACGTCCATCTGCCAGATTTCATAATCATAGTGAGCAGCAATAGCAAGTAGGATCCTAATGGATTTAAGCAATGCTACCGGAGAGAAAGTTTCATCATAGTCCAAGCTTGGTCTTTGACGAAAACCTTTCGCTACAAGCCTTGCTTTATAGGTCTCCACCTGTCCATCTACACCAATCTTTCTCTTAAAGATCCATTTGCACCCAACGGGTTTTATCCCAGGAGGCGCAACGTCCAAAGTCCATACTTTGTTGGTGTACATTGACTCCATTTCGGATCTCATTGCTTCCAGCCATTTCACTGAGTCACCACTCATGATAGCTTGCTGAAAACTAGTAGGGTCATCATCATCCATGATGCAATCTTCTCTATCACTATCTATGAGAAACCCATAGTATCTCTCTGGTGGGTGAGAAGTTCTACTAGACCTCCTGAGCGGCTGAGGTTCTTGAAGTTCTACTGCAACATCAGTTTCAACCAATTCCTCCTGAGTAATTTGTGTCTCTAGAACCTCTTCTAGTTCTACCATATTGCCATTAGTACTTTCCGTAAAGAACCCATTTTCCAAAAATGTGGCATGCTGAGCAACAAACACCTTTTGTTCCTCTTTGTGGTAGAATAGATATCCATAGGAATGTTTTGGATACCCCACAAATTTACACATGACCGATCGTGTCTCAAGTTTGTCTGGATTCTGCTTTTTAACAAAAGCCGGACAACCCCAAATCCTAAACCTTTTAAGAGATGGTCTCTTTCCATTCCACATCTCATATGGAGTGGTAGACACGGTCTTGGTTGGAACCCTGTTCAATAGATACATTGTTGTCTCCAATGCATGTCCCCAAAAGGAAAGCGGTAACTCAGCATCACACATCATGGATCGTACCATATCCAATAGGGTACGATTCCTCCGTTCTGACACACCATTGTGCTGTGGTGTGTAAGGAGGAGTGAGCTGAGAGAGAATCCCATTCTCTTTTAAGAAGTCTAGAAACTCTGTACTTAAATATTCTCCACCTCGATCCGATCGAAGTTTCTTGATGCTCAAGCCTGTTTGCTTCTCTACTTCAAGTTTATACTCCTTGAATTTCTCAAAGGCTTCAGATTTGTGCTTTATCAAAAACACGTGTCCGAATCTTGAGAAATCATCAGTAAAAGTGATGAAGTATGAAAAACCACCTCTTGCAAGTGTAGACATTGGTCCGCATACATCACTATGTATGAGGCTTAAGAGTTCACCAGCTCTCTCTCCGTGTCCACTAAACGGAGTTTTGGTCATTTTACCTTTGATACAAGACTGGCAAGTCGCATAAGATTTATATTCAAACGGATTTAAATATCCATCTTTATGTAGCTTGTTTAGTCTTGTTTCATTAATATGACCAAGTCTACAATGCCAAAGAAAAGCTTCATTTATATCTGAAAACTTTCTTTTACTAGTATGTTGTATATTGAAAACTGTGTGTTGGTTCAGGATGTAAATACCGTTATTTAATGTACCATGCCCAATCAACTCTTGATTCAGGTTAATGTTCATAACATTATTTTGCAATATAAAATGATATCCTTCATTGTCCAACAAAGAAACGGATATTATGTTACACAACATACTTGGTACAAAATAACACGGGTTCAAAACCAAAATACTTCCTGAAGGCAACCCTAGATGATACTCTCCCACGGATACAGCATGTATATTGGAACCATTTCCAACCCGCAGAGTATGATCTCCTATCTTTAAAACTCTACTATTTCTCAATCCCTGCATACAATTGCAGATGTGAGAACCAGAACCGGTATCCAATACCCAGGATGCAGAGTTTAAAGAAAAGCAGTTTTCAGTTACAAACACACCTGAAGTGGAAGCATCAGCATGCTTCTTCTTCTTGAGATCAGCAAGATATTCAGCACAGTTGCATTTCCAATGTCCTTACTTTTTACAGTAAAAACATTCTCCTTTTCCACTTCCCATAGCCCCGGCTTTGTCTTTCCCCTTCGCCTTTCTAACTCCACCTTTCTGTTTGATGGACTTCTTCTTTTTCTTTCCCTTGGCCTTAGCTTTTGGGAATGAAGAGGAAGATGGCCCAGCAAGCAGAGCAGGAGTCCTTGCCGTTTTCAACGTGTTCTCTGCACTTCTCAACATATTGAGAAGTTCAAGCAATGATTTCTCCAAACCATTCATATTGAAATTTACTATGAACGGAGCAAAGGCAGGGGGGAGAGACTGTAGAACAATATCCGTATATTGCTCATTATCCATAGTCCATCCCAGTCCCTCAAGTTCTTCAATAAGACCAATCATTTTCAAAACATGGTCTCCAACTGATGCACCAGGGGCCATTCACATCTGAAACAGCTTTCTAGATTCCTCGTATCTCAAGGTACAAGATTGCTCTTCATACAACTCCTTTGTGTGGAGAAAGATGGATTGCACATCCATATTCTCGTGTTGCTTCTGATGGACATTGTCCATAGAAGCGAGCGCGAGGCACTTGGCCGTGTTGCAGTCATTTTCCCAAGTTTTTCGGATATCCCTATCCGAGACAGATGATTCAGGTCCTGGGACGGGTGGGGCTTCGGTATTGAGGACATATGATACCTTATCATATGAAAGTGCAATGTTCAAGTTCCTCAACCATTCTTTATAATTTGGTCTTATCAGTTTATTTTTCTCAAGTAGTAGCTTAAGTCCTGACATCTGTAACTGCCATTCGGAGAGAGAAAATGATACACTTAGCGAAATGCTCTTTCAAAGAATTAGATTGGTTATTATTTTATCTAATCGATGTCTCCTACTGCTTTTATCAAATTTTCTTTCAAAACCTGAAAAGAAAACTAGCCAGGAATAATTACATTCTACAGTTTCGCTAACCGGTCAGTCTATCTAGACACCCACTGGATTAGCTAATTGTAAAGTGTAAAACTCTCCTGGAAGTAACACTTACTCACAGTGAGATCGAGATCCAACTATCATATAGATGGTATGCAATCTCATTGCAAATTTCAACTCTTGAAATTCCCGATATGGTTTTTACCCCTAGTCACTTATGACCTTGGCTATGGTCAACATATCATAAGTACTAGTCAAATTCTACCCGTCATTTCGTGATTAACTAGACCCACCCATATGACCCTTGACTATGATCAACATAATCACATGAATGTCCTAACTAATCGCATCATATGCTTTGTAGGAAGACATCACTTAGCTACCGTACACTACGCCTTGACTATAATCAACATACGCAGCACGAATGCTAAGTACTCTGCTTCCTAAAATGACGGAGGGTTGCGGATGGTTTTTAAGAAAACCTTTAACGCTTTGAACTTGATCTCGTTGTAGAATCAAACGGTTAAGAAAAGGAGTGGCTTAAGCTCCGCATCTTATTGAAACTTGCATTTTTCATAAAAAGCCGAGTTGGTTTCAAATCTGATTCTGCAACATCATTAGGTTTCTTTTCTTTACATTAATCTCATTAATGTGATCCCATCATTTAAGTTCATAAGCCATCACAGAATAGAACGTATACTTATACCATCCGCATTCGCCACAATATCCCGTTATGCACCGTTAGGTTACTTAACTAACGGCATAGCGGGGCGGGACTAGCGTGGGTGTAAAATATAAGCAACGTTTATTATATATCATATATATAATAATAATCCATTCGTCTCAGATACTAAGTAATCACATTACAGAATATCAACAGCAGAAGCATATAAAAGGATATCTAGGATGTCCGTATTTTGTATCGAGCCAAAAATAGAAAATACGGATTCCACGGTCGTGATGAATAGCCAAGCCCACACCCTAGACCCCTACGAGAGCGGCAAGTGATCCCGCCAATTCTAGAGTTTAGGAGACCCGGTCTCGACTCCTCGAGATCGCCTCCCACTGAACCCTAGAACCCGGTCACTTGTGCTCCCCTCCTTGGGTCTATCCTAATGCGGAAAAGTAAATAATATACAATTGATTTATACATGAATGAAAAATAAAACTCTCATCTCAAATAAAAACCCCCGGCTATTCATTCGCGACAATCCTACTCATCATATCTCAGCAACACATAATATCTCATATCATCAACGTAAGTAAGTATGCGTATCCCGATTGTCGTTGACGTATAGCAACGAAAACGGCGATACACCACATACTACACTTACGGTCGCAGAAAATAAAATGAAAAACTACAACATTCGGAATCCACAATCACCTTAGACATCATAAATTCGAAATATCACATACTTCGTATTTCATGCCTAACTATATGAATTCCACATATTCTATCACATTTCAGATAAATAGACAATGTTAAACTTTTCGATCGAATAAACAAACACCCAAGATTTCCCAAACTGCACAACACTTGAGCCGAGTTCAAAAATTTCTAGAACATGCCACAGCCCCTTATGGACCAACCGTAGAAGGGCCAAACCAACGCCTCACATGTGGCAACGCTAAACTACCACAAACCCTAAGGTTCAGTGATAGTTTTGACCGTCACATAATCGAGTTAAGGTTATGTTCTTCTAGAGTGTCCACAGATACGCTTGCATGTTTTTCGAAAATTTCGAACTAGGGAAAAATCCAACACTTGGAATTTTTCCAATACGGGAAAAATTGCGTTTCTAACATTCGTTCAAACATTTTAACACGTTCTAAAAATCTGAAAATCTGAACGAAGTTAAACCTTTCCAATCGAATCACCAAATTCAATATATCTCCAGAAAACTCAACACTTGAGTAAGTTTAAAATATTCCAGAGGCATGTACATATTAAATCAGGTTCTCTATATAAAAAAAATTTTCCTGATCCTTTAGAACTTCCGCGGATCCGCCGCCAAAACCATGCTTTGGCCGCGGATCCGCGGCTCTTTAGTGAGATCATTCAAAAATTTTTTTACAGTAACTCAAAGAATAGCCTGCTGAATTTTTTAAGAACTTTTAATTTGGAAAAATCCAATTTTCAAAAAATTTCCAGAGAGCGGTCCAAATTGGTGTTTCGTGGTTCGATCGGACGTTTAACATCGCCTACGCATCGCCTAAAGCTCTAGCTTGGCTCTGATACCACTGAAGGGCTAGCCTAGCACCTCGTCAAGGGTTCGGTAGCATCACATATGCCATAATCAAAATTTTAGAGGTGCTAAGTTAACTCGACAAGAATCGAAACTAGAAGTTTTAGGGATTCATACAAATAAGCATCACATGCAAATGTAAAACTATCACTAAGAGTAGAGATTACAACCTTTGTAGATCTCCCTCGGTGACTCCTTGGCACTATGAGAGTTTGGAACGGATCGATGGAAGCCTTCCTTGTCCACGATAATCCACCCGAAGTCCCTTTGCCCAAAGCTCCTTGCCTTACTTGTTTCGCAAACGAAGTAGAGCAAACACCCTACGCCAATCGGCTAGATGTGTGTGGTATGATAATGTGGTTTATGTTCTTCAATTGAAATCCTTTCTTTTGTCAACTTCACTCAAGAGAGAAATCAAGAGAGAAATCAAGAGAGAAAGAAGAAGATAATGGTGGCTTGAGCTTTCTATCATATCACATATGATAACTTGTTTTCTTCACACCCTTGCACTAATTGTACACAAGTTTTGTACACATTGTTTCATATCACATATGAAGCTATTTATAGTGATGAGAAGGAATAATCACCATTATTCCATTACCACCATAATTGTGAGTGGAAATTCTTTTCCTAAAGAATTAAGCATGGGTGGAAATTCTTTTCATTAAGTTAAGTAAAGCTTACCCACTAAAGAATAAAGGAGCATGAGTGGATATTCTTTACATTAACTTAAAATGATAAATACAAATTAAAAGCTTCAATATAAGTCTTATATTGCCACCATTCTTGTATCAACAACCATGATACTATGTATGCATGTATGTGTCCATGCACATCATCATGTGCATACATGCATGCATACAAAAGGATTTAATTAAAGATTTAATCTAAATGTAATTTGTTAAATCAACACTTGATTTAGCAAACCAGTCATATCACATACGATCCGACAAATAGAAAATGCTCGATTAATATACGTTATCACATAACCGTATTTAATCGGGTCCCGCGCATATCTCATATGCACACCACACCTTTTTGCCTGAGCCAGGAAACTTCATTGTGGGACTCTAAGACTCGTCAATACGCCAGCAGTAGATGATGATCATATCAAACATCTATAAGCCGCAAGAGGTCAGCTAAACGTAACGGCCACCCGGGTATTGAAACGATCAGAAGAAAACCAGCGAAGCTGTAAAAACTCCCGTCGAGCCAACTGGCAACACTTACCGTACAGTCCAGTCTCTTCGTCAGATATGCTGCATATCGAGTCTAGGGATGGTATCGTCGACCCCAGTAACTCAATAAGTCATGCTGGTGTATGGCTCATAACAGATCGAGAAACTACTGATAACTCTTATCAGTAAATCTCAGCAGCCCTGGCCAGGGACTTCATGTTATAGCCAATCGAGCATAGCACAACATCAACCCCCAATACCGGGAGAGACGAAACCCCTCCTATCGCTCATTGCCTCCATGCGCCTCGAGACTGTACCCAAAGACCACCTGTTTGCACGACTCAGCAGAGCCGTGGTAGGGTGGAGATCAAAGTATAGTGGGAGGACACACAAGACTCTATGACGATCTCGGGTCTACAGACTAACCTGTACCAGTGTTCCTTGAGAACTGCTATCCGACGATAGATATAATACCACATAGGAGTTCTCGGCGAGTCCGTTCAGTGTACCCAGTCTCCACTGAGCACCCGCATACAATCTTTGGTGTCTCCTCACCAGATGGATATGGGATCATCCATCGCCCATCATATGGGACAAGAATAGTATACGCTAGTCTACTCTGGAATATCGATGCCCTGTCTCGATACACCCTTGACTAGGAACAGTTCAAGGATATGCTTATAGACTACATGTGCCCCACTAGTATGATCCGCATCATAATCACAGTAGTCAAGCAAATATCCTTTGGGCTTTATCAACATGTGTAAATGATTAAATCTATATGTACAGATAAAGTAAACCAGATAGCATACTATCATGTTGAGCAAGAATGTCATCTATCTCTATAGATTATATGTCCAAGTTTCCACTATCCATATAATGGCCTTTAGGGCATACATATTACTAACATCAGCAACCCTGGCCAGGGATTTCCGGTTATAGCCAATCGAACACAGCGCAACATCAACTCCCTATACCGGGAGAGACGAATCCTCTCCTATCGCTCATTGCCTCCATGTGATTCGGGACTGTACCCAAAAGCCACCATTTTGCACACCCTCTTGGACGTGGTAAGGTGGAAATCAAAGCACAGTGGGAACCATACAAGACTCTATGACGATCTCGGTTCAACAGACTACTCTGTACCAGTGTCACCAGAGAACTGCCATCTGACGTAAGATATAATACCATCTGGGAGTTCTCGGCGAGTCCGTCCAGTGTACCCAGTCTCTACTGAGCACCCGTATATCATCTCCGATGTCAAACACCAATGTATATGGGATCATCCATCGCCCATCTGTATGGGTCGAGAAGGTATACGCTAGTCTACTCTGGTATATCGATGCCCCGTCTCGATACACCCACGACTGGGGACCTTGAAGGATGTACATATAGACTACCATGTCCCCACTAGTATGATCCGCATCACAGTCCAGGTAGTCAAGTACACATCCTAAGGGCTTTACCAACATGTAACAGAGAGACAAACAGTATAACGTTAAGGTAAAGTGTAACCAGATAGCATACTATCATGTCGAGCAAGAAAGTCCTCCCTATATATGTCCCAGCATCCACTACAATATACATCATATGTACAGTAATGGCCTCTAGGGCATACATATAACTAACATGGGTATCCCACAAACTTACACAGTACTGAGCATGCCTCGAGCTTGTCCGCATTCCGCTTCTTTACAAAAGCTGGACATCCCCATGTCTTAAGATACTTAAGACAGGGTTTCTTCCCACTCCACATCTGATATGGGGTGGTAGGCGCAGTCTTGGTTGGAGCCTTGTTCAAGAGATATGCAGCTGTTTCTAGTGCATAACCCCAGAAAGATCGCGGCAACTCAGCCTTACTCATCATGGAATGAACCATATCCAATAGGGTTCGATTCCTCATTTCCGATATACTGTTGTGTTGTGGTGTGTATGGAGGAGTAAGCCGAGAGAGAATTCCATTCTCTTTTAAGTAGCCTAGAAACTCGGCACTCAAGTATTCACCACCTCGATCAGATCTTAGTGTCTTAATACTTTTGCCTTTTTGTTTTTCAACTTCATTCTTGTATTCCCGAAATTTCTCAAAGGCCTCGGATTTATGCTTCATCAAGAAGGCATGTCCATACCTAGAGAAATCATCTGTGAAAGTAATGAAGTATGAATAACCACTTCGCGCATGTGTAGACATTGGACCACACACGTCACTGTGTATGAGTCCCAAGAGCTCGCTCGCTCTTACTCCGTGTCCAGTGAACAGAGTCTTTATCATCTTTCCCATGAGACAAGATTCACAAGTGGCATAAGACTGGTACTCGAACGGATTCAAGTATCCCTCTTTATATAACTTTGTCAACCGTGTCTCATTAATGTGACCCAGTCTACAATGCCATAAGAAAGCCTGATTTAATTCCGGAGACATTCTTTTAAGTGTGTTCTGGACACTGAAAATCTGAGCTTGTGTAACACTTTGAAATTCGTTTAGGATGTTTTCGCGTTATTTAGCAATTTGGCGTGTTTTTCATAAAAGCCCGAGTGTCGTATTTTCCTTCTTGGCTAATGATAATTGTGTTGTGAAGTGTTATATATATATGTTTATATATAATTTTAGGGTTATTAATTATTTCTAGTCGGGTTTACCCTAATTGGGAAATTTCTTGTGTTAGTGCACACATGCACACTTAGCTCAATTTTCCTTGACCTAGGTTAAAAGTGTTAGCATGTTAACCATTTCTTTTCATGCATGGTTCATTGTTATTTCCCCATCCTTTTATCAAACTAAACCCTTTTTAGAATTCAAAAATCCAAATAAATAAATGAGGTAGGGAAGTTTGACTTTTGACCCATTTCTTTCTCTCTCTTTTCTCTCTTCCTCATTTTTCTGGAACTCTCTGCAGAAATGTAGCAACAACACAACATCTTCATCATCTTTTCATTTCTCTTTTGAATCCATACAAAATCCTACACAAAACCACTCA
Organism: Agapanthus africanus; assembly: GCA_030015575.1. Classification (NCBI taxonomy): domain Eukaryota; kingdom Viridiplantae; phylum Streptophyta; class Magnoliopsida; order Asparagales; family Amaryllidaceae; genus Agapanthus; species Agapanthus africanus. The sequence goes on along the minus strand of JASDDO010000004.1, from coordinate 207,031,323 downwards.
TTTCTTCACTCAAAACCTTAGAAAAATGACTTTTGGGGGGAGTTTGGAGGCAAGTATATGTTTGTGAAGGAAGGAGCAGAAGTTTGGGTTTCTTTAGGGTTTTTGGAAGGTATATATCTCACACTTAGCACCTTATTTTATAACTTGTAGTTTTGATAGTTAAAAACCGCTTTTTTGTGCTTTATGGTGATATTGAGGGAGAATGGTGATGTTTAGGTTAAATTGGTATTTTTGTGACTTGATTAGCTTAGTTATATGCTTTTAGTGTTGTTTCAACTTAGAATTTGTCTCAGGTTTCAAAAAAAATACCCTAAAGTATCGATTTAGTGCAAAATGTTGATTTTTTAAACTGGTTTTGGGTCTCTGTCGAAATCTGCTTGTACTCTGGTTATTTCAGAATAATATTGTATTTACTGTAGCATACACAGGGGGTATAGAGTGCACACACAAAACCTGGGAGCCCAATTCCCCAGACCAACCGCCGAAAAATACATTCTGGCCGCAAATTGCGGCCAGATGAGTGGGTTAGGGGTTGGGGTTTGGGGCACAGGAGTCTACTGCTATGTGTAGTATTGTGGTATATATAGTTTTGTAATATCTTTCCTGTATAAAAATCTGGGATCTAATACCCTATTTTCCGTATTTTAAACTTTCGCGACATGCGTGATACGTGTGTGTGGGTTTGGGGTTTCTGTGTATCGCGACGCGTCGGAATGGTGTAAGGCGCGTAATCACACGTTCTAGCGCATCGCGCACACGCACGCTTGGTTTGCGACACGGGTTTCTAGTTGACTTTAAATGTCGTGTTTGTATGGTTTTGAGCTTATGTGTGATATATTGTGGAATTCTAGGTTCGCAGGCGAGTGTGACGGACGCCGCGAAGAAGGTGAAACAAGTCATCGGCTATACCTAGCGTCTACGGGGATATCGCCCGCATGGCGTTATGCGTCAGGGCTGATAGGACCTTATAGCAATATATTTTGCATTCATCTACATGACTACTGTTTATTGCATACCGCATTCCCTGCTATGCGTATATAAACCAGAATTGATAGAACACCGCACTATTACTAACGGTTCAAGTTGCACGAGCACAATTTATATGCTACACTCACACTGTTAGTGATTGCCATGACACTCACATTATAGGATTGCTATAAATCATGTGTCAGATTGTTTCCGCATTATTGATGTTTGCCATGATTTGCTGCATATCAGCAGATGTTATATTCATACTTGGACACATCTACATCACATATTCATACATGTGCCATGTATATATTGATATCCTCATACCTGCATAGATTTACACATTGAGATATGTTGTTTTCAGGTTATTTCTGGATTTAGGAACCGTGGATATTTCAAAAGAGAATAGGTAATTATTTAAAAACCAGGTTTCCCTTGATATGATATTTCAGTGCGTCCACCATATGTTTTCTCGGTGCTAGAGCCCAATATATGAGAGAGAGGGCTGACCCGGACTGACGGATGCCCGATATATAAGAGAAAGAGGGCTGACCCGGACTGACGGATGCCCGATATATGAGAGAGAGAGGGCTGACCCGGATTGACGGATACCCGATATATGAGAGAGAGGGGGGCTGACCCGGACTGACGGATGCCCGATATAGGAAGATTTGCGTGTCGATGCTGGACACGAGTATTCATGATATTTGGGTGCCGATGTTGGGCACTCGTGATTCTCAGAGATTTACAGGATTGGAGGGCCGATGAGAGTGCCGGCGCCTGAGCTATTTGGGGGATCTGGGGTGCATTGATGGACACCGATTACATATTCCACGTTGACATTCTGTGTAGATGTTATGTTCCAATGCTCAGCATTCATTATTGTATCTCATCCTGTAGTTATATTACCTGATAGAGCACTTGCATGATTATTGCACATACTGCTTATCACGCATTGATACCATCTGCTGGCATATGATAGAGTAGCGCAGTACGTGCATGCTCGCGATTACCTTTATATGTTATTTCTATTCACGAGTTGGCAACTCACTCCCGTTGTGCCACAGTATTTGCAGGTTGCCCCTCGGAGTTGTCGCTGCAGGCTGTGTTCTTGCATCTTTTGACACAGATACCCCTACAGTTGGTGTACTAGCTCTTTTGATGATAGGTGGGTTTTGTGCGGTATCTGTTTATCTTTCAGTTATGTACATTGTTGTATCTAGTATTCTCCATCTACCATATATGTACTTGACTTAAAGACAGTGTGAAGACGATGATGTATATTATTTGTATTCTGGTGTCGAGCTCGTTGTGAGCCGACTTTACTTATGCAGTTTATCCTATCTGTGCTGTTCCCACTTGTTGATCTTGATCTTCGCTACGGCGTCGTATATTGCTATCTTGGTGATTATTTACTTAAGATTTCTTGTCACTTTTGTAAATGCTTCCATTCAAGTTTAAGACACTCTATACTTTTACTGGTTTGATTTCTGGGTTTTCGGTTCACTTAGTCGCGTTACGCCTGTAGACGTTACGTGGTTAAGTGCCGGTCACAGGCCAAACTTTGGGTCGTGACAAAGTTGGTATCAGAGCGTAGGTTTTACCTTTCGGAGTGTTCCAAGGATGACCCTGGTAAGATGGAGTAGGTCGCTGAAGTAGAGTGGCGTAGCGTGCGTATGTTCCGCGGCATACTCACGACACGGTACTCCACCTAAGCGGCCTTAGGACTTGTTGATTTAAATTCCTTCTCGTGTATATACATTCTTATGATTCGATTTCCGTACCCTTATCGAATCCTACTTTTTCTTTTAGCCATTATGCCGCCAAAGACTACTAGGGCGCAGAGAGCGGCCGCGAGGGCCGAGATTCGAGTTGACTCGTCCGAGACGAGGACTGATCCGGGTAGTACGCCGGTTATGCCCGAGCAGGATGTTCCTGCCGTGACAGATCAGATTGCCATGTTAGGGGCTGGTGTGCAGGAGATGCGCCAGACGGTAGGATCCAGTATGAAGGAGATGCGCCAGATGATGGGATCTCTAGTTGAGACACTTCGAGCGCAGCAACCAGAGGTAGTTCCACCCGATGCAGAGACCGCGAAGGTACCCACAGTACAGACAGATGTCCCTACCGCTACAGAGGTCATCTCAGTATCGCTGTCAGAGTTTATGAGGCTGAAGCCTCCGTTCTTCACAGGCACCGATGCGGCCGAGGACCCACAGTCTTTCATTGATACGATGGCGCGGATATGTCATTCACTTAGATGCGCAGATGCGAGATGGGTTGAGTTCGCGAGCTTTCGCCTGGAAGGTCTCGCGCAGAAATGGTGTGAATCAGTCGAGAAGGGTAGAGCAGGAGGTCTTCCTCCTATGACCTGGACAGAGTTCGTGGCGCTATTCCTTGCCCGTTTTCTTCCACTGAACGTCAGAGATGCTAGAGCACGCAGGTTTGAGTCCTTACGCCAGACTCCGGAGATGTCAGTGGCAGAGTATGATGTCCTGTTCACCGAGCTATCAGTTTATGCTCCGTACCTAGTGGCTACTGAGGAGTTGTGAGTCAAGAGATTTGTCTGAGGTTTGCTTACACCACTGTTCCTTGCGATCAGCGCACAGCATTACAAGACATATGCAGCAGCTATAGACGCAGCCCTATTAGTCGAGGAGCGCCTTGCGGAGACTTCGGTAGTTCCAGAGCCGAAGAGAGTTCGTGCGGATACATCAGCGCAGAGACAACCTTTTCGGCGCCGTGATAGACGTCTTGCAGGTAGCAGAGATTTAGGGTGGGGCCGGTTGTTCAGTTCCTATTCCCAGGAGGGTCAGCGGTCATCGTCGGGATGTTTTCGCTGCGGGAGTTCTTATCATCATATACGAGATTGTCCTGAGATACCCCGGAGGGAGGCAGCAGCACCACACGTCACACTACCACTTTCACCACCCCAGACGGCGTTTCCTATTGTACCTACTGTTACTCCGCGTCAGACGCATGCACAGAGAGGTCGTGGTCGCGAAGGATTGTTCATAGAGGAGGAGGTGACCGAGGCAGAGGGCAGCCAGCTGCCGGCAGGGGACAGTCAGTCGCAGGTGGAGGACAGGCGTGGGTTTTTGCTTTAACGCATCAGGACGCGCAGGCGTCCAATGTGGTGGTCTCAAGTATCCTTCCAGTATGTCCTGTTGATGCACACGTGTTATTCGATCCCGGATCCACGCACTCGTACGTATCTACACACTTTGTGTCGAGTTTGGGTAGAGAGTCCGGTTTGCTTAATCAGCCGCTTGTTGTGACTACTCCTGTGGGAGAATCGTTTGTTGCTAGGCACGTGTTCCGATCCTGTATCATCCGTATTGGCGAGAGAGAGTTGCCGGTCGATTTGATCCTTCTTGAGATGTTGGACTTCGACGTTCTTTTGGGCATGGATTGGTTAGCCACGTGCTATGCTTCTGTTGACTGCCGCGAGAAGACAGTTAGATTTTGTTTTCCCGGCGAGTCGGTTTTTGTTGTGCTGGGGGGACCGTGGTGCCACCCCTCACAGTGTGATTTCTTCTTTTCGCGCTGGGCAGCTTTTGAGGAAGGGATGTCAGGGATTTCTCGCCTATGTTTGCGATACTAGAGCTACAGAGGTTCCATTGGATCAGGTTCCGGTGGTTAGCGAGTTCCCTGATGTGTTCCCTGACGAGCTTCCTGGGCTACCGCCCGAGCATGATATTTCTTTCTGTATTGATTTGGTTTCTGGCACGGGGCCTATTTCTGTACCGCCTTATCGGATGGCCCCGGCAGAACATAGAGAATTGAAGGGTCAGTTGCAAGATTTTCTTGATAAGGGACTTATTCGACCCAATGTTTCTCCTTGGGGTGCTCCAGTCCTGTTTGTCAAGAAGAAGGACGGCAGTATGCGTTTGTGTATCGACTACCGCCAGCTGAACAGGGTGACAGTGTGAAACAGGTATCCTTTGCCACGCATCGACGATTTGTTTGACCAGCTTCAGGGGGCAGGATACTTTTCGAGGATCGATTTGTGATCAGACTACCATCAGCTGCGGGTTCGACAGGAGGACATTCCTAGGACAGCTTTCCGCACGCGCTACGGCCATTATGAGTTTTTGGTGATGTCGTTCGGACTCACCAACGTGCCAGTAGCATTCATGGACTTGATGAACCGTATTTTCCGGCCGTATCTTGATCTGTTCATCATAGTATTCATTGACGATATCTTGGTGTATTCTCGGAGTAGAGAGGAGCACGAGCAGCACCTGCGGATTACACTGCAGACCTTGAGGGAGCATCGACTTTTCGCCAAATTCTCCAAGTGTGCTTTTTGGCTGGACAGCGTAGACTTCCTGGGGCACGTGATTACACGAGATGGTATATGTGTAGTCCCGAGGAAGATTGAGGCCATTCGGAGTTGGCCTAGACCCACGTCAGTGACGGAGGTTCACAGCTTTCTAGGGCTGGCAGGCTATTACAGGCGATTCGTGCAGGACTTCTCCCGCATTGCTACACCTTTGACCGGGTTGACCCGGAAGGGAGTTCGTTTCGATTGGACGGAGGAGTGTGAGCACAGTTTCCAACAGCTACGGGCTCTGCTGACTACGACACCAGTGTTATTATTGCCTTCAGGATCAGGTGGATTTGTGGTCTATTGTGATGCTTCATGAGTGGGGCTAGGGTGCTTATTGATGCATCATGACAGGGTGATCGCGTATGCTTTGCGGCAATTAAAGAAACATGAACAGAACTACCCCACTCATGATTTGGAGATGGCTGCAGTGGTCTTTGCACTTAAGATCTGGCGACATTACCTATATGGAGAGTCGTGCCAGATATTCACTGATCACAAGTGCTTAAAGTATATATTCCAGCAGCGAGACTTGAACCTTAGACAGCGCCGATGGATGGAGTTATTGAAGGATTACGACTGCGAGATCTTGTATCACCCGGGCAGGGCTAATGTAGTGGCGGATGCTTTGAGCAGGAGGCCCGGGGGTAGTCTATCTTGTTTGAGCGCAGTACAGAGGCAGTTGTTGGCAGGTTGGCAGATTTTATGCGACAGCCGGGTACAGTTTGAGTTTAAGCCGATCGGAGGACAGATTGCACGTGTTCGTGCACGCCCACAGTTGCTTGACCAGATACATGAGGCACAACACAGTGATGACCAATGTTCAGAGATCATGGCACAGATGGGACAGGGCAGATTTTCCGAGTTCGTGATCGATGATCAGGGGATACTAAGATTTGGGGCTAGACTGTGCATACCAGATGCTGAGGGATTGCGGCGTGAGATTCTTGAGGAGGCACATCGATCGGTATACAGTGTTCATCCCGGTTCCACCAAGATGTACCATGACATGAGAGGTGTTTATTGGTGGGACGGAATGAAGAGAGACATCGCAGATTTTTTGTCGAGATGCCTGACTTATTAGCAAGTCAAGGCTGAGCACCAGAGGCCCGTGGGAGAGCTACAGCCGTTACCCATTCCAGAGTGGAAATGGGAGCAGATTTCTATGGACTTCATTGTGGGTCTACCCAGGACTAGTCGAGGGTATGACTCCATCTGGGTGATCGTGGATCGTTTGACGAAACCGGCTCACTTCCTGCCGGTAAAGACGACTTTTGGATTTGCTCAGTATGCCCAGATTTACATCGACGAGATTGTACGACTGCACGGAGTTCCGACATGTATCGTGTCCGACAGAGGTTCCCAGTTTACCAGCCGGCTATGGCAGAGACTTCAGAAGGCTTTGGGCACTCGCTGGAGTTTCAGCACACCATTTCATCCGCAGACCGACGGACAATCAGAGCGGACTATTCAGACTCTCAAGGACGTGCTCAGAGCATGCGTCTTAGACTTTGGAGGTAGCTGGGATCATCATTTACCCTTAGTAGAGTTCTCCTATAACAACAGCTACCAGGAGACCATTCAGATGGCATCGTTCGAGGCTCTTTATGGGAGGAGATGCAGATCGCCCACCTGTTGGACAGAGCTCAGTGAGAGCAGTATCTTAGGGCCACAGATTGTTGAGGAGACGACTGCGAAGATCCAGTTGATTCGCGACAGGATGAGAGCAGCCCAGAGTAGGCAGGCAGAGATCTTATGCGGACCGTCGGCGGCGCAGACTTGGGTTTTCTGTTGGGGATCATGTTTTCTTGAGGGTCTCCCAAATGGAAGGTGTGATTAGATTTGGGAAGAAGGGGAAGCTTAGTCCCAGATATGTGGGCCCCTTCGAGGTCCTCGAGCGTGTTGGTGCGGTTGCGTATCGGTTAGCCTTCCGCCCAGTTTTCCAGACGTGCACCCCGTATTTCACGTTTCGATGCTCCGCAGATATCTTCATGATCCTTCACATGCGATTCAGCACCCGACAATCCAACTTGAGCGTGACCTTTCCTATGCAGAGCAGTCGGTGATCATTTTGGATCGACAAGTGAAGAAATTAAGATCGAAGGACATACCGTCAGTCAAAGTACTTTGGCGTGGTCAGAGCAGCGAGGAGGTCACTTGGGAGACCGAGAGCGAGATGAGGAAGAGGTATCCCCACCTTTTTGAAGGTACGTGTAGTTAGATTTTGAAATTCGGGGACCGAATTTCTTTAAGGGGGGTAGATTGTAACACTTTGAAATTCGTTTAGGATGTTTTCGCGTTATTTAGCAATTTGGCGTATTTTTCATAAAAGCACGAGTGTCGTATTTTCCTTCTTGGCTAATGATATTTGTGTTGTGAAGTGTTATATATATATGTTTATATATAATTTTAGGGTTATTAATTATTTCTAGTCGGGTTTACCCTAATTGGGAAATTTCTTGTGTTAGTGCACACATGCACACTTAGCACAATTTTCCTTGACCTAGGTTAAAAGTGTTAGCATGTTAACCATTTCTTTGCATGCATGGTTCATTGTTATTTTCCCATCCTTTTATCAAACTAAACCCTTTTTAGAATTCAAAAATCCAAATAAACAAATGAGGCATGGTGTTAGGTAGGGAAGTTTGACTTTCGACCCATTTCTTTCTCTCTCTTTTCTCTCTTCCTCATTTTTCTGGAACTCTCTGCAGAAATGCAGCAACTCCAGCAGCAACAACACAACAACTTCATCATCTTTTCATTTCTCTTTTGAATCCATACAAAATCCTACACAAAACCACTCATTTCTTCACTCAAAACCTTAGAAAAATGACTTTTTGGGGGAGTTTGGAGGCAAGTCTGTGTTTGTGAAGGAAGGAGCAGAAGTTCGGGTTTCTTTAGGATTTTTGGAAGGTATATATCTCACACTTAGCACCTTATTTTATAACTTGTAGTTTTGATAGTTAAAAACCACTTTTTTTGTGCTTTGTGGTGATATTGAGGGAGAATGGTGATGTTTAGGTTAAATTGGTATTTTTGTGACTTGATTAGCTTAGTTATGTGCTTTTAGTTTTGTTTCAACTTAGAATTTGTCTCAGGTTTCACAAAAATACCCTAAAGTATCGATTTAGTGCTAAATGATGATTTTTTAACTGGTTTTGGGACTCTGTCGAAATCTTCTTGTACTCTGGTTATTTCAGAATAATATTGTATTTACTGCAGCATACACAGGGGGTATAGAGTGCACACACAAAACCTGGGAGCCCAATTCCCCAGACCGGCCGCCGAAAAATACATTCTGGCCGCAAATTACGGCCATATTGTTAGTTATATGTATGCCCTAGAGGCCATTGCTATACATAGGATGTATATTGTAGTGGATGCTGGGACATATATAGGGAAGACTTTCTTGCTCGACATGATAGTATGCTATCTGGTTGCTCTTTACCTTAACGTGTATACTGATTGTCTCTCTGTTTCATGTTGGTAAAGCCCTTAGGATGTGTACTTGACTACCTGGACTGTGATGCGGATCATACTAGTGGGGACATGGTAGTCTATAAGTACATCCTTCAAGGTCCCTAGTCGTGGGTGTATCGAGACGGGGCATCGATATACCAGAGTAGACTAGCGTATACCTTCTCGACCAATACAGATGGGCGATGGATGATCCCATATCCATTGGTGTTTGACATCGGAGATGATATATGGGTGCTCAGTAGAGACTGGGTACACTGGACGGACTCGCCGAGAACTCCCAGATGGTATTATACCTCACGCCAGATGGCAGTTCTCTGGTGACACTGGTACAGGTTAGTCTGTAGACCCGAGATCGTCATAGAGTCTTATGTGATTCCCACTGTGCTTTGATTTCCACCTTACCACGTCCAAGAGGGCATGCAAAACGGTGGCTTTTGGGTACAGTCCCGAATCACATGGAGGCAATGAGCGATAGGAGGGGATTCGTCTCTCCCGGTATAGGGAGTTGATGTTGCGCTGTGTTCGATTGGCTATAACCGGAAATCCCTGGCCAGGGTTGCTGAGATTTACTGGTAAGTGTTACCAGTAGTTTCTCGAACTGTTATAGGCCTCATATTGACACGACTTATCGAGCTATTGGGGTCTGACGTTTACCACCCCTAGGCAAGATATGCGACATATCAAACGACGAGACCGGACTGTACGGTAAGTGTTACTGGTTGGATTCACAGGAGTGTGAGCGGGCTTGCTCGTCGATCTTCTGATCGCTCAATACCTGGGTGGCCGTTACGTTTAGCAGACCGCTTGCGGCTTATGGGTGTTTGATATGATCATCATCTGCTGCCGGCGTATTGACGAGTCTTTAGAGTCCTACACAGAGGTTTCCTGGCTCAAGCGAAACGAAATAGGAGCGCATATGAGATATGTGCGGGACCGAGAATAATGCGTGTATATGATACCGTATTCTATTCTCGCGATGAATGTATCGATTGGTTGTATGCGATATTACCTAGTTATCGAATCAAGTATTGATTCGATAAGCCGATATATAGGATACTAGTCGGTTATATGCGATATGACCGGATCGTTAAATCAAATGTTGATTTAATGATTTAATGTATAATTATATATTTGATATATTACTTTGCATTAACTAGTATTGGTTCACTTTAAATGGATTTTCTCACTTGGATGTACAAGTTGTATATGTGATATACTTTTTGTGCACTTGATTGTATCATGTTTGATGATACATTATTGCTAGGGTTTTTGTGTAAAGAATTAAACCTTGGTTAAGTAAATGGTTAGGGTTTTTATTTTATCATTCATTTAACTTTTTAATTTAGATTAAAAAGAAATGGAAAAAGAAAACAAAATGGTTTGTTTCTTTCTTTCATGAAGCTTGTTGAAGCTTCATGAAGCTTTGACCAAAGTGACCACTTTGTCTTCATCCTTAACCCTAACCATTCATCTAACCTTAGTCAACTCTCTACACATAACCATGGTTCATTTTATGATAAGTATTCTTTTTCTTTTGGATTTAATTAACTTATCATAATATTCTATCATCTTCTTCTTGTTCTTCTTCAAGAAGAAAACCTAGCTTTCATCAATGGTGATTTGATGAAAAGAGTGAGAAATCCAATTCTAAAGTGAACCCACCTCCTATTTCTTCATCCTCTACCTCTTGCCAAGTAGTATAGGGTGTTTTCTTCACAAGTTTCATGACTTGGTGACGTGGGAGCTTGATCTAGTGATGCCTCGACGTAGATCATCTTCAGCATCGACGTCGACGACCTAGCCCCCCCATTTCTCCGATGAAGCCGATGCTAGAGTCATGGATTCGATTTGGACAGCGGAGAGGACTTCATCACGGAGCTATGGAGGTGGAGGACCGGATCTACAAAGGTTGTATTTCCGTTCTCTTAGTAAAATAGTTTACTAGTTCTTGTTTTCGCCTAAAATCTAGTTAACGATCCGTATTAGGGTTTCTCGGCACTTGTAAAATTGTAAATTGGCATGGTTGATGCCTTGTGAGACCTCCTTAGTGTGCCTAGGAACCCTACACATATGAGTGAGTTAGGGGTTGGGGTTTGGGGCACAGGAGTCTGCTGCTATGTGTAGTATTGTGGTATATATAATTTTGTAATATCTTTCCTGTATAAAAAGCTGGGATCTAATACCCTATTTTCCGTATTTTAAACTTTCACGACACGCGTGATACGTGTGTGTGGGTTTGGGGTTTCTGCGTATCGCGACGCGTCGGAGTGGCTTCAGGCGTGTAATCACATGTTCTAGCGCATCGCGCACACGCGCGCTTGGTTTGCGACACGGGTTTTTAGTTGACTTTAAATGTCGTGTTTGTATGGTTTTGAGCTTATGTGTGATATATTATGGAATTCTCGGTTCGCAAGAGAGTGCGACGGATGCCGCGAAGAAGGGGAAACAAGTCATCGGCTATACCTAGCGAGAGACTACGGTGAGTAGATTTAACATCTACGGGGATATCGCCCGCATGGCGTTATGCGTCAGGGCTGATAGGACCTTATAGCGATGTATTTTGCATTCATCTACATGACTACTATTTATTGCATACCGCATTCCCTGCTATGCGTATATAAACTAGAATTGATAGATCACCGCACTATTACTAACGGTTCAAGTTGTACGAGCATAATTTATATGCTACACTCACACCGTTAGTGATTGCCATGACACTCACATTATAGGATTGCTATAAATCATATGTCAGATTGTTTCCGCATTATTGATGTTTGCCATGATTTGCCGCATATCAGCAGATGTTATATTCATACTTGGACACATCTACATCACATATTCATACATGTGCCATGTATATATTGATATCCTCATACCTGCATAGATTTACGCATTGAGATATGTTGTTTCCATGTTATTTCTGGATTTGGGAACCGTGGATATTTCAAAAGAGAATAGGTAATTATTTAAAAACCCGGTTTCCCTTGATATGATATTTCAGTGCGTCCACCATATGTTTTCTCGGTGCTAGAGCCCGATATATGAGAGAGAGAGGGCTGACCCGGACTGACGGATGCCCGATATATGAGAGAGAGAGGGCTGACCCGGACTGACAGATGCCCGATATATGAGAGAGAGAGGGCTGACCCGGACTGATGGATGTCCGATATATGAGATAGAGGGGGGCTGACCCGGACTGACGGATGCCCGATATAGGAAGATTTGTGTGTCGATGCTGGACACGAGTATTTGTGATATTTGGGTGCCGATGTTGGGCACTCGTAATTCTCAGAGATTTACAGGATTGGAGGGCCGATGAGAGTGCCGGCGCCTGAGCTATTTGGGGGATCTGGGGTGCATTGATGGACACCGATTACATATTCCACTTTGACATTCCGTGTAGATGTTATGTTCCCATGCTCAGCATTCATTATTGTATCTCATCCTGTAGTTATATTACCTGATAGAGCACGTGCATGATTATTGCACATACTGCTTATCACGCATTGATACCATCTGCTGGCATATGATAGAGTAGCGCAGTACGTGCATGCTCGCGATTACCTTTATATGTTATTTCTATTCACGAGTTGGCAACTCACTCCCGTTGTGCCACAGTATTTGCAGGTTGCCCCTCGGAGTAGTCGCGGCAGGCTGCGTTCTTGCATCTTTTGACACAGATACCCCTACAGTTGGTGTACTAGCTCTTTTGATGATAGGTGGGTTTTGTGCGGTATCTGTTTATCTTTCAATTATGTACATTGTTGTATCTAGTATTCTCCATCTACCATATATGTACTTGACTTAGAGACAGTGTGAGGACGATGATGTATATTATTTGTATTCTGGTGTCGAGCTCGTTGTGAGCCGACTTTACTTATGCAGTTTATTCTATCTGTGTTGTTCCCACTTGTTGATCTTGATCTTCGCTACGGCGTCGTATATTGCTATCTTGGTGATTATTTATTTAAGATTTCTTGTCACTTTTGTAAATGCTTCCATTCAAGTTTAAGACACTCTATACTTTTACTGGTTTGATTTCTGGGTTTTCGGTTCACTTAGACGCGTTACGCCTGTAGACGTTACGTGGTTAAGTGCCGGTCACGGGCCAAACTTTGGGTCGTGACAGCTTGATTCAATACGTATATTCGGTTTTCTAATGTACCTGACCCAATCAGAACTTGATTTAGGTGGATATGGACCACATCGCTTACAAAAGTAAAATCGTATCCTTCCTTAGAAAGTAAGGATACAGATTTGATATTACAAGTCGCACCTGGTACATAAAAACAGTTACGCAGAATCAATATCTGCCTAGTTGTCTGTCCAAGATGATATTCCCCTACAGATTCAGCGTACATGCTCATTCCGTAGCAACCCTGAGAGTCATATCACCTATCTTGATAACCCTATGGTTTCTCAGAGCCTGTAACGAATTACAGATATGAGATCCTGATCCGGTATCCAATACCCAGGAGGTAGGGTTAACTGACATACAGTTCTCTATCACAAACACACCCGAAGCTGAAGCCACAACATGCTTCGAATCCTGGCTACTGGCTTTGCTAGCCCTGCAATCTTTCTGCTAATGTTCATTCCCGTAACAATAGGAACGTTCCTCTTTTACTACATTCAGTCCTGAAACTTTTGCCTTTCCCTTTCCTTCTATTTTCCTGGTTTCCTTCAGGGTAGAAGGTAGAGACTGTAGAATCAAGTCAGCATCTGACCCGTTCTTCAACGTGGTCTTCAGGTCCGTGAGCTCAAAATAGCTGGTCTCTGTAAGGACGTTGCCCCCCACAGATGACCCGATAGCCAACCTCGCTGGAAGAAATTCGTTCGAGGTCTCATATATTGCGATACGAGATTGCTCTCCATATAAATCTTTGTTATGGAGGAAGATAGAAACTAAGTCCATCTTCTCGTGCTGCCTCTGGTATTCACCATCAACTGAGGCTAACACGAGGCACTTGGCTTTCTCACAGTCCTTTTCCGATGTCTTGCGGATATGAATATCCGTGACAGGGGAAACTGGAACTGAGACGGCAGGGGTTGGATCAGTCAAGAGGTGTCCCAGCTTGTCATGGGCAATGGACATCTGGACAGACCTTTGCCAGTCATAACAGTCAGATTCAGTCATTTTATTATCTAGATGTAACCTATGTCTGGTTAATGGGTCGCTGCAATTAAGAGAGAGAGAAGAAAACACTTAGCATGATGCTCTTGCAAGTTTAGATTGGTTTTTAATTTATCTAAACAGGATGGCTCCCACTGTCTCTCGAATCCCTCCTCAAACCATAAAGAAAGAATTAGTCGGGATCAATCTCACCGTACAATACTTGCTTAACCGTTCAGCCAGGCTGGTGTCGGTACTTCGAGGGAGGTTTTCCAACGCTTTCGCGAAGTTCCTTAATTAAGTAACCTCTTTTCCCTGTGGGTGTAGCCCCGCTAACACCTTTCTAGACACCTACTTGGTTTATAGCATTGATCGTTAAGTGAGAAAGTTCCCGAGGAGTAGCATATACTCACAGTAGGATCGGGATCCAAATATCATCGTGTGATAAAACCAAAGGAATCCTACCAGAATCATCACACTCCAAATGGTATGCGGCACTAGCAAGTTTCAGTTTCTTTATAAACTCCCGATGTATATTTTTGCCCCATGCTCTTATGACCTTGACGAAGGTCAACAAATCATAAGTCACATGTCAAGTTCTACCCGTCATTGTACTGGTTAATTCGAACCCACCCGTATATACCCTTGACGAAGGTCAACAAGGTAATACGACTGTCCCAAACCAACGCATCTATCTATGCTACATATGAACACCCAACAGCTACCAATCACTATGCCTTGACGAAGGTCAACAAACATAGCTTGAATACTATTGAATATTCATACGAAACGACGGAGGGCTACGAATGGTTTTGGCGAAACCGTGAACGTAGTGAACTTGATATAATCGAAGGAACCTTGATAGCTTTTAAAAGGAGTGGTTTAAGCTCCGCATTTAAAAGTTGGTTTTTGAAAAGAACCGAGTGGTTTTAAAAGTGTTCCAACGACTTTTACTTGGTTTATTTTTCTTGCATTAATTTTAATGCGTCCCATCATTTAATCCTACCATTGCAGAAAACAACGAAAATATGACGTACGCTTATGCCATCCGCATTCGCCACAGGGTCCCGTCATCACCCGTTTGGTTACTTAACTAACGACAGAGCGGGGGCTGGACTAGTGCGGATGCAAAACATAAGCTACGCCTAAATAGATATCATATATAGATATATACATTCGTCACATGCAATGATAGCCATTCCAGATCACATATGAACACATTGGATATACTAGGAATCCGCATTCCGTACGAGCCTGTAACGAAGAGCGGATTACACGGTCGCGATGAATAGCCAAACCCCACCCTAGACCCCTACGGGTGCGGCAAACTACCCGCCGAGTACCCGAAGCGAAGCAACCTCCCTCAACACCGTGAGTAGGCCACTCGGCACTTCGAGATACCCGGTAGTTTGTGCACCCCACCTTGGGTCTATCCTAGGAGCAAAAACAGTAAAAGAAATTATACAATGACGGCTACAACCCCATCCCGGTTGTGCGGCCATATAAATAATATTACATAAATTTACATATTACATGAATTGAAAGATAAAGAAAAATCTCATCTCACAACCCCTGGGCTATTCATTTGCGACAATCCAACGAATTCATATACACAAACCATCAACATTATAGATCACAGATATGTATAACCCCCGCTAATCGTCGTATAGCGATTAGCAGACGTTCAATACATATATCACATCACAGATATTATCCATTAGCCAAAGTCTACGGAATTTTGATCAAAATACGAATTTCTAACCACCCCAAAAATCAATTTGTTATCTGGAAATTCTAGGCAGAAACAAACTATACTAAAAATCCCAAAACATCCAAATAAGAACACTGCACAAAACTCGGTCCACGGCCGAGTCAACTCGGCCGCGTATCCGCGGCAGGAAGCATATTCTTGCCGCAGATCCGCGGCGCTTTGACCGAGTCACTGGATCGTTTTTGTTCTGTGTTTTTACAAAACCCTGAGCCGATTTTTCATGTATGTTAAATCATTTTTAGAGCAGTATAAAAAATCGGCAGAAACATGGTTTTTTCGGATGTGTTTTGCGATTTTTTTCCGATCGAAATTCTAAATACTTTGCTAATAAGCTAGTTTGTGTTTAGCCTGGCTCTGATACCACTGTAAGTCCACGTTGCTCACCCCGGTTCTTACGGGGAGGCGGAAACGGCGAAAAACAATTTTTGGCGCAAAAGGCAACATGGACTAAAAGAAGGATCTTTGCTAAACTACAAACTAGCAAACTACTTGAGGTTCTATCTACTATGCCATAGAGATTATACCTCACGATACCGGTCCTTCGGGTCTTCTTTCCGCTGTCCTGCTCGTCCATCTAAGCTCCGAGGGTCGATCCGGATTGTGATAATCTCCGCGGCCTTCTTGAGTCGAAGACGATCCACCCGAGAGTTGTACTCCGAGCTCCACCTCAAGCCGAGGCAACTAGGGCAACAAGATCGCTAGGCATGATGTCCTAGGTTGTGTAGAAGGAGTAGATGGATGTGTTTTTCTATTTGGATCCTTTTTCTCTCAACACATGAGATCAAAGGAAGAATCAAGAGGAGGAAGAAGAAGCTAGCAACCATGGAGCTTTCTCATTTCTTTTTCAAGAGAGAGAATGAGAAATGAATTATAAGCTAGAGAGAATGAACCATGGTTGCAATAATACACAAATATCATCATTACTAATCCTTTCATGATAAAGTTGATGGCTACTAATGACTTGACCATTTTCATAACCTAAAGAATAAAAAGAAAAACCAAAAAAAACTCTAGATCTCTCATGAAGGTCCAAGTCAACTTTGGTCAAATGGTCAACAAAGTCAAGTATGGTCAAATGGTCAAAGCAATTAGCCATCACATAATTATCACTAAAAAAAGATTAGTAAACAATGTCCCCGGCCCATAATGGTTTTGACCGAACGAACTACCAAAACCATAATGAGTCCGCCTCATTATGGTTTCGACCGAATCAACTGTCAAAACCCTAATGAGGCACCTCCTTCCTCTTCGCTCCTCACAACTGTGCATACACACCCGCATCCGCATTCCGTAGAATGCGAATGCACAGAAGACAAAACAAATCCATCCGTGCAATACTAGGATCCGGCTTAAACCAAAGCCCACTAGTATTGCCTGCCCGAACAGCATACGCACACAAGTGTACGTAAGTGATCGTAGCCCTGCCGTAAAACTATACGGCCTCTACACCTTTCGCTCAGTGCAGGGAAACTCTTTGTGTGGGACTTTAAAGACTCGACACTACGCTGGCAGTGGGTTTAACCATAGATCGCAAGCGGCACTAGCTGTACATAACTGTCCCCAGGTAGATATCGATAAGAAGGCCGATGAGGTAAACCCATCCGAACTCCTACTAAGCCTGAATGTGACAATCTCCGTAAAGTCGGGTCAGTTCGTCTAAGAATATCGCATGGCGGGCCTAGGGGGTGGCGAATGTCAGACCCCTAATAGCGGCACAAGTCGTGTCGGAGTGTAGCCCAGAACACCCTGAGATAACACTGGAAACCTACCAGAATATCTCACTTGCCCTGGCCAGGGACGACTATGTGTAATGGCTCTCCTAGACACAGCGCGATATCAACCCCCAATACTGGGAGAGACGAATCCTGTCTAACCGTCACTGCCTCTAAGTGCTTCGGGACTGCACCCAACTACTACCTGTTTGCACGACTCCTTTGAGCCGTGGTAGGGTAGTAATCAAAGAACAGTGGGAACACACTCGAGGCAAAGTGACAGTGTCAAGTCAACGGACTAAGTTGTACTCATGTCACCTGGGAACTGATAACTGACGATAGGTATAATACCAACCAACAGTTCCCGACGAGTCATGTCCAGTGTACTCGTAACCTAACGAACACCCGCATACTATCTCCAGTACAACGTACTGATGGCTGTGCGACAGACCATCTCCCCTGCTGGGATGAGAAGCGCATACGCTAGTCTACTCCGGAGTATCGATGCCCTGTCTCGATAATCCTACGATTAGAGACCTGTATAGGGATGTGCTTATAGATTACCCAGCCCCCACAAGTGCGACTGCCATCACAACGCTGGTAATCAAGCAAAGATCCTAAGGGCTCCATTAATATGTATAAGTAATATGCTAAAAGAAACACATGCACATATTAAAGTAGAAAAAAACCAAGTAGCATACTAACATTTTGAGCAAGATTTTCTATACAACTGTGAATATCCCAAGCTTCCATTAAGTAATATACAAACTAGTATCATACAGTAATGGCCTCTAGGGCATATACACTAACAGTTAGTTCATCGACCTGAGGTCGTCATTTGTCTCGTGTGAGTTCCCACTGTGCTTTGATTTCTACCCTACCACGGCTCAAAGGAGTGGTGCAAACAGGTAGTTTTTGGGTACAGTCCCGAGCCACATGGAGGCACATGAGCGAATCGGCAGGGTATTCGTCTCTCCTGGTATTGGGGGTGGAGATCGCGCTGTGTCTAGGAAAGCCATTACACTAAGTCCTTGGCCAAGGCAGGTGAGAATTACTAGTAGGTACCCCGGTAGTTTCTCAGGGTGTTCAGGGTTTGTCTCCGACACGACTTATACCCCTAATGGGGGTCTGACGTTACTAGCCCCCTAGGCCAGATATGCGATACTCATAGATGAACGGACCGGACTGTATATACATTGTCACTGTTAGGCTCAGTAGGGTTTCGGGATGAGTTCGCTCATCGTCTTCCCTTGAGGTCAGTACATGGACATCCGTTACGCACAGCTAGTGCCGCTGACGGCTTGTAGTTAAACCCACTCCTAGGGTACAGACAAGTCATTAGAGTCCCCCACAGATAGTTTCCCAAGTTCCGGCGAAACGTTGTAGAGGTCGTATGGTTTTATGGCAAGGTTCGGAAAATGCATGTGCGTTTACGCACGTGTCATATTTCGGGCAGATAATACTGGTGGGCTTTGGTTTAAGCCGGATATGAGTATTATACTATGTAGATATAATATCTTTGTCTCAGTTGCATTTGTATTCGGTCGTAATACAAATGCGGGTATGTTTATACTGTTACGGGGTTATCCTGAAATTCGTTTCGGGATCGCTTTTGGAAGTTGCCAGTTTCCAGTTTTCTATCGGCCGTATTTAAACATTCGGTTTAATGCGGATTTATCTTTTCTTCATGAGTGTGAGTCATGAGAGTGCTTCTAGAAGATTCTAGAATTGGTGACTAGGTTAGTGAGGTGTTATATGATTCATTGGTTGCATTAAATAAAATGGTGATGTGTTATTATGACTCACTTTGCATTAATTGTTTCATTTAATGTTTTTTGCAAGGTGTATATTAAACATTCATTCTCATTTATCATTATGGTCACTCTCCCCTCTCCTACACTCACCACCCCTCTTGATAATGGCCGGCCACTTCATTTGGAGGCTAAGGAATTTTTGGAAAAAAGATTATGATAGTTTTGCTTCATGTAATTTCATATAGCTCATTTTTCCATCATCCGATTCAAAAGGCAACTTCATTAACCGTTCGTCCATGGCTTTGGACGAAGTGAGACAAAGTGTTCTACTCATTCCCTACATCAATCTTGGTCATCTCTTTTAGCAAACATGATGACCGAGTTGCCTCGGGTCAGAGGCGGGAGCCCGTTTAAAGATCCGTAGATGTGGTGCCACCTCGACGAGGAGCCAGGGGATCGTTGCAGCCGCAACGGAGCATGGGATGATGGTTAAAGAACGAAGGACTCGGATCGTTCGGTATAACCTTTCTACCCTCTTTGTAGTTTGTTAGTTTAGCGTTAATGGCAGATCCGGTTATAGTATGCGATAGCGCCAGTTATAAAAGTTTTTGTTCCTCATTTGGCGTCAGTTTGACGGCCGGGGCACTACCGTAGACTTACATGGTATCAGAGCCTCGCCATTAAGCTTTACTAACTTGTTCTAACGCGTTTAAAATATCGATCGAACGGATTTTCGAAAACCGCAATTTCTATGTGTAAAGTTTCTGTAGATTTTAAAACTGGTCTAAAAATCATTTTGAGCATCTCAGAAAATCGAGCAAGCTTTTTAAAGAACACAGAATAAAAACGATCCACTGATTCGACCATACGGCCGCGGAACCGCCGCGCAAGCATGGCTTTGGCCGTGGATCCGCGGCCGTCTTGGTGCTTCAATTGGTCAATTTTATTCTGGGGGGTCTACATAGAAAATAATGGTTTCTGGAATGGTTCTTTTGGGCCCAATGTTTTTTACTGTACAGCAGAAGTACGTGGGGCCCATTTCGGGAAGTTTTGTCGATCGAAATTTAAACGTGTTAGTTTATAGTACTTACATTATATCTCCGACCGGGAATGTCATTTGAGCGGTAAATTGCGTCTAATTGCTATAATCATTTTAGACGGATATGCGAACGTGACATTCGCGTTGATGTTCTGTGTTGTGCTGTGATGTTGCGGATTTGTCGTGGTGGATAGCATTGTGCAATGGTAGTGCAGTTTGGATTTATTTGTCCATTTGATATTGCGGGGCGAGCGTCCAACATGTGGACTGCCGTCACTGCCTGTTTGTATAATATTCTTTTGGGGCACGACCGGGTTGTGGTCGATGTACCCGTTGTACATATTTTTTATTTCTGTACTAGGTTTCACCCCTCGACGTAGTGCACAGATAGCCGGGTTCTGGAGGGCAACGCTTTGAGAGGCAGAGGGGCCTCACTCTAGTATTGGCAGACTATTCGCCGCACTCGTAGGGGGTATAGGTTGACCCAAGGAGGGGTGCTCATGTTACCGGATTCCGTGAAGTGCAGGGTGGTCCATTCACTTTGCTGTAGGGGGCTGCCTCACTTCAGGTTTTGGCGGGTAACTTGCCGCACCCGTAGGGGTCTAGGTTTCATTGAACAGGCTATCCACACGACCAGGGGAACGTCGGGTTTCAGTAGCGACTCTGTGAAACCCGTGGATCCCAGATTATCTGTATTGTTCTGTGATGCTTATTACTTTTCTGTAATGTTGCATATTATCATGCCTGGAGCGATTATTGTATATTGGTATATATACTAGTAGATGTTGTATATGTTTTGCACCCGCGCTAGTCCAGTCCCCACTCTGTCGTTAGTTAAGTAACCTAACGGTTGATTGATGGGACCCAGTGACGAATGCAGATGGCATATACGTACATTTTATTTTCGTTCTTTTCTGGTGTGATTAATTGATGTGACTGCGTTGATTTTGATCAATGCAAAGGAAAACAAACCTGTTTGGATGTTGTTGGAACAGTTTTAAAAAGTGTTATTGCAAAGACGTTTCCTTTTGTCATGCAAGTGGTATTCGGTTGGAATATCCTGCACCTCATTCGACGAGGCAAGGGCCGATATCCCTTCACCGGGAGTGACCCCTTGGGCAGAAGTTTGCGTCAGGGTAATAACTTCACTATAGTCGATTACAAGTTGCTTTGCGTCGCGGTATTCAGTGGAATATCCTGCACCTCATTCCACGAGGAAAGAGCCGAGATCCCTTCACCGGGAGTGACCTCTTTAGCAAAGGTTTTCATCACTATATTTTTATAAAAAGCTATCAGGTTCCTTCAATGAGATCAAGTTCATTACGTTAAAGGTTTTTCGCCAAAAACCAGCCGTAGCCCTATGTCATTTCATATGAATGGTCGGTAGTATTCAAGCTATGTTGGTCTGGCCCTTAGCCAGGACATAGTGATTGGTAGCTGCTGGGGTGTTCACATGTTGCATAGATAGATGCGTTGGTTTGGGACAGTCGTACTGCCTTGTTGGCCCTTAGTCAAGGGAGAGTACGGGTGGGTACAAATTAACAAGATAATGATGGGAAGAACTTAACATGTGACATATGATGGGTTGGCCCTTAGTCACGATCATAAGAGCATGGGGCAAAAATCTCATCGGGAGTTTCTAAAGAAACTAAAACTTGCCAGGCATGCGCATACCTTCTGGAGTGTGATAACGTGAGTGGATTCCGTCACGTTATCATTCGATGAAAGTTGGATCCCGATTCCCACTGATGAGTTGGTTTACTCTTCGGGTGATCTCGATTGATTCTTCTTTCAGGTTTGGAGGAGAATTTGACAGTACAGTGGGAGGTTTCCGGATTAGAAAAAGTGATAACCATTCTGTTCTAGGTTAGAGTGCACACAGAGTGTTTCTTTTCTATCTCTCTTTGGCAGCGACTTTTGACCGACCCTAGACTATGACTCATTGACCAAGTTGACCGAACCTTCTTAAAATACTGGCTTTTGGATTGTCTAAGTTGCATAAGTCATTGCCACTTCTTCTTTTACCCTTTGCATTTCTCAGAACACCCTGTATTACTACGGACATCCACTTCCATTGGATAGATCCATCGTATGGTTATATACGAACTCGAAGGGACTTCTTCGAGGATGGATCCAGGTTCAGGAGAAATTGAATTGGTTTATTCAGTTGTCTTTTATTATCACCTTTTCTCAGGTTGCGAGGGCTCCTTGGTTTAGGAGAGTACACCTATTACGCTTATTGGATAGTCTTCTTCCAAACCATAGGCAGGTGCCGAAAGGTAGGGAATGAAGAAAACCAATTAGCCTAAGTAGGGTGTACAGAAGGCAATATGTAAAGACAAAATAAAGGGATTAGAAAGAGAGCAAAGTAAATTGCGACTGGTATCATTCACGACCAAACCGTGTAGTTCATCGCCACTCCTATTTCACCTTTGCTTTTTTCCCCAGTTCGGGAGAAATAGAATAAGGTATTTTTCAGTTGTCTTTTATCATCACCTTCTCTCAGGTTACGAGTACTCCTTGGTTTAGGAGGGTACGCCTATTATGCTTACTGGATAGTCTTCTTCCAAACCATAGGCTGGTGTCGAACGGTAGGGAAGGAAGAAAACCATTTAGCCTAACGACGATGTACAGAAGGTAACGACTAAAGAC
The DNA here is from genome assembly GCA_030015575.1 of Agapanthus africanus. Taxonomy (NCBI): domain Eukaryota; kingdom Viridiplantae; phylum Streptophyta; class Magnoliopsida; order Asparagales; family Amaryllidaceae; genus Agapanthus; species Agapanthus africanus. Next base: position 207,008,503 of record JASDDO010000004.1, on the reverse strand, counting down.
AAATAAAGGGATTTGGAGAGATGAAAATAAAATATATGGTTATAGTCATGAATTGGATTATGGAAGAGGAATTACTAGGAATACCAGGATACCCCTACGAAACATTTTCATGTTTCAGTGCATTGTTAAAGGAAAACTGTTTTCCCGATTAGATACTTACTCTAGGGTATGTACTTACCAGGTATGATTCTCACATCTGTATAGTTTTACAGATGATGAGTGGGAGTGAGTTATTTGGAATTAGGTGATCATCCTCATTATATCGGAATTCGTTGTAATTGGTGATATTTGAGGAAGTCGCCTAGGTTATTGCCGGCAGGCATATATTTGGTTTTGAGTATCCGTTGTTGTGCACCAATTTCAAAATGATATATCTGTACGTTTATTTTTATAAAGTGAGATATAACTTTTTGATATTATGTCGATGACATTTACCTATATCAGTTGGCGATTGGGTAAGGAGCATTGAACAGCGGAGTAGTTCTTAACCATAAGTACAGTTTTCAACCTACGATGCACAGGTTTTGAGTTATTCAAACTCAACGGACTTATACAGAGTATTGTATGTTGTCCAGTGTCCATCAGGACAAAGGGGTTAGTCCTCGTACTATGTTCTGTTTACTTATGACTTCTCTAGTTTTTTAGACAAGTGATTCGCATAAATACAAGGTCTAAGTTTTGAGAAGTTATGGGTATATGAATAAAGTAGAGAACCAGGTGTCGCAAGTATCGGGATTCTTCAAAGAGATCGAAGATGTAGATACTTGTGATTGTTATTCAGATGATAGTAATGGTTTTGAGAAACTTGTTTCTCTTTCAGGTTACTCATAATTGGATGTATTCCTATGTTGAGTAATGCTGATTAGCATCTCTCCATTAAGTTGATATGCACTGGAGACAGCTGCATGATTAGAATCTGGTTCCAATTAAATAAGTGCCAAAGTTTCTATATTGGATATAGAATGGTTCATATCTTAACGATGTTAAGGTACGTGGAGTTGTCCGGCTTATGCTTAAAACCAGACTCTGGATAACTCAAGGTACGTTTCTATAATGCCTGTTTGTGGGTTGGCCCGGGCTATGTCGAGGGTTGACTTTCTACCATCTGGAAGATCAATAGTGATATTGTTCTTGACTCGCCACAGTTTTAGTAAAATGGATTTTTTCAGAAAACAATAGTGGGAGTATGGCAGAACTGGAAGTGATTCCAGAACCACAAACGATTACGGAAAATTTAATAGGACCTATAGATTCAATCAGGTTTGACATTCCAATAGCCACTCCGCAGATATGGTAGGTAACCTCAGACACCCGAGAGGTACTCAGGTAGCCTCAAGGACGGTGACAGGGAGGTTTTTGCTTACCCAGACTTAACACTACTGTTGTTCCACACTATGAGACCCGGCAGGAGGTTAAGTATAGCGTCGTTCTAAACTAGCTTTAGAAGTGCACGTATATATTATTCTGCCAGAGGGTTGTTGTGGTCAGTGGGAGCAGCGGAAGCATAGTGGGCAAGTAGCTTATGTCTATTTATAGACTTTATTAGTTATAGCGGAGATAGATCATCTAATTTTGATTTGACAGTCATAGGTTTGACTTCATCAGAATAGGGGATGGATCTGTTAAGAAGGTAGTAGGGTGTGATGTCCTGATATTTGGATGACATGCACAGTGTAGGAAGTAAAATTCCTATACTACGATCGGTTTTACTTTGGTCGTCACACAGTTGTTTCTCCAGACAGGATATGGATATAATATTTGACATTCTGGTTTCTAGATCTGTGGTTTTAGATCAAGATTTGGGTAGTTTCCCAATGTGGGTACTTTGACAATTCTAATGGTTTTTAGAATACATGACTCCTGGCATGGTGGTGTACCTGCAGGTGATGGAGTCACCCTCTCTAAAGGTATCTTACGGACTAAAGGGGAGAGGGATGTGCGTGATTGGTAGATCACTTGCTTAGGAAATTGAGTCAATCGTGAGATGTCAAGTACCACACCAGATATTGTTTTTGCACTGGATGCGATAAGTTTATATTAATCCAATCCTGAAGAAACATAAGGAAGCAGTTTTAGAACATAAGTGCATGTTCTACGTATTTGATGACGGCAGCCTCCTTCGGGAGATGGTTATCATTCCAAGCTTCAAAGGTGACATGGATGACAGAGTGATTGTCAGAGTTATAGTTTTCCCTCTGACGAGGGACAATATTATGGACAGGTGGTCCAAGAGGATACTGTGGGAGGCATGGTGCAGGATACTGATTAAGTTCAGTTATGGATACAGTCTAAGAAGTTTGGATTTGGAGTTCATTTATGAACTAGGTCCCATCAGATATCCAGACATATTCTAAGACAGGTATTACTCGATTCGGGAGATGGCTTTCTCCGCGAACTTGAGATTAAGAGAGACATAGAAAGAAACATCAGGGCGGATCCACTCATTGAGGATATTTCTCGAACACAATAGTTTTACGAACGGGCTTTGTGAAACTGATTAGTAGAAGAGTTGGGTGTTCGGTATCATACGGGCTATGAGTATGCGACATCGTAATAATTAGCCTTAAGTCCTAGTGGGAGATTGTTGGATATAGTGCCCTCAAAGTAAATTATTGGATCCCAGGTACGTGATTGCAATGATTGAGGAGGATCTATACCGGTAGGACAGTCTTACTCGAGATGATAATATGCTATCTGGTTTGCCTTTATCAGTCGTGTATAGGTTCAGGTGACTAATCACGATTACACGTTGATAGAGCCTTTAGGATCTTGCTTGACTACCAACAGTATGATGGCGATCATATACGTGAGAGTTGGGTAGTCTATAAGCACATCCTTAATAGTGGTCCCTAGTCGTGGGAGTACCGAGACAGGGCATCGATACTCCGGAGCAGACTAGTGTATACAGTCGAGACCCCGACGAGGGGTGGTGGCCGGTCTCACAAGCCACTGGTGTCTGTTGGATCACCTAAGATGTATACAGGTGCTCATTGGGTTATGAGTACACCGAACAGGACTCGCCGGGAACCTGCTAGTTGGTATTATACATATCGTCTGATAGCAGTTCCCTGGTGACATGTGTACAGGTTAGTTCATCGACCTGAGGTCATCATTTGTGTCGTGTGAGTTCCCACTGTGCTTTGATTTCTACCCTACCACGGCTCAAAGAAGTCGTGCAAGCAGGTAGTTTTTGGGTACAGTCCCGAGCCACATGGAGGCACGTAAGCGGATCGGCATCGGATTCGTCTCTCCCGGTATTGGGGGTGGAGATCGCGCTGTGTCTAGGAAATCCATTACACCAAGTCCTTGGCCAAGACAGGTGAGAATTACTGGTAGGTACTCCGGTAGTTTCTCAGGGTGTTCAGGGCTTGTCTCCGACACGACTTATACCGCTATTGGGGGTCTGACGTTACTAGCCCTCTAGGCCGGATATGCGATACTCATAGACGAACGGACCGGACTGTATATACATTGTCACTGTTAGGCTCAGTAGGGTTTCGGGATGAGTTCGCTCATCGGCTTCCCTTGAGGTCAGTACATGGGCAGCCGTTACGCACAGCTAGTGCCGCTGACGGCTTGTGGTTAAACCCACTGCCAGGGTACTGACGAGTCATTAGAGTCCCCCACAGATAGTTTCCCAAGTTCGGGCGAAACGTTGTAGAGGCCGTATGGTTTTATGGCAAGATTCGGAAAATGCATGTGCGTTTACGCACGTGTCATATTTCGGGCAGATAATACTGGTGGGCTTTGGTTTAAGCCGGATACGAGTATTATACTGTGTAGATATAATATCTTTGTCTCAGTTGCAATTGTATTCGGTCGTAATACAAATGCGGGTATGTTTATACTGTTATGGGGTTATCCTGAAATTCATTTCGGGATCGCTTTTGGAAGTTGCCAGTTTCCAGTTTTCTATCGGCCGTATTTGAACATTCGGTTTAATGCGGATATATCTTTTCTTCATGTGGGTGAGTCATGAGAGTGCTTCTAGAAGATTTTAGAATTGGTGACTAGGTTAGTGAGGTGTTAAATGATTCATTGGTTGCATTAAATAAAATGGTGATGTGTTATTATGACTCACTTTGCATTAATTGTTTCATTTAATGTTTTTTGCAAGGTGTATATTAATCATTCATTCTCATTTATCATTATGGTCACTCTCCCCTCTCCTATACTCACCCCCCTTTTGATAATGGCCGGCCACTTCATTTGGAGGCTAAGGAATTTTTGGAAAAAAGATTATGATAGTTTTGCTTCATAGAATTTCATATAGCTTATTTTTCCATCATCCGATTCAAAAGACAACTTCATTAACCGTTCGTCCATGACTTTGGACGAAGTGAGAGAAAGTGTTCTACTTATTCTCTACATCAATCTTGGTCATCTCTTTTAGCAAACTTGATGACCGAGTTGTCTCGGGTCAAAGGAGGGAGCCCGTTTAAAGATCCGTAGATGTGGTGCCACCTCGACGAGGAGCCAGGAGATCGGAGCAGCCGCAACGGAGCGTAGGATGATGGTTAAAGAACAAAGGACTCGGATCGTTCGGTATAACCTTTCTACCCTCTTTGTAGTTTGTTAGTTTAGCGTTAATGGCAGATCCAGATTATAGTATGCGATAGCGCCAGTTATAAAAGTTTTTGTTCCGCATTTGGCGCCAGTTTGACGGCCGGGGCGCTACCGTAGGCTTACAATTTCAAGAGTTGAAATTTGCAATGAGATTGCATACCTTCTATGAGATAGTTGGATCCCGATACCCGCTGCGAGTAAGAGTTACTCCTGGGAGAGTCTTACACATTACAATTAGCCGATCGAGTAGGTGTCTAGAATGGTGTTAACGGGGTTACGCCCCTGGGAAAACAAGGTTTACTTTAATTAGGTTCGTGCGAAATCTTGGGGAACCTCCCTCAAAGTACCGGCACTTGCCTGGCTGAAAGATTGGCGAACTTGTAGGGTGTAATTAATCCCGTCTAGTCTTTCCTTTTAGGGTTTGAAGGAAGATTTGACTAAAATAGTGGGAGACATCCTGATTAGATATATTAATAACCAATCTAATCTTGCAAGAGCATATGCTGAGTGTTTTCTTCTCTCTCTCTCTCTCTCTCCAGGTAGCGACCATGTCACGCCTTAATCAAGATAAATAATACGGATGTATTGACCGAACCCGCTAGTTATACTGCGCTAGGGAACGTTGGTCCCGCTCCAACTTATAAATATTATAAGACTGAGCAGGAAATAGGGGATTACCAGAATTCCCGTGCCGCCTAAACGAAGAAAGTGCATGCTGATGCATCTGTAGGGTTCCTAGGAACTCTAATGAGGTCACATAAGGCATCAACCATGCCAATTTCAAAAAACCTAGGTGCCGAGAAACCCGACTACGGATCGTTGGCTAGAAATCTAGGCGAAAAAGCTAACTAGTTAACACTTAACTAAAAGAATACGGAAATACAACCTTTGTAGATCCGGTTCTTCACCTCCATAGCTCCGCAATGAAGTCTCCTCGCTGTCCAAATAAATTCCCGGGCTCTAGCGTCGGCTTCGTCGGAGAAATGGCGAGCTAGGTCGTCGATATCCATGCCGAAGATGATCTACGTCGAGGCATCGCTAGATCAAGCTCCACCATCACTAAGCCATGAAAACTTGTGAAGGAAACACACTCTACTACTTGGCAAGAGGTAGAGGATGAAGAAATAGGAAGTGGGTAGACTTTAGAATTGGATTTCTCACTCTAATTCATCACTTGCTATTGATGGATGCAAGCTTTCTTCACTTGAAGAAATGAAGAAGAAGAAGAATAATGTTATGATAAGTTCATTCCAAAAAGAAAATTGAAAGAATACTTATCATGACCAAACCATGGTCAAGTGTAGAGAATAAATCATGGTTAGTGGGATGGTTAGGGTTAAGCATGAGACAAAATGGTCACTTGGTCAAAGTCTTCATGAAGCTTCATGAACAAAACAAAAAAAAACCACCATTTTCTCATTTGCTTTTCTTTTTCCAAAAGAATAAATAAATGAATAAGGAAATAGTAAACCCTAACCATTTCATTAACCATGGTTTAATTCTTTACACTTAACCAAAAGGCATGCATCATCAAACATGATACAAGCAAGTGCACAAAATCATATCGCATATGCAATGCGCACAACCGAGTGAGAAAATCCATTTAAAGTGAACCAATACTAGTTAATGCAAAGTAATATATCAAATATATAATTATACATTAAATCATTAAATCAACACTTGATTTAACGATCCGGTCATATCGCATATAACCGACTAGTATCATATGTATCGGCTTACCGAAACAACCCTTGATTCGATAACTAGGTTATATCACATACAAGCTTTCGATACATCCATTGCGAGAATAGAATACGGTATCACATACACGCATTATTCTCCGTCCCGCACATATCTCTTATGCGCTCCTATTTCGTTTCGCTTGAGCCAGGAAACCTCTGTGTAGGACTCTAAAGACTCGTCAATACGCCGGTAGCAGATGATGATCATATCAAGCATCCACAAGCCGCAAGCGGTCTGCTAAACGTAACGGCTACCCGGGTATTGAGTGATCAGAAGATCGACGAGCAAGCCCGCTCACACTCCAGTGAATCCAACCAGTAACACTACCGTACAGTCCGGTCTGATCGTCTGATATGTCGCATATCTCGCCTAGGGGTGGTAAACGTCAGACCACAATAGCTCGATAAGTCGTGTCGATATGAGGTCTATAAAAATTCGAGAAACTACTGGTAACACTTACCAGTAAATCTCAGCAACCCTGGCCAGGGATTTCCAGTTATAGCCAATCGAACACTGCGTAACATCAACTACCTATACCGGGAGATACGAATCCCCTCCTATCGCTCATTGCCTCCATGTGATTCGGGACTGTACCCAAAAGCCACTGTTTTGCACGCCCTCTTAGACGTGGTAAGGTGGAAATCAAAGCACAGTGGGAATCACACAAGACTCTATGACGATCTCGGGTCTACAGACTAACCTGTACCGGTGTCACCAGAGAACTGCCATCTGACGTGAGGTATAATACCATCTGGGAGTTCTCGGCGAGTCCGTCCAGTGTACCCAGTCTCTACTGAGCACCCGTATATCATCTCTGATGTCAAACACCAATGGATATGGGATCATCCATCGACCATCTATATGGGTCGAGAAGGTACACACTAGTCTACTCTGGTATATCGATGCCCCGTCTCGATACACCCACAACTAGGGACTTTGAAGGATGTACTTATGGACTACCATGTCCCCACTAGTATGATCCGCATCATAGTCCAGGTAGTCAAGTACATATCCTAAGGGCTTTAGCAACATGTAACAGAGAGACAATCAGTATATACGTTAAGGTAAAGATCAACCAGATAGCATACTATCATGTCGAGCAAGAAAGTCCTCCCTATATATGTCCCAGCATCCACTACAATATACATCCTATGTACAGTAATGGCCTCTAGGGCATACATATAACTAACAATCTCCCACTTGCACTAGGGCCATCTGTAGCAGTGGTTGTAGTATCTCATACTCAACCATCCCATAAAAGTCTCTCTCTGGGAATAGGCCTTCGTGAGTGGATCCGCCGTGTTGTCCTCTGAGTCTGCTCTCCTTGCCTCGATCACCCTGGAGATCAACCATCTCCATGATCAGGTGATACTGCCTTAGAATAAGTCTGGATCACTGATGGGACTGGCGTTCCTCGGCATAAGCCACAACTCCATTGTCTCACAATATTAGGAACGTAGTTCATCTCATGAACTAATATACACCCAAACATCCTCTTTGGTAGCATCTTCAGTAGCGATGTATCCAGCCTTTATCGTCTAGTTTGTCACGGTATCTAGCTTGGAACTCTTTCAACATACCGTCCCTTTACTGAGGGTAAAGACAATGCCTGCGATTGACATTCAGTCGTCTTTATCACTCTGGAACACTTCCAGTGATTTTCCCCAGGATCGATTGATACCATCTCACTACTACTAGTGAGTATCCTAACATCCAATTAGATCTATCTCATAGATCCAAAAAAAACAGGATATAGGAGGTATCACATTGATCCTTTATGGAGAATCATTGTGATAAGCGGAGATTGACCGAGCGTAGCATAGGAAACTCCCTCCCTATCATGAGTATGTCATCCACGTACTCTACGAGGATCGCCACCATACTCCCTACTACCTTTTTGTATATACAAGATTCATCTACCATTTTGATGATGTCAACTTCCTTGACTAATCTATCAAAACAGATGTTCCAACTCCGCGATGCCTGCTTTATCCTATAAAGCATGTTGCACACGTTTCCGCTGCTCCCACTGTCTACGAGGCCCTCTGGCTGTGTACTTATAGACGCATTCTTCTAAATCAGTATTTAGAAAAGCAGTCATGACACCCAACCGCCAGATATCGTAGTCATGGTATGTAGCCGTGGCAAGTAGTATCTGGATGGACTTAAGCATAGCTACTTGAAAAGGTTTCATCATTATCCACGCCTGGTCAATGATGCAAACCTTTAACAAGTCTAGCTTTGAAAGTCTCAACTTTTCCATGTACACCAAGTAATCTTCTCAAGATATACTTGCTCCTGATGGGGATTTAACCCTTCAGATTTTGCAACCAAAGTCCATACTTTGTTGGTGTATAAGGATTCCATCTCAGATCGATAAACATCCAGCCATTCTTACAGAGTCTCACTCCTGATGGCCAGCTCGAAACTAGTTGGGTCATCATCTCATGATGTAATCCTCGCTCCCACTGTCATAGAAAAACCGAAGTATCTCTCAGGTGGGTGAGGAACCCTACTAGATCGGCTGAGGTTCGTTGGTATCTACTGAATCCTTTGGTTGTACCAAATCACCTACTGTATTTTGTATAGCTGGAACCTTTCCACTTCTACATAACAGACCTTGCCTCGAGCTTGTCCGGATTTTGCTTTTAGACATAGGCCGGTCAACCCCAAATTTTAACTAGCTTAAGAAATGGGCTCTTCCCCTTCCATATCACATATGAAGTGGTAGGCACTGATTTGATTCGAACCCTAATTCAATAGGTATGCAGCTTCTCAAGTGCATAACCCCCAAAGGAAAAAGGTAACTCAGTAGTACTCATCATAGAGCACACCATATCAAATAGGGTGTATCTGCTCCGCCCCGACATACCATCGTGCTATGGTGTATTCGAAGGAGTAATGCTGAGAGAGAATTTCATTCTCCTTTAGAATAGTCCAGGATTTCCATGCTCAAGTATTCTCCTCCTTGATCACATCAAAGGACATAATACTTGTACCCATATTTTGGTTCTTTACTTCTAACTTATATTCTGTGAATATCTCAAAAGGTTCGGACTTGTGTTTCAACAGGAACATAGGTCTGAATCTCGAAAGATCATCAGAGAATGTAATGAAGTATAAAGAACCAGTCATGGAATGTGTAGACAGGAGACCTTGCATACATCATCATGTATCAGTCCCAAGAGTTCACTAACTCTTTCTCTGTTTCCTATAAACAGAGCTATGGTCGTCTTATCTTTGTGACATGACTGGCGAGTTTCACAAGATGTAAATTCAAACTAATTTAAATATACATCTTTATGTAACTCTAGCTAGTCGGGTCATATTGATCTGACCTAGTCTACAATACCTCAAGAAGAATTCGTTCATTTCTGAACTCTTCCTCTTGTGTGTGTTCTGTATACTAAGAACTGTAGTTTGATTTAGAACATTAATGCTTTTAGATAACGTGCATGATCCGATCAACTTTTGATATAGGAAATGTTCAAAACATTATCCAACAATACAAAATTTTATCGTTTCTTTACTAATAAAGAGACAGATATGATTTTGTATATCAGGTTCGGTATCTAATAACATTCGTTCAGAATCAATGTATTACAATACAGGGTGACAGTGACCGACAGACTTGGCTGCAACTCTTGCCCCGTTTTCTGCCTCATGAAACTTATCACCCGTTCTCAGTTCTTTACCTATCTGTAGCCCATGTAACAGATTACATATGCGGGATCCTGATCTGGTATCATATACCCAGGACGTAAAGGACATTTGAGAAACAGTTCTTTGTAATGAACACACCCGAAGATGATGCATCAGCATGCACTCTCTTCGTTTGGGCGGCACGGGAAATCTGGTATTCCCCAATTTCCTGCTCTATCTTATAACAATTATAAGTTGGAGCGGGACCAACGTTCCCCAGCTCAGTATAACAAGCGGGTTCGGTCAATAATCCGTATTATTATCTTGATTAAGGGGTGATATGGTCGCTACCAGGAGAGAGAGAGAAGAAAACACTCAGCGTGCGCTCTGTCAAGAATAGATTGCTTTTTATTTTATCTAATCAGGATGGCTCCCACTGCTTTTAATCAAATCTTCCTTCAAACCCTAAAAGGAAAGACTAGCCGGGATTAATTACACACTACAAGTTCGCCAATCTTTCAGCCAGGCCAGTGCCGGTACTTTGAGGGAGGTCCCCCGTGCTATCGCACGAACCTAATTAATGTAAACCTCGTTTTCCCAGAGGCGTAACCCCGTTGACACCTTTCTAGACACCTACTTGATCGGCTAATTGTAATGTGTAAAACTCTCCCAGGAGTAACTCTTACTCGCAGCGGGTATCGGGATCCAACTATCTCATAGAAGGTATGCAATCTCATTGCAAATTTCAACACTTGAAATTCCCGATAATGCTTTTGCCCCTAGCGTCCTATGACCTTGACGGAGGCCAAACAACACATAGTCCGCTAGTCAAGTTCAACCCGTACATTTCTTGATTGAATTAAACCCACCCGCACGACCCTTGACGGAGGCCAAACAACGCCGTACGAATACCCTAATCCAATCGCATCATATGCTAGCAGATAAGCACTAGTTAGCTACCGTACACTACGCCTTGACGGAGGCCAAACAACCGCAGCACGAATACTAACTAGTACATATCTGAAATGACGGAGGGCTACGACAGGTTTTTCTTAAAACCTATTGCGTAATGAACTTGATATCGTTGTAGGATCGAATGAATTTTGAAATGGAGTGTTTTTGAGGCTTTTCTAGTTTTGCTAAAGGAGTCACTCCCGGTGAAGGGATCGTCGGTCCTTTCCTCGTCGAATGAGGTGCGGGATATATCACATATATCACTGTGCAAAGCAAAAACTCTTAAAAGGAATCAAAAGACAAACCGAGTGTGTAGCATCTGCCAGTTATTGCTAAAGGAGTCACTCCCGGTGAAGGGATCTCGGTCCTTTCCTCATCGAATAAGGTGCAGGATATATCATATATACCGCTGTGCAAAGCAAGAACTGTAGCTACCTGTTTTATTTTGAAATTCGATTCTACAACATCTTAGGTTTCTTTTAATTTCATTAATCACATTAATGAAGTCCCATCATTTAAGTACCTAAACATCACAGATAAATACGACGTACACTTATGCCATCCGCATTCGCCTCGATGTCCCCTCGTGCACAGTTAGGTTAGGTAACTAACGGCAGAGCGGGGCAGGGCTAGCGCGGGTGTAAAACATAAGTAACGTCTTTATAATATATCATATATACTATATACTGTATCTATCACAGAACATCACATGATCACATCACAGATATCGCAGCAGAAGAATCATATGAAATATTGGATATACTAGGACGTCCGTGTTTTCAATACGAGCCAGTATAAAACACGGATTCCACGGTCGTGATGAATAGCCAAACCCACACCCCTAGACCCCTACGAGAGCGGCAAGCAACCCTACCAATTCTAGAGTTAGGAGACCCGGACTCGACTCCTCGAGTTGGTCTCCCACTGGACTCCAGAACCCGGTTACTTGTGCCTTCCTCCTTGGGTCTATCCTAGTGCGGAAAAGTAAATAATATACAAACGGTGACATCTTCCGCAACCTGGAAGTGCCCCAATTAAAGAATATTACATACAAGTTTTTACATGAATGAAAATGAAAAACACTCATCTCACATAAAAACCCCCGGCTATTCAAACATGACGATCCAATATAACATATCCAGCAACACATAACATCACATGTCATCAACGTAAGTAAATATGCGCATCCCAATTGTCGTTGACATATAGCAACGAAACCGGCGATATCACATATTACACTTACGGTCACAGAAAAGAAAGTGTAAAACTACAACAGTTGGAATCCGCAACCACCTCAGACATCGCATGCCTGACCAAATGAATTACTTAGACATCGCATGCCTAACAATTATAAACCCCGCATTTCAGTCTCAAAATCGAAAACTCTTTTCAACATCAAGTCGGGCAATTCAACAAGATTCCCGACATTCTGATCGAATACTCGTTGCAAACTTCAGTAGACGGCCGCACCCCCGATACCGTCGACGAAGTACACCAAGGCGGAACACCGCTGCCGCGAGCACCCGAACGGATGCTTTCGGCGACGGGGTTCTCCTACAGTCACTTGGTCGGGGCTATGGAGTGAGGCTGTCTATTAAGTTTACCCGGCGAGTATCCGCGTACGCTACGTGATTGCGACGGACTTTTGATCGCATCAAAATTCCGTGGCAACCGATCAAGTGAGACTAAACTGCTATGTTTATAACATTCATTCAGTTATCACATAACTATTGTGAATTCCAATTGTTGTATCACATTCCGGATAAACAGAAAATGTTAAACTTTCCGATCGAACATCCGAACACCCAAGTTTTCCCGATACAGATCAACACATGAAGCAAGTCTAAAAACATTCAGTTCGTGCCTCAGTACCAACGGTCCAGCCGTAGAAGGGTGAAGCCAACGCCTCACATGTGGCACGCCGTACTGCCCCAAACCCAAAGGTTCAAAGGGCAGTTCAAGACGGTCACATAATCGAGTTAAGGTTTGTTGTCTTCTAGAGGGTCCATCGCGTTACTTGCACTACTTAGAATGTCTTTAAACTACGGAAAAATCCAACACTTGGAAATTTCCCGACAGGGAAAAAATTGGGTATTTATATCCGGTCGAACTTTTTAACATATTCAATAATACCCGGAAAACCACACAGACAAAATTTGATAATCCGATCGAATCAACGAATCCCCAAAACAACCCAGAATATTCAACTCTTGAATAAAATTTAAGAATACCCAGAGAACTCAGCACTGAAACAAATGAATTACTGTGCAAAAATTGGACTGTGACGTCACACTATTGTCGCGGAACCGCCGCAGAAGCCAGGCTTCTGCCGCGGTTCCGCCGCCGTATACACTGTTCATGAAAAAAATTTTGCGCCGTAATTTTTATAATTCCCTGCTGAATTTTTTAAGCATTTTTAATTTGGAAAAACTCCAGATTTTAGAAAAAGTCCAGAGAGCTATTTTGGGGTTAGGTTTTCGGTTCGTCCGGCTTTCAAACTCTGTCTGGACTTCACCTAAGGCTCTAGCTAGGCTCTGATACCACTGTAGGGTTCCTAGGCACCCTAATGAGGTCTCACAAGGCATCAACCATGCCAATTTCAAAAAATCTAGGTGCTGAGAAACCCGACTACGGATCGTTGGCTAGAAATCTAGGCGAAAAAGCTAACTAGTTAACACATAACTAAAAGAATACGGAAATACAACCTTTGTAGATCCGGTTCTCCACCTCCATAGCTCCGCAACGAAGTCTCCTCGCTGTCCAAATGAATTCCCGGGCCCTAGCGTCGGCTTCGTCGGAGAAATGGCGAGCTAGGTCCTCGATGTCCATGCCGAAGATGATCTACGTCGAGGCATCGCTAGATCAAGCTCCACCCTCACTAAGCCATGAAAACTTGTGAAGGAAACACACTCTACTACTTGGTAAGAGGTAGAGGATGAAGAAATAGGAAGTGGGTAGACTTTAGAATTGGATTTCTCACTCTAAATCATCACTTGCCATTGATGGAGGCAAGCTTTCTTCACTTGAAGAAATGAAGAAGAAGAAGAATAATGTTAGGATAAGTTCATTCCAAAAAGAAAATTAAAAGAATACTTATCATTACCAAACCATGGTCAAGTGTAGAGAATAAATCATGGTTAGTGGGATGGTTAGGGTTAAGCATGAGACAAAATGGTCACTTGGTCAAAGTCTTCATGAAGCTTCATGAACAAAACAAAAAAAAACCACCATTTTCTCATTTGCTTTTCTTTTTCCAAAAGAATAAATAAATGAATAAATGAATAAGGAAATAGTAAACCCTAACCATTTCATTAACCAAGGTTTAATTCTTTACACTTAACCAAAAGGCATGTATCATCAAGCATGATACAAGCAAGTGCACAAAATCATATCGCATATGCAATGCGCACAACCGAGTGAGAAAATCCATTTAAAGTGAACCAATACTAGTTAGTGCAAAGTAATATATCAAATATATAATTATACATTAAATCATTAAATCAACACTTGATTTAACGATCCGGTCATATCGCATTTAACCGACTAGTATCATATGTATCGGCTTACCGAAACAACCCTTGATTCGATAACTAGGTTATATCACATACAACCTTTAGATACATCCATTGCGAGAATAGAATACGGTATCACATACACGCATTATTCTCGGTCCCGCACATATCTCATATGCGCTCCTATTTCGTTTCGCTTGAGCCAGGAAACCTCTGTGTAGGACTCTAAAGACTCGTCAATACGCCGGTAGCAGATGATGATCATATCAAGCATCCACAAGTCGCAAGCGGTCTGCTAAACGTAACGGCCACCCGGGTATTGAGCGATCAGAAGATCGACGAGCAAGCCCGCTCACACTCCAGTGAATCCAACCAGTAACACTACCGTACAGTCCGGTCTGATCGTCTGATATGTCGCATATCTCGCCTAGGGGTGGTAAACGTCAGACCCCAATAGCTCGATAAGTCGTGTCGATATGAGGTCTATAACTATTCGAGAAACTACTGGTAACACTTACCAGTAAATCTCAGCAACCCTGGCCAGGGATTTCCAGTTATAGCCAATCGAACACTGCGCAACATCAACTCCCTATACCGGGAGAGACGAATCCCCTCCTATCGCTCATTGCCTCCATGTGATTCGGGACTGTACCCAAAAGCCACCGTTTTGCACGCCCTCTTGGATGTGGTAAGGTGGAAATCAAAGCACAAAGGGAATCACACAAGACTCTATGACGATCTCGGGTCTACAGACTAACCTGTACCGGTGTCACCAGAGAACTGCCATCTGACGTGAGGTATAATACCATCTGGGAGTTCTCGGCGAGTCCGTCCAGTGTATCCAGTCTCTACTGAGCACCCGTATATCATCTCTGATGTCAAACACCAATGGATATGGGATCATCCATCGCCCATCTGTATGGGTCGAGAAGGTACATGCTAGTCTACTCTGGTATATCGATGCCTCGTCTCGATACACCCACGACTAGGGACTTTGAAGGATGTACTTATGGACTACCATGTCCCCACTAGTATGATCCGCATCATAGTCCAGGTAGTTAAGTACACATCCTAAGGGCTTTACCAACATGTAACAGAGAGACAATCAGTATATACGTTATGGTAAAGATCAACCAGATAGCATACTATAATGTCGAGCAAGAAAGTCCTCCCTATATATGTCCCAGCATCCACTACAATATACATCCTATGTACAGTAATGGCCTCTAGGGCATACATATAACTAACAGCATCTTCTTCGGGTATGTTCATTACCGAGAACTGTTTCTCAGTATCCTTTACGTCCTGGGTATAAGAGACCGGATCAGGATCCCGCAAATGTAATTTGTTACATGGGCTACAGATAGGTAGAGAACTGAGAACGGGTGATATGTTTCAAGAGTTGAAAACGGTGCAAGTGTTGCAGCCAAGTCAGTTGGCAGTTATCACCCTGTATTTCCAGAATACATTGATTCTGAACGAATGTTATTAGATACCGAACCTGATATACACCATCATATCAGTCTCTTTATTAGTAAAGAAGGATATAAGTTTGTATTGTTGGATAATATTTTGAACATTTCCTATATCAAGAGTTGATCGGTTCAGGCACGTTATCTAAAAGCATAGACGTTCTAAATCAAACCACAGTTCTTAATGTACAGAACACACACAAGAGGAAGAGTTCAGAAATGAACGAATCCTTCTTGAGGCATTGTAGACTAGGTCATATCAATGCGACCCGACTAGCTGAAGTTACATAAAGATGCATTTTTAAATTAGTTTGGATTTACATCTTGTAAAACATTCCATTCATGTCACAAAGATAAGATGACCACAGCTCCGTTTATTGGAAACAGAGAAAGAGTTAGTGAACTCTTGGGATTGATACATGCTGATGTATGAAAGTCCCCTGTCTACATATGCCAAGACCGGTTCTTTGTACTTCATTACATTCACTGATGATCTCTCAAGATTCAGACATATGTTCCTGTTGAAACACAAGTCCGAAGCTTTTGAGATATTCAAAGAATATAAGTTAGAAGTAAAGAACCAAAAACGGGTATAAGTATTATGTCCTTTGATGAGATCAAGGAGGAGAATACTTGAGCACGGATTTCCTAGACTATTCTAAAGGAAAATGAGATTCTCTCTCAGCATTACTCCTCCGAATACACCACAGCACGTCGGTGTATCGGGGCGGAGCAATCACACCCTATGAGATATGGTGTGCTCTATGATGAGTACTACTGAGTAGCCTATTTTCTTTTGGGGTTATTCACTTGAGAAGTTGCATACCTATTGAATAGGGTTCTAACCAAATCATATGCCTACCACTCCATATGTGATATGGTATGGGAAGAGCCCATCTCTTAAAGATGTTAAGATTTGGGGTTGTCCGGCCTATGTCAAAAGAAAAATCCGGACAAGCTCGAGGCAATGTCAGTTCTGTAGAAGTTTGTTGGACATCCTAAGCATTTGCAAGGGAATATCTTCTACCAAACCTAGGAACAAAAAATGTTTTATTTCTCGTCATACCACTTTTTGAGAAAAAGGGAATTTCATGTGAAGAAATTAATGGTCATGAGGTAGAACTGGAAGGAGTTCCAGCTATACAAACTGCAGCTGATGATTTGGTAAACCCGGAGGATTCAATAGTTTCCAACGAATCTCAGCCTCTCTGCCGATCTGGTGGGGTTCCTCATCCACCTGAGAGATTCTTCGGTTTATCTATGACAGTGGGAGCAAGGATTGCATCATGAGATGATGACCCAACTAGTTTCGAGCAGGCCATCAGGAGTGAGGACTCTATGAGAATGGCTGGATGCTTAGCGATCTGAGATGGAATCTTTATACACCAACAAAGTATGGACTTTGGTTGCTTTATCTGAAGGGTTAAATCCCCATCAGGAGCATGTATATCTTGAGAAGATTACTTGGTGTACATGGAAAAGTTGAGACATTCAAAGCTATGCTTAAGTCCATCCAGATCCTATTTGCCACTGCTACATACCATGACTACGATATTTGGTGGTTGGGTGTCATGACTGCTTTTCTAAATGATGATTTGGAAGAGAGCGTCTATAAGTACACAGCTAGAGGGCTTCGTAGAAAGTGGGAGCAGCGGAAACGTGTGCAAGATGTTTTATGTGATAAATCAGGCATCGCGGAGTTGGAACGTCTGATTTGATGTGCTAGTCAAAGAGTTTGACTTCATCAAAATGGTAGATGAACCATGTATGTAAAAAAAGGTAGTAGGGAGTATGGTGGTGATCCTCGTATAGTACGTGGATGACATACTCTTGATAGGGAAGGAGTTTCCTATACTACGCTCGGTCAATCTCCTCTTATCATAAAGATTCTCTATATAGGATCAAGACGATACCTCCTAAATCCTGGGTTATGGATCAATGGGCTAGATCTAATTGGATGTTAGGATTCTCACTAGTTGTAGTGAGATGGTATCAATCGATCCTGGGGAGAATCACTGGAAAGGTTCCAGGGTGATAAGGAAGACTGAATGTCAGTCGCAGGCATTGTTTTTACCCTCAGTGGAGGGACGGTATGTTGGAAGAGTTCCAATCTAGATACCGTGACATACTAGACGATTAAAGGCAAGATACATTGTTACCAAGAATGCTACCAAAGATGCAGTCTGGATATATATAAGTTCATGAGATGAACTTCGTTCCTGCCATTGTGTGACAATGGAGTTGTGGCTTATGCCTTGGAACCCCCGTCCCATCAGAGATCCAGATATATTCTTAGGCAGTATCGCCTGATCATGGAGATGGTTGATCTCCAGGGAGATCGAGGTTAGGAGAGTAGACACAGAGGACAACAGCGCGGATCCACTCACAAAGGACTATTTCCCAGTAGAGACTTTTATGGGATGGTTGAGTATGAGATACTTCGACCACAGCTGATTGTTGGGTATGCGATACCACAACAGATGGCCCTAGTGCAAGTGGGAGATTGTTAGTTATATGTATGCCCTAGAGGCCATTACTGTACATACGATGTATATTGTAGTGGATGCTTGGACATATATAGGGAGGACTTTCTTGCTCGACATGATAGTATGCTATCTGGTTGCCCTTTATCTGAACATGTACACTGATTGTCTCTATGTTACATGTTGATAAAGCCCTTAGGATGAGTACTTGACTACCAGGACTATGATGCAGATCATACTAGTGGGGACAGTGTAGTCGCCAAGTACATCGTTCAAATGTTCCTAGTCGTGGGAGTACCGAGACAGGGCATCGATACTTCAGAGTAGACTAGCGTATGCGCTTCTTGACCCATATGATGGGCGATGGATGATCCCATATCCATTGGTGTTTGACATCAGAGAAGGTATACGGGTGCTTAGTGAAGACTGGGTACACTGGACGGACTCGCCGAGAACTCCCAGATGGTATTATACCTCATGTCAAATGGCAGTTCTTTGGTGACACTGTTAGTGTATATGCCCTAGAGGCCATTACTGTATCATACTAGTTTGTATATTACTTAATGGATGCTTGGGATATTCACCTTGTATATACAATCTTGCTCAAAATAGTAGTATGCTACTTGGTTTGTCTCTACTTCAATGTGTACTTGTGTTTATTTTACTATATCACTTATACGCATTAGTGGAGCCCTTAGGATCTTTGCTTGATTACCAGCGTTGTGATGGCAGTCACACTAGTGGGGGCTGGGTAATTTATAAGCACATCCTTATACAGGTCCCTAGTCGCAGGACTATCGAGACAGGGCATCGATACTCCGGAGTAGACTAGCGTATGCGCTTCTCATCCCAGTGTGGGAGATGGTCTGTCCCACAGCCATCAGTACGTCGTACTGGAGATAGTATACGGGTGCTCGTTGGGTTACGAGTACACTGGACAGGACTCGTCGGGAACTGACAGGTTGGTATTATACCTATCGTCAGTCATCAGTTCCCAGGTGACATGAGTACAGCTTAGTCCGCTGACTTGACACTGGCACTTCGCCTCGAGTGTGTTCCCACTGCACTTTGATCACTACCCTACCACGGCTCAAAGGAGTCGTGCAAACAGGTGGTGGTTGGGTGCAGTCCCGAAGCACTTGGAGGCAGTGACGGTTAGACAGGATTCGTCTCTCCCGGTATTGGGGGTTGACATCGCGCTGTGTCTAGGAGAGCCATTACACGAGTAGTCCCTGGCCAGGGCAAACGAGATATACTGGTAGGTTTCCAGTGTTATCTCAGGGTGTTTTGGGCTTCGCTCCGGCACGACTTGTACCGCTATTGGGGGACTGACGTTTACCGCCCCCTAGGCCCGCCATGCGATGTATCAGACGAACAGACCGGACTGTACGGAGACTGTCACACACAGACTCAGTAGGAGTACCGATGGGGTTTCACCTCGTCAGCCTTCTTGTCGACATCTACCTGGGGACCGTTACGCACAGCTAGTGCCGCTTGCGGTCTGTGGTTAAACCTACTGCCAGCGTAGTGTCGAGTCTTTAGAGTCCCACACAGAGGGTATTCGCCTATGGGCAAAACAGAGTAGAGGTCGCATGGTTTTGCGACAGGGTTCGTTCTCATCCGCGCACTTGTGCACGTTTGGAGTCCGGACGGATATTGCCAGCGGGCTCTGGTTTGAGCCGGATACTGGCATATGATTTGGGGTTGCTTTTATCTCTCAGTATTCATGTTCCTCGGAACAAGGATGCAGGTGTGTATGCACAGTTATTTGAGGAAGAGGAAGATGACTTTCATTAGGGTTTCGGAACGGGTGCGTATGCACAGTTGACAGTCGTCTTTTTCCAAACCCTAATGGATTTGTATTATATCATTTAATAATATATAATAAAATGAAATTGTGTCATGGTTAGTTTTTGTTGACTTGTTGACCATGGTTGACTTGTTGACCATGGTTGAACATTTGACCACCATCATTACAAATGCAAGATGCTTTTTCATTCTTGCTTTTTCATTTAATGTTTGTAATGATATTAGTCATTCCTAAACTTTCCATCAAACCTTTTTCATTTTGATTATTATTATTGTTATTTGATAATTCATTTTCTTTTTGCATTATGGTTGCAAGAAAGGAAATGAGAGCTCATTCTATCATTTTCACTCTCTCTCTTCACTTCATCTTCTTCTTCCTCTAGCCAAGAGAAACCTTCTCATGTGTTGAGAATCCTTCTCTTGAAAAATAAAAGCAACCCTTATACATTCTCTACTCACTCTAGGATCAAGGGTTTAGCAAGCCGGCGATTCTAGTTCACTCCAAGTACGAGAAAGAGCCCAAAGGTCGAGCCTTCGAGGTGGATCCATCTTCGACGGAAGAAGGCGACAAAGGAGAACCATCAACCTCTACAAAGTTTGAAGACGAAGGAGTTCAAGTTTAGGTATAATCATCTTTATCCGAGTAGCTAAATCTCTTTAGCTAGTTTCCTAGTTTTAGTTTAGACAACGATCCCGACCTTGCTTAGTCCATGTTGCCTCTTGCACTAAAAATTTGATTTTTATACCGTTTCCGCCTCCCCGTAAGAACCGGGGGTCGCAACGTGGACTTACAGTGGTATCAGAGCCTAACTAAACTTAAACTAGCTTGGTAGTGAAGTGTAACGAAGTTCGGAAACGAAAAATCACAAAACCGGAGAAATTACAAAACCTGAGTTTCTGTTGAAATTTTTTTGGCTCAAAATGAAAAACTTTATACTTGTAAATTCGTCTCAGGGTTTTCTAAGAACACCCATGAAAAACGATCCACTGTTGAGCTCAAAGCGCCGCCCTTCCGCCGCTCGAGGTAGGCTCGTGCCGCGCAACCGCCGCGCTTTGTCGTCTTCTCTGCATCGTTTTTCGTGCAGTGTGTGTAGGTGTTGGTTTTGGGATTTTTAAAATATATTATATGTACCCAGATTTTCCAGAAAAGAAATTTCCTTTTGAGGTCCTATAATTCCGTATTTTTTCCGAACTTCACTGCACTTTGACTATGATGGTTATATCTGTGATGTTTGCATGTATTGAACGTCGGCTAATCGCTATAAGACGATTAGTCGGGGTTATACATGATCTGTAATGTACTGGAATGTGTATATGAATGTGTTGGACTGTCGCGGGTGAATAGCCGGGGTGGATGTGAGATGAGCTTTTGTTTTTCTTTCATTCATTGTAAATGTAAATTGATGTAATAATATTATTTGTTTGGCCGCACAACCGGGTCGGGGTTGTAGCCGTCATTGTATAATTCTTTTTACTGTTTTTGCTCCTAGGATAGACCCATGGAGGGGTGCACAAACTACCGGGTATGCCGAAGTGTCGAGTGGCCTACTCATGGAGATGAGGGAGGTTGCTACGCTTCGGGTACTTGGCGGGTAGTTTGCCGCACCCGTAGGGGTCTTGGATGGGGTATTGCTATTCACCGCGACCGTGTTATCCGCTTTTCGTTTCAGGCTCGAAAGGATTGCGGATTGCTAGTATATCCAATGCATTCATCTGTGATCTGTAATGTCTACTATTGCTATATCTATAACTATTTAGGCGTTGCTTATGTTTTACAGACGCGCTAGCCCAGCCCCCGCTCTGTCGTTAGTTAAGTAACCTAACGGGTAATGACGGGGCCGAGTGGCGAATGCGAATGGCATAAGCGTACGTCATATTTTGGTTGTTTTCTGCAATGGTAGGAATTAAATGATGGGACGCATTAAAGGTACTAATGCAAGAATATCACGCATTAAAAGAACTAATGCAAGATAATAAACCAAGTTAAAGTCGTTGGAACACTTTCGAAAAACCACTCGGTTCTTTTCAAAACCAACTTTTAAATGCGGAGCTTGAGCCACTCCTTTTAAAAGCTATCTCGTTCCATCGACCAAATCAAGTTCACTACGTTCACGGTTTTGCCAAAACCATTCGTAGCCCTCCGTCGTTTCATATGAATATTCAACGGTATTCAAGCTGTGTTTGTTGGCCTTAGTCAAGGCACAGTGTTTGGTAGCTGGTGGGTATTCATATGTTGCATAGATAGAATGCGTTGGTTTGGGACAGTCGTATTGCCTTGTTGGCCATAGTCAAGGGTAGATACGGGTGGATTCAAATTAACCTGGATAACGACGGGTAGAACTTGACATGTGACTTATGATTTGTTGGCCTTAGTCAAGGTCATAAGAGCATGGGGCAAAAATCCACATCGGGAGTTTCATAAGAACTGAAACTTGCTAGATTTGCATACCATTTGGAGTGTGGTGATTCTGGTAGGATTCCTTCAGTTTCGTCACGCGATGATATTTGGATCCCGATCCTACTGTGAGTATATGCTACTCCTCGGGAAATTTCTCACTTAACGATCAATGCTATAAACCTAGTAGGTGCCTAGAAAGGTGTTAGCGGGGCTACGCCCCCAGGGAAAAGAGGTTCTTTAATTAAGGAACTTCGCGAAAGCGTTGGAAAACCTCCCTCGAAGTACCGACACCGGCCTGGCTGAACGGTTAAGCAAGTATTGTACGGTGGGATTGATCCTGACTAATTCTTCCTTTATGGTTTGAGGAGGGATTCGAGAAACAGTGGGAGCCATCCTGTTTAGACAAACTAAAAACCACTCTAAACTTGCAAGAGCATCATGCTGAGTGTTTCTTCTTCTCTCTCCTAATTGCAGCGACCAATCAACATGACTGGACTTAAGTTACTCCTAGATAAAAACAAGCTGACAGGGCCAAACTACAAAGATTGGCTCAGGAATGTCAAGATAGCAATCACTTATGACAAGCTGGGGTATCTTCTTACCACCAAAGCTCCCCCTGTCCCTGGTCCAACTTCCAGTGTCGCGGATAAGGAAATCCGCAAGACTTGGGAGATTGATAGCGCGAAGGCCAAATGCCTCCTGCTTGCCTCGATGGACAACGAACATCAGAGGAGGCATGAGAATATGGACATGGAGTCCATATTGCTTCATACAAAAGAACTGTATGGAGAGCAATCATGTATCGCAAGATACGAAGCGTCGAAAAAGTTGTTTTCGACAAGAATGGCCGTCGGATCATCAGTAGCCGAGCACGTGCTAAAGATGATCGGCTACATTGAGGAGCTCGCTGACCTAGGGATCACATTGGAGAGTGAGCTATATACAGATATAGTTCTCCAGTCCCTTCCTTCCACTTACGCCCAGTTTATAATGAACTTCAACCTACAAGAAAAGGAGGTTGAACTTTCAGAGCTCCTCAACCTGCTGAGGAGCGCAGAGGGCACCCTACAGAAAGGTAGGGAAACATCCACTTTGTTTGTAGGAGGATCATCTTCTTCTAGGTCCAAGGCGAAAGCCAAGGGAAAGAAGAAGAAAGCCCCCGCCAAACCAAGGGGCGGTGTTAGTAAAGTGGATACGAAGGGAAAAGGAAAAACAACAAAGATAGCTGGGAAGCTTGTGGATAAGGAAGAGTGCTTCTATTGTCATAAGAAAGGACACTGGAAGAATGATTGCAGGGCCTGGAAGGCCAGAACACAGGAATTGAAGCAGGTTGCAGCTTCAGCTTCAGGTGTGTATGTTATTGAAAACTGTCTTTCAATAAACTCTACTTCCTGGGTATTGGATACCGGATCAGGATCTCATATCTGTAATTCTTTGCAGGCGTTGAGAAACCGTAGGGTTTTGAAAGCAGGTGACATGACCCTCAGAGTTGCGAACGGAGCTAGCATGGATGCTAAAGCCGTGGGGGACTATCACCTGGGAATGTCAGATGGACATGTTTTGGTTTTGCGTAATTGCTTTTTTGTACCCAACGCAACTTGTAATATCATTTCTGTATCTTTAGTTTCTAAAGAAGGTTATGAATTTGCGTTTGTAAGTAATGTTGTAAACATTCACCTTAATCAAGTTTTGATTGGGTCAGGTACTTTGAGTAATGGTATATACGTGTTAAACCAACCACAGATTTTTAATGTCCAGAATACACACAAAAGAAAGTCTCCAGATATTAATCGGGCTTTCTTATGGCATTGTAGACTGGGTCACATCAATGAGACACGGTTGACTAAGTTACATAAAGAAGGATACTTGGATCCGTTCGAGTATCAGTCTTATGCCACTTGTGAATCTTGTCTCATGGGAAAGATGACAAAGACTCCGTTCACTGGACACGGAGAAAGAGCGAGCGAGCTCTTGGGACTCATACACAGTGACGTGTGTGGTCCAATGTCTACACATACGCGAAGCGGTTATTCATACTTCATTACTTTCACAGACGATTTCTCTAGGTATGGACATGTCTTCTTAATGAAGCACAAATCCGAGGCCTTTGAGAAATTTCAGGATTACAAGAATGAAGTTGAAAAACAAACAGGCAAAAGTATTAAGATTCTAAGATCGGATCGAGGTGGAGAATACTTGAGTGCCGAGTTCCTGGACTATTTAAAAGAGAATGGAATTCTCTCTCAGCGTACTCCTCCATACACTCCGCAACATAACGGTGTATCGGAAAGGAGGAATCGAACCCTATTGGATATGGTTCGTTCCATGATGAGTAAGGCTGAGTTACCGCGATCTTTCTGGGGTTATGCACTGGAAACAGCTGCACATCTCTTGAACCAAGTTCCTACTAAGACAGTGCCTACCACACCATATCAGATGTGGAGTGGGAAGAAACCCTGTCTTAAGTCCTTTAAGACATGGGGATGTCCGGCTTTTGTAAAAAAGCAGCATGCGGACAAGCTCGAGGCACGCTCAGTACAGTGCAAGTTTGTGGGATACCCAAAGAACTCTAAGGGGTATCTTTTCTACTGCGAAGAGGAACAAAAAGTCCTTGTTTCTCGTCATGCCTACTTCTTGGAAACTGAGTTTTTGGAAAACCAGATAAGTGGGAGCGCAGTAGAACTGGAAGAAATTCCAGAACCACAAAACATTACTGAAAGCTTAGAGGAACCAGAGGGTTCGAAAGAACAGGACATTCCTACGCCACTCCGCAGGAGTAGTAGGCAGTCTCATCCGCCCGAGAGATACTGCGGTTTTCTCATAGACGGGGATAGAGAGGATTGCATCATAGATTATGATGAACCTACTAGCTTCCAGCAGGCCGTTCAGAGCGTTGACTCAGTGAAATGGCTGGATGCAATGCGGACCGAAATGGAGTCCATGTACACCAACAAGGTATGGACGTTGGACATTGCTCCAGACGGGGTAAAACCCGTAGGATGCAAGTGGATCTTCAAAAGGAAGATTGGTGTAGATGGACAGGTTGAGACCTATAAAGCTAGGCTGGTAGCAAAGGGTTTCCGTCAAAGACCTGGCTTGGACTATGACGAAACCTTTTCTCCAGTAGCCATGCTGAAATCCATTCGGATCCTTCTTGCCATTGCTGCTTTCCACGATTATGAGATCTGGCAAATGGACGTAAAGACAGCTTTTCTAAATGGAAATTTAGAGGAGTGTGTCTATATGGACCAGCCAGAGGGCTTCATTCAGAGTGGGAGCAGCGGAAAGGTGTGCAAGTTGCTTAAGTCCATCTATGGACTAAAGCAGGCATCGCGGAGTTGGAACATCTGCTTTGATGAGACGGTCAAAGAATTTGGCTTTATCAAAAATCCAGATGAACCATGCATCTATAGTAGATTTGTAGCGAGAACTGTAGTATTCCTCGTTTTATACGTGGATGACATTCTCTTAATAGGAAATGACATTCCTATGCTACAATCTGTCAAAGGGTTCTTGTCACACAGGTTCTCCATGAAAGACCTGGGTGATGCCTCATACATCCTGGGGATCCGGATCCATCGTGATAGATCCAAGAGGATATTAGGACTTTCTCAGTCCAGGTACATCGACACCATAGTGAAGAGATTCAGTATGGAAGATTCCAAGCGCGGTAACCTACCGGCTTGTCACGGGATCACCCTCTCTAAAGAGATGTCTCCTAAGACTGATTTGGAGAGGGATCGCATGTCCATTATACCCTACGCTTCTGCGGTAGGCTCTATAATGTATGCGATGTTGTGTACCAGACCGGATGTAGCTTATGCACTGAGTGTGGTAAGCCGGTATCAGTCTAACCCTGGGGAGAAACACTGGATAGCAGTAAAGAACATTCTCAAGTACCTGAGAAGGACTAAGGAGATGTTCTTGGTGTATGGCGGAAAAGACCTCCAGATCGAGGCCTTTGCTGACTCCAGCTTCCAGAGTGACAAGGATGATTCCAAGTCCATGTCGGGCTTTGTCTTTACCCTCAATGGAGGGGCGGTGTGTTGGAAGAGCTCCAAACAGGAAACCGTTGCAGACTCGACGATGGAAGCGGAATACATCGCTGCATCTGATGCCGCAAAAGAAGCTGTCTGGATGAGGAAGTTCTTGAAAGAACTTCAGGTGGTTCCGTCCATTGTTGACCCAATACCTCTGTATTGCGACAACAACGGGGCTATAGCTTTAGCGAAGGAACCCAGGTCCCATCAGAGATCCAGGCACATCTTGAGGCGGTATCACCTGATCAGGGAGATCGTGGATCGCAAGGAGATCGAGGTTCGGAGAGTTGCTTCAGAAGACAACACTGCAGATCCATTCACCAAGGCCCTGCCCCAGACTCAGTTCGAGCGGCTGATCGAGATGATAGGTCTTCGATACGCCAGTACATGGCCTTGGTGCAAGTGGGAGATTGTTAGTGTATATGCCCTAGAGGCCATTACTGTATCATACTAGTTTGTATATTACTTAATGGATGCTTGGGATATTCACCTTGTATATACAATCTTGCTCAAAATAGTAGTATGCTACTTGGTTTGTCTCTACTTCAATGTGTACTTGTGTTTATTTTACTATATCACTTATACGCATTAGTGGAGCCCTTAGGATCTTTGCTTGATTACCAGCGTTGTGATGGCAGTCACACTAGTGGGGGCTGGGTAATCTATAAGCACATCCTTATACAGGTCCCTAGTCGCAGGACTATCGAGACAGGGCATCGATACTCCGGAGTAGACTAGCGTATGCGCTTCTCATCCCAGTGTGGGAGATGGTCTGTCCCACAGCCATCAGTACGTCGTACTGGAGATAGTATACGGGTGCTCGTTGGGTTACGAGTACACTGGACAGGACTCGTCGGGAACTGACAGGTTGGTATTATACCTATCGTCAGTCATCAGTTCCCAGGTGACATGAGTACAGCTTAGTCCGCTGACTTGACACTGGCACTTCGCCTCGAGTGTGTTCCCACTGCACTTTGATCACTACCCTACCACGGCTCAAAGGAGTCGTGCAAACAGGTGGTGGTTGGGTGCAGTCCCGAAGCACTTGGAGGCAGTGACGGTTAGACAGGATTCGTCTCTCCCGGTATTGGGGGTTGACATCGCGCTGTGTCTAGGAGAGCCATTACACGAGTAGTCCCTGGCCAGGGCAAACGAGATATACTGGTAGGTTTCCAGTGTTATCTCAGGGTGTTTTGGGCTTCGCTCCGGCACGACTTGTACCGCTATTGGGGGACTGACGTTTACCGCCCCCTAGGCCCGCCATGCGATGTATCAGACGAACAGACCGGACTGTACGGAGACTGTCACACACAGACTCAGTAGGAGTACCGATGGGGTTTCACCTCGTCAGCCTTCTTGTCGACATCTACCTGGGGACCGTTACGCACAGCTAGTGCCGCTTGCGGTCTGTGGTTAAACCCACTGCCAGCGTAGTGTCGAGTCTTTAGAGTCCCACACAGAGGGTATTCGCCTATGGGCAAAACAGAGTAGAGGTCGCATGGTTTTGCGACAGGGTTCGTTCTCATCCGCGCACTTGTGCACGTTTGGAGTCCGGACGGATATTGCCAGCGGGCTCTGGTTTGAGCCGGATACTGGCATATGATTTGGGGTTGCTTTTATCTCTCAGTATTCATGTTCCTCGGAACAAGGATGCAGGTGTGTATGCACAGTTATTTGAGGAAGAGGAAGATGACTTTCATTAGGGTTTCGGAACGGGTGCGTATGCACAGTTGACAGTCGTCTTTTTCCAAACCCTAATGGATTTGTATTATATCATTTAATAATATATAATAAAATGAAATTGTGTCATGGTTAGTTTTTGTTGACTTGTTGACCATGGTTGACTTGTTGACCATGGTTGAACATTTGACCACCATCATTACAAATGCAAGATGCTTTTTCATTCTTGCTTTTTCATTTAATGTTTGTAATGATATTAGTCATTCCTAAACTTTCCATCAAACCTTTTTCATTTTGATTATTATTATTGTTATTTGATAATTCATTTTCTTTTTGCATTATGGTTGCAAGAAAGGAAATGAGAGCTCATTCTATCATTTTCACTCTCTCTCTTCACTTCATCTTCTTCTTCCTCTAGCCAAGAGAAACCTTCTCATGTGTTGAGAATCCTTCTCTTGAAAAACAAAAGCAACCCTTAGACATTCTCTACTCACTCTAGGATCAAGGGTTTAGCAAGCCGGCGATTCTAGTTCACTCCAAGTACGAGAAAGAGCCCAAAGGTCGAGCCTTCGAGGTGGATCCATCTTCGACGGAAGAAGGCGACAAAGGAGAACCATCAACCTCTACAAAGTTTGAAGACGAAGGAGTTCAAGTTTAGGTATAATCATCTTTATCCGAGTAGCTAAATCTCTTTAGCTAGTTTGCTAGTTTTAGTTTAGACAACGATCCCGACCTTGCTTAGTCCATGTTGCCTCTTGCACTAAAAATTTGATTTTTATACCGTTTCCGCCTCCCCGTAAGAACCGGGGGTCGCAACGTGGACTTACAGACACTGGTACAAGTTAGTCTGTAGACCCGAGATCGTCATAGAGTCTTGTGCGATTCCTACTGTGCTTTGATTTCTATCATACCACGTCCAAGAGGGCGTGAAAAACGGTGGCTTTTGGGTACAGTCGCGAATCACATAGAGGCAATGAGCGATAGGAGGGGTTTCGTCTCTCCCGGTATAGGGAGTTGATGTTGCGCTGTGTTCGATTGGCTATAACTAGAAATCCCTGGCCAAGGTTGCTGAGATTTACTGGTAAGTGTTACCGGTAGTTTTTCGAACTGTTATGGACCTCATATCGACACGACTTATTAAGCTACTGGGGTCTGACGTTTACCACCCCTAGGCGAGATATGCGACATATCAGACGAAGAGGCCGGACTGTACGGGAGTGTTACTGATTGGATTCGCAGAAGAATGTACAGGCTTGCTTGTTGATCTTCGGATCGCTCAATACCTGGGTGGCTGTTACGTTTATCTGACCGCTTGCAGCTTGTGGGTGTTTGATATGATCATCACCTACTGTCGGCGTATTGACGATTCTTTAGAGTCCTACACAGAGGTTTCCTGGCTCGGGCAAAACGGAGTAGGAGCACATATGTGATATGTGAGGGACCGGGAATAATACGTGTATGCGATACCGTATTAGATTCTCGCGATATAAGATATCGGCCGGGTATATGTGATATAGCCGGGTCATCGGATCAAGTGTTGATTCGCTGAACTTATACAGATTATATTAATCGGTTATTTGTGAAATAGCCGGATTATCGGATCAAGTGTTGATTCAATAATTTAATGTATAATTATATATTTGATATATTAAATTACATTAACTTATATAAGCTCACTTAAAGATTCTTTTTCTCACTCGGGTAATACATTGTTATATATGTGATATATGTTAATTGTATTATTTTATTTTGTTACAATAAATATTGTATATGTGATATATAATATTGTAACAAGTTAGGGTTATAATTGCGACATGTTTTGTGGAGTT
Source organism: Agapanthus africanus (assembly GCA_030015575.1). Lineage (NCBI taxonomy): Eukaryota > Viridiplantae > Streptophyta > Magnoliopsida > Asparagales > Amaryllidaceae > Agapanthus > Agapanthus africanus. Next base: position 206,978,375 of record JASDDO010000004.1, on the reverse strand, counting down.
TAAATATGGTTTGGGTTTGGATTAGGGTTAAGCTTGCATGAAGCTTTTAAGAAGCTTCTTGAAGCTTTGACTTTGACTTAAGATATTTTGCATAGATATTTCTTTAACCCAACCCAACCATTTACCATAGTTATTTCTCTACAAGGGTTAAGTTTATATTCTTAACCCATGGTTGCAATTCTAACCTCACACAAGATTCATTATTTATCACAAATTGATTTGCTTCTTCTTCTTCTTCCTTTTTGATGAAAAGCATTCTAGCTTTTTCATATGTGATGAAAATGAGTGAGAAATTGAAAACAAATGAGAGCTACATTCCTATTTTATCATCCTCATCTATTCTTTCCACTTAGATTAGGGTGTTTGCTTTGCTAATACTTGATTAGCAAAGCAAGAGCTTGGGTTTGAGTTTCTTCAAGGTAGATCATCTTTGTTATTGAAGATCGGAAGCAAGCTTGCATCTTTCTCTTCATGGAGCCTCTCTAGAGTCCGGGTACTCGATGATCGCAGCGAAGGGACCTCAACACGGAGCTTTTGAATTGAAGGAACGGAATATAAAGGTTGTAATCCCAAACTCTTAGAAGTAAAGATGTTTTCTTGCTCTTTGTTTCGCCTAATCTCTAGTCTAAGATTTTGGTTAGGGTTGTTCGGCACAAGAAAAATTTGATTTTGGCATGGTTGATGCCTTGTAGACCCTTGTTCTAGTGCCTAGTAACCCTACAGCAAGTAGCTAACCAGCCTGTGCCCAGGAGAACGTCAAATCCAACATCTCTAGAAGGATCACAACGACGGACGAATCTCTATCTCCTATCCGATTGGCACACGACTGAAACACGTGTCATGCAACAAAAAAATCGCTGACAGAAGTTAACACAACAACGACTGATCTAGCATACACAAATCTCGGCCCAACCAAGGAGCAAAGTGTGTAAAACGAACAAGTGCATCAAGAGAACATACGAAATAAGAATACATAGAAACTCTGCATTGGACGCCCGCGCGTCTCGATGAGTAGAAGCAAACTCCCGTGTCTACCCCCTACCCTCAACTGGCTGTACTCCTCCTCTGCCAACCTGTCCACTCTGAGCGAACCCTTCGCGTCCATGACCTCTCTGAATACGACCCTGATGCGGTGTTAGGGAACAATTCCTGATGTGGTGATGAAGGCTCCCACACCGATAACATCCAGAATAAAACTGCTGACCCTCCTGGGGATGAGAGCTGGACGACTGTCCTCGTCCAAAGCCTCTACTACTCCCGCGACGGTCACGAAATCTGTCTCGACGACTAGGCCTCTGTCTCTGAGATGGTACACCGGAACGAGTCCTCCACTGTTCCGGAACTCCCAAAGTCTCTAGAAGATGTGCCTCGTCAACGGGGGATGCATCCACTGGTACAGTATAAGTGACGAAATGATATGTGCTAATCGTAAGGAACAACTGGGTAACAGGGGTGACAACCTCATGTCACTGCGCTCGAATGGTGTCAACCAATGAACTCATCGTCTGGCGCATATCCTGAATCTCTGCCACAAGCCTAACGATACTATCTGTCGAAGGCGGATCAATCTGCTCCAGTGCAACGAGCGTGCCATCCTGGTCAGCCCTCGTCCCACCCGAGTCAACTCTGGCCTCGGCTCTCGCTGCATCACTCTGAGTCCTCATAGTCATCGGCGGCAAAGGCTAAAATGGAAAATAGGATTCAATAAGAACACGGAAATCGAATCATAAGGATATGTATCATCAAGGAAGGAATTTCAAGCAATTGTACTTAGGTCACTTTAGGCGGAGTACCGCGTCGTGAGTATGCCGCGGACATACAAACCCTACGTTACTCTGCTTAAGCTACCTACTCCATTATCCCAAGGTCATCCTATACTCCGAAACGTAAAACCTAGCGCTCTGATACCATACTTTGTTACGACCCACCCCCAAACACAGATGGTATTGTTCGCTCTGGCCGAAGCCGCACGGTTTTGTCCCTTTGAATGAACCCGGGGCTACATCCCAGTAGGTCACCCATCCCAGAATTTCTCTGGCTCAAGCACGCTTAACTACGGAGTTCTTCAAACTCCAGAGTTCCGATTCATCCAAAAGGCGCCTCTGTGTTATAAGAGTGGTATCATTCCATTTATAGTTCAGATCGTGCCCTCTTTCGAAATGGAATTCGATACTCCCCATTTTTGTGGTGGGTTCCCATATGCATCCGTATCGGTTACATCCCCACCTCGATACCGGATAACATCACACTTCTCACGGGGTAGGTGGTATTCAGCCCCAACTCCACCTGGGGTATTACATTCCCCCCACTTAGAACAATGGTTCGTCCTCGAACCACAGACCTACTTTTGAGGGACTGGCTCTGATACCAACTTTGTCACGACCCAAAATTGGCACGTGACGGCCCTAATACTACGCAACGTCTACAGGCGTAACACAGTAAAAGAAAGCCAAAACCCAGAAATCTAAACCATTAAAAGACAAGAAAAGATAAGAAATATTGTTTTAACTTTTGAAAATCTCAAGACAAATTCTTTAAATTCTAACTTTTATTCCTTTAAAATTTTGATAGCACCTTCTTTGTAAAACAAGCCCCCAAAAATGGGTGTAAGGTTACTAGGCACTATCACAAGGGTCTATAAGGCATCAACCATGCTGAATTATAAAATTTTCAAGTGCCGAACAACCTAAAGCGAGGATCTTTGCTAGATAATTAGGTTTAACATGCAAGTAAACAACTTTACATCTAAGAGAGAGGGATTCCAACCTTTGTAGTCCATTCCTTCGCTTCATAAGCTCCGAGTAGTAGTCCCTTCGCCGCGATCCATGAACTTCTGGACTCTAGAGAGGCTCCACAAGCCGAATGATCCATGCTTGCCTGAAGTCTTCCTTTTCGAAGATGATCTAACTTGAAGAATCTTTAACTCAAGCTCTCACTTCTCTAATCAAGTATTAGTGAAGTGAACACCCTAATCTAAGTGGCTAGAATAGATGAGGATGATGAAGTAGGAATTTTTCTCTCTTTTTCTTTCAATTTCTCACACTTATTCATCACTAACCCAAAAGCTAGAAAGCTTTTCAAGAGGAAGAAGAAGAAGAAAAGTATTTGTGATGAATAAATGAATTATTGTTGTGGTTACAAATCCAACCATGGGTTAAGTATGAAAGCTTAACCCTTGTAGAGAATTAACTAGGGTAAAGGGTTTGGGTTGGGTTAAGAAATATCTTCACAAAATATCAATACAAAATATCTTAGCTAAAAAACAACGAAAGCTTCTTGAAGCTTCTTGAAAAAGCTAACCCAAATCAAACCGTAACTAGTTTAATCTCCACAAATCATGTTGCATTTTTAATCATAACTTGTTACAATATTATATATCACATATATAATATATGTTGCAACAAAAGAAAATAATACAATTAACATATATCGCATATATATCAATGTATTATCCGGTGAGAAAATGAATCAATAAAGCGAGCTTATATTAGTTAACGTAATGTAATATATCACATATATAATTATACATTAAATTATCGAATCAACACTTGATCCGACAATCCGGCTATATTGCATATAACCGACTAATATAACATGTACCAATTCATCGAATCAACACTTGATCCGATGACCCGGCCATATCAAATATACCCGGCCGATATCATATATCGCGATAATAGAATACGGTATCTCATATCGTATTATTCTCGGTCCCGCACATATCACATATGTGCTCCTACTCTATTTTTCCTGAGTCAGGAAACCTCTGTGTAGGACTCTAAAGAATCGTCAATACGCCGGTAGTAGGTGATGATCATATCAAACACCCACAAACTGCAAGCGGTCAGCTAAACGTAACAGCCACCCAGGTATTGAGCGATCAGAAGATCAACAAGCAAGCCTGTACTGTTTCCTGTGAATCCAATCAGTAAACACTACCGTACAGTCCGGTCTCTTCGTCTGATATGTTGCATATCTAGTCTAGGGGTGGTAAACGTCAGACCCCAGTAACCGATAAGTCGTGTTGATGTGAGGCTAATAACAGGTTAATAAACTACTGATAACTCTTACCAGCAGCACTCCATATCATCCCTGGCCAGGGACTTCCAGTTATAGCCAATTGGACAATGCACAGCATCAACTCCCTATACCGGGAGAGACGAAACCCCTCCTATCGCTCATTGCCTCCATGTGATTCAGGACTGTATCCAAAAGCCACCGTTTTGCACGCCCTCTTGGACGTGGTAAGGTGGAAATCAAAGTACAGTGGGAATCACACAAGACTCTATGACGATCTTGGGTCTACAGGATAACCTGTGCCAGTGTCACCGGAGAACTGCTATCTGACGATAGGTATAATACCATCCAAGAGTCTCGGCGAGTCCGTTCAGTGTACACAGTCTCTACTGAGAACCCGTACACCATCTTTGATGTCCAACACTAATGGATATGGGATCATCCATCGCCCATCATATGGGTCAAGATGCATGTACGCTAGTCTACTCTGGAGTATCGATGCCCTATCTCGATACACCCTCGACTAGGAACAGTTATAGGATGTACTCGTTGACTACCCTGGCCCCACTAGTATGATCTCATCATAGTCCTAGTAGTCGAGTACATATCATAAGGGCTTTATCAACACGTGATCACAAAACAGTATTCGTTAACATATTAAGATAAAGTGAAACTAGATAGCATACTTTCATATCGAGCAAGAAAGTCCTCTCTATATATATCCAAGCATCCATTATAATATACATCACATGTACACCAATGGCCTGTAGGGCATACATATAACTAACAATCTCCCACTTGCACTAAGGCCAGCTGTTGTAGTATCTCATACCCAACATCCCGAAGAGTCTCTCAAATTGTATATGAGGAATGGCCTTTGTGAGTGGATCCGTGGTGTTGTCCTTCGTGTCAACTCTCCTAACGTCGATCTCCCGGCAATCAACTATCTCCCAGATCTGGTGATACCGCCTCAGAATATGTCTGGACATCTGATAGGACCTGGGTTCCTTGGACAAAGCCACAGCTCCAATGTTATCACAATACAGAGGTATTGGATACTCAATGGACGGAACCACACAAAGTTCAGTGATGAACTTCTTTATCCAGACAGCCTCTTTGGCAGCATCGTTGGCAGCGATGTATTCAGCCTCCAACGTCGAGTCTGCAACGGTTTCCTGTTTGGAACTCTTCCAACACACCGCCCCTCCATTTAGGGTAAAGACAAATCTCGAGTGCGACTTAGAGTCGTCCTTATCACTCTGGAATCTTGAATCGGTAAAGGACTCCACCTGGAGTTCTCTGTTACCATACACCAAGAAGATCTCTTTAGTCCTTCTCAAGTACTTGAGAATGTTCTTCACAGCTGTCCAGAGATTCTCTCCAGGATCTGCTTGATACCTACTCACTACACTAAGTGAGTATGCTACATCGGGTCTGGTACATAGAGTCTCGTACATGATAGAGCCTACTGCCGAAGCATACGGTATCCCTTGCATGCGAGCTCTCTCCAAATCAGTCTTGGGAGACATCTCTTTGGAGAGAGTGAGTCCAGAGATCGTGGGTAAATTCCCACGCTTGGATTCTTCCATTCTAAACCTCTTTAGTATGGTGTCAATGTACCTGGATTGGGATAATCCAAGTATCCGTCTAGATCTATCTCTATAGATCTTAATTCCCAAAATGCAGGAGGCATCACCTAGATCTTTCATTGAGAATCTATGTGATAAGAAGAGCTTGACCGAGTGCAGCATAAGAATATCATTTCTTATCAAAGGAATGTCATCTACGTACAATACGAGGAAGACAACCTTACTCTCTACAACCTTTTTGTATATACAAGGTTCATCTATGTTTTTGATGAAGTCAAACTCTTTGACTACCACATCAAAACAGATGTTCCAACTCCGCGATGCCTGCTTTAAGCTGTATATGGATTTAAGCAGCTTGCACACCTTCCGCTGCTCCCACTGTCTACGAAGCCCTCTGGCTGAGTCATGTACCCGCACTCTTCCAAATCACCATTTAGAAAGGCGGTCTTAACATCCATTTGCCAGATTTCGTAGTCATGGTATGCAACAATGGCAAGTAAGATCCGGATGGACTTAAGCATAGTCACTGGAGAAAAGGTTTCGTCATAATCCACACCTGGTCGTTGACGAAAACCCCTTGCAACAAGTCTAGCTTTGAAAGTCTCAACTTTTCCATCTACACCAAGTTTCTTCTTAAAGATCCATTTGCTCCCAATGGGTTTTACCCCTTCAGGAGCAATTTCCAAAGTCCATACTTTGTTGGTGCACATGGATTCCATCTCAGATCGCATTGCATCCAGCCATTTCATAGAGTCACCACTCGTGATGGCCTGCTCGAAACTAGTCGGGTCATCATCTTCCATGATGCAATCCTCGCTCCCACCATCAATGAGAAAACCGTAGTATCTCTTAGGTGGATGAGGAACCCTACTAGATTGGCGGAGAGGCGGTGTTCGTCAGGAACTACTGAATCCTCTGGTTCCATTAAATCTTCAGTTGCAGTTTGTGCTGCTGGAACTTCTTCCAGTTCTACCTCTTCGCCACTAATTTCTTTTGCAAGAAATTCCTTTTCCAAAAAGGTGGCATTTTGAGAAACAAACACCTTTTGTTCCTCAGTGCTGTAGAAAATATATCCTTGAGAATTCTTTGGATATCCCACAAACTTGCAAAGAACTGATCGTGCCTCGAGGTTGTCCGGATTTTGCCTTCTGACATAGGCAGGACAACCCCATATCTTAACTCGTTTAAAATATGGTCTCTTCCCACTCCATATCTCATATGGTGTGGTGGATACAGATTTAGATGGAACTTGATTCAATAGGTACGCTGCTGTCTCCAGCGCATAACCCCAAAAGGAAATAAGCAACTCAGCGGAGCTCATCATATAGGGCACCATATCTAATAGGGTGCGATTCCTCCGCTCCGATACACCGTTGTGCTGTGGTGTATAGGGAGGAGTAAGCTGAGAGAGAATCTCATTCTCTTTTAGATAGTCCAGGAACTCATTGCTCAAGTATTCTCCTCCTCGATCAGATTGAAGGATCTTAATACTTTTACTCGTTTGGTTCTCTACTTCGTTCTTATATTCTCTGAATTTCTCAAAAGCTTCAGACTTGTGTTTCAACAGGAACACATGTCCGTATCTTGAGAGATCGTCAGTGAATGTAATGAAGTAGGAAGAATCGTTCCTGGCATGTGTAGACATGGGACCACATACATCACTATGTATCAGTCCTAAGAGTTCCGTAACTCTTTCTCCGTATCCACTAAACGGAGATTTGGTCATTTTGCCTTTGAGACATGAATGGAAAGTTTCATAAGATGATAATTCGAACGCATTTAAATAACCATCTTTATGTAACTTAGCTAGTCGTGTCGCATTGATATGACCAAGTCTACAATGCCACAAGAAGGATTCGTTCATTTCTGAACTTTTCCTCTTGTGTGTGTTCTGTATATTAAGAACTGTATTTTGATTTAGAACGTATATTCCATTATTTAACGAGCCTGATCTAATCAACTTTTGATTTAGGAAGATGTTCATAACATTATCCTGTATTACAAAATTATATCCTTCTTTACTTAATAAAAAAACTGATATAATGTTGCATATCCTGTTCGGTATATAATTGCATTCGTTCAGAATTAATGTATTACCACTTGGTAATACAATGTGATATTCGCCAACTGCTTTGGCTGCAACATTTACACCATTCGCTACTCTTACGGAATGATCACCCATTCCCAGTTCTCTACCTTTCTTTAGCCCATGCAATATATTGCATATGTGGGATCCTGATCCGGTATCTAATGCCCAAGACGTAGAGTGAACTGAGAAACAGTTCTCGGTAACTAACACATCCGAAGAATATACATCAACATGTTTATTCTTCGTTTGGGCGGCGTGTGAATTCTGGTATTCCCCTATTTCCTGTTCAGTCTTATAACAATTATAAGAAAGAACGGAACCAACGTTCCCCTGCTCAGTATGATAAGCGGTTCGGTCAATACATCCATATTATTATCTTGATTAAGGCCTGACATGGTCGCTACCTGGAAAGAGAGAAGAAAACACTTTAGCGTACGCTCTTTCAAGATTAGATTGGTTATTATTTTATCTAATCAGGATGGCTCCCACTGTTTTAATCAAATCTTCCTTCAAACCCTAAAAGGTAAGATTAGCCAGGATTAATTACACCCTACAAGTTCGCCAATCTTTCAGCCAGATCAGTGTTGGTACTTTGAGGGAGGTTTCCCGTGCTTTCGCACGGACCTAATTAAAATAAACCTCGTTTTTCCCAGAGGCATAACCCTGTTAAACACCTTTCTAGACACCTCCTTGATCGGCTAATTGTCCTGTGTAAAATTCTCCCAGGAGTAACTCTTACTCGCAGTGGGTATCGGGATCCATCTATCTCATAAAAGGTATGCAATCTCATTGCAAATTTCAACATTTGAAATTCCCAATAATACTTTTGCCCCTAGCAACTTATGACCTTAACATAGTCAACAAATCATAATTGCTAGCCAAGTTCAACCCGTCATTTCCCGATTGAATTAAACCCACATGTACAACCCTTAACATAGTCAACAAAGTTATACAAATACCCTAATCCAATCACATCTCATGTTTTAGCAAATAAGCACTAATTAGCTACCGCACACTACGCCTTAACATAGTCAACAAATATAGCACGAATACTAAGTAGTACTTATCTGAAATGACGGAGGGCTACGCAGGTTTTTCAGAAAACCATAAGCATAATGAACTTAATATCGTTGTAGAAACAAGTGATTCTGAAAAGGAATGTTTTTGAGGCTTTACTAGTTTCGCTAAAGTGGTCACTCCCGGTGAAGGGATCTCGGCTCTTTCCTCATCGAATAAGGTGCATGATATTTCATAAATATCGCTGTGCAAAGCAAGAACTATAGAAGCAATCAAAAACTAAACCGTGAGTTTGTAGCATCTGCCAGTTTTGCTAAAGAGGTCAGTCCCAGTGAAGGGATCTCGGCTCTTTCCTCATCGAATAAGGTGCAGGGTATATCATATATACCGCTATGCAAAGTAAAACTGTAGTTACCCTTTTTATAAAGTTTTGATTCTACAACATCTTTTAGGTTTCTTTTCTTTTATTAATCTCATTAATAAAACCCATCAATTATGCTTCCTAAGCATCACAGAAGAAACGAAAGCAGTAATATTTATATATCATCATATATATATTGTATAAGCATTCGTCTCAGGCAGTAATATGATCTCATCACAGAACATTGCAGCGAAAGATGACATATGAAATATTGGATATACTAGGACATCCGTGTTTTATTTCGAGCCTATATAAAACACGGATTCCACAGTCGCGATGAATAGCCAAACCCACATCTCTAGACCCCTACGAGAGAAGCAAGAAACTCTGCTAATTCTAGGGTTAGGAGACCCGGTCTCGACTCCTCGAGATGGCCTCCCACTGGACCCTAGAACCCAGTTACTTGTGCTCCCCTCCTGGGGTCTATCCTAATGCGGAAAAGTAAATAATATACAATGGTGACATCATCCTCAACCCGGAAGTGCCCCAATAAAAGAATATTACATACAAATGAATTTTACATGAATGAAAAAGAAAACTCTCATCTCATATAAAACCCCCGGCTATTCAGAACACGGCGATCTAATATAACATATCACAGCAACACATAATATCTCATATCATCAACGTAAGCAAGTATGCGTATCCCAATTGTCGTTGATGTATAGCAACGAAACCGGCGATACATCACATACTACGCTTACGGTCACAGAAAAGAAAGTGTAAAACTACAACATTTGGAATCCACAATCACTTTAGACATCTTAAATCTGAAATATCACATACTTCGCATTTCATGCCTAACTATATGAATTCCATATATTGTATCACATTCCAGATAAATAGACAATGTTAAACTTTTCGATCGTATCAACGAATTGCAAAGATCTCCAGATAACTCAACACTTGAGTAATATGAAAAATTCCCAGAAGCATGTAGTAATACCTACGGATGTTACCTAGAAATATCTATCCCTAATACCCAAGTACGGCCGCGCAAAGCCTGGTATTGCCGCGGTTCCGCGGTGACTTGAAGGAATTAGGGGTTCGTATTTCACAGTTATCCATAGAATCACCTGCTTATTTTTCTGAGTATTTTTAATACGGAAAAAACCATCTTTTAAAAAAATTTCCAGAGAGGGGGTCAAATACGACGTTTCGGGGTTTGATCGGACTTTTAACTTCGTCTACACGTCGCCTAATGCTCTAGCTAGGCTCTGATACCACTGTAAGGTTACTAGGACTATCACAAGGGTCTATACGGCATCAACCATGCCGAATTTTAAAATTTTCAAGTGCCGAACAACCTAAAGCGAGGATCTTTGCTAGATAATTAGGTTTAACATGCAAGTAAAACTTTACATCAAAGAGAGAGGGATTACAACCTTTATAGTACGTTCCTTCGCTTCATAAGCTCAGAGTAGTAGACCCTTCTCCGCGATCCATGAACTTCCGGACTCTAGAGAGGCTCCACAAGCCGAATGATCCATGCTTACTTGAAGTCTTCCTTTTCGAAGATGATATACCTTGAAGAATCTTTAACTCATGCTCTCACTTCTCTAATCAAGTATTAGTGAAGTGAACACCCTAATCTAAGTGGCTAGAATAGATGAGGATGATGAAATAGGAATTTTGCTCTCTTTTTCATTCAATTTCTCACACTTATTCATCACTAACCCAAAAGCTAGAAAGCTTTTCAAGAGGAGGAGGAAGAAGAAAAGTATTTGTGATGAATAAATGAATTATTGTTGTGGTTACAAATTCAACCATGGGTTAAGTATGAAGGCTTAACCCTTGTAGAAAATTAACTAGGGTAAAGGGTTTGGGTTGGGTTAAGAAATATCTTCACAAAATATCAATACAAAATATCTTAGCTAAAAAACAAAGAAAGCTTCTTGAAAAAGCTAACCCAAATCAAACCCTAACTAGTTTAATCTCCACAAATCATGTTGCATTTGTAATCATAACTTATTAAAATATTCTATATCACGTATATAATATATTTTGCAACAAAAGAAAATAATACAATTAAAATATATCGCATATATATCAATGTATTATCCGGTGAGAAAATGAATCAATAAAGCGAGCTTATATTAGTTAACGTAATGTAATATATCACATATATAATTATACATTAAATTATTGAATCTGTTGGAGATAGTGCCCTCAGAGTCAATTATTGGATCGCAGGCACGTGATTGCAATGATTGAGGGAGGACCTATCCCGGTAGGACAGTCTTACTCAAGATGATAGTATGCTATCTGTTTTATCTTTATCATCGTGTACTGCTTTAGGTGACATTACAGATCACTATTGCACGTTGATAGAGCCCTTAGGATTCTTGCTTGACGACCAGCAGTATGATGGCGATCATATACGTGGGAGCTGGGGTCTATAAGCACATCCTTAAAAGGTCCCTAGTCGTAGGAGTTTCGAGACTGGGCATCGATACTCCATTAGTAGAATAGTGTATACAGTCGAGACCCCGACGAGGGGCGGTTGCCGGTCTCAAAAGCCACTGGTGTCAGTTGGTTCACCTAAGATGTATACAGGTGCTCATTGGGTTATGAGTACACCAGACAGGACTCGCCGGGAACCTGCTAGTTGGGATTATACCAGACGTTAGATAGCAGTTCCCTGGTGACATGTGTACAGGTTAGTTCATCGACCTGAGATCATCATTTGTCTCGTGTGAGTTCCCACCGTGCTTTGATTATTACCCTACCACGGCTCAAAGCAGTCGTGCAAACAGGTTTTAGTTGGGTACAGTCCCGAGCCACATGGAGGCAGTGAGCGGATCTGCAGGGGTTCGTCTCTCCCGGTATTGGGGGTGAGGTCACGCTGTGTCTAGGAGAACCATTACATAAAGCCCTCGGCCGAGGCAGGAGATTTACTGGTAGGTATTCTAGTAGTATCTCAGGGTGTTCTGGGCTACCGACACGACTTGTACCGCTTTTGGGGGTCTAACTTTTACCAACCCCGTAGGCCCGCCATGCGATACTCATAGACGAACGGACCGGACTGTACGGATATTGTCACTGACAGGCTCAGTAGGGTGTCAGGATGAGTTCGCTTATCGACGTCCCTTTTGGTCAATAGCTGGTAGCCCGTCACGTATGGCTAATACCTCTGACGTGCTAGTGGTTAAATCCACAACCATAGTATTGACGAGTCTTTAGAGTCCACCACACACTCAGTTACTCAAGTTTCGGGCGAAACGCTGTACAGGACGTATGGAGATATGGCAGGGTTTGATCAGATACATGCGGTATTGCACGAATCGTGATCGGACGGATTTTACTAGCCGGCTTTGGCTTAAGCCGGATCCTAGTATTAGACAGTGTAGATTTTGTCTCTTTGCATTTGTATTCAGTGGGAATACAAATGCGGGTATGTATATGCAGTCGAGGGGTTTTCCTGTAATTTATTATGGGATCTGTTTTTGGAGGTTGCCAGTTTGCATTCCGTTCCGGCCGGTTTTCCTTTGTTCCTTCACGGCTGGACTTTTCGATGGAGGGGGTTATTTGCATGTTTGCAAATAACTTATTGTGGAGGGGTTTATTGTATTATGAGGCATTATGATTGATAAAACATCTTTGCTTTTCTTGTTCTGATGATGGTGCTATTAATGGTGATTAGAATGGATTGGAGTTGATTAGGAGTTGATGTGAGGTTTGCTTTGGATGTGGTCACCTCTTACTTTTCCTACCATCACCTCCCTTCTTGTTTTTCTCTCCACCATTTTTCATATAGGGGCCGGCCATAATTAGGGTGAGAGAGAGGTTCATTTTTGATGTGTAGCATATTTCCTCATCTCATTCCTTGCAAGAAAATGATAGCTCCATTTTTCCAAAGTTCATTTTCTTCCTACACCTCCACATCTATGGCAACTTCACAAACCCCAAAGAGACAAGCCTCTACACTACAACCTACAGTACCCTTGGACGCGTCGGCTAGCCAACTTCGCGCCTGAGTTTCCTCGGTCCAGAGGTGGGAGCCCGTAAAAGAATCAGGCTACGTGGTGCCCTTTCCGACGAGAAGACGACGAATGGTGATTCCGCGGGAGATCGGGACGGCGACGAGAAGACCGAAGGACACGGATCGCTCGGTATATCTCTCACCCCATCTCTAGTTAGCTAGTATAGGTTAATGGTTACGATCCGGGTATATTGTCCGCGGTAGCGCCGGTTTAAAGTTAAGAAAAATTTTGATTCCGCATTTTGGCCTCTGATAGACGGCCAGGGCGCTGCCATGGCGCTGCATGGTATCAGAGCCACGCCATTAACCTAGTCTAGCTTGCTCTAACGTGTTTACAAGTTCGATAGAACGGATTTTCCGAAAACCCATTCTCATTTGCACAGTTTTCTGTCGATATTATTTTTTTTGCTCCAAAATTTTTTCAGTACATTGCAGTGACATGTGCAGGCAATTCTAAGCATTCTGTGAAAATTTGGTCGTGTGATCTCACTATTCCACCGCGGAACCGCGGCCAAACCCACGTATTTGCCGCGGTTCCGCGGCCATGTTTACTATTCATTGGACCAAATTTTTGTAGTGAGCTCCTGGGTTGAAAATGGGGTTTTTGGAATATTCTTTTTGGGCCTAGACTCTCTTTAAGTGCTACAGCAATGCTTGGGGCCCACTTCGATAAATTTGATCGATCGAAAAGTTTAAACTCATTAGTTCACAGTATTTACATTATATCTGCGACCGTGAATGTCACTTGATCGGTAAATCCTGTCTAACTGCTATAGCCCGGTTAGACGGATTTGCGAACGTGACATTTACGTTGATGTTCTGTGATTGTGCTGTGTTGTTGCGGATCGGTCGTGGGGGATAACCTGGTTGCAGTATTAGTACAGTTTTGTTGTATTATGTACATTTGATATTGCGGGGCAAGCGTCCGACATGTGGACTGCCGTCACTGCCTGTTTGTATTATTCTTTTAGGGCACGACCAGGTCGAGGTCGATGTACCCGTTGTATGTATATTTTTACTTTCTGTACTAGGATTGCCCCGCGGAGGGGTGCAAGGATAGCAGGGTTCTAGAGGGCAACAAGCCTGCATCTCATGGCGTTGAGACGGAGGGGACTTTACTCTAGAATTGGTGGGCTATTCGCCGCACTCGTAGGGGGTACAGGTTGACCCAGGAGGGGTGCCCAAGTTACCGGATTCCGTGAAGTGCTGGGTGGTCCATTCACATTGCTGAAGGGGGCTGCCTCGCTTCAGGTTTTGGCGGGTAACTTGTCGCGCCCGTAGGGGTCTAGGATTTTCATTGCACATGCTATCCACACGACCAAGGGGAACGTCGGGTTTCAGCAGCGGCTCTGTGAAACCCGGGGATCCAGATATCTGTATTATTCTGTGATGCTGTACATTTCTGTGATGTTGCATTTTATCACGCCTTGAGCGAAATATTATATATTGATATATATACTAGTAGATGTTGTATATGTTTTGCATCCGCGCTAGTCCAGTCCCCGCTCTGTCGTTAGTTAAGTAACCTAACGGGTGATGACAGGAGCCAGTGGCGAATGCGGATGGCATATACGTACATCATTATTTTCATTCTTTTGTGGTGTGATCAATTGATGGGACTGCGTTGATTCGGATCAATGCAAGCTAAACAAACCTATTCTGATGTTGTTGGAACATTTTTCAAAAAGCTGTTATTGCAAGGGCGTTCTCTTTTGTTTTGCACAGTGGTATTCGGTTGTGAATATCCAGCACCTCAGTCGACGAGGCAAGGGCCGAGATCCCTTCACCGGGAGTGACCCCTTGGACAGAAGTTTGCGTCAGGGCAATAACTTCACTATAGCCGATTGTCTTTTGCTTTCCATCGTGGTATTCAGTTGGAATATCCTGCACCTCATTCTACTGGGAAAGAGTCGAGATCCCTTCACCGGGAGTGACCTTTTTAGCAAAGGTTTTCGTCACTATATTTTTATAAAAAGTTATGCAGTTCCTTCAACAATATCATGTTCATTACGTTAAAAGTTTTTCGCCAAAAACTAGACGTAGCCATCCGTCATTTCTTACAAGTATTACTTAGTATTCGTGCTGCGTTTATTGACTGTGTCAAGGCGTAGTGTGCGGTAGCTAAGTAGTGTTTGTTTGTAGCATATTAATGGGATTGGTTAGGACAGTCGTGCGGCCTTGTTGACTGTGTCAAGGGCTCGTACGGGTGGGTTTAATGCAATCCAGGATAATGACGGGTTGAACTTGACTAGGACTCTTTGATTTGTTGACTGTGTCAAGGTCACTTGGGTCCTAGGGGTAAAAATCATATCGGGAGTTTCTAAAGAAACTGAAACTTGCCAGGCTTGCGCATACCTTCTGGAGTATGGTGACTTGAGTGGATTCCGTCAAGTTATCATGCGATGATAGTTGGATCCCGATTCCCACTGATGAGTTGGTTTACTCCTCGGGTGATCCCGACTAATTCTTCTTTCAGGTTTGGGGAAGAATTTGAGGTTACAGTGGGAGGTTTCCTGATTAGATAAAGTGATAACCATTCTGATCTAGGCTAGAGTGCACGCTGAGTGTTTCTTTTCTCTCTCTCTCTTTGGCAGCGACCATTGACCTGACCCTAGACTATAACTCAGTGACCAAGTTGACCGAACCTTCTTAACACTGGCTTTTGGATTGTCAGAGTTGCAGACTTCATTGCCACTCCTACTTTTACCCTTTTCTCCAGGACCCCCCGTATTACTACGAACGTCCACTTCCATTGGACAAAACCATCGTATGGTTATATACGAACTCGAAGGAATTCGAGGATGGTTTCTGGTTCTGGAGAAAACGAATAGGACTGTTCAGTTGTCTTTTCCTTTTACCTTCTCTCAGGTTGCGAGTACTCCTTGGTTTAGGAGATAGTACACCTATTACGCAAATTGGATAGTCTTCTTCCAAACTATATGCAGGTGCCGAACGGTAGGGAATGAAGAAAACCAATTAGCCTAAACGGTGTACAGAAGGTATTAAGTAAAGAAAAAGAAATGGATTAGTAAGAGGGCAAAGTAAATTGCGACTGCTATTCACGACCAAACCAAGTATTTCTTCGCCAATCCTAAATCACCTTTGTATTTCTCCAGGACACTCCGTATCACTACGAAGATCCCAGTTTATTGGATAATCCATCATATGGTTATATACGAACTCGAAAGGAACTTGTTCCAGTTCGGGGATGGATCCTGGTTCAGGAGAAATAGGAATAAGGTTCATTCAGGTGTCTTTTATCTTCACCTTCTCTCGCATTGCGAGTGCTCCTGGGATTAGGACAGTACACCCATTATGCCTTTTGGATAGTCTTCTTCCAAACCATAGGCTGGTGCCGAACGGTAGGGAAGGAAGAAAACCATTTGGCCTAAAGGGGTGTATAGAAGGTAATGACTAAAGACAAATAAAGGGATTTGGAGAAATGACAAAGAATTATACGGTTATAGTTGTGAATATGGATAATGGAAGAGGCATTACTAGGAATACCAGGATACCCCATTGAAACATTTCAATGTTTCAGTTTCACTGTGTACTGTTAAAAGAAAACTGATTTCCCAATTAGACACTTGCTCCAGGGTATGTATTTACCAGATTTGATTCTCACATCTGTATGGTTTTACAGATGATGAGTGGGAGTAAATGATTGGGAATTAAGTGATCATCCTCATTATATCGGGATTCATTGTAATTGGTGATATTTGAGGAAGTCACCAGGGTTGTTTGCCGGACGACAAATATTTGGTTTTGAATATCCGTTGTTATGCACCAATTTCAAATTGATATATCTGTACGTCTATTTTTATAGAGTGAGATATACATTTTTGAAATTATGTCTATGACATTTACCTGTATCACTGGATGGTTAGGTAAGGAGCATTGGACAACGGTGTAATTCTTCTTAACCATAAGTACAGTCTTCAACCTACGACACACAGTGAATGAGTCATTACACTCAAGGGACTTATACAGAGTATTGTATGTTATCCAGTGTCCATTAGGATAGAGGGATCGGTCCTCGTACTATATTCGGTTTACTTATGACTTCTCTAGTTCTTGGACAGGTGTTTCGTAGAAACACAGGGTCTATGTTTTGAGAAGTTTTAGGTGTATGAATAAAGTAGAGAACCAAGAGTTGCAAGTGTCGGGATTCTTCAAGGTGATCGAAGATGTAGATACTTGTGGTGTTTAGTTGATAGTAATGGTTAAGAGAACTTGCTTCTCTTTCAGGTTACTCATAATTGGAAGCACTCCTATGTTGAGTAACGCTGATCGGCCTCCTTCCATTTAGGTGACATGCACTGGAGACAGCTGCATGATTTGAATCTGGTTCAATTAAATCAGTGCCTCTATTTCTGTATTGGATATAGAACAGTTCATATCTTGACATTGTTAAGGTACGGGGAGTTGTCCGGCTTATGCTTAAAATCAGACTCTGGATAACTAAAGGCATGTTTCTGTAATGGCTGTTTGTGGGTTGACCCAGGCTATGACGAGGGTTGACTTTCTACCATCTGGATGATCAATAGTGATATTGTTCTTAACTCGCCACAGTTTTAATTAAAAATGGATTTTTTCAGAAAACAGTAGTGGGAGTATGGTAGAACTGGAAGTGATTCCAGAACCGCAAATGATTACTGAAGATTTGATTAGAACCTAAAGATTCAATCTGGTATGACATTACATTGGCCGCTCCGCAGATATGGTGGGTAACCTCAGGCACCCGAGAGATACTTCGGTATGCTCAAGGACGGTGGAAGGGAAGTTCTTGTTTACCCAGACTTTCCATTGCTGTTGTTCCAGACTGTGAGACCCGGCAGGAGGATGAGTATAGCGTCGTTCTAAACTAGCTTTAGAAGTGTACATCTATATGACTCTGCCAGAGGGTTGTCGTAGTCAGTGGGAGAAGCAGAACCATTGGTGGACAGATGGCTTATGTCTATTTATAGACTAAAGCAGATATAGCGGAGATGGATCATCTATTTCTGATGTGAAGTCACAGGTTTGACTTCATCAGAATAGGGGATGGATCTGTTAAGAAGGTAGTAGGGTGTGATGTCCTGGTATTAGGATGACATACACAGAGTAGGAAGTGATATTCCTATACTACGATCGGTTATACTTTGGTTGTCACACGGTAGTTTCTCCACATATAAGAATTGGATCTTATATCGTACATTCTGGTTACTAGATCTATGGTTTTAGATCTAGATTTGGGTGGTTTCCCAATCTGGGTACTTTGACAAGCATTCTATGAGTATTTAGAATGGACGACTCCTAGCACGGTAGTGTACCTGCAGGTGATGGAGTCACCCTCTCTAAAGGTGTCTTATAAACTAAAGTAGAGAGGGATGTGCATGATTGGCAGATCACTTGCTTAGGCAATTGAGTCAATCATGAGATGTCAAGTACCACACCAGATATTGTTCTTGCAGTAAATGCAATAAGTTGATATTAATCCAATCCTGGAGAAACAGTCGGAAGCAGTTTTAGAACATAAGTTGATGTTCTAGGGATATGATAGTAGCTTTCTCCTTCGGGAGACAGTTATCATTCCAGGCTTCCAAGGTGACCTGGATGGCAGAGTGGCTGTCAGAGTTATAGTTTTCCCTCTGACGAGGGGCAGTATTTTGGACAGGTGGTCCAAGGGGATACTGAGGGAGGCGTGGCGCAGGATACTGATTAAGTTCAGTTAACGATACACTCTAAGAAGTTTGGATTTGGAGTTCATTTATGAGCTAGGCCCCATCAGACATCCAGACACATTCTAAGACAGGTATTGCTTATTTCGGGAGATGGTTTTCTCCGTGAACTTGAGATAAAAGAGAGATATAGAAAGGAACACCACAGCGGATCCACTCATTGAGGCTATTCCTCGAACGCAATAGTTTCGCAAACGAGCTTTGTGAGACTGACTAGTAGAGGAGTTGGGTGTTCTGTATCACACAGGCTGTGAGTATGCGACATCGCAATAATTAGCCTTGAGCGCAAGTGGGAGATTGTTGGAGATAGTGCCCTCAGAGTCAATTATTGGATCGCAGGCACATGATTGCAATGATAGAGGGAGGACCTATCCCGGTAGGACTGTCTTACTCAAGATGATAGTATGCTATCTGGTTTATCTTTATCATCATGTACTGCTTTAGCTGACATTACTGATCACTATTGCACGTTGATAGAGCCATTAGGATTCTTGCTTGACGACCAGCAGTATGATGGCGATCATATACGTGGGAGCTGGGGTCTATAAGCACATCCTTAAAAGGTCCCTAGTCATGGGAGTTTCGAGACTGGGCATCGATACTCCATTAGTAGACTAGTGTATACAGTCGAGACCCCGACGAGGGACGGTGGCCGGTCTCACAAGCCACTGGTGTCAGTTGGTTCACCTAAGATGTATACATGTGCTCATTGGGTTATGAGTACACCGGACAGGACTCGCCGGGAACCTGCTAGTTGGGATTATACCAGACGTCAGATAGCAATTCCCTGGTGACATGTGCACAAGTTAGTTCATCGACCAGAGATCGTCATTTGTCTCGTGTGAGTTCCCACCGTGCTTTGATTATTACCCTACCATGGCTCAAAGCAGTCGTACAAACAGGTTTTAGTTAGGTACAGTCCCGAGCCACATGGAGGCAGTGAGCGGATCTGCAGGGGTTCGTCTCTCCCGGTATTGGATGTGAGGTCGCGCTGTGTCTAGGAGAGCCATTACACAAAGCCCTCGGCCGAGGCAGGAGATTTACTGGTAGGTATTCCAGTAGTATCTCAGGGTGTTCTGGGCTACACTCCGACACGACTTGTACCGCTTTTGGGGGTCTGACTTTTACCAACCCCCTAGGCCCGCCATGCGATACTCATAGACGAACGGACCGGACTGTACGGATATTGTCACTGATAGGCTCAGTAGTGTGTCAGGATGAGTTCGCTCATCGACGTCCCTTTTGGTCAATAGCTGGTAGCCCGTCACGTATGGCTAATACCTCTGAGGTGCTAGTGGACGAGTCTTTAGAGTCCACCACACACTCAGTTACTCAAGTTTCGGGCGAAACGCTGTAGAGGCCGTATGGAGATATGGCAGGGTTCGATCAGATACGTGCGGTATTGCACGAATCGTGATCGGATGGATTTTACTAGCCGGCTTTGGCTTAAGCCGGATCCTAGTATTAGACAGTGTAGATTTTGTCTCTTTGCATTTGTATTCAGTGGGAATACAAATGCGGGCATGTATATGCAGTCGAGGGGTTTTCCTGTAATTTATTATGGGATCTGTTTTTGGAGGTTGCCAGTTTGCATTCCGTTCCGGCCGGTTTTCCTTTGTTCCTTCACGGCCGGACTTTTCGATGGAGGGGGTTATTTGCAAGTTTGCAAATAACTTATTGTGAAGTGGTTTATTGTATTCTGAGGCATTATGATTGATAAAGCATCTTTGCTTTTCTTGTTCTCATGATGGTGCTATTAATGGTGATTAGAATGGATTGGAGTTAATTAGGAGTTGATGTGAGGTTTGCTTTGGATGTGGTCACCTCTTACTTTTCCTACCATCACCTCCCTTCTTGTTTTTCTCTCCACCATTTTTCATATAGGGGCCGGCCACAATTAGGGTGAGAGAGAGGTTCATTTTTGATGTGTAGCATATTTCCTCATCTCATTCCTTACAAAAAAATGATAGCTCCATTTTTCCAAAGTTCATTTTCTTCCTACACCTCCACATCCATGGCAACTTCACAAACCCCAAAGAGACAAGCCTCTACACTACAACCTACAGTATCCTTGGACGCGTCGGCTAGCCAACTTCGCGCCCGAGTTGCCTCGTCCAGAGGTGGGAGCCCGTAAAAGAATCCGGCTACGTGGTACCCTTTCCGACGAGAAGACGACGAATGGTGATTCCGCGGGAGATCGGGACGGCGATGAGAAGACCGAAGGACACGGATCGCTCGGTATATCTCTCACCCCATCTCTAGTTAGCTAGTATAGGTTAATGGTTACGATCCGGGTATTTTGTCCGCGGTAGCGCCGGTTTAAAGTTAAGAAAAATTTTGATTCCGCATTTTGGCCTCGGATAGACGGCCAGGGCGCTGCCGTGGCGCAACAGAATCAAAACTTGATCCGAAAATCCGGCTATATTGCATATAACCGACTAATATAACATGTACCAATTCATCGAATCAACACTTGATCCGATGACCCGGCCATATCAAATATACACGGCCGATATCATATATCGTGAGAATAGAATACAGTATCTCATATCGTATTATTCTCGGTCCCGCACATATCACATATATGCTCCTACTCTGTTTTTCCTGAGTCAGGAAATCTCTGTGTAGGACTCTAAAGAATCGTCAATACGCCGGCAGTAGGTGATGATCATATCAAACACCCACAAGCTGCAAGCGGTCAGCTAAACGTAACAGCCACCCAGGTATTGACCGATCAGAAGATCAACAAGCAAGCCTGTACTTTCTCCTGTGAATCCAATCAGTAAACACTACCGTACAGTCCGGTCTTTTCGTTTGATATGTTGCATATCTAGTCCAGGGGTAGTAAACGTCAGACCCCAGTAACCGATAAGTCGTGTCGATGTGAGGCTCATAACAGGTCGAGAAACTACTAATAACTCTTACCAGCAGCACTCCATATCAGCCCTGGCCAGGGGCTTCCAGTTATAGCCAATCGAACACAGCACAACATCAACTCCCTAAACCGGGAGATACAAAACCCCTCCTATCGCTCATTGCCTCTATGTGATTCGGGACTGTACCTAAAAGCCACCGTTTTGCACGACCTCTTGGATATGGTAAGGTGGAAATCAAAGCACAGTGGGAATCACATAAGACTCTATGACGATCTCGGGTCTACAGACTAACCTGTACCAGTGTCACCGGAGAACTGCTATCTGACGATAGGTATAATACCATCCAGGAGTTCTCGGCGAGTCCGTTCAGTGTACCCAGTCTCCACTGAGCACCCGTACACCATCTTTGATGTCCAACACTAATGGATATGGGATCATCCATCGCCCATCATATGGGTCAAGATACGTGTACGCTAGTCTACTCTGGAGTATCGATGCCCTGTCTCGATACATCCTCGACTAGGAACAGTTATAGGATGTACTCGTTGACTACCCTGGCCCCACTAGTATGATCTCATCATAGTCCTAGTAGTCGAGTACATATCCTAAGGGCATTATCAACACGTGATCACAAAACAGTATTCGTTAATATGTTAAGATAAAGTGAAACCAGATAGCATACTATCATATCGAGCAAGAAAGTCCACTCTATATATATCCAAGCATCCATTATAATATACATCACATGTAAAACAATGGCCTCTACGGCCTACATATAACTAACAATGGGTACAACATAATATAAGTAAAAGCATCCCAAACAAGAGCAAAAATCCACGCCCAACGGCAGAAAACAACCACCACAACAGATATACGACGCTGTAGCGAAGAAATAAAAGACGACATAAGTAAAAACTGCATAAAAACCTCCAAGTCATAAAATAGTATACAATATCATCCTCACATAAAGTTTCTAAGTCATACAAGATAATTGTAGATAGAGAGTATAGGATACAACGAATATACAACAAGCAACATCGGATAACCGCAAACCCTACCTAAGAAAAACTGCACACTGTCAGGGGAAGCGATATCCGCATCACAAGATGATACGACGGGTGACAATAGCCCTGCCTCTGACTACTCTGAGGAACACCTGCAAAACACTGTGGCACAACGGGGGTGAGTTGCTAACTCGTGAATAGTAAATAACATATGCAGGTAATCGTGAGTATGCACCTACATCGCGAATCTAACATAAGCATCAAATAACAATGAATGATCATATGTAATGCATCGGTCATGAAAGGTACACTAGCAGGTACTACTAATACATGAAGCAATAATATAACAATCCGTATGCAGTAATCATGTAAGTGTTGGATATAGTGTCCTCAAAGTCAATTATTGGATCGCAGGCACGTGATTGCAATGATTGAGGAGGACCTATGCCGGTAGGACAGTCTTACTCGAGATGATAGTATGCTATCTGGTTTGCCTTTATCAGTCGTGTACATGTTCAGGTGACTGATTACATGTTACACGTTGATAGAGCCCTTAGGATCTTGCTTGACCACCAACAGTATGAGGGCGATCATATACGTAAGAGTTGGGTAGTCCATAAGCACATCCTTAATAGTGGTCCCTAGTCATGGGAGTTTCGAGACAAGGCATCGATACTCTGGAGTAGACTAGTGTATACAGTCGAGACCCCGACAAGGGGCGGTGACCGGTCTTACAAGCCACTGGTGTCAGTTGGATCACATAAGATGTATGCATGTGCTCATTGGGTTATGAGTACACCGGACAGGACTCGCCGGGAACCTGCTAGTTAGTATTATACATATCGTCAGATAGCAGTTCCCTAGTGACATGTGTACAGGTTAGTTCATCGACCTGAGGTCGTCATTTGTCTCGTGTGAGTTCCCACTGTGCTTTGATTTCTACCCTACCACGGCTCAAAGGAATCGTGCAAACATGTAGTTTTTGGGTACAGTCCCGAGCCACATGGAGACAAGTGAGCGGATCGGCAGGGGATTCGTCTCTCCCGGTATTGGGGGTGGAGATCGCGCTGTGTCTAGGAAAGCCATTACACCAAGTCCTTGGCCAAGGCAGGTGAGAATTACTGGTAGGTACTCCGGTAGTTTCTCAGGGTGGTCAGGGCTTGTCTCCAACACGACTTATACCTCTATTGAGGGTCTGACGTTACTAGCCCCCTAGGCCGGTTATGCGATACTCATAGACGAACGGACAGGACTGTATATATATTGTCACTGTTAGGCTCAGTTGGGTTTCTGGATGAGTTCGCTCATCAGCCACCCTTGAGGTCAGTGCATGGGCAGCCGTTACGCACAGCTAGTGCCGCTGACGGCTTATGGTTAAACCCACTGCCAGGGTACTAACGAGTCATTAGAGTCCCCCACAGATAGTTTCCCAAGTTCGGGCGAAACGTTGTAGAGGCCGTATGGTTTTATGGCAGGGTTCGGAAAATGCACGTGCGTTTACGCACGTGTCATATTTCGGGCAGATAATACTGGTGGGCTTTGGTTTAAGCAGGATCCGAGTATTATACTGTGTAGATATAATATCTTTGTCTCAGTTTCATTTGTATTCCGTCGTAATACAAATGCGGGTATGTTTATACTGTTACGGGGTTATCCTGAAATTCGTTTCGGGATCGCTTTTGGATGTTGCCAGTTTCCAGTTTTCTATCGGCCGTGTTTAAACATTCGGTTTAATGCGGATTTATCTTTTCTTCATGAGGGTGAGTCATGAGAGTGCTTCTAGAAGATTCTAGAATTGGTGACTAGGTTAGTGAGGTGTTATATGTTTCATTGGTTGCATTAAATAGATGATGATGTGTTTAGGTGACTCATTCTTTTGCATTAACTCTTCTTTGTATTTGCTTAAGATCTTTTGCTTATGGTCACCCCCTTTTGCTCCTACACTCACCCCTCCTCTCACTCATATATGGCCGGCCCCTCCCCTCCTCCTCACTCACTCACTTGATTGAAAAGATTATGATAGATTTGTGTATGGAAATTTCATAGCTCCTTTTATTCCATCTCCCGATTCAAATGGCAACTTCATTAACCGTTTGTCCATGGCTTTGGATGAAGTGAGACAAAGTGTTCTACTCATTCTCTACATCAATCTTGGTCATCTCTTTTAGCAAACTTGATGACCGAGTTGCCTCGGGTCAGAGGCGGGAGCCCGTTTAATGATCCGATGACGTGGTGCCACCTGGACGAGCAGATCGGAGATCGACGAGATCGGAGCAGCCGCAACAGGAGCGTGGGATGATGGTTAAAGAACGAAGGACTCGGATCGTTCGGTATAACCTTTCTACCCTTTTTACAGTTTGTTAGTTTAGCGTTAATAGCAGATCCGGGTTATAGTATGCGTTAGCGCCAGTTATAAAAGTTTTTGTTCCGTATTTGGCGTCTGAAAGACGGCCGGGGCGCTACCATAGACTTACATGGTATCAAAGCCTCTCCATTAAGCTTTACTAACTTGTTCTAACGCGTTTAAAATATAGATCGAACGGATTTTCGAAAACCGCAATTTCTATGTGTAAAGTTTATGTCGATTTTAAAACTGGTCTAAAAATCATTTTGAGAATCTCAGAAAATCGAGCAGGCTTTTTAAAGAACCCAGAAGAAAAACGATCCACTGATTCGACCATACGGCCGCGGAACCGCCGCGAAAGCATGGCTTTGGCCGCGGATCCGCAGCCGTCTTGGTGCTTCAGTTGGTCAATTTTATTCTGGGGGGTCTACATGGAAAATAATGGTTTCTGGAATGGTTCTTTCGGGCCCAGTTTTTTTTACTGTACAACAGATGTTTGTGGGGCACACTTCGGGAAGTTTTGTCGATCGAAATTTAAACGAGTTAGTTTACAGTACTTACATTATATTTCCGACCGTGAATGTCATTCGAGCGGTAAATTGCGTCTAATTACTATAGTCCTTTTAGACGAATTTGCGAACGTGACATTCGCGTTGATGTTCTGTGTTGTGCTGTGATGTTGCGGATTTGTCGTGGTGGATAGCAGTGTGCAATGGTAGTGCATTTTGGATTTATTTGTACATTTGATATTGCGGGGCGAGCGTCCAACCTGTGGACTGCCGTCACTGCCTGTTTGTATAATATTCTTTTGGGGCACGACTGGGTTGAGGTCGTTGTACCCGTTGTACATATTTTTCATTTCTGTACTAGGTTTTACCCCGTGACGGAGTGCACGGATAGCCGGGTTCTGGAGGGCAACGGGTCCGCATCTCATGGCTTTGAGAGGCAGAGGAGCCTCACTCTAGTATTGGCAGACTATTCGCCGCACTCGTAGGGGGCACAGGTTGACCCAAGGACGGGTGCTCAAGTTACCAGATTCCGTGAAGTGCAGGGTGGTCCATTCACATTGCAGTAGGGGGCTGCCTCGCTTCAGGTTTTGGCGGGTAACTTGCCGCACCCGTAGGGGTCTAGGTTTCATTGCACAGGTTATCCACACGACCAGGGGAACGTCGGGTTTCAGTAGCGGCTCTGTGAAACCCGGGGATCCCAGATTATCTGTATTGTTCTGTGATGCTTATTACTTTTCTGTAATGTTGCATATTATCACGCCTGGAACGATTATTGTATATTGGTATATATACTATTAGATGTTGTATATGTTTTGCACCCGCGCTAGTCCAGTCCTCGCTCTGTCGTTAGTTAAGTAACCTAAGGGGTTATGACGGGACCCAGTGACAAATGCGGATGGCATATAGGTACATTTTATTTTCGTTCTTTTCTGGTGTGATTAATTGATGGGACTGCGTTGATTCTGATCAATGCAAAGGAAAACAAACCTGCTTGGATGTTGTTGGAACGGTTTTAATAAGTGTTATTACAAAGACGTTTTCTTTTGTTTTGCACAGTGGTATTCGGTTGGAATATCCTGCACCTCATTCGACGAGGCAAGGGCCAAGATCCCTTCACCGGGAGTGACCCCTTGGGCAGAAGTTTGCGTCAGGGTAATAACTTCACTATAGTCGATTACAAGTTGCTTTGCATCGCGGTATTCAGTGGAATATCCTGCACCTCATTCCATGAGGAAAGAGCCAAGATCCCTTCACCGGGAGTGACATTTTTAGCGAATGTTTTCGCCACTATATTTTATAAAAAACTATCAGGTTCCTTCAACAAGATCAAGTTCATTACGTTAAAGGTTTTTCGCCAAAAACCAGCCATATCCCTCCGTCATTTCATATGAATGGTCAGTAGTATTCAAGCTATGTTGGTCTGGCCCATAGCCAGGACATAGTGATTGGTAGCTGCTGGGGTGTTCACATGTTGCATAGATAGATGCGTTGGTTTGGGACAGTCGTACAGCCTTGTTGGCCTTCGTCAAGGGTATGTACGGGTGGGTTCAAATTAACAAGATAATAACAGGCAGAACTTGACATGTGACTGATGATTTGTTGGTTTTCGTCAAGGTCATAAGAACATGGGGTAAAAATCATATCGGGAGTTTCTAAAGAAACTGAAACATGCCAGACATGCGCATACCTTCTGGAGTGTGATAACGTGAGTGGATTCCATCACGTTATCATGCGATGAGAGTTGGATCCTGATTCCCACTGATGAGTTGGTTTATTCTTCGGGTGATCCCGATTGATTCTTCTTTCAGGTTTGGAGGAGAATTTGACAGTACAGTAGGAGGTTTCCGGATTAGATAAAGTGATAACCATTCTGATCTAGGTTAGAGTGCACGCAGAGTGTTTCTTTTCTCTCTCTCTTTGGCAAGGACCTTTGACCGACCCTAGACTATGACTCAGTGACCAAGTTGACCGAACCTTCTTAAAATACTGGCTTTTGGATTGTCTGAGTTGCATAAGTCATTGCCATTCATTCTTTTACCCGTTGAATTTCTCAGAACACCCCGTATTACTACGGACATCCACTTCCATTGGATAGATCCATCGTATGGTTATATACGAACTCGAAGGGACTTATTCGAGGATGGATCGAGGTTCAGGAGAAATAGAATTGGTTTATTCAGTTGTCTTTTATTATCACCTTCTCTCAGGTTGCGAGGGCTCCTTAGTTTAGGAGAGTACACCTATTACGCTTATTGGATAGTCTTCTTCTAAACCATAGGCAGGTGCCGAAAGGTAGGGAATGAAGAAAACCAATTAGGCTAAGTAAGGTCTGCAGAAGGTAATAAGTAAAGACAAAATAAAGGGATTAGAAAGAGGGCAAAGTAAATTGCGACTGCTATCATTCACGACCAAACCGCGTACTTCATCGCCACTCCTATTTCACCTTTAAAAGAATAAGGTATTATTCAATTGTCTTTTATCATCACCTTCTCTCAAGATGTGAGTACTCCTAGGTTGAGGAGGGTACACCTATTATGCTTACTGGATAGTCTTCTTCCAAACCATAGGCTGATGCCGAACGGTAGGGAAGGAAGAAAACCATTTAGCCTAATGATGGTGTATAGAAGGTAATGACTAAAGACAAATAAAAGGATTTGGAGAGATGGCAAAGAAATATACGGTTAAAGTCATGAATTGGATTATGGAAGAGGCATTAATATGAATACCAGGATACCCCTACGAAACATTTTTACGTTTCAGTGCATTGTTAAAGGAAAACTGATTTCCCGATTAGATACTTACTCCAGGGTATGTATTTACTAGGTATGATTCTCACATCTATATGGTTTTACAGATGATGAGTGGGAGTAAGTTATTGGGAATTAGGTGATCATCCTTATTATATCGGAATTCGTTGTAATTAGTGATATTTGAGGAAATCGCCTGGGTATAGTTTTCAACCTACGACGCACAGGTTTTGAGTTATTCAACTCAACGGACTTATACAGAGTATTGTATGTTGTCCAGTGTCCATCAGGACAAAGGGGTTGATCCTCGTACTATGTTCTATTTACTTATGATTTCTCTAGTTTTAGACAAGTGTTTCGTTGAAATACAAGGTCTAAGTTTGGAGAAGTTGTGGGTATAAGAATAAAGTAGAGAACCAGATGTCGCAAGTATCGGGATTCTTCAAAGACATCGAAGATGTAGATTCTTGTGACTAGTATTCAGATGATAGTAATGGTTTTGAGAAACTTGTTTCTCTTTCGGGTTACTCATAATTGGATGGATTCCTAAGTTGAGTAATGCTGATTAGCCTCTCTCCATTAAGTTGATATGCACAGGAGACAGCTGCATGATTTGAATCTGGTTCAAATTAAATAAGTGCCAAAGTTTCTATATTGGATATAGAATGGTTCATATCTTAACGATGTCAAGGTACGGGGAGTTGTCCGGCTTATGCTTAAAACCAGACTCTGGATAACTCAGGTCACGTTTCTGTAATGGCAGTTTGTGGGTTGGCCCAGGCTATGTCGAGGGTTGACTTTCTACCATCTGGAAGATCAATAGTGATATTGTTCTTGACTCGCAACAATTTTAGTAAAATGGATTTTTTCAGAAAACAGTAGTGGGAGTATGGTAGAACTGGAAGTGATTCCAGAACCGGAAACGATTACGGAAAATTTAATAGGACCTATAGATTCAATCAGGTTTGACATTCCAATAGCCACTCCGCAGATATGGTAGGTAACCTCAGACACCCGAGAGGTACTCCGGTAGCCTCAAGGACGGTGACAGGGAGGTTCTTGCTTACCCTGATTTGACACTACTGTTGTTCTAGACTATGAGACCCGGCAGGAGGTTAAGAATAGCGTCGTTCTAAACTAGCTTTAGAAGTGCACATATATATTATTCTGCCAAAGGGTTTGTTAGTGTATATGCCCTAGAGGCCATTACTGTATCATACTAGTATGTATATTACTTGATGGAAGCTTGGGATATTCACAGTTGTACAGACAATCTTGCTCAATATAGTAGTATGCTACTTGGTTTGTCTCTGCTTTAATGTGTACTTGTGTGTTTATTTATTATATCACCTATACGCATTAGTAGAGCCCTTAGGATCTTTGCTTGATTACCGGCGTTGTGATGGCGATCACACTCGTGGGGGCTGGGTAATCTACAAGCACATCCTTATACACGTCCCTAGTCGTTGGAGTATCGAGATAGGGCATCGATGCTCCGGAGTAGACTAGCGTATGCGCTTCTCATCCCAGCACGGGAGACGGTCTGTCCCACAGCCATCGGTACGTCGTACTTGAGATAGTATGCGGGTGCTCGTTAGGTTACGAGTACACTGGACATGACTCGTCGGGAACTGATGGTTGGTATTATACCTATCGTCAGTTATCAATTCCCAGGTGACATGAGTACAGCTTAGTCCGCTGACTTGACACTGTCACTTCGCCTCGAGTGTGTTCCCACTGTTCTTTGATTGCTACCCTACCACGGCTCTACTGAGTCGTGCAAACAGGTAGTAGTTGGGAGCAGTCCTGAAGCACTTGGAGGCAGTGACGGTTAGACAGGATTCGTCTCTCCCGGTATTGGGGGTTGACATCGCGCTGTGTCTAGGAGAGCCATTACACAAGTAGTCCCTGGCCAGGGCAAGCGAGATGTACTGGTAGGTTCCAGTGTTATCTCTGGGTGTTCTGGGCTTCACTCCGACACGACTTGTACCGCTATTAGGGGTCTGACGCTTGCCGCCCCCCTAGGCCCGACAAGCGATGTATCAGTCGAACAGACCGGACTGTACGGAGATTGTCACATACAGACTCAGTAGGAGTTCGGATGGGTTTACCTCATCGTCCTTCTTATCGACATCTACCTGGGGACCGTTACGTACATCTAGTGCCGCTTGCGGTCTGTCGTTAAACCCACTGCCAGCGTAGTGTCGAGTCTTTAGAGTCCCACACAGAGAGTTTCCCGGCACTGAGCGAAACGTGTAGAGGCCGTATGGTTTTACGGCAGGTCTGCGATCACTTACGTACACTCGTGTGCGTGTGGTGTTCGGGCAGGCAATACTAGTGGGCTTTGGTTTAAGCCAGATCCTAGTATTGCACGGATGGATTTGTTTTGTCTTCTGTGCATCCGCATTCTACGGAATACGGATGCAGGTGTGTATGCACAGTTTTCCGGAGCGATGAAGGAGGAGGTGCCTCATTAGGGTTTTGGCAGTTGGTTCGGCCAAAACCGCTATGTGGCAGGCTCATTAGGGTTTTGACAGTTGATTCGGTCAAAACCATTTTGAGGCGGACTCATTAGGGTTTCGACAGTTCGTTTGGTCAAAACCATTATGAGCCGGGGACATTATTTACTAATCCTTTCATTGATAATTTTGTTATGGCTAATTACATTGACCATTTGACCATCTTGACTTTGTTGACCATTTGACCAAAGTTGACTTGGATCTTCTTAGAAGATCTAAAGTATTCTTTGGTTTTCTTTTTCTTTTGTTATGATAATGGTCATGTCATTTGTAGCCATCACCTTTATCTTGATGTGATTAGTAATGATAATGTTTTTTGCATTATTGCAACCATGGTTAGTTTTTCTCTTGGTTAAGCTTTTCATTTGCTCATTCTCATTCTCTCTCTTGAAATGAGAAGCTCCATGGTTGCTAGAAAAACTCCTCCTTCTTCCTCCTCTTGATTTCTCCTTTGATCTCATGTGTTGAGAGAAAAAGGATTTCACTTGACAAACACATCCATACATCTTCTCTACACATCCTAGGGCTTCTAGATTGGCAATCTCCTTGCCCTAGTTACCTCGGCTTGAGGTGGAGCTCGGTGTACATCTCTCGGGTGGATCGTCTTCGACTCAAGGAGGCCGCGGAGGTGACCGAAGTCCGGATCAACCATTGAGCAAGCAAAGAGAAGAACAACAAGAAGAGAAGAACATCAAAGAAGAACAACAACAAGAAGAGAAGGAGTTCAAGTTGAGGTATAACCCCTAACCGAGTAGTTACTTCTCATGTTAGGATGCTAGTGTAATGTTTAGCAAAGATCCGGCTTTTACGGTCCATGTTACAAAGTTTAGAAAAATTTTGATTTACCGTTTCCGCAACCCCGAAAGTACCGAGAGAGGTAACATGGACCTAACAGTGGTATCAGAGCCTAACTAAACATAAACTAGCTTGGTAGTAAAGTGTATCGAAGTTCGAAACGGAAAAATCGAAAAATACCAAGTTATAAAAACCTGAGTTTCTGTTAAAATTTTTTCTGGTCAAAACAAAATTTGTTATACTCCTAAAATCATCTCAGGGTTTTTAGAAGAAAGCCACCAAAAACGAGACAGTGACTCCACCAAAGCGCCGCGCTTCCGCGGCAATAGCAAGCTATTGCCGCGGAACCGCGGCCAACTTGGTGAGTTGCTGCATCGATTTTGGTGCAGTGTGTTTCTGACGTGGTTTTAGGATTTTTAAGATATATTATATGTGCCCAGATTTTCCAGAATAGAAATTTGTTTTTGGGGGCCTATAAATCCGTATTTTTTCGAACTTCAATATACTTTGACTATAAAGGTTATATCTGTGATGTTCTTATGTATTGAACGTCGGCTAATCGCTATATGACGATTAGTTGGGGTTATACATATCTGTGATCTGTGATTGTTGTTGATGGTTTGTGTATATGAACTCGTTGGATTATCGCGGATGAATAGCCGGGGTGGATGTGAGATGAGAGTTTCTTTTTCTTTCATTCATGTAATAAATTTGTAAATTGATGTAATATTATTTGTTTGGCCGCACAACCGGGTCGGGGTTGTAGCCGTCATTGTATAATTCTTTTTACTGTTTTTTGCTCCTAGGATAGACCCATGGAGGGGGTGCACAAACTATCGGGTATCTCGAAGTGCCGAGTGGCCTACTCATGGCATTGAGGGAGGTTGCTTCGCTTCGGATACTTGGCGGGTAGTTTGCCGCACCCGTAGGGGTCTTGGGTGGGGTATTGGCTATTCATCGCGACCGTGTAATCCGTTTTTCGTTGCAGGCTCGAACGAATCGCGGGTTCCTAGTATATCCAAAGTGTTCATCTGTGATCTGGATTGGCTATCATTGCTGTTATATATAATAACTATTTAGGCGTTGCTTATGTTTTACAGCCGCGCTAGCCCAGCCCCCGCTCTGTCGTTAGTTAAGTAACCTAACGGGTGATGACGGGGCCCCGTGGCGAATGCGAATGGCATAAGCGTACGTCATATTTTGGTTGTTTTCTGCAATGGTAGGATTTAAATGATGGGACGCATTAAAAGAACTAATGCAAGAAAATAAACCTAAAAGACGTTGTTGGAACAATTTTTCAAAAAGCTGTTATTGCAAGGACGTTCATTTTTTGTTTTGCATCGCGGTATTCGGTTGTGAATGCCCAGCACCTCAGTCGACGAGGCAAGGGCCGAGATCCCTTCACCGGGAGTGACCCCTTGGACAAAAGTTTGCGTCAGGGTAATAACTTCACTATAGTCGATTATTCTTGCTTTGCATCGAGGTATTCAGTTTGGAATATCCTGCACCTCATTCGACGAGGAAAGAGCCGAGATCCCTTCGCAGGGAGTGACCTCTTTAGCAAAAGTTTTCGCCACTACATTTTCAAAAATATTATCAGGTTCCTTCAACGATATCAAGTTCATTACGTTAACGGGTTTTTCGCCAAAAACCCAGCCGTAGCCCTCCGTCGTTTCGGATAATTAATACTTAGTATTCGTGCTGCGTTTGTTGATTATTTGTCAAGACACAGTGAACGGTAGCTGAGTAATAATTCTCTGTTGCACTGATAGATGCGATTGGTTAGGACGGTCGCATGATTTTGTTGATTATTCGTCAAGGATCATGCGGGCGGGTCTAATGCAATCCGGGATAACGACGGGTTGAACTTGACTAGGACCTTTTGATTTGTTGATTATTCGTCAAGGTCACTTGGGTCCTAGGGGAAAAAACCACATCGGGAGTTTCAAAAGAACTGAAACTTGCAGATTTAGCATACCTTCTGGAGTGTGGTGACTAGAGTGGATTCCATCTAGGTTATCACACAATGACAGTTGGATCCCGATCCCACTGATGAGTTGGTTTACTCTCGGGAGATTATTTCACTTAACGATCAATGCTATAAACCTAGTAGGTGTCTAGAAAGGTGTTAGCGGGGTTACGCCCCAAGGGAAAAGAGGTTCTTTAATTAAGGAACTTCGCAAAAGCATTGGAAAACCTCCCTCGAAGTACCGACACTAGCCTGGCTGAAAGGTTAAGCAAGTATTGTGACGTGAATTAAAACCCGGCTAGTTCTTCTTTTAAAAGGTTTTAAGAAGAATTTGAGGAAACAGTGGGAGACATCCTGGTTAGATAAATTAATAAACCAATCTAATCTTGCACGAGCATACGCTGAGTGTTTCTTTTCTCTCTCTCCAGGCAGCAACCTTTTCACGCCCTAATCAAGATAATAAAATGTATCGCTTGACTGATCCGAATTCTTATTCGGGACTGGGGAAAGTTGGTTCAGCTCTAACTTGTGACAACAGTCATGAGTATGAGAATGGGAAAGGGGATTGTATGGATTTCCAGGATACCCAGTCGAAGAAGAAGTATGGTTTTGCATCTACTTCAGGTGTTCTTGTAATTGAGAACTGTTTTACGGTCAGCCCTACCTCCTGGGTACTTGATACCGGATCAGGATCTCATATCTGTAATTTATTACAAGGACTGAGAAAAAGTAGGAAAGTTGCACCGGGTGATATGTCGCTCAGAGTAGCGAACGAAGCACAAGTTAATGCGGCAGCCGTCGGTGAATATCACCTAGTATTGCCAAATGGCAAGACTATGATTTTGAACGATTGCTACTATGTACCCTCCATGGTTTGCAACATCATATCAGTTTCTTTACTCGATAAAGATAGATATAAGTTTGTTCTTGAAAAGAATATCATGAACATTTACCTTGATAAGGTACTGGTTGCAGAGGGTACACTGTTTAATGGTATCTACGTTCTAAATCAGAATACAGTTCTCAATATACAAAACACACGCAAGAGGAAGAATTAAGATACGAATGAATCCTACTTGTGGCATTGTAGACTTGGTCATGTCGGAGAGAAAAGACTGAGTAA
This sequence comes from Agapanthus africanus, assembly GCA_030015575.1. Lineage (NCBI taxonomy): Eukaryota > Viridiplantae > Streptophyta > Magnoliopsida > Asparagales > Amaryllidaceae > Agapanthus > Agapanthus africanus. Next base: position 206,943,654 of record JASDDO010000004.1, on the reverse strand, counting down.
GTTGCATAAAGATGGACTCTTGGATGCGTTCGAGTTTTCATCTTATGAAACTTGTCAGTCTTGTCTCAAAGGGAAGATGACCAAATCTCCGTTCACCGGACATGGAGAAAGAGCAGCAGAGCTCTTGGGACTCGTACATAGTGATGTATGTGGTCCGATGTCTATACATGCAAGGGGTGGGTTCTCGTACTTCATCACATTCACTGACGATCTCTCTAGGTTCGGATATGTGTATCTGATGAAACACAAATCTGAAGCTTTTGACAAATTCAAGGAATTCAGAAAGGAAGTAGAGAACCAGACAGGCAAAAGTATCAAGATCCTCCGGTCTGACAGGGGAGGGGAGTACTTAAGCACGGAATTCCTAGATTACTTAAAAGAGAATGGTATTCTCTCTCAGCTTACTCCTCCTTATACACCACAACACAACGGTGTATCGGAGCGGAGGAATCGTACCCTATTGGATATGGTTCGCTCCATGATGAGTAGTGCTGAGTTACCTCTTTCATTCTGGGGACATGCGCTTCAGACAGCGGCATACCTTTTGAATCAAGTTCCGTCCAAATCTGTGCCTAAAACTCCGTATGAAATATGGAGCAGTAAGAAACCATGTCTGAAGTTTATTAAGATATGGGGTTGTCCGGCCTATGTGAAAAAACAGAAACCGGACAAGTTAGAGGCACGGTCAGTTCTCTATAAATTTGTGGGATATCCTAAAGACTCACTAGGATATCTGTTCTACCACACTGAGGAACAGAAAGTGTTTGTATCTCGCCACGCCACCTTCTAAGAAAGGGAGTTTCTTGCAAAAGAAATTAGTGGGAGTTCGGTAGAACTGGAAGAAATTCGGCGACCACAAAATGTAACTGAAAATTTGGAGGAACCGCTAGATTCTATAACCCCAGAAGAACCTCAGCCACTCCGCAGATCTGGTAGGATTTCTCATCCGCCCGAGAGATACTACGGTTTTCTCATAGACGGGGATCGAGAGGATTGCATCTTGGAAGAAGATGACCCTACCAGTTTCAGGCAGGCCATTATCAGTAGGGACTCTGATAAGTGGCAGGAAGCAATGCAATCCGAAATGGAGTCCATGTACGCCAATAAAGTGTGGACCTTGGATATTGCTCCACTTGGGGTAAAACCCGTTGGATGCAAATGGATCTACAAAAGGAAACTTGGTGTAGATGGGCAGGTGGAAACCTATAAAGCTAGACTCGTTGCAAAAGGTTTTCGTCAAAGACCTGGTTTGGACTATGACGAGACTTTTTCTCCGGTGGCTATGCTCAAATCCATTCGGATCCTACTTGCCATTGCTGCCTTCCATGACTATGAAATCTGGCAGATGGATGTTAAGACGGCTTTCCTAAACGGTTGTTTGGAAGAGTGCGTTTACATGGATCAACCAGAAGGTTTCGTAGACAGTGGGAGCAGCGGAAGGGTGTGCAAGTTGCTTAAATCCATTTATGGATTAAAGCAGGCATCGTGGAGCTGGAACATCTGTTTTGATGAGGCAATCAAGGAATTTGATTTCATCAAGAACGAAGATGAACCCTGTGTATATAAGAAGATTGTAGGACGAACTGTCGTATTCCTAGTCTTGTACGTGGACGACATTCTTTTGATAGGAAATGATATTCCTATGCTACAATCGGTCAAGCTATTTTTGTCACAAAGGTTCTCCATGAAGGACCTGGGTGATGCCTCGTACATTCTGGGGATCAAGATCTATAGAGATAGATCCAAGAAACTATTGGGACTTTCGCAGTCCAGGTACATAGAGACCGTACTAAAGAGATTTAGTATGGAGGGTTCCAAGCGCGGTAACATACCCGCATTGCACGGAATTACCCTCTCCAAGAAGATGTCTCCTAAGACTGACGAGGAGAGGGTTCGCATGAGCACTATACCCTACGCTTCGGCGGTAGGATCTATAATGTATGCGATGCTATGTACAAGACCAGATGTAGCTTACACGCTGAGCGCGGCAAGCCGGTATCAGTCAGACCCAGGGGAGGACCACTGGACAGCAGTGAAGAACATTCTCAAGTACCTGAGAAGGACTAAGGAGATGTTTCTGGTTTACGGTAATGGAGACCTCAGGGTCGAGTCCTTTACCGATTCAAGCTTCCAGAGTGACAAAGATGACAACAAGTCCGTCTCGGGTTTTGTGTTTACCCTCAACAGAGGGGCGGTATGTTGGAGGAGTTCCAAGCAGGATACCGTCGCAGACTCGACGATGGAGGCTGAATACATTGCTGCAAGCGATGCCGCAAAAGAGGCAGTCTGGATAAAGAAGTTCATTAGTGAACTTCAGGTGGTTCCGTCCATTGTTGACCCAATACCTTTGTATTGCGATAACAATGGGGCTATAGCTTTAGCGAAGGAACCAAGGTCCCATCAGAAATCCAGGCACATCTTAAGGCGGTATCACCTGATCATGGAGATCATTGATCGACAGGAGATCGAGGTGCGGAGAGTGGACACAAAGGACAACACTGCGGACCCATTCACGAAGGCTTTATCCCAGACTCAGTTCGAGCGGCTGATCGAGATGATAGGTTTTCGATACGCCAGTACATGGCCTTAGTGCAAGTGGGAGATTGTTAGTGTATATGCCCTAGAGGCCATTACTGTATCATACTAGTATGTATATTACTTGATGGAAGCTTGGGATATTCACAGTTGTACAGACAATCTTGATCAATATAGTAGTATGCTACTTGGTTTGTCTCTGCTTTAATGTGTACTTGTGTGTTTATTTATTATATCACCTATACGCATTAGTAGAGCCCTTAGGATCTTTGCTTGATTACCGGCGTTGTGATGGCGATCACACTCGTGGGGGCTGGGTAATCTACAAGCACATCCTTATACACGTCCCTAGTCGTGGGAGTATCGAGATAGGGCATCGATGCTCCGGAGTAGACTAGCGTATGCGCTTCTCATCCCAGCACGGGAGACGGTCTGTCACACAGCCGTCGGTATGTCGTACTTGAGATAGTATGCGGGTGCTCGTTAGGTTACGAGTACACTGGACAGGACTCGTCGGGAACTGATGGTTGGTATTATACCTATCGTCAGTTATCAGTTCCCAGGTGACATGAGTACAGCTTAGTCCGCTGACTTGACACTGTCACTTCGCCTCGAGTGTGTTCCCACTGTTCTTTGATTGCTACCCTACCACGGCTCTACTGAGTCGTGCAAACAGGTAGTAGTTGGGAGCAGTCCCGAAGCACTTGGAGGCAGTGACGGTTAGACAGGATTCGTCTCTCCCGGTATTGGGGGTTGACATCGCGCTGTGTCTAGGAGAGCCATTACACAAGTAGTCCCTGGCCAGGGCAAGCGAGATGTACTGGTAGGTTCTAGTGTTATCTCAGGGTGTTCTGGGCTTCACTCCGACACGACTTGTACTGCTATTAGGGGTCTGACGCTTGCCGCCCCCCTAGGCCCGACATGCGATGTATCAGACGAACAGACCGGACTGTACGGAGATTGTCACATACAGACTCAGTAGGAGTTCGGATGGGTTTACCTCATCGGCCTTCTTATCGACATCTACCTGGGGACCGTTACGTACAGCTAGTGCCGCTTGCGGTCTGTGGTTAAACCCACTGCTAGTGTAGTGTCGAGTCTTTAGAGTCCCACACAGAGAGTTTCCCTGCACTGAGCGAAACGTGTAGAGGCCGTATGGTTTTACGGCAGGGCTGCGATCACTTACGTACACTCGTGTGCGTGTGGTGTTCGGGCAGGCAATACTAGTGGGCTTTGGTTTAAGCCAGATCCTAGTATTGCACGGATGGATTTGTTTTCTCTTCTGTGCATCCGCATTCTACGGAATACGGATGCAGATGTGTATGCACAGTTTTCCGGAGCGATGAAGGAGGAGGTGCCTCATTAGGGTTTTGGCAGTTGGTTCGGCCAAAACCGCTATGTGGCAGGCTCATTAGGGTTTTGACAGTTGATTCGGTCAAAACCATTTTGAAGCGGACTCATTAGGGTTTCGACAGTTCGTTTGGTCAAAACCATTATGAGCCGGGGACATTATTTACTAATCCTTTCATTGATAATTTTGTTATGGCTAATTACATTGACCATTTGACCATCTTGACTTTGTTGACCATTTGACCAAAGTTGACTTGGATCTTCTTAGAAGATCTAAAGTATTCTTTGGTTTTCTTTTTCTTTTGTTATGATAATGGTCATGTCATTTGTAGCCATCATCTTTATCTTGATGTGATTAGTAATGATAATATTTTTTGCATTATTGCAACCATGGTTAGTTTTTCTCTTGGTTAAGCTTTTCATTTGCTCATTCTCATTCTCTCTCTTGAAATGAGATGCTCCATGGTTGCTAGAAAAACTCCTCCTTCTTCCTCCTCTTGATTTCTCCTTTGATCTCATGTGTTGAGAGAAAAAGGATTTCACTTGACAAACACATCCATACATCTTCTCTACACATCCTAGGGCTTCTAGATTAGCAATCTCCTTGCCCTAGTTACCTCGGCTTGAGGTGGAGCTCGGTGTACATCTCTCGGGTGGATCGTCTTCGACTCAAGGAGGCCGCGGAGGTGACCGAAGTCCGGATCAACCATTGAGCAAGCAAAGAGAAGAACAACAAGAAGAGAAGAACATCAAAGAAGAACAACAACAAGAAGAGAAGGAGTTCAAGTTGAGGTATAACCCCTAACCGAGTAGTTACTTCTCATGTTAGGATGCTAGTGTAATGTTTAGCAAAGATCCGGCTTTTACGGTCCGTGTTACAAAGTTTAGAAAAATTTTGATTTACCGTTTCCGCAACCCCGAAAGTACCGGGAGTGGTAACGTGGACCTAACAGGGTTGTTGTGGTCAGTAGGCGAAGCGGAAGCATAGTGGACAAGTAGCTTATGTCTATTTATAGACTTGAGCAGTTATAGCGGAGATAGATCATCTAATTTTGATGTGACAGTCATGGTTTTGACTTCATCAGAATAGGGGATGGATCTGTTAAGAAGGTAGTAGGGTGTGATATCCTAGTATTGTGGATGTCATACACAGAGTAGGAAGTAAAATTCCTATACTACGATCGGTTGTACTGTGGTCGTCACACAGTTGTTTCTCCAGACAAGATATGGATATAATATCTGACATTCTGGTTTCTAGATCTATGGTTTTAGATCTACATTTGGGTAGTTTCCCAATGTGGGTACTTTGACAGTCTTCTAACAGTTTATAGAATAAATGACTCCTGGCATGGTGGTGTACCTGCAGGTGATGGAGTCACCCTCTCTAAAGGTGTCTTACAGACTAAAGGGGAGAGGGATGTGCATGATTGGCATATCACTTGCTTAGGCAATTGAGTCAATCGTGAGATGTCAAGTACGACACAAGATGCTGTTTTTGCACTAGATGCAATAAGTTTGTATTAATCCAATCCTAGAGAAACATAAGGAAGCAGTTTTAGAACATAAGTGAATGTTCTACGGATTTGATGACGACAGCCTCCTTCGGGAGACGGTTATCATTCCAGGCTTCAAAGGTGACATGGATGACAGAGTGATTGTCAGAGTTATTGTTTTTCCTCTGACGAGGGACAGTATTATGGACAGGTGGTCCAAGAGGATACTGTGGGAGGCATGATGCAGGATGCTGATTAGGTTCAGTTATCGATACAGTCTAAGAAGTTTGGATTTCGAGTTCAATTATGAACTAGGTCCCAACAGATATCCAGACATATTCTAAGACAGGTATTACTCGATTCGGGAGATGGCTTTCTCCGCGAACTTGAGATTAAGAGAGACATAGAAAGAAACATCAGGGCGGATCCACTCATTGAGGCTATTTCTCGAACACAAGAGTTTTACAAACGGGCTTTATGAAACTGATTAGTTGAGGAGTTGGGTGTTCGGTATCACACGGGCTGTGAGTATGCGACATCGCAATAATTAGCCTTAAGTGCAAGTGGGAGTTTTTGGATATAGTGCCCTCAAAATCAATTATTGGATCGCAGGCACATGATTGCAATGATTGAGGAGGACCTATGCCGGTAGGACAGTCTTACTCGAGATGATAGTATGCTATCTGGTTTGCCTTTATCAGTCGTGTACATGTTCAGGTGACAGATTACATGTTACACGTTGATAGAGCCCTTAGGATTTTGCTTGACAACCAACAGTATGAGGGCGATCATATACATGAGAGTTGGGTAGTCCATAAGCACATCCTTAATAGTGGTCCCTAGTCGTGGGGGTTTCGAGACAGGGCATCGATACTCCGGAGTAGACTAGTGTATACAGTCGAGACCCCGACAAGGGGCGGTGGCCGGTCTCACAAGCCACTGGTGTCAGTTGGATCACCTAAGATGTATACAGGTGCTCATTGGGTTATGAGTACACCGGACAGGACTCGCCGGGAACCTTCTAGTTGGTATTATACATATCGTCAGATAGCAGTTCCCTGGTGACATATGTACAGGTTAGTTCATCGAACTGAGGTCGTCATTTGTCTCGTGTGAGTTCCCACTGTGCTTTGATTTCTACCCTACCACGGCTCAAAGGAGTCGTGCAAACAGGTAGTTTTTGGGTACAGTCCCGAGCCACATGGAGGCAAGTGAGCGGATCGGCAGGGGATTCGTCTCTCCCGGTATTGGGGGTGGAGATCGCGCTGTGTCTAGGAAAGCCATTACACCAAGTCCTTGGCCAAAGCAGGTGAGAATTACTGGTAGGTACTCCGGTAGTTTCTCAGGGTGTTCAGGGCTTGTCTCCGACACGACTTATATCGCTATTGGGGGTCTGACGTTACTAGCCCCCTAGGCCGGATATGCGATATGTTAGTTATATGTATGCCCTAGAGGCCATTACTGTACATTGGATGTATATTGTAGTGGATACTGGGACATATATAGGGAGGACTTTCTTGCTCGACATGATAGTATGCTATCTGGTTGCTCTTTACCTTAACGTGTACACAGATTGTCTCTCTATTACATGTTGGTAAAGCCCTTAGGATGTGTACTTGACTACCTGGACTATGATGCGGATCATACTAGTGGGGACATGGTGGTCCATAAGTACATCCTTCAAAGTCCCTAGTCGTGGGTATATCGAGACAGGGCATCGATATACCAGAGTAGACAAGCGTGTACCTTCTCGACCCATACAGATGGGCGATGGATGATCCCATATCCATCGGTGTTTGACATCAGAGATGATATACGGGTGCTCAGTAGAGACTGGGTACACTGGACGGACTCGCCGAGAACTCCCAGATGGTATTATACCTTACGTCAGATGGCAGTTCTCAGGTGACACTGGTACAGAGTAGTCTGTTGACCCGAGATCGTCATAGAGTCTTGTGTGGTTCCCACTGTGCTTTGATTTCCACCTTACCACGTCCAAGAGGGCGTGCAAAACGGTGGTTTTTGGGTACAGTCCCGAGTCACATGGAGGCAATGAGCGATAGGAGGGGATTCGTCTCTCCCGATATAGGGGGTTGATGTTGCGCTGCGTTCGATTGGCTATAACAGGAAATCCTTGGCCAGGGTTGCTGAGATTTTCTGGTAAGTGTTACCAGTAGTTTCTCGAATTGTTATAGACCTAATATCGACACGACTTATCGAGCTATTGGGGTCTGACGTTTACCACCCCTAGGTGAGATATGCGACATATCAGACGATCAGACCGGACTGTACGGTAGTGTTACTGGTTGGATTCACTGGAGTGTGAGCGGGCTTGCTCGTCGATCTTCTGATCGCTCAATACCCGGGTGGCCCTTACGTTTAGCAGACCGTTTACGGCTTGTGGGTGCTTGATATGATCATCATCTGCTGCCGGCGTATTGACGAGTCTTTAGAGTCCTACACAGAGGTTTCCTGGCTCAAGCGAAACGAAATAGGAGCGCATATGAGATATGTGCAGAACCGAGAATGATACCAGTATGTGATACTGTATTTGATTCTCGCGATATGTGACATTCCTCGGTTATATGCGATATAGCCGGGTTATCGGATCAAGTGTTGTTTCGATAAGTTGTTACTGATGATACTAGTCGGTTATATGATATATGACCGGATCATTAAATCAAGTGTTGATTTAATGATTTAATGTATAATTATATATATGATATATTACTTTGCATTAACTAGTATCGGTTCACTTTAATAGGATTTTCTCACTTGATGCACATTGTATATGTGATATATTTTTGTGCACCTTTTTGTATCAAGTTTAATGATACATGCTCACAAGGGTTTGTGTAAAGATTAAACCATGGTTGTGTAATGGTTAGGGTTTTCTTTTGCTTAATCATTTATTTATTTTGTTTATTTATTTTGCAAAATAAATGAATGGTGGTTTTCTTTGGATGCTAGTTGAAGTTTCATGAAGCTTTGACTTTGTGACCATTTTGTCTCATGCTTAACCCTAACCACTTCACTTAACCTTGGTTCATTCTCTACACTTAACCATGGTAACTATTATGATAAGAATGAAAGGGATTATCTTTTCAAGTTAATCTTTTTATTTTTCTATCATAATATGATTCATCTTCTTCTTCTTCTTCATCACTTGAAGAAAACCTTTCTTCATCAATGGTGATTGATGAAAATGAGTGAAAAATCCAATTCTAAAGTGAACCCACTTCCTATTTCTTCATCCTCTACCTCTTGCCAAGTAGTAGAGTGTGTTTCCTTCACAAGTTTTCTTGACTTGGTGAAGTTGGAGCTTGATCTAGCGATGCCTCGACGTAGATCATCTTCGACATCGTCGTCGATGACCTAGCCCGCTTCTTCTCCGATGAAGCCGACGCTAGAGCCCGGGATTGCATGAGGACAGCGGAGAGGACTTCATCACGGAGCCGTGGAGGTGGAGGACCGGATCTACAAAGGTTGTATTTCCGTATTCTTGTAGTTAAGTGTTAACTAGTATGCTTTGTCGCCTAAACTTCTAGCCAACAATCCGTATTAGGGTTTCTCGGCACCATAATTTTTAAAATTAGCATGGTTGATGCCTTGTGAGACCTCTTTGGTGTGCCTAGGAACCTTTCATTGGTATCAGAGATCCAAGCTAGAGCCTTAGGCGAAGCGTAAACGAAGTTTGAAACCCAAACGAACCGAAACCCTAACACAATACATGCTCTCTGGACTTTTTCTAAAAACTGGGATTTTTCCAGATTAAAAATTCTTAAAAATATCAGCAGGAAGATATAAGAATTATGGTGCAAAACGAGCTCATGATGCGTCTAAACCACCGCGGAAACGCGTCAGAAGCATGGCTTCTACCGCGGTTCCGCCGCCTACTGTTCACAATGCACAATATTTTTTGCACAGTAATTCCTCTTTTCTGGTGCTGAGTTTTATGGGAATTTTTAATATTTATTCAAGAGTTGAATTTTCTGGGATTGTTTTGGGGATTCGGTGTTTCGATCGGAGTATCAGATTTTGTCTATGTGGCTTTCCGGATAAATTTTAGAATATGTTAAAAAGTTCGACCGGATATAAATACCCAATTTTTCCCCTGTCGGAAAATTTCCAAGTGTTGGATTTTTCCGTAGTTTAAAGACGTTCTAAGTAGTGCAAGTAACGCGATGGTCCCTCTAGAAGACAACAAACCTTAACTCGATTATGTGACCGTCTTGAACTGCCCTTTGAACCTTCGGGTTTGGGGAAGTACGGCATGCCACATGTAAGGCGTTGGCTTGACCCTTCTACGGCTGGACCGTTGGTACTGAGGCACGAACTGAATGTTTTTAGACTTGTTTCATGTGTTGATCTGTATCGGGAAAACTCGGGTGTTCGATTGTTCGATCGGAAAGTTTGACATTTTCTATTTATCCGGAATGGGATACAATAATTGGAATTCACAAAGAGTTATGAGATAACTGAATGAATGTTATAAACATAGCAGTTTAGTCTCACATGATCGGTTGCCACGGAATTTTGATGTGATCAAAAGTCCGTCGCAATCACGTAGCGTACGCGGATACTCGCCGGTAAACTTTATAGACATCTACACCCCATATCCCCGACCAAGTGACTGTAGGAGAACCCCGTCGCCGAAAGCATCCGTTCGGGTGCTCGCGGCAGCGGTGTTCCGCCTTGGTGCACTTTGTCGACGTTATCGGGGGGTGCGGCCGCATACTGAAGTTTGCGACGAGTATTCGATCAGGATGTCGGGAATCTTGTTGAATTGGCCGACTTGATATTGAAAAGAGTTTTCGATAATGAGACTAAAATGCGGGATTTATAATTGTTAGGAATGCGATGTCTAAGTGATTCATTTGATTAGGCATGCAATGTCTATGCGAGGTTGCGGATTCCAACTGTTGTAGTTTTACACTTTCTTTTCTGTGACCGTAAGTGTAATATGTGATATCACCGATTTCGTTGCTATATGTCAACGAAAATTGGGATGCGCATATTTACTTACGTTGATGACATGTGATGTTATGTGTTGCTGGATATGTTATATTGGATCGTCGTGTTTGAATAGCCGGGGGTTTTTTATGTGAGATGAGTGTTTTTCATTTTCATTCATGTAAAAACTTGTATGTAATATTCTTTTATTGGGGCACTTCCAGGTTGCGGAAGTTGTCACCTTTTGTATATTATTTACTTTTCGCACTAGGATAGACCCAAGGAGGGGAGCACAAGTAACCGGGTTCTGGAGTCCAGTGGGAGACCAACTCGAGGAGTCGAGTCCGGGTCTCCTAACTCTAGAATTGGTAGGGTTTCTTGCCGCTCTCGTAGGGGTCTAGGGGTGTGGGTTTGGCTATTCATCACGACCGTGGAATCCGTGTTTTATACTGGCTCGTATTGAAAACACGGACGTCCTAGTATATCCAATATTTCATATGATTCTTCTGCTGCGATATCTGTGATGTGATCATGTGATGTTCTGTGATAGATACAGTATACAGTATATATGATATATTATATAGGCGTTACTTATGTTTTACACCCGCGCTAGCCATGCCCCGCTCTGCCGTTAGTTACCTAACCTAACGGTGCATGAGGGGACATCGAGGCGAATGCGGATGGCATAAGTGTACTTCGTATTTATCTATGATGTTTAGGTACTTAAATGATGGGACTTCATTAATGAGATTAATGAAAGTAAAAGAAACCTAAGATGTTGTAGAATCGAATTTCAATATAAAACAGGTAGCTACAGTTCTTGCTTTGCACAGCGGTATATATGATATATCCTACACCTTATTCGATAAGGAAAGGACCGAGATCCCTTCACCGGGAGTGACTCCTTTAGCAATAACTGGCAGATGCTACACACTCGGTTTTTCTTTTGATTGCTTTTAAGAGTTTTTGCTTTGCACAGCGATATATATGATATATCCCGCACCTCATTCGAGGAGGAAAGGACCGACGATCCCTTCACCGGGAGTGACTCCTTTAGCAAAACTAGAAAAGCCTCAAAAACACTCCATTTTAAAATCATTTGATTCTACAACGATATCAAGTTCATTACGCAATAGGTTTTCAGAAAAACCTGTCGTAGCCCTCCGTTCTTTCAGATAAGTACTAGTTAGTATTCGTGCTGCGGTTGTTTGGCATGCGTCAAGGCGTAGTGTACGGTAGCTAACTAGTGCTTATCTGCTTGCATACGATGCGATTGGATTAGGGTATTCGTACGGCGTTGTTTGGCATGCGTCAAGGGTCGTGCGGATTGGTTTAATTCAATCAAGAAATGTACGGGTTGAACTTGACTAGCGGACTATGGGTTGTTTGGCATGCGTCAAGGTCATAGCACGCTAGGGGCAAAATATTATCGGGAATTTCAAGTGTTGAAATTTGCAATGAGATTGCATACCTTCAATGAGATAGTTGGATCCCAATACCCGCTGCGAGTAATTGTTACTCCTGGGAGAGTTTTACACATTACAATTAGCCGATCAAGTAGGTGTCTAGAAAGGTGTCAACGGGGTTACGCCTCTGGGAAAACGAGATTTACATTAATTAGGTTCGTGCGAAAGCACGGGGGACCTCCCTCAAAGTACCGACACTGGCCTGGCTGAAAGATTGGTGAACTTGTAGCGTGTAATTAATCCCGGCTAGTCTTTCTTTTTAGGGTTTGAAGGAAGATTTGATAAAAAGCAGTGGGAGCCATCCTGATTAGATAAAATAATAACCAATCTATTCTTGCAAGAGTGCACGCTGAGTGTTTTCTTCTCTCTCTCTCCTGGTAGCGACCATATCACGCCTTAATCAAGATAATAAAACGGATTATTGACCGAACCCGCTTGTTATACTGAGCTGGGGAACGTTGGTCCCGCTCCAACTTATAATTGTTATAAGACAGAGCAGGAAATTGGGGATTACCAGAATTCCCGTGCCGCCCAAACGAAGAGAGTGCATGCTGATGCATCATCTTCGGGTGTGTTCATTACAAAGAACTGTTTCTCTGTATCCTTTACGTCCTGGGTATGTGATACCGGATCAGGATCCCAGATATGTAATCTGTTACATAGGGCTACAAAAAGGTAGAAAACTGAGAACGGGTGATAAGTTTCATGAGGCAGAAAACGGGGCAAGAGTTGCAGCCAAGTCTGTTGGTCACTGTCACCCTGTATTGTAATACATTGATTCTGAACGAATGTTATTAGATACCGAACCTGATATACAAAATCATATCAATCTCTTTATTTAGTAAAGAAATGATAAAATTTTGTATTGTTGGATAATGTTTTGAACATTTCCTATATCAAAAGTTGATCGGTTCAGGCACGTTATCTAAAAGCATTGATGTTCTAGATCAAACTACAGTTTTTAAGTATACAGAACACACACAAGAGGAAGAGTTCAGAAATGAACGAATCCTTTTGAGGTATTGTAGACTAGGTCATATCAATGTGACCCGACTAGCTGCAGTTACATTTAGATGTATATTTAAATCAGTTTGAATTTACATCTTATGAAACTCGCCAGTCATGTCACAAAGATAAGATGACCACAGCTCTGTTTATTGGAAACAGAGAAAGAGTTAATGAACTCTTGGGACTGATACATGATGATGTATGTAAGGTCTCCTGTCTACACATGCCAGGACTGGTTCTTTATACTTCATTATATTCTCTGATAATCTCTTAAAATTCAGTCATATGTTCCTGTTGAAACATGAGTCCGAACCTTTTGAGATATTCACAAAATATAAATTAGAAGTAGAGAACCAATACGGGTATAAGTATTATGTCCTTTGATGAGATCAAGGAGGAGAATACTTGAGCACGGAATTCCTGGACTATTCTAAAGAAGAATGATATTCTCTCTCAGCATTATTCCTCCGTATACACCATAGCACGATGGTATATCGGGGCGGAGCAATCACACCCTATATGATAAGGTGTGCTCTATAATGAGTACTACTGAGTTATCTTTTTCCTATTTGGGAGTTATGCGCTTGAGAAGCTGCATACCTATTGAATACGGTCAAGATCAAATCAGTTGCCTACCACTTCATATATGATATGGAAAGGGAAGAGCCCATTTCTTAAGTTAGTTAATATTTGGGGTTGTCCGGCCTATGTTTAAAAGCAAAATCCGGACAAGCTCGAGGCAATGTCAGTTATGTAGAACTGGAAAGGTTCCAGCTATACAAACTGGCAGCTGATGATTTGGAAGAACCAAAGGATTCAATAGTTACCAACGAACCTCAGCCTCTCCGCCGATCTAGTAGGGTTTCCCACCCACCTGAGAGATACTTTGGTTTCTCTATGACAGTGGGAGTGAGGATTGCATCATGAGATGATGACCCAACTAGTTTCGAGCTGGCCATCAAGAGTGGGACTTTGTAAGAATGGCTGGATGCTTAGCGATCTGAGATGGAATCCTTGTACACCAACAAAGTATGGACTTTGGTTGCAATATCTGAAGGGTTAAATCCCCATCAGGAGCGAGTATATCTTGAGAAGATTACTTGGTGTACATGGAAAAGTTGAGACTTTCAAAGCTAGACTTGTTAAAGGTTTTCGTCATCGACCAGGCGTGGATAATGATGAAACCTTTTCCAATACCTATGCTTAAGTCCATCCAGATACTATTTGCCACGGCTACATACCATGACTACGATATCTGGCGGTTGGGTGCCATGACTGCTTTTCTAAATGATGATTTAGAAGAGTGCGTCTGTAAGTACACAGCCAGAGGGCTTCATAGACAGTGGGAGCAGCGGAAACGTGTGCAAGATGCTTTATAGGATAAAGCAGGCATCGCGGAGCTGGAACATCTGTTTTGATGAAGTAGTCAAATAGTTTGACATCATCAAAATGGTAGATGAACCTTGTATAAACAAAAAGGTAGTAGGGAGTATGGTGACGATCCTCGTAGAGTACGTGGATGACATACTCTTGATAGGGAAGGAGTATCCTATGCTACGCTCGATCAATCTCCGCATATCACAATGATTCTCCATATAGGATCAAAGTGATACCTACTAAATCCTGGATTTTGGATCTATGAGATAGATCTAATTGGATGTTAGGATTCTCACTAGTTGTAGTGAGATCGTATCAATCGATCCTGGGGAGAATCACTGGAAGGGTTCCAAGGTGATAAGGACGACTGAAAGTCAGTCACAGGCATTGTCTTTACCCTCAGTAAAGGGACGGTATGTTGGAAGAGTTCCAAGCAAGATACCATGACACACTAGACGATAAAGGCAGGATACATCGCTACTTAAGATGCTACCAAAGAGGCAGTCTGGATGTATATTGGTTCATGAGATGAACTATGTTCCTCCCATTGTGTGACAATGGAGTTGTGGCTTATGCCAAGGAACGCAGGTCCCATCAGTGATCCAGACATATTCTAAGGCAGTATCACTTGATCATGGAGATAGTTGATCTCCAGGGTGATCGAGGTTAGGAGAGCAGACTCAGAGGATAACACGGCGGATCCACTCACGAAGGCCTATTCCCAGAGAGAGACTTTTATGGGATGGTTGAGTATGAGATACTATAACCACTGCTACAGATGGCCCTAGTGCAAGTGGGAGATTATTAGTTATATGTATGCTCTAGAGGCCATTTCTGTACATTGGATGTATATTGTAGTGGATGCTGGGACATATATAGGGAGGACTTTCTTGCTCGACATGATAGTATGCTATCTGGTTGCTCTTTACCTTAACGTGTACACAGATTGTCTCTCTATTACATGTTGGTAAAGCCCTTAGGATGTGTACTTGACTACCTGGACTATGATGCGGATCATACTAGTGGGGACATGGTGGTCCATAAGTACATCCTTCAAAGTCCCTAGTCGTGGGTATATCGAGACGGGGCATCGATATACCAGAGTAGACTAGCGTGTACCTTCTCGACCCATACAGATGGGCGATGGATGATCCCATATCCATCGGTGTTTGACATCAGAGATGTATACGGGTTCTCAGTAGAGACTGGGTACACTGGACGGACTCGCCGAGAACTCCCAGATGGTATTATACCTTACGTCAGATGGCAGTTCTCAGGTGACACTGGTACAGAGTAGTCTGTTGACCCGAGATCGTCATAGAGTCTTGTGTGGTTCCCACTGTGCTTTGATTTCCACCTTACCACGTCCAAGAGGGCGTGCAAAACGGTGGTTTTTGGGTACAGTCCCGAGTCACATGGAGGCAATGAGCGATAGGAGCGGATTCGTCTCTCCCGGTATAGGGGGTTGATGTTGCGCTGTGTTCGATTGGCTATAACAGGAAATCCCTGGCCACGGTTGCTGAGATTTACTGGTAAGTGTTACCAGTAGTTTCTCGAATTGTTATAGACCTAATATCGACACGACTTATCGAGCTATTGGGGTCTGACGTTTACCACCCCTAGGTGAGATATGCGACATATCAGACGATCAGACCGGACTGTACGGTAGTGTTACTGGTTTGATTCACTGGAGTGTGAGCGGGCTTGGTCGTCGATCTTCTGATCGCTCAATACCCGGGTGGCCGTTACGTTTAGCAGACCGCTTGCGGCTTGTGGGTGCTTGATATGATCATCATCTGCTGCCGGCGTATTGACGAGTCTTTAGAGTCCTACACAGATGTTTCCTGGCTCAAGCGAAACGAAATAGGAGCGCATATGAGATATGTGCGGGACCGAGAATGATACCAGTATGTGATACTGTATTTGATTCTCGCGATATGTGACATTCCTCGGTTATATGCGATATAGCCGGGTTTTCGGATCAAGTGTTGTTTCGATAAGTTGTTACTGATGATACTAGTCGGTTATATGATATATGACCGGATCATTAAATCAAGTGTTGATTTAATGATTTAATGTATAATTATATATATGATATATTACTTTGCATTAACTAGTATCGGTTCACTTTAATAGGATTTTCTCACTTGATGCACATTGTATATGTGATATATTTTTGTGCACCTTTTTGTATTAAGTTTGATGATACATGCTCACAAGGGTTTGTGTAAAGATTAAACCATGGTTGTGTAATGGTTAGGGTTTTCTTTTGCTTAATCATTTATTTATTTTGTTTGTTTATTTTGCAAAATAAATGAATGGTGGCTTCCTTTGGATGCTAGTTGAAGTTTCTGTTAGTTATATGTATGCCCTAGAGGCCATTACTGTACATAGGATGTATATTGTAGTGGAGGCTGGGACATATATAGGGAGGACTTTCTTGCTCGACATGATAATATGCTATCTGGTTACCCTTTACCTTAACGTGTACACTGATTGTCTCTCTGTTACATGTTGGTAAAGCCCTTAGGATGTGTACTTGACTACCTGGACTGTGATGCGGATCATACTAGTGGGGACATGGTAGTCCATAAGTACATCCTTCAAAGTCCCTAGTCGTGGGTGTATCGAGATGGGGCATCGATATACCAGAGTAGACTAGCGTATACCTTCTCGACCCATACAGATGGGCGATGGATAATCCCATATCCATTGGTGTTTGACATCGGAGATGATATACGGGTGCTCAGTAGAGACTGGGTACACTGGACGGACTCGCCGAGAACTCCCAGATGGTATTATACCTCACGTCAGATGGCAGTTCTCTGGTGACACTGGTACAGAGTAGTCTGTTGACCCGAGATCTTCATAGAGTCTTGTGTGGTTCCCATTGTGCTTTGATTTCCATCTTACCACGTCCAAGAGGGCGTGCAAAACGGTGGTTTTTGGGTACAGTCCCGAGTCACATGGAGGCAATGAGCGATAGGAGGGGATTCGTCTCTCCCGGTATAGGGAGTTGATGTTGCGCTGTGTTCGATTGGCTATAACAGGAAATACCTGGCCAGGGTTGCTGAGATTTACTGGTAAGTGTTACCAGTAGTTTCTCGAATTGTTATAGACCTCATATCGACACGACTTATCGAGCTATTGGGGTCTGACGTCTACCACCCCTAGGCGAGATATGCGACATATCAGACGAAGATACCGGACTGTACGGTAGTGTTACTGGTTGGATTCACAGGAGTATGAACGGGCTTGCTCGTCGATCTTCTGATCGCTCAATACCCGGGTGGCCGTTACGTTTAGCAGACCGCTTGCGGCTTGTGGATGTTTGATATGATCATCATCCGCTGCCGGCGTATTGACGAGTCTTTAGAGTCCTACACAGCCTGGCTCAAGCAAAACGAAATAGGAGCGCATATAAGATATGTGCGGGACCGAGAATGATACCAGTATGTGATACTGTATTTGATTCTCGCGATGTGACATTGATCGGCTATATGCGGTATAGCCGGGTTATCGGATCAAGTGTTGATTCGATAAGTTGTTACTAATGATACTAGTCGGTTATATGCGATATGACCGGATCGTTAAATCAAGTGTTGATTTAATGATTTAATGCATAATTATATATTTGATATATTACTTTGCATTAACTAGTATCGGTTCACTTTAAATGGATTTTCTCACTCGCCAGTGCACATTGTATATGTGATATATTTTGTGCACTTGTTTGTATCATGTTTGATGATACATGTTTACTTGGTTAAGTGTAAAGAATTAAACCATGGTTAAACTTATGATTAGGGTTTTATTTCCTTTTCTCATTTATTTATCTATTTATTCATATTGGAAAATAGATGGAAAAAGGAGAAAAAGAATGGTGGCCTTTTTTGTTGTTTAGTGGAAGCTTCATGAAACCTTAACCTTAACCATTCCTTTAACTTTGGTCAATTCTCTACACATAACCATAGTTACAATTATGATAAGGATGGATTATTCTTTTCTTTTCTAATTAATCTTATGATATCTTTTCTTCTTCTTCTTCCTTGGACAAAAGAAGAAACCTTGACTTCATCAATGGTGATTGATGAATTAGAGTGAGAAATCCAAAACTAAAGTCTACCCACTTCCTATTTCTTCATCCTCTACCTCTTGCCAAGTAGTAGAGTGTGTTTCCTTCACAAGTTTTCAAGACATGGTGAAGGTGGAGCTTGATTTAGCGATGCCTCGACGTAGATCATCTTCGGCATGGACATCGACGACCTAGCTCGCTTTTTCTCCGACGAAGCCGACTCTAGAGCCCGGATTCCTTTTGGACAACGGAGACGACTTCGTTGCGGAGCTATGGAGGTGGAGCACCGGATCTACGAAGGTTGTATTTCCGATATCCCATTAGTTAAGTGTTAACTAGTTATCTTTTCGCCTAGTTTTCTAGCCAACGATCTTGTTAGGGTTTGTAGGCAACGTTAAAATTTGAAATTGGCATGTTCGATGCCTTGTGAGACCTCACTAGAGTGCCTAGGAACCCTATAGTGGTATCAGAGCCTAGCTAGAGCCTTAGGCAAAGTCCAGACGGAATTTGAAGTCCGAACGAACCCGAATCCCGATCACAATCATGCTCTCTGGACATTTTGTAAAATCGTGGATTTTTCCATATTAAAAGTGCTTAAAAAATTCAGCAGGGTATTGTATGAATTACCATGAAAAACGAGCCACTAATTCCCCAGGTTGACCGCGGAACCGCGGCGTTGACCCCCCATTAGCGGCGGTTCCGCGGCGCATTGAAGGCATTAGCGACGGTTCTTTGCACAGTAATTCATACCTCTGTTGTTTGTATTTTCTGGGCATTTTTAATACTGTTTCAAGAGTTGAATTTTCTGGAGTTGTTTTGGGGACTCGGTGTTTCGATCGGGGTATCAAATTTTGTCTATTTGGCTTTCCGGATAAATTTTAGAATATGTTAAAAAGTTCGACCGGATATAAATACCCAATTTTTCCCCTGTCGGGAAATTTCCAAGTGTTGGATCTTTCCGTAGTTTAACGACGTTCTAAGTAGTGCAAGTAACGCAATGGACCCTCTAGAAGACAACAAACCTTAACTCGATTATATGACCGTCTTGAACTGCCCTTTGAACCTTCGGGTTTGGGGCAGTACGGCGTGCCACATGTGAGGCGTTGGCTTGACCCTTCTACGGCTGGACCGTTGGTACTGAGGCACGAACTGAATGTTGTTAGACTTATTTCATGTGTTGATCTGTATCGGGAAAACTTGGGTGTTCGATTGTTCGATCGGAAAGTTTGACATTTTCTATTTATCTGGAATGTGATACAATAATTGGAATTCACAATTAGTTATGTGATAACTGAATGAATGTTATAAACATAGCACTTTAGTCTCACTTGATCGGTTGCCATGGAATTTTGATGCGATCAAAAGTCCGTCGCAATCACGTAGCGTACGCGGATACTCGCCGATAAACTTAATAGACAGCCTCACTCCATAGCCCCGACCAAGTGACTGTAGGAGAACCCCGTCGCCGAAAGCATCCGTTCGGGTGCTCGCGGCAGCGGTGTTCCGCCTTGGTGCACTTCGTCGACGGTATCGGGGGTGCGGCCGTCTACTGAAGTTTGCGACGAGTATTCGATCAGACTGTCGGGAATCTTGCTGAATTGCCCAACTCGATATTGAAAAGTGTTTTCGATAATGAGACTAAAATGCGGGGTTTATAATTGTTAGGCATGCGATGTCTAAGGAATTCATTTGATTAGGCATGCGATGTCTATGCAGGTTGCGGATTCCAACTGTTGTAGTTTTACACTTTCTTTTCTGTGACCGTAAGTGTAATATGTGATATCGCCGGTTTCGTTGCTATATGTCAACGACAATTGGGATGGACATATTTACTTACGTTGATGACATGTGATGTTATGTGTTGCTGGATATGTTATATTGGATTGTCGTGTTCGAATAGCCGGGGGTTTTTATGTGAGATGAGTGTTTTTCATTTTCATTCATGTAAAAACTTGTATGTAATATTCTTTTATTGGGGCACTTCCAGGTAGCGGAAGTTGTCACCTTTTGTATATTATTTACTTTTCCGCACTAGGATAGACCCAAGGAGGAGGGCACAAGTAACCGGGTTCTGGAGTCCAGTGGGAGACCAACTCGAGGAGTCGAGTCCAGGTCTCCTAACTCCAGAATTGGTAGGGTTGCTTGTCGCTCTCGTAGGGGTCTAAGGGTGTGGGTTTGGCTATTCATCACGACCGTGGAATCTGTGTTTTATACTGGCTCGTATTGAAAACACGGACGTCCTAGTATATCCAATATTTCATATGATTCTTCTGCTGCGATATCTGTGATGTGATCATGTGATGTTCTATGATAGATACTGTATATAGTATATATAATATATTATATAGACGTTACTTATGTTTTACACCCGCGCTAGCCCTGTCCCGCTCTGCCATTAGTTACCTAACCTAACGGTGCACGAGGGGACATCGAGGCGAATGCGGATGGCATAAGTGTACGTCGTATTTATCTGTGATGTTTAGGTACTTAAATGATGGGACTTCATTAATATGATTAATGAAATAAAAGAAACCTAAAGATGTTGTAGAATCGAATTTCAAAATAAAAGGGTAGCTACAGTTCTTGCTTTGCACAGCGGTATATACGATATATCCTGCACCATATTCGATAAGGAAAGGACCGAAATCCCTTCACCGGGAGTGACTCTTTTAGCAATAACTGGCAGATGCTACACACTCGGTTTGTATTTTGATAGCTTTTAAGTGTTTTTGCTTTGCACAGCGATATATATGATATATCCCGCACCTCATTCGACGAGGAAAGGACCGACGATCCCTTCACCGGGAGTGACTCCTTTAGCAAAACTAGAAAAGCCTCAAAAACACTCCATTTCAAAATTCATTTATTCTACAACGATATCAAGTTCATTACGCAATAGGTTTTCAGAAAAACCTGTCGTAGCCCTCCGTCATTTCAGATACGTACTAGTTAGTATTCGTGCTGCGGTTGTTTGGCCTCCGTCAAGGCGTAGTGTACGGTAGCTAACTAGTGCTTATCTGCTAGCATATGATGCGATTGGATTAGGGTATTCGTACGGCGTTGTTTGGCCTCCGTCAAGGGTCGTGCGGGTGGGTTTAATTCAATCAGGAAATGACGGGTTGAACTTGACTAGCGGACTATGGGTTGTTTGACCTCCGTCAAGGTCATAGCACGCTAGGGGTAAAATATTATCGGGAATTTCAAGTGTTGAAATTTGCAATGAGATTGCATACCTTCTATGAGATAGTTGGATCCCGATACCCGCTGCGAGTAATTGTTACTCCTGGGAGAGTTTTATACATTACAATTAGCCGATCAAGTAGGTGTCTAGAAAGGTGTTAACGAGGTTACGCCTCTGGGAAAACGAGGTTTACATTAATTAGGTTCGTGTGAAAGCACGGGGGACCTCCCTCAAAGTACCGACACTGGCCTGGCTGAAAGATTGGCGAACTTGTAGCGTGTAATTAATCCCGGCTAGTCTTTCCTTTTAGGGTTTGAAGGAAGATTTGATTAAAAGCAGTGGGAGCCATCCTGATTAGATAAAATAAAAACCAATCTATTCTTGACAGAGCGCACGCTGAGTGTTTTCTTCTCTCTCTCTCCTGGTAGCGACCATGTCTCGCCTTAATCAAGATAATAATACGGATTATTGACCGAACCCGCTTGTTATACTGAGCTGGGGAACGTTGGTCCCGCTCCAACTTATAACTGTTATAAGACAGAGCAGGAATTTGGGGAATACCAGATTTCCCGTGCCGCCCAAACGAAGAGAGTGCATGCAGATGCATCATCTTCGGGTGTGTTCATTATAAAGAACTGTTTCTCAGTATCCTCCGCATCCTTGGTATATGATACCGAATCAGGATCCCAGATATGTAATCTGTTACATAGGGCTACAAAAGGGTAGAAAAACTGAGAATGGGTGATAAGTTTCATGAGACAGAAAACGGGGCAAGAGTTGCAGCCAAGTCTGTTGGTCACTGTCACCCTGTATTACCAATACATTGATTCTGAACGAATGTTATTAGATACCGAACCTGATATACAAAATCATATCAGTCTCTTTATTAGTAAAGAAATGGTAAAATTTTGTATTGTTGGATAATGTTTTGAACATTTCCTATATCAAAAGTTGATCGGTTCAGGCACGTTATCTAAAAGCGTTGATGTTCTAAATCAAACTACAGTTCTTAGTATACAGAACACACACAAGAGGAAGAGTTCAGAAATGAACGAATTCTTCTTGAGGTATTGTAGACTAGGTCATATCAATGCGACCCGACAGGCTAGAGTTACATAAAGATGCATATTTAAATTAGTTTGAACTTACATCTTGTGAAACTCGCCAGTCATGTCACAAAGATAAGATGACCATAGCTCTGTTTATTGGAAACAGAGAAAGAGTTAGTGAACTCTTGGGATGATACATGTTGATGTATGTAGGTCCCCTGTCTACACATGCCAGGACTGATTCTTTATACTTCATTACATTCTCTGATGATCTTTCGAGTTTCAGACCTATGTTCCTATTGAAACACAAGTCCGAACCTTTTGAGATATTCACAGAATATAAGTTAGAAGTAGAGAACCAAAATACGGGTATAAGTATTATGTCCTATGATGAGATCAAGGAGGAGAATACTTGTGCACGGAAATTCTGGATTATTCTAAAGGAGAATGAGATTCTCTCTCAGCATTACTCCTCTGTATACACCATAGCACGATGGTATATCGGGGCGGAGCAATCACACCCTATATGATAAGGTGTGCTCTATGATGAGTACTACTGAGTTACCTTTTTCCTATTGGGTGTTATGCACTTATGAAGCTGCATACCTATTGAATAGAGTTCGAATCAAATCAGTTGCGTACCACTCCATATGAGATATGGTAAGGGAAGAGCCCATATCTTAAGTTAGTTAAGATTTGGGATTGACCAGCCTATGTCTAAAAGCAAAATCCGGACAAGCTCGAGGCAAGGTCTGTAATGCAGAACTGGAAATGTTCCAGCTATACAAAATACAACAGATGATTTGGTACAACCAAAGGATTCAGTAGATGCCAACGAACCTCAGCCTCTCCGCCGATCTAGTAGGGTTCCTCACCCACCAGAGAGATACTTCGGTTTCTCTATGACAGTGGGAGCGAGGAATGCATCATGAGATGATGACCCAACTAGATTCGAGCTGGCCATCAGGAGTGAGACTCTGTAACAATGGCTGGATGTTTAGCGATCTGAGATGGAATCCTTATACACCAACAAAGTATGGACTTTAGTTGCTATATCTGAAGGGTTAAATCCCCATCAGGAGCAAGTATATCTTGAGAAGATTACTTGGTGTACATGAAAAGTTGAGACTTTCAAAGCTAGACTTGTTAAAAGTTTGCATCATTTACCAGGCGTGGATTATGATGAAACTTTTTTCAAGTAGCTATGCTTAAGTCCATCCAGATCCTACTTGCCACGGCTACATACCATGACTACGATATCTGGCGGTTGGCTGCCATGACTCCTTTTCTAAATGATGTTTTAGAAGAGTGTGTCTATAAGTACACAGCCAGAGGGCCTCGTAGACAGTGGGAGCAGCGGAAACGTGAGCAAGATGTTTTATATGATAAAGCAGGCATCGCGGAGTTGGAACATCTGTTTTGATGGATTAGTCAAAGAGTTTGACATCATCAAAATGGTAGATGAACCTTGTATAAACAAAAAGGTAGTAGGGAGTATGGTGGTGATCCTCGTAGAGTACGTGGATGACATACTCTTGATAGGGAAGGAGTTTCCTATGCTACGCTCGATCAATCTCCGCTTATCACAAAGATTCTCCACGTAGGATCAAAATGATACCTACTAAATCCTGGATTTTGGATCTATGAGATAGATCTAATTGGATGTTAGGAATCTCACTAGTAGAAGTGAGATGGTATCAATCGATCCTGAGGAGAATCACTGGAAGTGTTCCAGAGTGATAAAGTCGACTGAATGTCAGTCGCAGGCATTGTCTTTACCCTCAGTAAAGGGACGGTATGTTGGAAAAGTTCCAAGCTAGATACCGTGGCATACTAGACGATAAAGGCAGAATACATCGCTACTTAAGATGCTACCAAAGAGGCTGTTTGGGTGTATATTGGTTCATGAGATGAACTATGTTCCTCCCATTGTGTGACAATGGAGTTGTGGCTTATGCCAAGGAACGAAGGTCCCATCAGTGATCCAGACATATTCTAAGGCAGTATCACTTGATCATGGAGATGGTTGATCTCCAGGGTGATCGAGGTAAGGAGAGTAGACTCAGAGGACAACACGGCGGATCCACTCACGAAGGCCTGTTCCCAGAGAGAGACTTTTATGGGATGGTTGAGTATGAGATACTACAACCACTGCTACAGATGGCCCTAGTGCAAGTGGGAGATTGTTAGTTATATGTATGCCCTAGAGGCCATTACTGTACATAGGATGTATATTGTACTGGATGCTGGGACATATATAGGGAGGACTTTCTTGCTCGACATGATAGTATGCTATCTGGTTACCCTTTACCTTAACGTGTACACTGATTGTCTCTCTGTTACATGTTGGTAAAGCCCTTAGGATGTGTACTTGACTACCTGGACTGTGATGCGGATCATACTAGTAGGGACATGGTAGTCCATAAGTACATCCTTCAAAGTCCCTAGTCGTGGGTGTATCGAGATGGGGCATCGATATACCAGAGTAGACTAGCGTATACCTTCTCGACCCATACAGATGGGCGATGGATGATCCCATATCCATTGGTGTTTGACATCAGAGATGATATACGGGTGCTCAGTAGAGACTGGGTACACTGGACGGACTCGCCGAGAACTCCCAGATAGTATTATACCTCACGTCATATGGCAGTTCTCTGGTGACACTGGTACAGAGTAGTCTGTTGACCCGAGATCGTCATAGAGCCTTGTGTGGTTCCCATTGTGCTTTGATTTCCATCTTACCACGTCCAAGAGGGAGTGCAAAACGGTGGTTTTTGGGTACAGTCCCGAGTCACATGGAGGCAATGAGCGATAGGAGGGGATTCGTCTCTCCCGGTATAGGGAGTTGATGTTGCGCTGTGTTCGATTGGCTATAACAGGAAATCCCTGGCCAGGGTTACTGAGATTTACTGGTAAGTGTTACCAGTGGTTTCTCGAATTGTTATAGACCTCATATCGACACGACTTATCGAGCTATTGGGGTCTGACGTCTACCACCCCTAGGCGAGATATGCGACATATCAGACGAAGAGACCGGACTGTACGGTAGTGTTACTGGTTGGATTCACAGGAGTATGAGCGGGCTTGCTCGTCGATCTTCTGATCGCTCAATACCCGGGTGGCCGTTACGTTTAGCAGACCGCTTGCGGCTTGTGGATGTTTGATATGATCATCATCCGCTGCCGGCGTATTGACGAGTCTTTAGAGTCCTACACAGCCTGGCTCAAGCAAAACGAAATAGGAGCGCATATAAGATATGTGCGGGACCGAGAATGATACCAGTATGTGATACTGTATTTGATTCTCGCGATGTGACATTGATCGGCTATATGCGGTATAGCCGGGTTATCGGATCAAGTGTTGATTCGATAAGTTGTTACTAATGATACTAGTCGGTTATATGCGATATGACCGGATCGTTAAATCAAGTGTTGATTTAATGATTTAATGCATAATTATATATTTGATATATTACTTTGCATTAACTAGTATCGGTTCACTTTAAATGGATTTTCTCACTCGCCAGTGCACATTGTATATGTGATATATTTTGTGCACTTGTTTGTATCATGTTTGATGATACATGTTTACTTGGTTAAGTGTAAAGAATTAAACCATGGTTAAACTTATGATTAGGGTTTTATTTCCTTTTCTCATTTATTTATCTATTTATTCATATTGGAAAATAGATGGAAAAAGGAGAAAAAGAATGGTGGCCTTTTTTGTTGTTTAGTGGAAGCTTCATGAAACCTTAACCTTAACCATTCCTTTAACTTTGGTCAATTCTCTACACATAACCATAGTTACAATTATGATAAGGATGGATTATTCTTTTCTTTTCTAATTAATCTTATGATATCTTTTCTTCTTCTTCTTCCTTGAACAAAAGAAGAAACCTTGACTTCATCAATCGTGATTGATGAATTAGAGTGAGAAATCCAAAACTAAAGTCTACCCACTTCCTATTTCTTCATCCTCTACCTCTTGCCAAGTAGTAGAGTGTGTTTCCTTCACAAGTTTTCAAGACATGGTGAAGGTGGAGCTTGATTTAGCGATGCCTCGACGTAGATCATCTTCGGCATGGACATCGACGACCTAGCTCGCTTTTTCTCCGACGAAGCCGACTCTAGAGCCCGGATTCCTTTTGGACAGCGCAGACGACTTCGTTGCGGAGCTATGGAGGTGGAACACCGGATCTACAAAGGTTGTATTTCCGATATCCCATTAGTTAAGTGTTAACTAGTTATCTTTTCGCCTATTTTTCTAGCCAACGATCTTGTTAGGGTTTGTAGGCAACGTTAAAATTTGAAATTGGCATGTTCGATGCCTTGTGAGACCTCACTAGAGTGCCTAGGAACCCTACAGTTTTATGAAGCTTTGACTTTGTGACCATTTTGTCTCATGCTTAACCCTAACCACTTCACTTAACCTTGGTTCATTCTCTACACTTAACCATGGTAACTATTATGATAAGAATGAAAGGGATTATCTTTTCAAGTTAATCTTTTTATTTTTCTATCATAATATGATTCATCTTCTTCTTCTTCTTCATCACTTGAAGAAAACCTTTCTTCATCAATGGTGATTGATGAAAATGAGTGAGAAATCCAATTCTAAAGTGAACCCACTTCCTATTTCTTTATCCTCTACCTCTTGCCAAGTAGTAGAGTGTGTTTCCTTCACAAGTTTTCTTGACTTGGTGAAGTTGGAGCTTGATCTAGCGATGCCTCAACGTAGATCATCTTCGGCATCGTCGTCGATGACCTAGCCCGCTTCTTCTCCGATGAAGCCGACGCTAGAGCCCGGGATTGCATGAGGACAGCGGAGAGGACTTCATCACGGAGCCGTGGAGGTGGAGGACCGGATCTACAAAGGTTGTATTTCCGTATTCTTGTAGTTAAGTGTTAACTAATATGCTTTGTCGCCTAAACTTCTAGCCAACGATCCGTATTAGGGTTTCTCGGCACCATAATTTTTAAAATTGGCATGGTTGATGCCTTGTGAGACCTCTTTGGAGTGCCTAGGAACCTTTCACGATACTCATAGACGAACGGACCGGACTGTATATACATTGTCACTGTTAGGCTCAGTAGGGTTTCTGGATGAGTTCGCTCATCAGCCTCCCTTGAGGTCAGTGCATGGGCAGCCGTTACGCACAGTTAGTGCCGCTGACGGCTTGTGGTTAAACCCACTGCCAGGGTACTAACGAGTCATTAGAGTCCCCGACAGATAGTTTCCCAATTTCGGGCGAAACGTTGTAGAGGCCGTATGGTTTTATGGCAGGGTTCGGAAAATGCACGTGCGTTTACGCACGTGTCATATTTCGGGCAGATAATACTGGTGGGCTTTGGTTTATGCCGCATCCGAGTATTATACCGTGTAGATATAATATCTTTGTCTTAGCTGCATTTGTATTCGGTCGTAATACAAATGCGAGTATGTTTATACTGTTACGGGGTTATCCTGAAATTCGTTTCGGGATCGCTTTTGGAAGTTGCCAGTTTCCAGTTTTCTATCGGCCGTATTTAAACATTCGGTTTAATGCGGATTTATCTTTTCTTCATGAGGGTGAGTCATGAGAGTGCTTCTAGAAGATTCTAGAATTGGTGACTAGCCTAGTGAGGTGTTATATGATTCATTGGTTGCATTAAATAGATGATGATGTGTTTAGGTGACTCATTCTTTTGCATTGACTCTTCTTTGTATTTGCTTAAGATCTTTTGCTTATGGCCACCCCCTTTTGCTCCTACACTCACCCCTCCTCTCACTCATATATGGCCGGCCCCTCCCCTCCTCCTCACTCACTCACTTGATTGAAAAGATTATGATAGATTTGTGTATGGAAATTTCATAGCTCCTTTTATTCCATCTCCCGATTCAAATGGCAACTTCATTAACCGTTCGTCCATGGCTTTGGACGAAGTGAGACAAAGTGTTCTACTCATTCTCTACATCAATCTTGGTCATCTCTTTTAGCAAACTTGATGACCGAGTTGCCTCGGGTCAGAGGCGGGAGCCCGTTTAAAGATCCGATGACGTGGTGCCACCTGGACGAGCAGATCGGAGATCGACGAGATCGGAGCAGCCGCAACAGGAGCGTGGGATGATGGTTAAAGAACGAAGGACTCGGATCGTTCGGTATAACCTTTCTACCCTCTTTACAGTTTGTTAGTTTAGCGTTAATGGCAGATCCGGGTTATAATATGCGTTAGCGCCAGTTATAAAAGTTTTGTTCCGCATTTGGCATCTGAAAGACGGCGGGGGCGCTACCGTAGACTTACAGTAAGGTACTCTATCAGGTACAAATAATACATGGAACAGTGCATATAATAATATATAAATGCAACAGTCATGGAAAGTACTCTATCAGGTACAACTAATACATGAAGCAGTGCATAAACAATAAATGTGGAGTATGGAATAAAACATGTCATTTCCACGGTAATCCTAACCTTGTGGTAGGACCAAAATCCAACAAGACAATCCAAATCCCAATTTCCAAAAATCAGCCCCCAAATTGGCTCTCATATCATGTAAATCTCATATATCCTGAATGTCCAACATCAAGTATATCTCATATATCCCGAATGTACAACATCAAGTAGATCTCACATATCCTATGTGTACAATATCAGTATATCCCACATATCCTGTGTGTACAATATCAGTATATCCCACATATCCTGTGTTTACAATATCAGTATATCCCACATATCTTGTGTGTACAATATCAGTATCAAGTAAGTTTCATATAAGGTGAGTGTCTAACATCGATACCCAAAACATCATGAAAAAAGTGTCAAGCATCGTCACCGAAATACTTATCTATCAGGTGCTGTCGCCACGACTGGCCCCCTGATAGGTATGTATCATACGCTATACCGAAAAGCCCGAGTGCCTAGCTCTGACCCTCGTCTCTCGACGTATCCATACGTATATGACTCCCGTCGGTATCCCGACGATAACCGCCGAGTCATAGGTAATGTCACCGGATGGTATGGTTCCCCCACTAACTCATTTCCTCACTGAGATTCTTGCCCTGGGGTACTCCGGCCCCTACCATGTACCCGCACACGGACCCCTCCTTTCCTCGCGTGGGGTATATATATCCGAACCAATAAAACTCATGGTGAGTGCTGAAATATCATATCAAGGAAACCCGGGTTTTTCAAATAATGCATAATTTCATGAAACTACCACGGTTCCCAAATCCAGAAAACATCGAGTAATGAATAAGTATAACTGCATAAATCAATACATATATATTAGTGTCCCACTCCACTAACACACGCGCGCGCGCGCGCACACACACACACATATTTATATATTTGCATATATAACAGCATCCCACTCCACTGTTATATATACTTAGGAGTAACAATATCAGAGAACATCATATGAAATCCAAGAATGTAACATATGCAGCATGAAACAGTAATATGAGCATATAAAGGAAAACAGCCATTTAACTGCCACAAGTTAATAAATATTTCATGCGGTTCCTGATTTCCGCCGAAATCTGATGCAACATCATAAATAGGTGAACATGTAGCTATAACAAGGTATACGTTACCATGTCGGTATAGCAAGATATGTGTGTCCATATGTAAGTATGTATGATGCCAAAGTAGCTGTAGCAAGGTATGTGTCTATACCTATCCATACATTATAATACCCTCCAGGTATATGTATGTATGTAAGATGTACATGTAGCTATGTCTCATATGTGTATATACCTATCACTAATGGTACACTACCTTATAGGTATACAGGTAACTAGCATGTAAGTATGTCAAGGCATATGTGTAAGCATGTAGGTATACAGGTCTGCGATAAATTATATGCATAAAGAAATATGAATCTGTAACATTTCAGAAAATATAAAATATTATTTTTGGAATTTAATATTAAAATAATATTTTTCCCGAAAACTGCCCGATTTGCTAAATTGGGGTTTTCGAAAAAGGGTATAAATATATACCAATAAATGTGAAATAAATAGAAATTAAAATGATTTATTCATTTAAAAATATATTTAAAGGATTTGGCAATTTTAGAATTTATTATATGCAGTTTCGATAAAAACCCGATTAGTGCACTGCTAATCACAAATAAACCAAAATCCGCGTTTTTACAGTTTCCATGGTTAGTGCACCATGACATGTTTCATTTTGTTACATGTTTCATTTCATTTGGGCTATATTTTATAGTTTATTGGTGGAGAGAAAAAGAAAAAAAAAAGTCAAAAAGGGGACATGATGATTAGGATAGGTTTACTTTTGGAGAGAGAGAGAGTGAGAAAAATAGTGAGATAGGGAAGGGGCTGCTGCCATCTCCAATCCCCCATCTTTTTTTCCCCTCTTCATCTTTCTCAAGCCATTTCCCTCCACTTAGAATCCCTAGATCCATCTCCAACTAATCCCCAAAACCCTAAACCCCTTTCACAAAAGTTAATCCCCTTTTCACCCTCTACGCATTGGACCAAGCAAATTTCGATTTTGGTGACTTTGGTCGAGCCAGGGCTTTCTTGGATTGCCATGGGAGTTATATCTCTTTCCATGTTGGTTTAGTTTGAATTCCTATCTCTTAGTGTAACTTAGAACTCGTTTAAGAGTGATTTGTGGAAATTAAAGAATCCTAGTGAAGGTTTGAGGGAAATTGTGGATTGGTGATGATTGAGTGGCTGTTTAAGACCTGAGATCTAGTATGGGAAACCAAAATATGGATTTGGGAATTTAGTTCATGTCGGTTTGTGAGTAGCAAACAACTCTAGGGGGATTTTTGAGAGTAGCAAACAACTCTAGGGGCCAAATTAGGGTACTAGGAGACCATCATGATGAAACGGACCCAACCTGAGTAGGGGGACCAGAGGAGGCCGGTTTCTTTGATGATGTGGCCGGCCACATGGTGACATGGGGTGTCGGGGTTGGTCCAGTAGCTCATATATTGTAAGTCTACGGTAGCGCCCTGGCCGTCTTTCAGACGCCAAATGCGGAACAAAAACTTATATAACTGGCGCTATCGGATATTATAACCCGGATCTTCCATTAACGCTAAACTAACAAACTACAAAGTGGGTAGAAAGTCTATACCGAACGATCTGAGTCCTTCGGTCTTTAACCATCATCCCACGCTCCGTTGCGGCTGCTCCGATCTCCTGGCTCCTCGTCGAGGTGGCACCACATCTACGGATCTTTAAACGGGCTCCCGCCTCTATACCGAGACAACTCGGTCATCAAGTCTTCTAAAAGAGATGACCAAGATGAAGTAGAGAATGAGTAGAACACTTTATCTCGCTTCATCCAAAACCATGGATGAACGGTTAATGAAGTTGCCTTTTGGAGTAATGAGAAAAGAGCTATCAAATTTCCATGAACCAAATTAATCATCATCTTTTTTCTACCAAGTGAGAGAGAGGGAAAAATCAATCAAAGGGGCAACCATATAGGCCGGCCACTTATATGAGGGGAGGAGGGTGAGTGTAGGAGCAAAGGGGTAACCATAAGGAAAAGATCAATAACAAATATCCTTCATGCAAACAAAACCATATTAATGCAAATTCCACCTTGCAAAAAACATTTAATGCATAATGGTGACTCACTAACCTAGTCACCAATTCTAGAACCTTCCACATGACTCACCCTCATGACTTATCCAAGGAAAAAGATAATTCCGCATTAAACCGAATGTTTAAGATGGGTGATAGAAAACTGGCAACTTCCAAAAGCGATCCCGAAACGAATTTCAGGATAAACCCGTAACAGTATAAACATACCCGCATTTGTATTACGACCGAATACAAATGCAACCGAGACAAAGATATTATATCTACAATGTATAATACCCAGATCCGGCTTAAACCAAAGCCCACCAGTATTATCTGCCCGAAATATGACACGTGCGTAAACGCACGTGCATTTTCCGAACCCTGCCATAAAACCATACGGCCTCTACAACGTTTCGCCCTAACTTGGGAAACTATCTGTGGGGAACTCTAATGACTCGTCAGTACCCTGGCAGTGGGTTTAACCACAAGCCGTCAGCGGCACTAGCTGTGCGTAACGGCTGCCCATGTACTGACCTCAAGGGAAGCCGATGAGCGAACTCATCCTGAAACCCTACTGAGCCTAACAGTGACAATATACATACAGTCCGGTCCGTTCGTCTATGAGTATCGCATATCGGGCCTAGGGGCTGGTAACGTCAGACCCCCAATAGCGGTATAAGTAGTGTCGGAGTGTAGCCCAGAACACCCTGAGATACTACTGGAGTACCTACCAGTAAATCTCCTACCTCGGCCGAGGGTTTTGTGTAATGGCTCTCCTAGACACAGCGCGATCTCACCCCCAATACCGGGAAAGACGAATCCTCTGCCGATCCACTCACTTGCCTCCATGTGGCTCGGGACTGTACCTAAAAAAGACCTGTTTTCACGACTCCTTTGAGCCGTGGTAGAGTAGAAATCAAAGCACAGTGGGAACTCACACGAGAAAAATGACGACCTCAGGTCGATGAACTAACCTGTACACATGTCACCAGGGAACTGCTATCTGACGCTAGGTATAAATACCAACTAGCAGGTTCCCGGCGAGTCATGTCCGGTGTACTCATAACCAAATGAGCACCTGTATACATCTTAGGTGATCCAACTGACACCAGTGGCTTGTGAGACCGGCCACCGCCCCTCGTCGGGGTCTTGACTGTATACACTAGTCTACTCCGGAGTATCGATGCCCTGTCTCGAAACTCCCACGACTAAGGACCACTTTTAATGATGTGCTTATAGACTACCCAACTCTCACGTATACGATCGCCATCATACTGCTGGTAGTCAAGCAAGATCTTAAGGGCTCTATCAACGTGTAACAGTGATCAATCACCTGAACCTGTACACGACTGATAAAGGCAAACCAGATAGCATACTATCATCTCGAGTAAGACTGTCTTACCGGTATAGGTCCTCCTCAATCATTGCAATCACGTACCTGCGATCCAATAATTGACTTTGAGGGCACTATATCCAACAATCTCCCACTTGCACTTAAGGCTAATTATTGTGATGTCGCATACTCACAGCCCGTGTGATACCGAACACCCAACTCCTCTACTAATCAGTTTCACAAAGCCCGTTTGTAAAACTCTTGTGTTCGAGAAATAGCCTCAGTGAGTGGATCCGCCCTGATGTTCCTTTCTATGTCTCTCTTAATCTCAAATTCGCGGCGAAAGCCATCTCCCGAATTGAGTAATACCTGTCTTAGAATATGTCTGGATATCTGATGGGACCTAGTTCATAAATGAACTCCAAATCTAAACTTCTTAGACTGTATTGACAACTTAAACAAATCAGTGTCCAGCACCATGCCTCCCACAGTATCCTCTTGGACCACCTATCCATAATACTGTCCCTCGTCAGAGGGAAAACTATAACTCTGACAATCACTCTGTCATCCATGTCACCTTTGAAGCCTGGAATGATAACCGTCTCCCGAAGGAGGTTGCCGTCATCAAATCCGTAGAACATGCACTTATGTTCCGAAACTGCTTCCTTATGTTTCTTCAGGATTGGATTAATATAAACTTATCGCATCTAGTGCAAAAACAACATTTGGTGTGGTACTTGACATCTCATGTTTGATTCAATTGCCTAAGCAAGCGATATGCCAATCATGCTCATCCCTCTCCCCTTTAGTCTGTAAGACACCTTTAGAGAGGGTGACTCCATCACCTGCAGGTACACCACCATGCCAGGAGTCATCTATTCTAAAATACTATTAGAATACTGTCAAAGTACCCACATTAGGAAACTACCCAAATGTAGATCTAAAACCATAGATCTAGAAACCAGAATGTCAGATATTATATCCATATCCTTTGTGGAGAAACAACAGTGTGGGGACCACAGTATAACCGATCGTAGTATAGGAATTTTACTTCCTACTCTGTGTATGTCATCCAAATACCAGGACATCACACCCTACTACCTTCTTCACAGATCCATCCCCTATTCTGATGAAGTCAAACCCATGACTGTCACATCAAAAATAGATGATCTATCTCCACTATATCTGCTCAAGTCTATAAATAGACATAAGCTCCTTGCCCACTATGCTTCCGCTGCTCCCACTGACCACAACAACCCTCTGGCAGAATAATATATACGTGCACTTCTAAAGCTAGTTTAGAACGACGGTATACTTAACCTCCTGCCGCGTCTCATAGATTGGAACAACAGTAGTGTCAAGTCTGGGTAAACAAGAACCTCCCTGTCACCATCCTTGAGGCTACCGGAGTACCTCTCGGGTGTCTGAGGTTACCCACCATATCTGCGGAGTGGCTAATGGGATGTCAAACCTGATTGAATCTTTAGGTCCTATTGAATTTTCCGTAATCGTTTGCGGTTCTGGAATCACTTCCAGTTCTACCATACTCCCACTACTGTTTTCTGAAAAAATCCATTTTACTAAAACTGTGGCGAGTCAAGAACAATATCACTATTGATCTTCCAGATGGTAGAAAGTCAACCCTAGACATAGCCTGGGCCAACCCACAAACTGCCATTACAGAAACGTGCCTTGAGTTATCCAGAGTCTGGTTTTTGTTGGTGATAGTGCCCTCATAGTCAATTATTGGATCGCAGGTACGTGATTGCAATGATTGCGGAGGACCTATCCCGGTAGGACAGTCTTACTCGAAATGATAGTATGCTATCTGGTTTGCCTTTATCAGTTGTGTACATGTTCAGGTGACTGATTGCATGTTACACTTTGATAGAGCCCTTAGGATCTTGCTTTACTACCAACTGTATGAGGGCGATCATATACGTGAGAGTTGGGTAGTTTGGATGCATATCCTTAATTGTGGTCCCTAGTCGTGGGAGTTTCGAGACAGGGCATCGATACTCCGGAGTAGACTAGTGTGTACAGTCGAGACCCCGACAAGGGGCGGTGGCCGGTCTCACAAGCCACTGGTGTCAGTTGGATCACCTAAGATGTATACAGGTGCTCATTGGGTTATGAGTACACCGGACAGGACTCGCCGGGAATCTGCTAGTTAGTATTATATCTACCGTCAGATAGCAGTTCCCTGGTGACATGTGTACAGGTTAGTTCATCGACCTGAGGTCGTCATTTGTCTCGTGTGAGTTCCCACTGTGCTTTGATTTCTACCCTACCACGGCTCAAAGGAGTCGTGCAAACAGGTAGCTTTTGGGTACAGTCCCGAGCCATATGGAGGCACGTGAGCGGATCGGCAGGGGATTCGTCTCTCCCGGTATTGGGGGCGAGATCGTGCTGTGTCTAGGAGAGCCATTACACAAAGCCCACGGCCGTGGCAGGAGATTTACTGGTAGGTACTCCAGTAGTATCTCAGGGTGTTATTGGGCTTCACTCCGACACGACTTATACTGCTTCTGGGGGTCTGACGTTACTAGCCCCCTAGGCGGATATGCGATACTCATTGACGAACGGACCGGACTGTATATACATTGTCACTGTTAGGCTCAGTAGGGTTTTCGGAGGAGTTCGCTCATCGGTCTCCCTTGAGTTCGCTCCTCGGCCACCCTTAAGGTCAGTCCGTGGGCAGCCGTTATGCATTGCTAGTGCCGCTGACGGTTTGTGGTTAAACCCACTGCCAGGGTGCTGACGAGTCATTAGAGTCCCCCACAGGCAGTTTCCCAAGTTCGGGCGAAACGTTGTAGAGGCCGTATGGTTTTATGGCAGGGTTCGGAAAATGCACGTGTGTTTACGCACGTGTTATTTTTCGGGCAGATAATACTGGTCGGCTTTGGTTTAAGCCGGATCCGAGTATTATATTGAGTAGGTATAATATCTTTGTCTCAGTTGCATTTGTATTCGGTCGTAATACAAATGCGGGTATATTTATACAGTTTCGGGGTTTTCCTGAAAGTCGTTTCAGGATCACTTTTGGAAGTTGCCAGTTTCCAGTTTTCTATCAGCCGTCTTTTAACATTCGGTTAAAGACGGATTTATCTTTTCTTCAGATATGATGAGTCGTGCTTCTAGAAGTTTCTAGATGAGGTGACTAGGA
The DNA here is from genome assembly GCA_030015575.1 of Agapanthus africanus. Taxonomy (NCBI): domain Eukaryota; kingdom Viridiplantae; phylum Streptophyta; class Magnoliopsida; order Asparagales; family Amaryllidaceae; genus Agapanthus; species Agapanthus africanus. The sequence goes on along the minus strand of JASDDO010000004.1, from coordinate 206,907,118 downwards.
TTATATGGTGTTGATTTTTCATTGGATGCATTTAATGGTTCATTAATGCATGATGAGGTGTTTAGTGATTCATGCTTTGTAATTAATGGTTTTGGATTGCTTAAGATATTTTGAAGTGAGAAGCTTTTAGCTTATGGTCACCACTTGCTCCTACACTCACCTCCCTCCTTTGATATATATATAGCCTCCTCTCTCTCTCTCATTTACTCACTTGATTCAAGAGAGAAAAGATTATGATAGGTTTTATCGGTGTATGGAATTTCACAGTCCATTTCATTCCATCACCCGATTTCCACGGCAACTTCATTAACCGATCGTCCACGGATTTGGACGAAGTGAGACAAAGTCATCTACTCATTCTCTACATCAATCTTGGTCGTCTCTTTTAGCAAACTTGACGATCGAGTTGCCTCGAGTCAGAGGCGGGAGCCCGTTTAAAGAACCGGTGATGTGGTGCCACCTCGACGAAGGAATCGGAGATCGACGAGATCGGAGCAGCCGCAACGGAGCGTGGGATGAAGTTTAAAGAACGAAGGACTCGGATCGTTCGGTATAACTTTTCTACACTCTTTACAGTTTGTTAGTTTAGCAATAATGGCAGATCCGGGTTAAAGTATACGATAGCGCCAGTTTAAAAGTTTTGTTCCGCATTTTGGCGTCTTTAGACGGCCGGGGCGCTAGCGTAGACTTACAGTTTTAATCATAAGTCGGACAACACCCTGTACCTTAACATCGTTAAGATATGAACCATTCTATATCCAATATAGAAACTTTGACACTTATTTAATTGGAACCAGATTCAAATCATGCAGCTGTCTCCAGTTCATATCAACTTAATGGAGAGAGGCTAATCAGCATTACTCAACTTAGGAATCCATCCAATTATAAGTAACCTGAAAGAGAAACAAGTTTCTCAAAACCTTTACTATCAACTGAATACCAATCACAAGAATCTACATCTTCGATCTCTTTGAAGAATCCCGATACTTGCGACACCTGGTTCTCTACTATATTCTTATACCCACAACTTCTCAAAACTTAGACCTTGTATTTCTACGAAACACTTGTCTAAAAACTAGAGAAGTCACAAGTAAATAGAACATAGTACGAGGACCAACCCCTTTGTCCTGATGGACACTGGACAACATACAATACTCTGTATAAGTCCGCTGAGTTGAATAACTCAAAACCTGTGCATCGTAGGTTAAAAACTGTACCCAGGCGATTTTCTCAAATATCACCAATTACAACGAATTCCGATATAATGAGGATGATCACTTAATTCACAATAACTTACTCCCACTCATCATCTGTAAAACCATACTGATATGAGAATGAAACCTGGTAAATACATACCCTGGAGTAAGTATCTAATCGGGAAATCAGTTTTCTTTTAACAATGCACTGAAACATGAAAATGTTTCGTAGGGGTATCATGGTATTCCTTGTAATGCCTCTTCCATAATCCAATTCATGACTATAATCGTATATTTCTTTGCCTTCTCTCCAAATCCCTTTATTTATCTTTATTCATTACCTTCTGTACACCATCATTAGGCTAAGTGGTTTTCTTCCTTCCCTACCGTTCGGCACCAGCCTCTGGTTTGGAAGAAGACTATCAGTAAGCATAATAGGTGTACTCTCCTAAACCAAGGAGTACTCGCAACCTGAGAGAAGGTGATAATAAAAGACAACTGAATAAACCAATTCTATTTCTCCTGAACCTGGATCCATCCTCGAAGAAGTCCCTTCGAGTTAGTATATAACCATACGATGGATCTATCCAATGGAAGTGGATGTCCATATTAATACGGGGTGTTCTGAGAAATTCAAAGGGTAAAAGAAAGAGTGGCAATGACTTATGCAACTTTAACAATCCAAAAGCCAGTATTTTAAGAAGGTTCGGTCAACTTGGTCACTGAGTCATAGTCTAAGGTCGGTCAAAGGTCGCTGCCAAAAAGAGAGAGAAAATAAACACTCTGCGTGCACTCTAACCTAGATCAGAATGGTTATCACTTTATCTAAACAGGAAACTTCCCACTGTACTGTCAAATTCTCCTCCAAACCTGAAAGAAGAATCAATCGGGATCACCCGAAGAGTAAACCAACTCATCAGTGGGAATTGGGATCCAACTCTCATCGCATGATAACGTGAAGGAATCCACTCATGTTATCACACTCCAGAAGGTATGCGCATACTTAGCAAGTTTCAGTTTCTTTAGAAACTCCCGATGTAATTTTTGCCCCATGCTCTTATGACCTTGACGTTGGCCAAAATGCCATAAGTCACATGCCAAGTTTTACCCATCATTATCTTGTCAATTTGAACCCACCCGCACATGCCCCTGACGTTGGCCAAATGGCAGAACGACTGTCTCAAACCAACTCATATATATATGCAACAAATAAATACCAAGCATCTACCAAACACTATGCCTTGGCGTTGGTCAAAATACATAACTTGAATACTACTGAATACCCAAAAGAAATGACGGAGGGCTACGGCTGGTTTTTGGCGAAAAACCTTTAACGTAACGAACTTGATATCGCTGAAGGAACCTGATAGCTTTTTATAAAAAATATAGTGGCGAAAACCTTTGCTAAAGAGGTCACTCCCGGTGAAGGGATCTCGGCTCTTTTCTCGTGGAATGAGGTGCAGGATATTCCAACTGAATACCGCGATGCAAAGCAACATGTAATCGACTGTAGTGAAGTTATTACCCTGACGCAAACTTTTGCCCAAGGGGTCACTCCCGGTGAAGGGATCTCAGCCCTTGCCTCATCGAATGAGGTGCAGGATATTCCAACTGAATACCACTATGCAAAACAAAAGAAGACGTCTTTGTAATAACACTTTTTAAAACTGTTCCAACAACGTCCAAACAGGTTTGTTTCCTTTGCATTGATCAGAATCAACGCAGTCCCATCAATTAATCACACCAGAAAAGAACGAAAATAAAATGTACGTATATGCCATCCGCATTCGTCACTGGGTCCCGTCTTTACCCGTTAGGTTACTTAACTAACGACAGAGCGGGGACTGGACTAGCGCGGGTGCAAAACATATACAACATCTACTAGTATATATACCAATAAACAATAATCGCTCCAAGCGTGATAATATGCAACATTACAGAAAAGTAATAAGTATCACAAAACAATACAGATAATCTGGGATCCCCGGGTTTCACAGAGCCGCTGCTGAAACCCGACGTTCCCTTGGTCGTATGGATAGCCTGTGCAATGAAACCTAGACCCCTACGGGTGCGGCAAGTTACCCGCCAAAACCTGAAGCGAGGCAGCCCCCTACAGCATAGTGAATGGACCACCTTGCACTTCACGGAATCCGGTAACTTGAGCACCCCTCCTTGGGTCAAACTGTACCCTCTACGAGTGCGGCGAATAGTCTGCCAATTCTAGAGTGAGGCCCCTCTGCCTCTCAAAGCCATGAGATGCGGACCCGTTTCCCTCTAGAACCCGGCTATCCATGCACTCCGTCGCGGGGTAAAACCTAGTACAGAAATGAAAAATATGTACAATGGGTACATCGACCTCAACCCGGTCGTGCCCCAAAAGAATATTATACAAACAGGCAGTGATGGCTGTCCACATGTTGGACGCTCGCCCCGCAATATTAAATGTACAAATAAATCCAAACTGCACTACCATTGCACACTGCTATCCACCACGAAAAATCAGCAACATCACAGCACAACACAGAACATCAACGCGAATGTCACGTTCGCAAACCCGTCTAAAAGAACTATAGCAATTAGACGCGGTTTACCGCTCGAATGACATTCACGGTCGGAGATATAATGTAAGTACTGTAAACTAACAAGTTTAAAATTTCGATCGACAAAACTTCCCGAAGTGGGCTCCACGTACATCTGCAGTATAGTAATAAAATCTGGGCCCAAAAGAAATATTCCAGAAACCACAATTTTCAATGAAGACCCTACTGTAGAAATTTGGCACACTGAAGCACCTAGGCGGCAGCGGAGCCGCGGCCAAACCATGGCATGTGCCGCGGTTCCGCGGCCATACGGTCGAGTCAGAAGTCCAATTTTCTACAGCGTTCTTCAAAAAGCCTGCACGATTTTCGGAGATGCTCAAAATGATTTTTAGGCCTGTTTTAAAAATTCGACAGAAACTTTACACAGAAAATTGCGGTTTTCAAAATTTCGTCCGATCGTTGTTTTAAACGCGTTGGAAAAAGTTAGTAAAGCTTAATGGCGTGGCTCTGATACCATGTAAGTCTACGGTAGCACCCTGGCAGTTTTTCTGACGCCAAATTCGGAACAAAAACTTTTATAACTGGCGCTATCGCATACTATAACCCGGATTTGCCATTAATGCTAAACTAACAAAATACAAAGTGGGTAGAAAGGCTATATCGAACGATCCGAGTCCTTCGGTCTTTAACCATCATCCCACGCTCCGTTGCGGCTGCTCCGATCTCCTGGCTCCTCGTCGAGGTGGCACCACATCTACGGATCTTTAAACGGGCTCCCGCCTCTATACCGAGGCAACTCGGTCATCAAGTCTGCTAAAAGAGATGACCAAGATGAAGTAGAGAATGAGTAGAACACTTTGTCTCGCTTCATCCAAAACCATGGATGAACGGATAATGAAGTTGCCTTTTGGAGTAATGAGAAAAGTGCTATCAAATTTCCATGAACCAAATTAATCATCATCTTTTTTCTACCAAGTGAGAGAAAAGGAAAGATCAATCAAAGGGGCAACCATATAGGCCGGCCACTTATATGAGGGGAGGAGGGTGAGTGTAGGAGCAAAGGGGTAACCATAAGGAAAAGATCAATAACAAATATCCTTCATTCAAACAAAACCACATTAATGCAAATTCCACCTTGCAAAAAACATTTAATGCATAATGGTGACTCACTAACCAAGTCACCAATTCTAGAACCTTCCACATGACTCACCCTCATGACTCATCCAAGGAAAAAGATAATTCCGCAATAAACCGAATGTTTAAGACGGGTGATAGAAAACTGGCAACTTCCAAAAGCGATCCCGAAACGAATTTCAGGATAAACCCGTAACAGTATAAACATACCCGCATTTGTATTACGACCGAATACAAATGCAACCGAGACAGAGATATTATATCTACAAAGTATAATACCCGGATCCGGCTTAAACCAAAGCCTACCAGTATTATCTGCCCGAAATATGACACGTACGTAAACACACGTGCATTTTCCGAACCCTACCATAAAACCATACGGCCTCTACAACTTTTCGCCCGAACTTGGGAAACAATCTGTGGGGAACTCTAATGACTCGTCAGTACCCTGGCAGTGGGTTTAACCACAAGCCGTCAGCGGTACTAGCTGTGCGTAATGGCTGCCCATGTACTGACCTCAAGGGAAGCCGATGAGCGAACTCATCCTGGAACCCTACTGAGCCTAACAGTGACAATATACATACAGTCCGGTCCGTTCGTCGGGGTAGGGTAGAAATAAAAGCACAGTGGGGACTCACACGAGACAAATGACGACTTCAGGTCGATGAACTAACCTGTACACATGTCACCAGGGAACTGCTATCTGACGCTAGGTATAAATACTAACTAGCAGGTTCTCGGCGAGTCCTGTCCGGTGTACTCATAACCCAATGAGCACCTGTATACATCTTAGGTGATCCAACTGACACCAGTGGCTTGTGAGACTGGCCACCGCCCTTCGTCGGGGTCTCGACTGTACACACTAGTCTACTCCGGAGTATCAATGCCCTGTCTCGAAACTCCCACGACTAGGGACCACTTTTAAGGATGTGCTTATAGACTACCCAACTCTCACGTATATGATCGCCATCATACTGTTGGTAGTCAAGCAAGATCCTAAGGGCTCTATCAACGTGTAACAGTGATCAGTCACCTGAACCTGTACATGACTGATAAAGGCAAACCAGATAGCATACTATCATCTCGAGTAAGACTGTCTTACCGGTATAGGTCCTTCTCAATCATTGCAATCACGTATCTGCGATCCAATAATTGACTTTGAGGGCACTATATCCAACATATACATCATATACAGCACCCTAGACTTGTTTGTGCAACTCCTTTTGGCCTGAATCAAAATCTGGAGCACTTTAGTGTGGTTTTTGGCTATGTTTCCGTATTTTGAAATGTTTAGATTTGATTTTGGTATTTTGTATTATGGTTCCGTCGTGTGGCGTTTGGACGTCCTCGACCAAGGGTTTTGGTTGTGTTTTGCACGCAAAGCTGTAAGTTTTGACTTATGAGCGAAACGTGTACCGTTTTGGTTTTCCGCCTTGGTTTTTATACGTATTGCGATTGTTTATTATTGTAGGTACCCTCGCATGGATTCCGAGGCGAAGGAGCGTGGAGTCATTGTAAGTCCACGTGACCTCTCCCGGTAGTTACGGGCTTGCGGAAATGATGAAAAACGATTTTTCAAGAGGTGGGAACATGGACTCAAAATACGGATCTTTGTTAAACAACTATCTAACAAACCTAACAAGAGTTTTACCTACTCGGTTAGAGGGTTATACCTTTCTTGATCTCCTTCGTCTTCAACTCTTTGCGGTGTACGGATCGGCCTCACCTCGTCGTCTCCTTGCGCCGAAGATGGATCCACCTGAAAGCTTCTACCTTTGGCTTCTCTTCAAACTAGAAGAAACTAGAACACTTGGTTTGCTAAACCTTATGAACTAGGATGAGTAGAGAGGTGATATGGGTTTTCTTTTATCTCTAAGGCAATGTTTCTCAACTCATAAGAGGGAGTTGCCTTTAGCTAGAGGGAGAGCAAGAGGAAGAGCAAGAGGGAGAGCTCAAGCAAGAGAGAGAAAGAAAATGAGAGAATGAGCAACTCTTTTGCCATCCAAGCTCTCATAATCCAAAATCATCATAACAAATAATAGTAATCAAGTATTATGTGATGGTTCAAGTCAAAATGGCCATATCATTTCATGCACTCATTTTGCAAAAAGAAACAAGCAAGCAAAAGTCTTTGCCATGAAATGATAGCCATTGTCATGATGATGGTCAACTAGTCCAACCTAGTCAACCGGTCAACAAAGTCAACACGTCAACAAAGTCAACCCCTCAACAACCATGTCACTATAATACTTAATTAATATTATTGTTAATCATATTTCTTATTCTCATTAGGGTTTAGCAAAAAGTCAATAGTCAACAACCCCAATGAGAATCCTCTGCCTCTGTCTCTCTGTCAACTGTGCATACACACCAGCATCCGCGTTCCGAGGAACACGAATACAAACGAGATAAAACCAATCCCAAAACGTACACTAGGATCTGGCTTAAACCAAAGCCCGCTAGTGTTAACTGTCCGGACACTAAACGTGCACAAGTGCACGGATGTGACCGAACCCTGTCGCAAAACCATGCGACCTGTCGCAAAACCATGCGACCTCTACTCTTTTGCCTAAAGGTGAATAGATCTCTGTGTGGGACTCTAAAGACTCGACACAACGCTGGCAGTGGGTTTAACCACAGACAGCAAGCGGCACTAGCTGTGCGTAACGGTCCCCAGGTAGATGCCGACAAGAAGTCGGACGAGGTGAAACCCATCTGAACTTCTACCTAGCCTGAATGTGACAATCTCCGTACAGTCCGGTCTGTTCGTCTAAGAACATCGCATGGCGGGCCTAGGGGGCGGTAAACATCAGTCCCCTACTAGCGGTACAAGTCATGTCGGAGTGTAACCCAGAACACCTGAGATAACACTGGAAACCTACCAGTCTATCTCGCTTGCCCTGGCCAGGGACTTTGTGTAATGGCTCTCCTAGAAACAACGCAATATCAACCCCCAATACCGGGAGAGACGAATCCTGTCTAACCGTCACTGCCTCCAAGTGCTTCGGGACTGCACCCAAAAACTACCTGTTTGCACGACTCCTTTGAGCCGTGGTAGGGTAGTAATCAAAGTACAGTGGGAACACACTCGAGGCGAAGTGACAGTGTCAAGTCAACGGACTAAGCTGTCCTCATGTCACCTGGGAACTGATAACTGACGATAGGTATAATACCAACCAACAGTTCCCGACGAGTCCTGTCCAGTGTACTCGTAACCTAACGAGCACCCGCATACAATCTCAAGTACGACGTACTGACAGCTGTGGGACAGACCGTCTCCCAAGCTGGGATAAGAAGCGCATACGCTAGTCTACTCCGGAGTATCGATGCCCTGTCTCGATAGTCCTGCGACTAGGGACCTCCATAAGAATATGCTTATAGATTACCCAGCCCCCACGAGTGTGACTGCCATTACAACGCTGGTAATCAAGCAAAGATCCTAAGGGCTCCACTAATGTGTAAGGGCGATATGCTAAAAGAAACACATGCACACATTAAAGCAGAAACAAACCAACTAGCATACTACCATTTTGAGCAAGATTATCAATACAAGGTGAATATCCCAAGCTTCCATTAAGTAATATACATACTAGTATGATACAGTAATGGCCTCTAGGGCATATACACTAACAATCTCCCACTTGCACTAAGGCCATGTACTGGCGTATCAAAGACCTATCATCTTGATCAGCCGCTCGAACTGAGTCTGGGGTAAGGCCTTCGTTAATGGATCAGCAGTGTTATCTTCCGTAGCAACTCTCCGAACCTCGATCTCCTGGCGACCCACGATCTCCCTGATCAGGTGATACCGCCTCAAGATGTGTCTGGACTTCTGATGGGACCTGGGTTCCTTCGCTAAAGCTATAGCCCCGTTGTTGTCGCAATACAGCGGTATTGGATCAACAATGGACGGAACCACCTGAGGTTCCGTTAAGAACTTCCTTATCCAGACGGCTTCTTTTGCGGCATCTGCAGCAGCGATATATTCCGCTTCCATCGTCGAGTCAGCAACGGTTTCCTGTTTGGAACTCTTCCAACACACCGCCCCTCCATTGAGGGTAAAGACATAACCCGATATGGACTTGGAATCATCCTTGTTACTCTGGAAGCTGGAGTCAGCAAAGGCCTCGATCTGGAGGTCTTTTCCGCCATACACCAAGAACATCTCCTTAGTCCTTCTCAGGTACTTGAGAATGTTCTTTACCGCTATCCAGTGTTTCTCCCCAGGGTTTGACTGATGTGCTTACCACACTCAGTGCATAAGCTACATCTGGTCTGGTACACAACATCGCATACATTATAGAGCTACCGCAGAAGCGTAGGGTATAATAGACATGCGATCCCTTTCCAAATCAGTCTTGGGAGATATCTCTTTGGAGAGGGTGATCCCGTGACAAGCCGGTAGATTACCGCACTTAGAATCTTCCATACAGAATCTTTTCAGTATGGTGTCGATGTACCTGGACTGTGAAAGTCCTAATATCCGCTTGGATCTGTCACGATAGATCCGGATCCCCAGAATGTAAGAGGCATCACCCAGGTCTTGCAGGGTTCCTAGGCACACTAAGGAGGTCTCACAAGGCATCAACCATGCCAATTTACAAAAATTACGGGTGCCGAGAAACCCTAACAAGATCGTTGGCTAGAATTTTAGGTGACAAAACAAACTAGTTAACTACTTTAACTATGAGAACGGAAATACAACCTTTGTAGCTCCGGTCCTCCACCTCCATAGCTCCGCAATGAAGTCTCCTCGCTGTCCAAATCGAAATCCGGGCTCTAGCGTCGGCTTCATCGAAGAAATGGGCGGGCAAGGTCGTCGGCTTCGTGCCGAAGATGATCTACGTCGAGGCATCACTAGATCAAGCTCCAACTTCACCAAGTTATGAAACTTGTGAAGAAAACACACTCTACTACTTGGCAAGAGGTAGAGGATGAAGAAATAGGAAGTGGGTTCACTTTAGAATTAGATTTCTCACTCATTTGCTCAAGTTGCCATTGTTGAAGCAAGCTTTCTTCAAGTGAAGAAGATGAAGAAGAAGAAGATAATGTTATGATAAGTATATTCAAAAAGGAAAATAAAATGAATACTTATCATAATGCAACCATGGTAAAGTGTAGAGAATAGACTAGGGTTAAGTGGAATGGTTAGGGTTAAGCATGAGACAAAATGGTCACTAAGTCAAAGCTTCATGAAGCTTCATAATACAAACAAAGTTATCAACCATTTTCTCTTTTTGCTTTTCATTTTCCAAAATGAATAAATAGATAAATAAATGAGAAAAGGAAATGAAACCCTAACCACTTAAGTAACCATGGTTTAATTCTTTACACAAACCCAAACTAGCATGTATCATCAAACATGATACAATCTTGTGTACAAAAGTATATCACATATACAATGTGCACAAACCAAGTGAGAAAATCCATTTAAAGTGAACCGATACTAGTTAATGCAAAGTAATATATCAAATATATAATTATACATTAAATCATTAAATCAACACTTGATTTAATGATCCGGTCATATCGCATATAACCGACTAGTATCAACAGTAACATCTCATCGAATCAACACTTGATCCGATAACCCGGCTATATCGCATATAACCGATCAATGTTACAAATCGCGAGAATCTGATACAGTATCACATACTGGTATCATTCTTGATCCCGCACATATCTCATATGCGCTCCTATTTCGTTTCGCTTGAGCCAGGAAACCTCTGTGTAGGACTCTAAAGACTCGTCAATACGCCGGCAGCAGGTGATGATCATATCAAACACCCACAAGCCGCAAGCGGTCTGCTAAACGTAACGGCCACCCGGGTATTGTACGATCAGAAGATCGACGAGCAAGCCCTCTCACACTCCTGTGAATCCAACCAGTAACACTTACCGTACAGTCCGGTCTCGTCGTCTGATATGTCGCATATCTCGTCTAGGGGTGGTAAACGTCAGACCCCAATAGCTCGATAAGTCGTGTCGATATGAGGTCTATAACAGTTCAAGAAACTACTGGTAACACTTACCAGTAAATCTCAGCAACCCTGGCCAGGGATTTCCGGTTATAGCCAATCGAACACAGCGCAACATCAACTCCCTATACCGGGAGAGACGAATCCCCTCCTCTCGCTCATTGCCTCCATGTGACTCGGGACTGTACCCAAAAACCACCGTTTTGCACGCCCTCTTGGACGTGGTAAGGTGGAAATCAAAGCACAGTGGGAACCACACAAGACTCTATGACGATCTCGGGTCAACAGACTACTCTGTACCAGTGTCACCAGAGAACTGCCATCTGACGTAAGGTATAATACCATCTATGAGTTCTCGGCGAGTCCGTCCAGTGTACCCAGTCTCCACTGAGCACCCGTATATCATCTCCGATGTCAAACACCAATGGATATACGTGTAACGTTTTAAAAATAATTAAATAAATAATTAAATGAATAAAATTGTTTAAGTGAATTTTATGATTTTCGGCAAAGTAAAATGTAATTTTCGTAAAACCTAACCGTGATTGTTTTTCATTATAATTTCAAAAATACCTATTTTAATTATGTAATTAATAGTAAATAGTGTTTATTTAGCCACTTATAAATTTTTAGTTTAATTAAATATTTTTCCTAAATTAATTATTTTAAATATTAACATAGGCTTTATTTTTACACTAAACTAGTGTAAATTAAAAATTTGAATGGTTTTAATTTGTAAAAGTGAGCCATGACATATTATAATTTAGAGAGTATCATGTAAAATTCATTTGCAAATTTTTCCAATTTTCTAGAGTTTTCTTGAGTTGCTATAGTAAAGAATTAAAAGAAAATTTAATAAAAGCATGAAAAGACATAATGATATGATATTTTGGTGGAACTTTCTATATCTTTCTTCACTTTTCTCATTCTCCACGCCCTCCTCCTAATTGTGGCCGGCCTCAACAACCCCATGGCAGCCCCCCCCCCCCCATTTCCCACTTCATTTTTATTCAAAATTCATCAAAAATACTTCAAAAATTCAATTAAAATTCCACAAAATCATATTTATTTCATACCCTTTATTCCTTGCTCATTTTTACATGGATTTTGGAGATGGAAAGCATGCATTTTTTAGGCTCATTTTCATGTTTGGACTTGAGGTTGTGAAGGTATAAATCTATCTCTTTTGTTTTATTTCCATTAGATGTTTCTTTTAAAGCACAATTGGTTTTATTAGATTAATTCTATGTTCAATTTTTAAAATTCAAGTTAGGGTTTGTAAATTCAAGTTATGATTTTTATTAATTAATTAGGGTTATAATAACTAGTCTACCATTTTTAGAAGTGGAAAAATCTTGCATGGTTATTATATAATAATTTGTGTATTCAAATTGATTTAATAATGTTATTTAGCTAACTAGTTTTTATAAAATGTATTTGTGGATAAAATAAAATTCCAATTAAGGTTGTTATCATTAGATTGTAGTTTTAGTGAGAATCTTAGCATGTTAATGGAAAGAAAAACTTAGTTTGATCACTAGTTTCTTGTGATAATTGGAAAAATACTAATAAAAGGCTACTTTTGTAAACTAGATTTTGGGAAATTCCTAAATAAATGAGATTAAAAATATAATTATGGTTTCATCATATCATTATCATCATGAATTGTAGTTTAGTACATTAATTCATGCAACATCATGTTTTGTGGTGGAATTGTGGTATTTTGCTTGAAAAATGTTGAAAATTGTTAAAGGTTGCAAACTAGAAATTTCAAATTAATACAAATTTGTGTAATAAAAATGTAGTAATGGTTTGTATAGTCTAGTTATGCTATTTAATGAGTTTTATAACCATTGGTTTCATCTAAATGTTAAGTTTTGATGAAAAACGGTAAATTGGCATTTTCGGTTTTTACGAAATTGGACGGTTTGATGGATTTTAGGGTTTCGATGGATTTAATCATGTTTTATAATATAAGTAATGTGTTTTAAAACTACGAGTTATTTGTTGATGTTTATCTCGATCCATCGGAGTTTGTACGCCGATATCGAGCGAAATTTGGTTCTTTTGCGTGGACGGGACATAGGTTTTAACCTATGCTTGTTCCTTGCGTCGTTTTGACTTTTGTATGTGATTCAGTTTACGATGCTATTTATATGTTTGCGTTTAGGTACCCCTCACGTGGACTGCGGGCGATGAAGAGGAGGATGGCGACACCGTCTTCGGCAGACATGGACCTGGTGAGTAGATGTATATCTACGGGGGGAAGTCGGGTGGATGGCGTTTAGCACCCCCGCAACGTAGAATAGGAATAGTACTTATTGACATTAGGAAACCAGATGTGGCCCTAGATTCTTAATGAGTAGGACCCTAGTAATGACCCTAGGCTAGACTAGACTGATTTAGGAAAACCATACCAGAAGATGAATACCTTGGAAGAGGTTCGTAGGTTTCAGGTAGAAACACACACGCACACACTGAAACTCGACATGGTGTATACGTGCATGTGTATATATATATATAGGACGAGGTATAGGTATATATATATATACAACACGTATATGGGATACATTGATGTGATATGATATCCGAGGTATGATGAAACAGTGTAACTGGGCTTGATACCGTGATTCTTGGCTATACAGTCGTATTAAGTGTTAGCGGATCATTAGAGAATGAGATAATGAACATATATACTTAAATTATAATGGTTGGTGATGATATTGAGGTACATGGACCTCTAAAATAGTACCCGGACTGTAACTTGTGATTGATCACGATATGTGATATGTAAGACTTGATTACGACATCATATAGGTGTGACATGATGTCGATATCATAGAGGTGTGACTTGAGGACGATATGATACATATGACATGATATTTCTGAGGATAAACTAATGATGCTTATTATGATGGCAATGATATATGATTGATGTATGCGATCACAGTTTAGCACCTTGATCATGAGATGTGTTGATGATGACATTATACTAATGATGAGACACCTAGGAGATACTTGACCCGCACCCTGATATTGGGATGTCGTACGAAGGATTTTACCGTACGAGGCATAAATATGATGATTGATCCGCACTCTTGATTCGAGAAAGCCGTACTACGTACGTGACGCTATTGAGGCCGGATCCCCGACTATTAGAGATATTGATTCAGACCTTAGGTAGACTCTTGTTTCTTATTGACTAGTTTCTTAGGTTTTGTTCCTTAGGAGGTTAGATGGACACTAGGTTAGGTTCGAGTCATATAGTGGTAGTGGTAATGGTATATCAAATGAGTAGATAACACACATCCGTCTTTACTTTCACACTGGAATCATAATGACGCATGTTCTTACATATGTTGCTATAATCAGTATAAACCTTACCTGTTAGGACACTAGCACCATTACCGATGATGCGCATATTCCACGCACACTTATTTGCCGGCTCACACACATCATCATCGGTAATTGCTATGTCACGTACACTTTAGATTATATTATCTTTTATTGATAGAATCAGTTAACAACTTGACCGATATAATACTGTGATTACTCTCTGATGTTAGTATATACATGATAATTATTACTTAGACATTCATGCATTCATGTTTTCATGTTATCATGCAGTATTATGGGCATATGCCGACACTTATCATATACTTACCCATGATTTTGAGATTTGGGTTTCTATGAGATTTCTGGATTTTTGGGGAAAACCGCAAGAATATATAAAAAAAACTTCTCTCTCTCTCCTCCTCTCTTTTTAAAATAAGATGTGGTTTTCTCGTGATGTATGTGTCGTCCACCATGAGATTTCATGTATTCTGTTGGATTTCGAGACCCGATTCGAGGAGTGGATGAACCGTCTCGGGTACATGGTGGGCCCGGTATGGTACCCCAGGGCAAGAAGATCGAGTTGTAGACGATGAGCCTGGCAGGGGAAGGCTACCTACCGGTGATGTCTGGCGCGGCGGATATCCGGAGGATACCGACCGCTGTCGTGAGATTTAGTGATATGGGCCGATCCGGACTGACGGAGCCCGAGGTATTGAGACTATGAGACTTGAGATTTACATGTTTGTGTCGATACTTGACACGGATTTCCATGGATTTCATTATTGAGATTTCAGATTCCTATACACATTTTACTGTGATAACAGTTAAAGATTTCTTATACAGATATATCTGGATTTCAGGATTGATTATTTTATATTCATGGTGCATGCATATCCATTCATATGACATAGTACTATATGAGGCACTGACACGAGCACGGAGTATCTGCACTTACACGTAGTATTACCCTGCTATTACTAGATGATTGGGACTTAGTAGTGTATTATTATGACCTAGGATAGCGTCGTGCATTCGATTTCTTTTCGTAGATGTCTTCTACTCACGAGTTGGCAACTCACCCCCGTTGTGCCAAATTTTATTACAGGTTCGATGTACAGGTTTCCCTGGCAGCTTGCTGGCACATCTATTCTTTCAGGGTGATTTGTACGGTAGGTTGGTTCACTTGTATCCGAACCACCATTGTACTTTTATTCTTTCATTTGTATCTAGTAAGCTCCATCAACCATACTTGTATTACTTGATAAGTTTATTGGACCAGTCTTTTATTTTGACCTTAGAGTCGCGCATGTATTATTCTGATTTGGTGGTTTTGTTTTCTTTGAGTTTTGAGCCTCGCCCTTTGGCGTTGTATATTATTGTGCTTGTTGTGGTTGTTTCCGCCTGTTGGCGTTGATGCTAGCTCCCGTTTGGGGATGCTTTTTATTGTTTATGTATATTATACTTGTTGTACCCGTTTGGGGGTCAGTTTTTATAGAGGAGACTCTGCCGAAATTTTTGAGAAAATTTGCTGATGCTTTTAAACTTGTTTTCTTTTTCTTCTTCTTCTTCTTTTATGGTTTAGATTTCTGGGCTTCGGCTTACTTAGGTTACGTGGCGCCTCTAGACGCTTCGTAATCTAAGTGCCGGTCACGTTCCGTACTTTCGGGTCGTGACAATAGGATCATCCATAGCCCATCTGTATGGGTCAAGAAGGTATACGCTAGTCTACTCTGGTATATCGATGCCCCGTCTCGATACACCCACGACTAGGGACTTTGAAGGATGTACTTATGGACTACCATGTCCCCACTAGTATGATCCGCAT
Organism: Agapanthus africanus; assembly: GCA_030015575.1. Classification (NCBI taxonomy): domain Eukaryota; kingdom Viridiplantae; phylum Streptophyta; class Magnoliopsida; order Asparagales; family Amaryllidaceae; genus Agapanthus; species Agapanthus africanus. The sequence goes on along the minus strand of JASDDO010000004.1, from coordinate 206,891,109 downwards.
CATAGTCCAGGTAGTCAAGTACACATCCTAAGGGCTTTACCAACATGTAACAGAGAGACAATCTTTGTACACGTTAAGGTAAAGAGTAACCAGATAGCATACTATCATGTCGAGCAAGAAAGTCCTCCCTATATATGTCCCAGCATCCACTACAATATACATCCAATGTACAGTAATGGCCTCTAGGGCATACATATAACTAACAATCTTCCACTTGCACTAGGGCCATCTGATAGCAGTGGTTGTAGTATCTCATACTCAACCATCCCATATCTACTCTGGGAATAGGCCTTCGTGAGTGGATCCGCCGTGTTGTCCTCTGAGTCCACTCTCCTTACCTCGATCCCTTAGAGATCAACCATGTAACATTTCAAAAAGATAAAATATTAATTTTGGGAATTTTTATAATTTAATATTATTTTATTGAATATTTTAATATTTTGGTATTATTAAATACAAATAAATAGGAAAAATGTTAGAAAAATTATGGAAAATTCTAAAATAGGGTAAATTAAAGAATTATGGAATTTCTAAGTTTAATTGACTCGTTATATGCTTAATTAGTGCTAATCGCGATTAAAAACCGCTAATCGGATTTTTGGCTTTTTGTGCAAAAATGTGCACATATCTTTTCCTACACTTGTGTTACATTTTCTACCATGTTACTTTGGGTTTACTATTGGTGTGAGAAGGATTTGGATTAAAGGATAAAGAAAAAAGAAAATGAGAAATAGGTATGGTGAGAAGAGTGGGTAGGTGAGGACTTTTGACATAAACCTTAGCCTTTCCCTTGGTTTTCCTCTCATTTCCCCCCCCCCCTCTTCCTGAGCTGCTGCTGCTGCTCCGCCATTTATTTTCCCCCCATCATCAAGCTCTCTAATCACCTCAAAAATCACTCCAAAACCCCACCCTCATTTCATTAAAAAGATGCACAAGCTCGAGATCTACGTAATGGACCAAGAAAGCATGGATTTTGGCCACAAGGGGCAACTCAAGAATTTCCTTGAGTTGCCAATTGAGTTAATTTCTGGACCATTAGCTTAATTCTAGCATTCCTTATACCCCAATGTTGTTATAGAATCGATATTGTGTGATATTGTGGACTTGAGGATAACCAAGTTAGGGATTGAGGGAAATTGGTGTTGTATTGTGAAATTGAGGTTAGTAGAGGTTATACCATCACCCTAGTGTATGAATTGGAACCCAAAACCTGAAGCTTAAACCAGAATACGGATTTTAGAAACCGATATCGGGGAAATTATGGAATCTGTGAAGGTTAATTTGAATCTTCTATCACCCGAGACACCCTAAAATAAAATTGATTGGACAGTAGTATGTGCAGGCACCCAGGAAGATACCACCAAGACCCCAGCTCCCACTTCTTCTTCCCGGCCGCCAATTTCTCCCAATTGGCCGCAAATTGCGGCCTGGGTCCCACCTTCTTGGCTCGTATTGGTTCTGTAGCTCCTACATATTTATGTTAGACCCCTGGTATATATAGATTTGTATAAAGTGACCAAGGGTGAAATCTGGAACATATTTCCAAAGTTGCTGTTTTGGATTCGTGTTTCCGTATTTTTGATTCTGCAATTGTGGATTTTGTTTTGCCTCGACTATTTGACGTTTATACGACGATATAGAGGATTTATTGATGGTTTTGAAGGCGTGCCATAGGTTCTCACCTATAGGCCCCTTATCGTATCGTTTTGGATTTCATATGCCGTTTTAGCTTGGATTTGGTTTTAATGCGCATACACAACACTTTGATGTGTAGGTACTCATGAAGACTTCGGGACGACAAGCAAATGCGTGGTGATGTCCGCAAATGATGATGCAAGGTGAGTAGATTATATCTACAGGGGGAAGTCGGGTGGATGGCGTATAGCACCCCCGCAGTCCGTAGATAGAATACTATGTAGTTTATTTACGTGGTAGTTGTAGTGTGTTATGGTTAGTTAGAGATAGAAATAACTAGCGTAGTTCCTAGTTGCGAGCTCTAGGATAGAGGTACACCACCACGCACAACCTTGCATACTCATTATACTTGCACTGTGTTTGATGATATGGGATGACTTTGGAGATGAGTCGATGATGTGGGCTTTGTGCCGCGAGATCGGTGATTTGATATGATTCATATTTGGGATATAACTTGTGATTCTTGCGGGCTTGGGATGTGTGTTTACCCCCGCATGCATACTTTATTGATGGTATCGATTTGTATTAGACATAGAGTAGTACCCCAGATTATATGATCTGATGATAGTGATACCTGTTATGTGATGAGATAGTGAGATGTTGACCCGTACCCAGCTATTGGGATGCCGTACGATGATTTACCGTACGAGCCGATATTGATGATAGATCTGTACTCATAACTCGAGGATGTCCTACGATATGTTGTTGAGGCGGGATCACCGACTATATATCTATATATTCATCGACTCAGATTTAGGTGGTTTCCATACCTCTCCCATTTGACTTGATACTTAGATCTGTAATTGCATAGTAGATTCTTCACTGTGATGTTGACTATTTGATTTCCGCATTTTCATGCTATTCACATCGCTTGCATGTGTTTATTGCTACTGATATCATGCTGTTAGGACACCACAACCATTATCGATGATGCGTATGTTCCACGTACACTGTTTGCCGGCTCACACACTTCATCATCGATAATTTCCATGCCACTACACTGTAGTACTGTTGCATGACTTCTGATATGATTACCTTTCTTTACATGTCGCAAACATCATGGATTGATTGCATAGCACATCGCATTGGATTTACTTCTTGATGTTGGATTTTCACGTGATTTCTGGTTTGAGGACCGTGGGACTATTTAAGAAAGGATGCTCTATTTTGAAAAACCCGGTACCTCGTGATATGATATTTTGGTGCGTCCACCACGCGTTTTCTCGGTGCTGAGACGTGTGCTTGAAACCCGATTCGAGGAGTGGATGATCCGTTTGCGGGTTCGTGGTGGGCCCGGTAGGGTTCCCCTCGGCAAGATGATCGATGGGTTTTGCCGATTGAGCCTGGTGGCGGGCGAGTACCTACCGGTGATTGTATTTGAGCTCGGCGGATATCTGGAGGATACCGAACGGAGTTGAGAGATGGGCGTACTGCCGGGGCCGAGGGCCGATTCCGCAGACATAGCCCGCGGGCCGATCCGGACTGACGGAGCCCGATGGATGAGGATTTACGTGTCGATGCTAGGCACGGGTTTCATGATGTTTTTCCATGATTTTGTTTATATCCTCATATTGCATACATGATGCTTATTGTCATTGGGTGACGGGTGGACGGGTTCCACATATATACAGACATGGATCATATACAGACTGGATTTACACTGATCATACTTCATTTGTATATATAACAGGGTATGTGGTCGCTGTTATATGTACCCTTACACCAATCTTAGTGGTATGGGACACTAATATATGTGTATTGATATCCTTGATACTTCATCATATTTACTTAATGCAGACATACCCTATACTGATGACATGTTATTACCTGGGTACCTGGCACTACATACATATTTAGATGTTACCTTGCCACCTTATCATACTTCAGATGTACTCTTGTGGTTGTATTACTGATTGTTGACCTAGGATTATGTCTTGCGTTCGGTTTCTGCTTGTAGATATTTTCTATTCACGAGTTGGCAAGTCACCCCCGTTGTGCCACAGTTCTTGCAGGTTTTGCCGCACAGGTTCCTTTGCGGCATTTCTGGCACATTGCTTCCTTGAGGGTGAATTGCATTTGGTAGGTGGTTTCTTTTGCATCAAGAACCACCATTGTACTTATATTATTCATTGTATCTAGAATTTCCATCAACCAAAATTGTATATTGTTTCAGACTCAGACTTTAGTGATGAATTATTCGACCTTAGAGTCGCGCTTAGCAGTATTGCGGTTTTCTTGTTTTTTTTGAGTTCTTTTGGTTTGACCCTCGCCGTTTGGCGTTGTATATTATTGTTGCATGTGTGGTTATGACCGTCAATTGACGAAGAGCTAGCTCCCGCTTGGGGATGCCTTTATCATTGCATATATTGTTATCCTTGTTGTACCCCATTCGGGGCCAGTTTTACAAAAGAAACTCTGCCGAAATTTTTAGAAAAGACTTTACTGTTTTAAATGCATATTCGGCTTAGTTATTTAAAAACCTTGATTTCAAACATGTATTTCTTCACTTCTTTAAACCAGTTTCCTTACTTATTCTTAAAAATGGTTTTAGATTTCTGGGCTTTTGGCTTACTTGGATCAGATGTGGTCCTATAGACTTCATATGGTTCAAGGGCCAGTCACGTGCTCTTTCGGGTCGTGACAAAGTTGGTATCAGAGCGCTAGGTTGACCTTGGTTCGAGTCTAAGTTTGACTATGTGGAGCCTAGGGCGTTTATATATATACGGAACTTAGGCTTGACCTTACGGAACTTAGACTTGGTCGAAGGGGTATTAGACCCGAACTTTCGTCGTGTAGGATGACCCTTGGTTGATGGAATAGGTGACTAAAGTAGAGTGACGTACCGTTGGTATGTTCCGCGGCATACTTACGACACGCCACTCCGCTTAAGGAACCTTAGGATGTACATATTTTCGAGATCAGTGATTCTCTTCATATCCATGATTATACATCCATTTGAGATCCTCGATTCTATTAGTTTCATGATCATACACTCATTGATGCTGTTCCTTCCTATGATCATGTACCCACTCTGGATCTGTTGTCCTCTTTCTTGCCATTGATGTGCTCTCTTTGATACTCGATTGAGGTTCCTGTCACCATGTTTGAGCGCAGTTTGGGCTGCTGCTAGGGTTACGGTCAGGGCGAGCTCGTCTGGTACGAGGGCCGACCATTGTGTTTTCTGGTGACATGGGAACGTCTCGAGTTAGTATTGGTGATTGTGACCTCTAGTGGAGGCGAGTGCTTTGTTTGCACCGGATGATCGGGCCGTTGTTAGAGCTGTCAGTTGAGAGAGGACTGTTGATGTACAGCATACCTCAGAGATTATGATGTCGCCTACCGTGCAGACAGATGGACCAGCTGTTGCTGAGATTGACAGGATTTCGCTTCCGAAGCTTACGAGCTGAGATTGCCGGAGCTTTCAGGCAGATATGAGACAGATGATAGCTAGTCTACCCGATTTGAGAGACGAAGGTGATTCGTCCGATTTTTGCGCCGGAGCGGGCCCAGATGAGTTGAAGATTTCCAGTGTGGGGAGTCTTACTCCGATCTAGAGCAGACCGATTCAGAGATGACCGCCAATGTATTGCCTTTCCTGGAGGATTGAGGCGATGTTCAGCGTACAGGCGAATAAGCCAGTTGCTGCTGCAAATGACGAGATATCGCCCAGATGGTTGGAGCTACTGCAGCGTGAGCACATACTTAGAAAGATGATAGCGAGTCGCTAGTGACCTGAGGATAAATGACTAGGACATGTGTTTCGTTCGTTTACCGATGCGAGGTCATCAGATAGGTTGTTTCCAGCTAGAGACGACTTCACGCAGGTTCGTTGAGAGTCGATAGAGACGATCGAATGTCAGAAGCCCCTTTTCCAAGTTTAAAGTATACGGAAAGACATGCAGGTGATTCTATGGACCCTCTAGAAGAATGAAACCCTAACTCGACTTAATGACCGTGTGAAAGCCTTTGAACCTTAGGGTTTGCGGCAGTTCCGCGGCGCCATTAGTGAGGCTTGGGTTTGCCCTTCTACGGCTGGACCACCGACGCTGTGGCATGTACTCGATACTATTAAACTGTACCCATGATGTTGATCTCTTGGGGGATTATGAGGTTCTGATGAGTCAATCGGGTGATTCGACATCATTCGGATATCATGTGATGGGATGCCTTGCTTTGGATACTCCAGATACGAGGGTAGCCGTTGGAGCACAGTCCATGCAGCCATGATGAGACGAGTCCGAATCAGTCGACATGGAAGCAGAGTGAAGAAAAGAGTGCGCAAGATATTTCGACGAGATGACGTCCCACTCCGCTGACATCAGAGATGTGATACGTATCCAGAGGCGTGGTATATGGATATATTTTCCAGGAAGAAGCGCGATAAGTATGCAGCCGTTCTGGAATAAGACCTAGCTTCAGCAATGGATGATGACTTCCGGGCAATTCGGCAGGAATGAGATTTGAGAGAGGAACCTCGACAGGACCCTTCTGGAAAACGATACGAGAAGACCTAGACCTAGGAGTGGTCATTTTGCGCACCACCCAGCAGGCCAGAGTTCGGCATCTTCGACGGGGTAGTTGATGAGGCTCGGATAAGGAACTTACCCAGATACGTTGCGAATTGATCAGGGATGGACGAGTATTGAGTATTCCTCCGACGTTTGGGACGTGTTCCCGAGGACCTGTTCGGCCGGACATCTTCTACAGAATGATGAAGTTACAGAGTACGCGATTTCGAGTCCGTGTGAGAGATTTCGGATTGACCATGGCCGAGAACAGTGCAGTGCGGAGATAGCATGGCGTGACGTCATATTGGTCGACGATAGAGACAAGTGGAACCAGAGGTTCGTGTGAGACACTGACGAGCTGTCATTACTTTCCGTCGAGACCAGAGACGTGATGTGCTTACAGAGGCGTTGGGATGCGACCAATTTCCGAGAAAATATTGTGCTGAGGACACAGATGTCTATCGAGTGAGAAGAGATTATGCAAGAGAGCCAGCCTCTGTACAGATCGGCATAGGCATGATTGGAAGAGACCCTGAGCAGGATTCCTTCCGGGACATCGCTACAATGATGTTTGCACCCAGGATCAGATGTGTGACGTGCTTTCAGAGAGCCAGAGGCCGACGCCAGTGATATGCTGCCTTACGAGTGGTCGTGAGGATTGACCGAGAGATGACCAGAGAAGTGCCAGAACGGAATCGTCCCCGTTAGCACACCTGACAGGGCCGATGAGCCGATTGACTGCGAGATAGGAAATCCGCAAAGAAGATAAGGACCCAGAGTCAGAGGACGCCAGACCGTGAGCAAGAGGCAAGTAGATATCCTGCGCTGCTAGCAGTGGATGCATCGACTCCTTCTCGACCTTGAAGGAGGAACTACCGAAGACGGTATTTATGATTGTGATTTTGTGATTCGATTATCACGTATCCGTCGTTTTGGATTTCGGTATTTTGGGCATTCTGTTTGCATGATTTAGTTTCGATGACTGAGTTTCATGATATTTGTTTCATGCACCCACTGGATATTTATGTTTGCGCATAGTTATTACGTTTGCGATATTGATTGAGATTTTACGCCTATCTTATGCAGTGATTTGATTTACACTTCCGGCATAGTTTTCATGCACCTTCAGTGTTTTGATATACGATTTTGGTGCATGCCAGATGCAATAAATCGGGATTCTTCGTGCATGTCACATGCACCTGATTTTTCTGTCAGGCACCCACGTTGCCTACGACAGATGTTTCGTGCACACCAGTTGCACCTAGATGTTGTTTTGTACACCTGTTTGACACATATATGGATTTTGATTCCTTGCGCACCATACGCATAGGATATTCTTATATATGCATTTTGGGGATTGATTTCTAGTAGAGCAGTACATTTTTATGATATTCTCTATGTGTTGATGTTTTCGGAGCCCCGACAAAATGGATTATTACTGAAATTGCTTTAGTATTGGGGGTTTAAATTTAAATTCGGGGACCGAATTTCTTTAAGGGGGGTAGAATGTAACATTTCAAAAAGATAAAATATTAATTTTGGGAATTTTTATAATTTAATATTATTTTATTGAATATTTTAATATTTTGGTATTATTAAATACAAATAAATAGGAAAAATGTTAGAAAAATTATGGAAAATTCTAAAATAGGGTAAATTAAAGAATTATACCATTTCTAAGTTTAATTGACTGGTTATATGCTTAATTAGTGCTAATCGCGATTAAAAACCGCTAATCGGATTTTTGGCTTTTTGTCCAAAAATGTGCACATATCTTTTCCTACACTTGTGTTACATTTTCTACCATGTTACTTTGGGTTTACTATTGGTGTGAGAAGGATTTGGATTAAAGGATAAAGAAAAAAGAAAATGAGAAATAGGTATGGTGAGAAGAGAGGGTAGGTGAGGACTTTTGACTTAAACCTTAGCCTTTCCCTTGGTTTTCCTCTCATTTCCCCCCCTCTTCCTGAGCTGCTGCTGCTGCTCCTGCCATTTATTTTCCCCCCATCATCAAGCCCTCTAATCACCTCAAAAATCACTCCAAAACCCCACCCTCATTTCATTAAAAAGATGCACAAGCTCGAGATCTACGTAATGGACCAAGAAAGCATGGATTTTGGCCACTAGGGGCAACTCAAGAATTTCCTTGAGTTGCCAATTGAGGTAATTTCTGGACCATTAGCTTAATTCTAGCATTCCTTATACCCCAATGTTGTTATAGAATCGATATTGTGTGATATTGTGGACTTGAGGATAACCAAGTTAGGGATTGAGGGAAATTGGTGTTGTATTATGAAATTGAGGTTAGTAGAGGTTATACCATCACCCTAGTGTATGAATTGGAACCCAAAACCTGAAGCTTAAACCAGAATACGGATTTTAGAAACCGATATCGGGGAAATTATGGAATCTGTGAAGGTTAATTTGAATCTGCTATCACCCGAGACACCCTAAAATAAAATTGATTGGACAGTAGTATGTGCAGGCACCCAGGAAGATACCACCAAGACCCCAGCTCCCACTTCTTCTTCCCGGCCGCCAATTTCTCCCAATTGGCCGCAAATTGCGGCCTGGGTCCCACCTTCTTGGCTCGTATTGGTTCTGTAGCTCCTACATGTTTATGTTAGACCCCTGGTATATATAGATTTGTATAAAGTGACCTAGGGTGAAATCTGGGACATATTTCCAAAGTTGTTGTTTTGGATTCGTGTTTCCGTATTCCGTATTTTTGATTCTGCAATTGTGGATTTTGTTTTGCCTCGACTATTTGGCGTTTATACGACGATATAGAGGATTTATTGATGGTTTTGAAGGCGTGCCATAGGTTCTCACCTATAGGCCCCTTATCGTATCGTTTTGGATTTCATGTGCTGTTTTAGCTTGGATTTGGTTTTAATGCGCATACACAACACTTTGATGTGTAGGTACTCATGAAGACTTCGGGACGACAAGCAAATGCGTGGTGATGTCCGCAAATGATGATGCAAGGTGAGTAGATTATATCTACAGGGGGATGTCGGGTGGATGGCGTATAGCACCCCCGCAGTCCGTAGATAGTATACTATGTAGTTTATTTACGTGGTAGTTGTAGTGTGTTATGGTTAGTTAGAGATAGAAATAACTAGCGTAGTTCCTAGTTGCGAGCTCTAGGATAGAGGTACACCAGTACGCACAACCTTGCATACTCATTATACTTGCACTGTGTTTGATGATATGGGATGACTTTGGAGATGAGTCGATGATGTGGGCTTTGTGCCGCGAGATCGGTGATTTGATATGATTCATATTTGGGATATGACTTGTGATTCTTGCGGGCTTGGGATGTGTGTTTACCCCCGCATGCATACTTTATTGATGGTATCGATTTGTATTAGACATAGAGTAGTACTCCAGATTATATGATCTGATGATAGTGATACCTGTTATGTGATGAGATAGTGAGATGTTGACCCGTACCCAGCTATTGGGATGCCGTACGATGATTTACCGTACGAGCCGATATTGATGATAGATCCGTACTCATAACTCGAGGATGTCCTACGATATGTTGTTGAAGCGGAATCACCAACTATATATCTATATATTCATCGACTCAGATTTAGATGGTTTCCATACCTCTCCCATTTGACTTGATACTTAGATCTGTAATTGCATAGTAGATTCTTCACTGTGATGTTGACTATTTGATTTCTGCATTTTCATGCTATTCGCATCGCTTGCATGTATTTATTGCTACTGATATCATGCTGTTAGGACACCAGCACCATTATCGATGATGCGTATGTTCCACGTACACTGTTTGCCGGCTCACACACTTCATCATCGATAATTGCCATGCCACTACACTGTAGTACTGTTGCATGACTTCTGATATGATTACCTTTCTTTACATGTCGCATACATCATGGATTGATTGCATAGCACATCGCATTGGATTTACTTCTTGATGTTGGATTTTCATGTGATTTCTGGTTTGAGGACCGTGGGACAATTTAAGAAAGGATGATCTATTTTTAAAAACCCGGTACCTCGTGATATGATATTTTGGTGCGTCCACCACGCGTTTTCTCGGTGCTGAGACGTGTGCTTGAAACCCGATTCGAGGAGTGGATGATCCGTTTGCGGGTTCGTGGTGGGCCCGGTATGGTTCCCCTCGGCAAGATGATCGATGGGTTTTGCCGATTGAGCCTGGAGGCGGGAGAGTACCAACCGGTGATTGTATTTGAGCTCGGAGGATATCTGGAGGATACCGACCGGAGTTGAGAGATGGGCGTACTGCCGGGGCCGAGGGCCAATTCCGCAGACATAGCCCGCGGGCCGATCCGGACTGACGGAGCCCGATGGATGAGGATTTACGTGTCGATGCTAGGCACGGGTTTCATGATGTTTTTCCATGATTTTGTTTATATCCTCATATTGCATACATGATGCTTATTGTCATTGGGTGACGGGTGGACGGGTTCCACATATATACAGACATGGATCATATACAGACTGGATTTACACTGATCATACTTCATTTGTATATATAACAGGGTATGAGGTCGCTGTTATATATACCCTTACACCAATCTTAGTGGTATGGGACGCTAATATATGTGTATTGATATCCTTGATACTTCATCATATTTACTTAATGCAGACATACCCTATACTGATGACATGTTATTACCTGGGTACCTGGCACTACATACATATTTAGATGTTACCTTGCCACCTTATCATACTTCAGATGTACTCTTGTGGTTGTATTACTGATTGTTGACCTAGGATTATGTCTTGCATTCGGTTTCTGCTTGTAGATATTTTCTATTCACGAGTTGGCAACTCACCCCCGTTGTGCCACAGTTCTTGCAGGTTTTGCCGCACAGGTTCCTTTGCGGCATTTCTGGCACATTGCTTCCTTGAGGGTGAATTGCATTTGGTAGGTGGTTTCTTTTGCACCAAGAACCACCATTGTACTTATATTATTCATTGTATCTAGAATTTCCATCAACCAAAATTGTATATTGTTTCAGACTCAGACTTTAGTGATGTATTATTCGACCTTAGAGTCGCGCTTAGCAGTATTGCGGTTTTCTTGTTTTTTTTGAGTTCTTTTGGTTTGACCCTCGCCGTTTGGCGTTGTATATTATTGTTGTATGTGTGGTTGTGACCGTCAATTGACGAAGAGCTAGCTCCCGCTTGGGGATGCCTTTATCATTGCATATATTGTTATCCTTGTTGTACCCCATTCGGGGCCAGTTTTACAAAAGAAACTCTGCCGAAATTTTTAGAAAAGACTTTACTGTTTTAAATGCATATTCGGCTTAGTTATTTAAAAACCTTGATTTCAAACATGTATTTCTTCACTTCTTTAAACCAGTTTCCTTACTTATTCTTAAAAATGATTTTAGATTTCTGGGCTTTTGGCTTACTTGGATCAGATGTGGTCCTATAGACTTCATATGGTTCAAGGGCCAGTCACGTGCTCTTTCGGGTCGTGACAAACCATCTCCATGATCAGGTGATACTGCCTTAGAATATGTTTGGATCACTGATGGGACCGGCGTTCCTTGGCATAAGCCAAAACTCCTTTGTCTCACAATGGTAGGAACGTAGTTCATCTCATGAACCAATATACACCCAAACAGCCTCTTTGGTAGCATCTTAAGTAGCGATGTATCCTGCCTTTATCGTCTAGTATGCCACGGTATCTAGCTTGGAACTCTTCCAACATACCGTCCCTCGATTGAGGGTAAAGACAATGCCTGTGACTGACATTCAGTCATCTTTATCACCTTGGAACCTTTCCAGTGATTCTCCCTAGGATCGATTGATACCATCCCACTACAACTAGTGAGCATCCAATTAGATTTATCTCATAGATCCAAAATCCAGGATTTAGGAGGTATCACTTTGATCCTATATGGAGAATCCATGTGATAAACGGAGATTGATCGAGCGTAGCATAGGAAACTCCTTCCCTATCAAGAGTATGTCATCCACGTACTCTACGAGGATCGTCACCATACTCCCTACTACCCTTTTGTATATACAAGGTTCATCTACCATTTTGATGAAGTCAAACTATTTGACTACTACATCAAAACAGATGTTCCATCTCCGAGATGCCTGCTTTATCCTATAAAGCATCTTGTACACGTTTCCGCTGCTCCCACTATTTACGAGGCCCTCTGGCTGTGTACTTATAGACGTACTCTTCTAAAACATCATTTAGAACAGCAGTCATGACACCCAACCACCAGATATCGTAGTCATGGTATGTAGCCGTGGCAAGTAGGATCTGGATGGACTTAAGCATAGCTCCTGAGAAAAGGTTTCATCATTATCCATGCCTGGTTGATGACGAAACCTTTAACAAGTCTAGCTTTGAAAGTCTCAACTTTTCCATCTACACCAAGTAAGCTTCTCAAGATATACTTGCTCGTGATGGGGATTTAACCCTTCAGATATAGCAACCAAAGTCCATACTTTGTTGGTGTATATGGATTCCATCTCAGATCGCTAAACATCCAACTATTCTTACAGAGTCTTACTCCTGATGGCCAGCTCGAAGCTAGTTGGGTCATCATCTCATGATGGAATCCTCGCTCCCACTATCATAGAGAAACCGAAGTATCTCTCAGGTGGGTGAAGAACCCTACTAGATCGGCGGAGAGGCTGAGGTTCGTTGGTATCTAATGAATCCTTTGGTTCTACCAAATCATCTGCTGTAATTTGCATAGCTGGAACCTTTCCAGTTCTACATAACAGACCTTGCCTCGAGCTTGTCCGGATTTTTTTTTAGACATAGGCCGGACAACCTCAAATCTTAACTATCTTAAGATATGGGCTCTTCCCTTTCTATATCACATATGAAGTGGTAGGCAACTGATTTGATTTGAACCCTATTCAATAGGTATGCAACTTCATAAGTGCATAACTCCCAAAAGAAAATAGGTAACTCAGTAGTACTCATCATAGAGCACACCTTATCATATAGGGTGTGATTGCTCCGCCCCGATATACCATCGTGCTATGGTGTATATGGAGGAGTAATGTTGAGAGAGAATCTAATTCTCCTTTAGAATAGTCCAGGATTTCCGTGCTCAAGTATTCTCCTCCCTGATCACATCAAAGGACATAATACTTATACCCGTATTTTGGTTCTCTACTTCTAACTTATATTCTATGAATCTCTCAAAAGGTTCGGACTTGTGTTTCAATAGGAACATATGTCTGAATCTTGAGAGATTATCAGAGAATGTAATGAAGTACAAAGAACCGGTCTTGGTATGTGTAGACAGGGGACTTACATACATCAACATGTATCAGTCCCAAAAGTTCACTAACTCTTTCTCTGTTTTCAATAAACAGAGCTATGGTCATCTAATCTTTGTGACATGACTGGCAAGTTTCACAAGATGTAAATTCAAACTAATTTAAATATGCATCTTTGTGCAACTTAGCTAGTCGGGTCGCATTGATATGACCTAGTCTACAATACCTCTAGAAGGATCCGTTCATTTCTGAACTCTTCCTCTTGTGTGTGTTCCACATCCTAAGAACTGTAGCTTGATTTAGAACATCAACGCTTTTAGATAACGTGCCTGAACCGATCAACTTTTGATATAGGAAATGTTCAAAACATTATCCATCAATACAGAATTTTACCATTTCTTTACTAATAAAGAGACTGATATGATTTTGTATATCAGGTTCGGTATCTAATAACATTCGTTCAGAATCAATGTATTACAATACAGGGTGACAGTGACCAACAGACTTGGCTGCAACACTTGCCCCGTTTTCTGCTTCATGAAACTTATCACCCGTTCTCAGTTCTCTACCTTTCTGTAGCCCTATGTAACAGATTACATATCTAGGATCCTGATCTGGTATCACATACCCTGGACGTAGAGGATACAGAGAAACAGTTCTTTGTAATGAACACACCCGAAGATGATGCATCAGCATGCACTCTCTTCGTTTGGGCGGTACGGGAAATCTGGTATTCCCCAATTTCCCGCTCTGTCTTATAACAATTATAAGTTGGAGCGGGACCAACGTTCCCCAGCTCAGTATAACAAGCGGGTTCGGTCAATAATCCGTTTTATTATCTTGATTAAGGCGTGACATGGTCGCTACCTGGAGAGAGAGAGAAGAAAACACTCAGCGTGCGCTCTTGCAAGAATAGATTGGTAATTATTTTATCTAATCAGGATGGCTCCCACTGCTTTTTATCAAATCTTTCTTCAAACCCTAAAAGGAAAGACTAGCCGGGATTAATTACACACTACAAGTTCGCCAATCTTTCAGCCAGGCCAGTGTCGGTACTTTGAGGGAGGTCCCCCGTGCTTTCGCACGAACCTAATTAATGTAAACCTCGTTTTCCCAGAGGCGTAACCTCGTTAACACCTTTCTAGACACCTACTTGATCGGCTAATTGTAATGTATAAAACTCTCCCAGGAGTAACTCTTACTCGCAGCGGGTATCGGGATCCAACTATCTCATAGAAGGTATGCAATCTCATTGCAAATTTCAACACTTGAAATTCCCGATAATATTTTGCCCCTAGCACCGTATGACCTTGACGGAGGTCAACAAACCATAGGCTACTAGTCAAGTTCAACCCGTCATTTCTTGATCGAATTAAACCCACCCGCACGACCCTTGACGGAGGTCAACAAGGCCGCACGACTACCCTAATCCAATCTGCATCATATGCATAAGCAGATAAATACTAGTTAGCTACCGCACACTACGCCTTGACGGAGGTCAACAAACGTAGCACGAATACTAAGTAGGACTTATCTGAAATGACGGAGGGCTACGACAGGTTTTTCTGAAAACCTATTGCGTAATGAACTTGATATCGTTGTAGGATCGAATGAATTTTGAAATGGAGTGTTTTTTAGGCTTTTCTAGTTTTGCTAAAGGAGTCACTCCCGGTGAAGGGATCGTCGGTCCTTTCCTCGTCGAATGAGGTGCGGGATATATCATATATATCACTGTGCAAAGCAAAAACTCTTAAAAGCAATCAAAAGACAAACCGAGTGTGTAGCATCTGCCAGTTATTGCTAAAGGAGTCACTCCCGGTGAAGGGATCTCGGTCCTTTCCCTATCGAATAAGGTGCAGGATATATCAAATATACCGCTGTGCAAAGCAAGAACTCTAGCTACCTGTTTTATTTTGAAATTCGATTCTACAACATCTTAGGTTTCTTTTATTTCATTAATCACATTAATGAAGTCCCATCATTTAAATACCTAAACATCACAGATAAATACGACGTACACTTTTGCCATCCGCATTCGCCTCGATGTCCCCTCGTACACCGTTAGGTTAGGTAACTAACGGCAGAGCGGGGCAGGGCTAGCGCGGGTGTAAAACATAAGTAACGTCTATATAATATATCACATATACTATATACTGTATCTATCACAGAACATCACATGATCACATCACAGATTTCGCAGCAGAAGAAACATATGAAATATTGGATATACTAGGACGTCCGTGTTTTCAATACGGGCCAGTATAAAACACGGATTCCACGGTCGCGATGAATAGCCAAACCCACACCCCTAGACCCCTACGAGAGCGGCAAGCAACCCTACCAATTCTGGAGTTAGGAGACCCGGACTCGACTCCTCGAGTTGGTCTCCCACTGGACTCCAGACCCCGGTTACTTGTGCCCTCCTCCTTGGGTCTATCCTAGTGCGGAAAAGTAAATAATATACAAACGGTGACAACTTCCGCAACCTGGAAGTGCCCCAATAAAAGAATATTACATACAAGTTTTTACATGAATGAAAATGAAAAACACTCATCTCACATAAAAAAACCCCGGCTATTCAAACATGACGATCCAATAGAACATATCCAGCAACACATAACATCGCATGTCATCAACGTAAGTAAATATGTCCATCCCAATTGTCGTTGACATATAGCAACGAAACCGGCGATATCACATATTACACTTACGGTCACAGAAAAGAAAGTGTAAAACTACAACAGTTGGAATCCGCAATCTCTTTAGACATCGCATGCCTAATCAAATGAATTACTTAGACATCGCATGCCTAACAATTATAAACCCCGCATTTTAGTCTCTATATCGAAAACTCTTTTCAATATCAAGTCGGGCAATTCAACAAGATTCCCGAAATACTGATCGAATGCTCGTCGCAAACTTTAGTAGACGGTCGCACCCCCGATACCGTCGACGAAGTGCACCAAGGCGGAACACCGCTACCGGGAGCACCCGAACGGATGCTTTCGGCGACGGGGTTCTCCTACAGTCACTTGGTCGGGGCTATGGAGTGAGGCTATCTATTAAGTTTATCCGGCGAGTATCCGCGTACGCTACGTGATTGCGACGGACTTTAGATCACATCAAAATTCCGTGGCAACCGATCAAATGAGACTAAACTGCTATGTTTATAACATTCATTTAGTTATCTCATAACTTATTGTGAATTCCAATTATTGTATCACATTCCGAATAAAATAGAAAATGTTAAACTTTCCAATCGAACATCCAAACACCCAAGTTTTCCCGATACAGTCCAACACATGAAATAAGTCTAACAACATTCAGTTCGTGCCTCAATACCAACGGTCCAGCCGTAGAAGGGTCAAGCCAACGCCTCACATGTGGCACGCCGTACTGCCCCAAACCCGAAGGTTCAAAGGGCAGTTCAAGACGATCACATAATCGAGTTAAGGTTTGTTTTCTTCTAGAGGGTCCATCGCGTTACTTGCACTACTTAGAACGTCGTTAAATTACGGAAAAACCCAACACTTGGAAATTTCCCGACAGGGGAAAAATTGGGTATTTATATCCGGTCGAATCTTTTTAACATATTCAAAAATTACCCGGAAAAACACATAGACAAAGTTTGATAATCCAATCGAATATACGAATCCCCAAAACAACCCCAGAAAATTCAACTCCCGAATAAAAATTAAAAATTCCCAGAAAATCCAGCACTATCAATTAGGAGTTACTGTGTAAAATATATTAAATAAGGTGGCCGTACGGCCGCGGAACCGCCGCACGAGCCATGCTCGTGCCGCGGAACCGCGGCAGTTTGATGGAGTTAGGAACACGAATTTCAAAGTAACTCTTAAAATCACCTGCTGATTTTTCTGCATATTTTTAATCTGGAAAAAACCCATTTTTTGAAAAAAGTACAGAGAAGGCTATTGTATTAGGGTTTCGGGTTCGTTTGGACTTCAAAATTCGTCTACTCATCGCCTAAGGCTCTAGCTAGGCTCTGATACCACTGCAGGGTTCCTAGGCACACTAAGGAGGTCTCACAAGGCATCAACCATGCCGATTTACAAAAATTACGGGTGCCGAGAAACCCTAACAAGATCGTTGGCTAGAATTTTAGGTGACAAAACAAACTAGTTAACTACTTTAACTATGAGAACGGAAATACAACCTTTGTAGATCCGGTCCTCCACCTCCATAGCTCCGCAATGAAGTCTCATCGCTGTCCAAATCGAAATCCGGGCTCTAGCGTCGGCTTCATCGAAGAAATGGGCGGGCAAGGTCGTCGGCTTCGTGCCGAAGATGATCTACGTCGAGGCATCACTAGATCAAGCTCCAACTTCACCAAGTCATGAAACTTGTGAAGAAAACACACTCTACTACTTGGCAAGAGGTAGAGGATGAAGAAATAGGAAGTGGGTTCACTTTAGAATTGGATTTCTCACTCATTTGCTCAAGTTGCCATTATTGAAGCAAGCTTTCTTCAAGTGAAGAAGATGAAGAAGAAGAAGATAATGTTATGATAAGTATATTCAAAAAGGAAAATAAAATGAATACTTATCATTATGCAACCATGGTAAAGTGTAGAGAATAGACTAGGGTTAAGTAGAATGGTTAGGGTTAAGCATGAGACAAAATGGTCACTAAGTCAAAGCTTCATGAAACTTCATAATACAAACAAAGTTAGCAACCATTTTCTCTTTATGCTTTTCATTTTCCAAAATGAATAAATAGATAAATAAATGAGAAAAGGAAATGAAACCCTAACCACTTAAGTAACCATGGTTTAATTCTTTACACAAACCCAAACTAGCATGTATCATCAAACATGATACAATCTTGTGTACAAAAGTATATCACATATACATTGTGCACAAACCAAGTGAGAAAATCCATTTAAAGTGAACCGATACTAGTTAATGCAAAGTAATATATCAAATATATAATTATACATTAAATCATTAAATCAACACTTGATTTAATGATCCGGTCATATTGCATATAACCGACTAGTATCAACAGTAACATCTCATCGAATCAACACTTGATCCGATAACCTGGCTATATCGCATATAACCGATCAATGTTACAAATCGCGAGAATCTGATACAGTATCACATACTGGTATCATTCTCGATCCCGCACATATCTCATATGCGCTCCTATTTCGTTTCGCTTGAGCCAGGAAACCTCTGTGTAGGACTCTAAAGACTCGTCAATACGCCGGCAGCAGGTGATGATCATATCAAACACCCACAAGCCGCAAGCGGTCTGCTAAACGTAACGGCCACCCGGGTATTATACGATCAGAAGATCGACGAGCAAGCCCGCTCACACTCCTGTGAATCCAACCAGTAACACTTACCGTACTGTCCGGTCTCGTCGTCTGATATGTCGCATATCTCGCCTAGGGGTGGTAAACGTCAGACTCCAATAGCTCGATAAGTCGTGTCGATATGAGGTCTATACAAGTTCGAGAAACTACTGGCAACACTTACCAGTAAATCTCAGCAACCCTGGCCAGGGATTTCCGGTTATAGCCAATCGAACACAGCGCAACATCAACTCCCTATACCGAGAGAGACGAATCCCCTCCTATCGCTCATTGCCTCCATGTGACTCGGGACTGTACCCAAAAACCACCGTTTTGCACGCCCTCTTGGACGTGGTAAGGTGGAAATCAAAGCACAGTGGGAACCACACAAGACTCTACGACGATCTCGGGTCAACAGACTACTCTGTACCAGTGTCACCAGAGAACTGCCATCTGACGTAAGGTATAATACCATCTATGAGTTCTCGGCGAGTCCGTCCAGTGTACCCAGTCTCCACTGAGCATCCGTATATCATCTCCGATGTCAAACACCAATGGATATAGGATCATCCGTCGCCCATCTGTATGGGTCGAGAAGGTATACGCTAGTCTACTCTGGTATATCGATGCCCCGTCTCGATACACCCACGACTAGGGACTTTGAAGGATGTACTTATGGACTACCATGTCCCCACTAGTATGATCCGCATCATAGTCCAGGTAGTCAAGTACACATCCTAAGGGCTTTACCAACATGTAACAGAGAGACAATCTTTGTACACGTTAAGCTAAAGAGTAACCAGATAGCATACTATTATGTCGAGCAAGAAAGTCCTCCCTATATATGTCCCAGCATCCACTACAATATACATCCAATGTACAGTAATGGCCTCTAGGGCATACATATAACTAACAGGTCTTTCATGGAGAACCTGTGTGACAAGAGTCCCTTGACAGATTGTAGCATAGGAATGTTATTTCCTATCAAAAGAATGTCATCCACGTACAATACGAGGAATACTACAGTTCTCACTACAAATCTACTATAGATGCATGGTTCATCTGGATTTTTGATAAAGCCAAATTCTTTGACCGTCTCATCAAAACAGATGTTCAAACTCCGCGATGCCTGCTTTAGTCCATAGATGGACTTAAGCAACTTGCACACCTTTCCGCTGCTCCCACTCTGAATGAAACCCTCTGGCTGGTCCATATAGACACACTCCTCTAAATTTCCAGTTAGAAAAGCGGTCTTTACGTCCATTTTCCAGATCTCATAATTGTGGAAGGCAGCAATGGCAAGAAGGATCCGAATGGATTTCAGCATAGCAACTGGAGAAAAGGTTTCGTCAAGGTCCAAACCAGGTCTTTGACAAAAACCCTTTGCAACAAGTCTAGCTTTATAGGTCTCAACCTGTTCATCTACACCAATCTTTCTTTTGAAGATCCACTTGCATCCTACGGGTTTTACCCCATCTGGAGCAACGTCCAACGTCTATACTTTGTTGGTGTACATGGACTCCATTTTGGTCCGCATTGCATCCAGCCATTTTACCGAGTCAACGCTCTGAATGGCCTGCTGGAAGCTAGTTGGCTCATCATAATCAATGATGCAATCTTCTCTATCCCTATCTATGAGAAAACCGTAGTATCTCTCGGGCGGATTAGACTGCCTACTACTTCTGCGGAGCGGCGTAGGAATGTCCTGATCTTTCGAACCCTCTGGTTCTACTAAGATTTCAGTAATAGCTCGTGGTTCTGGAATTTCTTCCAGTTCTATTGCGCTCCCACTTATCTGATTCTCCAAAAACTGAGTTTCCAAGAAGTGGGCATTCCGAGAAACAAAAACCTTTTGTTCCTCTTCGCAATAGAAGAAATATCCCTTGGAGTTCTTTGGATATCCCACAAACTTGCACTGTACTGAGCGTGCCTCGAGCTTGTCCGCATGCTGCTTTTTGACAAAAGCTGGACATCCCCATGTCTTAATGTGATTAAGATAGGGTCTCTTCCCACACCACATTTGATAAGGTGTAGTAGGCACAGTCTTAGTTGGAACTCGGTTCAAAAGGTATGCAGCCGATTCTAGTGCATATCCCCAGAATGATCGCTGTAACTCAGCGTTACTCATCATAGACCGTACCATATCCAATAGGGTGCGGTTCCGTCTCTCCGATACACCGTTATGTTGCGGGGTGTATGGATGAGTAAGCTGAGAGAGAATTCCATTCTCTTTTAAGTAATCCAGGCACTCGGCACTTAAGTATTCACCACCTCGATCAGATCTCAGTGTTTTGATACTTTTGCCTGTTTGTTTTTCTACTTCATTCTTATATTCCTGGAATTTTCCAAAGGCTTCGGATTTATGTTTCATTAAGAAGACATAACCGTACCTTGAAAAGTCATCCGTAAAAGTAATGAAGTAAGAATAACCGCTTCGTGCATGCGTAGACATCGGACCGCACACGTCGCTTTATACGAGTCCCAAGAGCGAGCTCGCTCTCACTCCGTGTCCAGTGAACGGAGTCTTTGTCATCTTTCCTTTGAGACAGGATTGACAAGTTGCATATGATTGATATTCGGACGGATCCAAATATCCTTCTGTATGTAACTTCATCAACCTTCTCTCATTGATGTGACCCGGTCTACAATGCCATAAGAAAGTCTGATTTATTTCCGGAGACTTTCTTTTGTGTGTTTTCTGGACATTGAAAATCTGTGGTTGGTTTAATACGTATATACCATTGCTTAATGTACCTGACCCAATCAGAACTTGATTAAGGTGAATGTTTACAACATTACTTTCAAACGCAAATTCATAACCTTCTTTAGAAATCAAAGATACAGAAATGATATTACAAGTTGCATTGGGTACAAAAAAGCAATTACGTAAAACCAAAACATGTCCATCTGACATTCCCAGGTGATAGTCCCCCACGGCCTCAGCATCCATGCTAGCTCCGTTTGCAACTTTGAGGGTCATGTCACCTGCTTTCAAAAACCTACGCTTTCTCAACGCCTACAAAGAATTACAGATATAAGATCCTGATCCGGTATCCAATACCCAGGATGTAAAGTTTATTGATAGACAGTTTTCAATAACATACACACCTGAAGCTGAAGCCGCAACCTGCTTCGGATCCCGTGTTCTGGCTTTCCAAGCCCTGCAATCTTTCTTCCAGTGTCCACTCTTGTGACGGTAAAAGCATTCTTCCTTATCCACAAGCTTCCCCGCTACCTTTGTTGCTTTTGCCTTTCCCTTCGTATCTACCTTACTAACACCGCCCCTTGGTTTGGCGGGGGTTTTCTTCTTCTTTTCCTTGGCTTTCGTCTTGGACCTAGAAGTGGAAGATCCTCCTACAAACAAAGTGGATGTTTCCCTACCTTTCTGTAGGGTGCCCTTTGCACTTCTCAGCTTGTTGAGGAGCTCTGAAAGTTCAACTTCCTTTTTTTGCAAGTTGAAATTCAGGATGAACTGGGCGTAAGTGGAAGGAAGGGACTGAAGAATCAAGTTCATATAGAGCTCATTCTCCAACGTGGTCCCAAGGTCCGCGAGCTCCTCTATGTAGCCAATCATCTTACCGATGATCCGATGGCCAATCTTGCCGAAAACAACTTCTTCGACACTTCATATCTGGCGATACGAGATTGCTCTCCATACAGTTCTTTTGTATGGAGAAATATGGATTCGAGGTCCATATTCTCGTGCCTCCTCTGATGTTCGTTGTCCATAGAGGCAAGCATGAGGCACTTGGCCTTCGCGCAGTCGATTTCCTAGGTCTTACGGATTTCCCTATCCGCGACGCTGGTTTGGGACCTGGGACAGAGGGAGCTTTGGTGGTAATAAGATGCCCCAACTTGTCATAAGTGATTGCTATTTTGACATTTCTGAGCCAATCTTTGTAGTTTGGCCATGTCAGTATGTTTTTATCTAGCGGTAACTTAAGTCCAGTCATGATGTTTGGTCGCTGCAATTAGGAGAGAGAGAAGAAACACTTTAGCATGATGCTCTTGCAAGTTTAGAGTGGTTTTTAATTTGTCTAAACAGGATGGCTCCCACTGTCTCTCGAATCCCTCCTCAAACCATAAAGGAAGAACTAGTCGGGATCAATCTCACCGTACAATACTTGCTTAACCGTTCAGCCAGGCCAGTGTCGGTACTTCGAGGGAGGTTTTCCACCGCTTTCGCGAAGTTCCTTAATTAAATAACCTCTTTTCCCTGTGGGCGTAGCCCCGCTAACACCTTTCTAGACACCTACTTGGTTTATAGCATTGATCGTTAAGTGAGAAAGTTTCGGAGGAGTAGCATATACTCACAGTAGGATCGGGATCCAAATATCATCGCGTGACAAAACTGAAGGAATCCTACCAGAATCATCACACTCCAAAAGGTATGCAACACTAGCAACTTTCAGTTCTTTTGAAACTCCCGATGTGGATTTTTGCCCCATGCTCTTATGACCTTGACTTTGGCCAAAATATCATAAGTCACATGTCAAGTTCTACCCGTCATTCTCCAGGTTAATTTGAGCCCACCCGCACATACCCTTGACTTTGGCCAACATGGTAGAACGACTGCCCCAAACCAACACATCTATCTATGCTGCACATGAATACCCAATAGCTACCAATCACTATGCCTTGACTTTGGCCAACATACATAGCTTGAATACTTATTGACCATTCATGAGAAACGACGGAGGGCTACGAATGGTTTTGGCGAAACCGTGAAAGTAGTGAACTTGATATAATTGATGGAACGAGATAGCTTTCAAAAGGAGTGGTTCAAGCTCCACATTTAAAAGTTTGGTTTTGAAATGAACCGAGTAGTTATCAAAGTGTTCCAACGACTTTTACTTGGTTTATTTTTCTTGCATTAATTTTAATACGTCCTATCATTTAATCCTACCATTGCAGAAAACAACCAAAATATGACGTACACTTATGCCATCCGCATTCGCCACGGGGCCCCGTCATTACCCGTTAGGTTACTTAACTAACGACAGAGCGGGGGCTGGACTAGCGCGGATGCAAAACATAAGCAACGCCTAAATAATATCATATATAGATATATTGCAATGATAGCCATTTCAGATCACAGATGAACACATTGGATATACTAGGAATCCGCAATTCGTACGAGCCTGTAACGAAAAGCGGATTACACGGTCGCGGTGAATAGCCAAACCCCACCCTAGACCCCTACGGGTGCGGCAAACTACCTGCCAAGTACCCGAGGCGAAGCAACCACCCTCAACTCTTGAGTAAGCCACTCGGCACTTCGAGATACCCGGAAGTTTGTGCACACCACCTGTCACGTCCCGAAAGTACGGAACATGACCGGCACTTAAACTACGAAACGTCTCGAGGCGTACGTAATCTAAGTAAACCGAAAATCCAGAAATCCAAACCAAGAAAAGTAGTAAAGTGAAGGAAAACCAATTTAAATCAAGTAGTTTTAATAGCATAAGCCGAATTATACGTTTTTTTTAAAAAACATCAAATATTTACTGAAAATTTCGGCAGAGTCACCTTTGTAAATACTAACCCCCAAACGGGATACAACATGAATAGTATACGAAATCAATAAAAGGCATCCCCAAGCGGGAGCTAGCTCTTCGTCAATCGACGGTCACAACCACACAAGCAATATAATATACAACATCAAGGGTGAGGATCAAAACTCAAAGCAACAAGAAATCCACAGAAATACAATGCACGACTCTAAGGTCTAAAGAATAACATCACTGGTCTCTATCTCAGAAATAAATACATGTTTGGTTGATGGAATTTACTAGATACAACTGAATAATATTATACAAAGTAATATGATGGGTATGATACCAATAAACCCACCTACTGGGAAGTCACCGAAAGAAGCAGTGCCAGCAAAGCCGTAATGAAACCTGTACGGAAAAACCTGCAAGAAACTGTGGCACAACGGGGGTGAGTTGCCAACTCGTGAGTAGAAAAACATCTACGAACAGAAACCGCATGAACAACGCAATCCTAGGTCAACGATCATAATATATCCTCAAATATATAACATGCAGCCTATAACAAAGGCTAGGGTACATATCTAACTCGAGTGTAATCCCATGTGCCCGTGTCAGTGCCTCAGGTAGCAATATATCATATGGATGATGTATGAATGCATGTACTGAAGAAAACTGCTTTCATAAATTAGTGAGATTTCTGTATCTTTTTAAAATGAGGTATCATAATATAATCAGCATAAACAGTGCCTAGTATTGACACAAAACAAATATCCAAATATCTCGATATCTCCGTGTCGCAATCTCTGTACCTCAATATCTCAATCTCACTATCTAGGGCAACGTCAGTCCAGACCGGCCCCTACCATCAATCTCAAGACCACGACGGTATCCTCCGGATATCCGACGCGTCTGGTAAAATCACCGGTCGGTAGTGCTCCTCTGCCAGGCTCAACGTCAACAACACGATCCTCTTGCCCCGGGGGAGCGCACCGGGCCCACCATATACCCGAAACGGTTCCTCCACTCCTCGAATCGGGTCTCGAAATCCATCAGCAAACTCATGGTGGACGACTCATACATCATGGGAAAAACCACACTTTTTATTTAAAAAGAGAGAAAGCAGTTTATATAAGTTTTGCGGTTCCCCCCCTCTAAATCCAGAAAATCTCATGGAAATCCGAATCCAAATCATCAATACCATGTAAAACCATGAATGCGGCATAACAATGAATAACAGTATGCATGAAGTGACAAGTAATAACTACAATGTTAAGCTGGCATATGTAAGGCAGGTACACTAATATCATGTCAAATTACTAAATAATAAGCTAAGTCAAGCAATAATATTTTCTAAGGTGTACGTGACATGGCAATTACCGATGAAGATGTGTGTGAGCTGGCAAATAAGTGTACGTGGTACATACGTATCATCGGTAATGGTGCTGGTGTCCTAACAGTATGATATCATCAATGCAATAAGAAATTATAATATAAGTATGCGATGCGGAGCGAACAGCAATAATGAGCGGGAGCTGAATACTAAACACAATGATACTATAAGTCAACAGTAGTGCCTTTTGAAATAACACGAATCATGGTGTTTTGAAAATAAGGGCTACGGTGTTTTTAAGAAAAGATACTTCTTTTGAAATATCCGTAGAATCCCTTGACCTGTCTTTTAAAATACCCACGATCCGTTAGTTTTGAAATAGGTATGAGTCTAATCTAGTCTAATAACTACACTAAACTATACGGCTGAACTAACAAGCTGAACTACAGGTAAGGAAACCGCCTAACATCTGAGTCGATACATATACATACCTGTATATATATTAGTCGGTGATCCCGCCTCAATAACATCATATCCGATACCATATCTATAATCAGACATCCCAAGTCAAGAGTGCGGATCAAACATCAATATATAGCTCGTACGTAAATCCGTCGTACGGCATCCCCAAATTTGGGTACGGATCAATATCATACTCAACCATTCTATGCATATCACTATTCACATGGTATCGTCGTCCAAAGATCCGCTAAAAACATCAGGACGTATCTCAAGTACGAATCCTGCCATATCACCGATATCATAATCTCAAATCAAATCTCATCGACTCATCTCAATCCCAAGTATCATCCTCAAATCCAGTATGTGAACACATAGTCCCATACCCATGTGAACACATAACAATATAACCCCATATAAGCACATATGAAAGAAGAATGTATGCAAGTATGGGTGTGTGTGTGTAAATGTGGTGCAAGCTCTACTCTAGGGTCTCGCAACACTAAACCTATCCAATCACACCTAAAATCTATCTTTAACCAATAAACTTAACAATATATAATCAATATATATGTGTGTATACGTATTCGTATACATCACCACGAACTGCGGGGGTGCTATACGCCATCCACCCAACTTCTCCCCGTAGATATAAATCTACTCACCTGGTCCTCGCTCGTCAGTGCCGACGTCGCCACGCGCTTGCTTGTCGTCTCCAAGTCTTCGTAAGGGTACCTACATATCATAACGCACCGTATCGCATTAAAATCCGACTCATGACTAAAACAACACATGAATCCCATATAGGTCAAAACCTATGGCTGCTTTCACAAATCAACCCCAAAACCCTCGACGTCGGCGTACAAACGCCAAACCATCGAGAAAAAACCCAAACACACTCATTTGCACGATCACAAGCACTAATTATACTATAAAATAGGTTAAAATTCACAAAAACCCCAAACTCACTTTAAAAGCCATTTTTCCGAAAATCTAGCAAGCAAATATTACCCGTTTTAGTACAAAACCCGACGTTTAAACAAATCTAGCGGCCATAATACTTATTAAACATCTCAAATAAGTCATAAAAACAATTTCCATAATTTAATCTCATTAAATTTCATTAACCCCAAAATTCTAGTTTACAATATACCCAATTTTAACAATTTTATAGCAAAAATGCACAACAACAATTTAGCTTGGATTTCCATGAACTAAAGTATTAAACTACACTTTATAATGTTAATGAAGTCATGAAAAACCTAATTATATTTTTAAACCCAATTATTTAACCAATTTTAAAAACCAAGTTAGCAAATTAGCGTAATTATCATAATTTTTAAATTAACAATTAACAACTAGCTACAAACTTTGTTTTAACATGTCATAAGGGCCTAATTACAACACACAACCATACACCAAATTCACAAAACCTTAACTTGCATTCAATCCCTTTCTAGAATTTCCAAACTTGCAACAAAAGCCTAATTTACACTTAAATAAATTAGTTTTAAGGAATTAACTAACAAATTAACCAAAAGGTTTAGAAATTATACCCAAAACATTTGAAGATCCTTAAGCACCCATAGCCTCCCAAATTGAAATCTTGTTCTCTAGATCCATGTTAGATAGGCAAATGAGAAATGGGTAGGAGTTGGATTTTGATTTCGGTGAGGTTTTACTTGATTTTTGAAGAAGTTTTTGAAGGATTTTGGAGATGAGATAAGGTGGTGAAATGGGGGGAATGAGGTGCAGAATTTCGGCCAGAGGAGAGGAGAGGGAGAGGTGAGGGGGTTTGTGTGGAAATTCCAAGGTCAATGCCCTCACAAATTACCATAATACCCCTACCCTTTTAATATATATAAAAAAACCCTTTTTACACCATTTCTTCACATGATTTAAGGTCAAAAAGAGGGAAAGAAAATTCTTGGGCTTCTACAATAGTGTGGGGCCGGCCAAGGGGAGTGAGGGTGAGTGTGAGAGACTTTACAAAAAAATTCTATGCAAAAATACCCCCCACAATACCATATTTGCAAGTTTTAATTCAAAATAATTATATTTTTGTTTTCCATAATAAAAACCAATTAAAACTTGAAATAAAATACTAAAAAATTATATTACAACTAGATTTTAATTAACATAATTTTAAAGATTAAAATTATCCCATTTAAATTTGTATTTATCGATAATTTAATATATTTTCTTACCGGCTTAAAAAAATATTAAAAATAATTAAATTCGGAAATTTTTTCAGAAAACCAGAAATTTTACCAGAGGCTCAATAAAAATTAAACACTAGCAATTTCATAGCTAGAATATGTATTTTTAATTTTATAAGAAAGATATTTATATTTTGACTTTTTACAGAAAACCCCCTTATTTTACCGATTTTTCGAAATTTCACCGAAACGATTTTCAAAACGTTACAATCTTCCCCCCTTAAAAAAATTCGGTCCCCGAATTTAAATTAGAACTCCCCCCAAATACTAAAACATTTCGGCGAAACCATCAAGTCGTCGGGGCTCCGAAATCATAAATACATAAAATAAGTCGTAGCGCAGCGCATGCGCATGAAAAATGAGCATATGACTTAAAATCAAAACTCCGTCAAGCATCCCGCAATCATCGGAGTCATGGTGAAGACACAATGTCTAAATCCAAAATGAAAATCAATATCATATACATCATTAAAAGATCTGGAAGCAATGCATGCCAAATCTTCTTCAAATCGTTGTGCGATGCTCGCAGCACTGCACAGTGGCGAACGTCTATTGTAAGAAAATAACTACATATATATATATATATATATATATATATATATCCTTTGTTTAATATGTACGTTCCGCCGTTTTGGAAACAAATTAGAAGGGTCTCCTTGTTTTAAACATTTCGTGTCATGTCAGACACGTAGGTAAATACTGAGACTATAGCTCGCTTTTTGGAATTCCCTTCGATAGCTATCAATGCATGCAAAATACATTCAGGTACTGTCCTCTGACTTGTCCTGCTCGGTATGAAAAAACATAGCAAATATCATAAAAACGTACTGTTCTATAAAAAAAATCAATCCCAAAATACGCGTATGAATACTACGTGCGTCTGGTGCGCACGGAAATCAAAATCCATGAATGTGGTGCCATACATGCGCACAGAAACAATATCTAAGTGCATCGGGTGTGCACAAAGCATCTGTCATAGGCAACGTGTGTGCCTGACAGCAAAATCAGGTGCATCTGACATGCACGAAAAAGCTCGATTCAGTGCATCTGGTGTGCACCAAAATCACATCTCAAAACATGCGCTCAACATGCGCGAAAATCCAAGGCAGGTGCATCTATCATGCACGAAATCATGAAATCCAGTATCAAGCGCCGAACATGCGCAAAATCCAATCAGGTGCACAAGGTGCACAAAACCAATATCGAGCATCACAATCAAAATCGAAGTCTAGTGCACCTAAGTACACAAAATGCGTATCACTGCACTGCAAGCATATGTGAACTATACAGAGTGCAAAAACCAAATCGTATGCGTACATACGCACAAATCAACTCCATTGTATGAAATCCATATGATCACAAGCATGAGAAACCAAGGCTCGAAAACTATATCAAGTGCAACGACTGTGCAAAAATCGTAAATACCCAGTAGGTGCAACCATGGTCCATGAAAACAAATATCACGAAACTCAATCATCAAAATCAATCATGCGAATAGATCGCCCAAAATACCGAAATCAAATATGGCGGGATAGTCCCCGCTCAAGCACTTCATCTAAGAACCTCTGGCCAACTGTCGTGGTCACTCATAGCATGTCTCATCGACGATCCTGAACCCTGGCCTGTCGGCGTGCACAACATGACCACTCCTGGGTCCTAGTCTCTCGTAATTCATTCCAGAAAGGTCCTGTCGAGACCTCTCCCAAATCTCGTCTCTGCCGAACTGTCCGGAAGTCATCGTCCTTTACTATATCTGTCTCTTGTTCCGGAACGGCTGCATACTCATCGCGACTCCTTCTGGAAGGTATATCCAAGAATAATGCCTCGGCATGCATATCGCATCTCTGATGTCGGCGGAGTGGAACGTCGTCTCATCAAGATCTCGTACGAACCTCTTACTCCACTTTTCTCTAATGTCGACTGCTTCGGGCTCGTCTCGACGTGGCTGCATCGACTGAGCTCCAACGGCTATCCTCATATCTGGAGTCTCCCAAGAATGCGTCTCACCACCTGGCATCCTAATGAAGTCGAGCCATTTGATCGATTCGTCAAAAGCTCGTAATCCCCCAAGAGCTCAACATCTTGGGTGCAGTTTAACAGTATCGAGTACATACCACAGCATCGATGGTCCAGCCGTAGAAGGGAAAACCCAAGCCTCACTAATAGCGTCGAGGAACTGCCGCAAACCCTAAGGTTCAAAGGCTTTCACACGGTCATTAAGTCGATTTAGGGTTTCATTATTCTAGAAGGTCTATATAATTGCCTGCATGTCTTTCCGAATACTTTAAACTTGGAATAATAGGTTACTGACATTCGATCGTCTCTGTCGACTCTCAACGTCTCCGCGTGAAGTCGTCTCTAGCTGGAATCAATCTATCTGATGACCTCGCATCGGGGTAGCGAACGAACCACATGTCTTAGTCATTCATCCCGGGTGACTAGCGACCTTTTATCATCTCTTAGTACAACTCGTACTGCAATAGCTCCAACATCTGGGGCGATATCTCGTCGTTCGCAGCAATAACTGGCTCACTCGTCCGCACGCTGAACAGTGCCTCAATTATCATGAGTAAGCAATACACCAACGGTCATCAAAATCTGGCTGGCCTCTGTCAGTGGCTCAATCCTCTAGTGCTGATCGGCACGTCCAAGTAATCTCATACAGCGATCCATCCAACGCTCGTGGCGCGAAAGCACAATCAAAAGACACATCTCTGCAATCGTGTGTCGCCGGAATTATGCTCTGGTCAGTCTTCGTTCGTAACGAGCTCATGCTGACCGCAACTCTAGCCGTAGCTTTCCCTGCCCGTAATCGTGGCAGCAAAACCATAACTGGTACTGATAAGGCTAGATCAGAATGAATATAATACTGAGCAAAGAAATGTACATCCTAAGGCTCCTTAAGTGGAGTGGCGTGTCGTAAGTATTCCGCGGAACATACCCACGGTACGTCACTCTACTTTAGTCACCTATTCCATCAACCAAGGGTCATCCTACGCTCCGAAGGTAAAACCTAACGCTCTGATACCAACTTTGTCACGTCCCGAAAGTATGGAACATGACCGGCACTTAAACTACGAAACGTCTCGAGGCGTACGTAATCTAAGTAAACCGAAAACCCAGAAATCCAAACCAAGAAAAGTAGTAAAGTGAAGGAAAACCAATTTAAATCAAGTAGTTTTAATAGCATAAGCCGAATTATACGTTTTTTTTAAAAACATCAAATATTTACTGAAAATTTCGGCAGAGTCTCCTTTGTAAATACTGACCCCCAAACGGGATACAACATGAATAGTATACGAAATCAATAAAAGGCATCCCCAAGCGGGAGCTAGCTCTTCGTCAATCGACGGTCACAACCACACAAGCAATATAATATACAACGCCAAGGGCGAGGATCAAAACTCAAAGCAACAAGAAATCCACAGAAATACTGTAGCATTTTGAAAATCGTTTTGGTGAAATTTCGGAAAAACGGTAAAATGAGGGGGTTTTCTGTAAAAAGTCAAAATACAAATATCTTATTATAAAAATTAAATATACATATTCTAGCTATGTAATTGCTATTATTTGGTGTTTATTGAGCCGCTGGTGAAATTTCAAATTTTCTGAAAAAAATATTATTTTATTATTATTTTAAGCCGTCACTAATACATTTAATTAGGGAAAATTACAAATTGGAATGAGTTGAAACAAATTTTGTGCATCATAAAACATTAAATAAAAATTTATCATGTGGTTTTTGGAACGAAATCATTTGCCAAAACGGTTTAGAAATTATTGAAGAAAAAAGGCTTTTTTTTAGCGTAAATGGATATTTGGGGTATTGTATTTATCATTTTTCATCACCCCACACCCGTGCCCACACCCACACACCCCCACTTACCCCTCCCCTTAGCCAAATTCAGCAGCCCTCACTTTTTCCCCACTTGGTTTGCAAAGGAAAAAGAAATGATAGAAAAGAAAAGAAAATGGATGAATTAGGTGGACTTTTGACTTTATGTTGACTTGGACTTTCCTCCCTTGTATTTTCTCTACCTCCCTCTCTCTCCTCACTCCCATTTCTGGCCGAAATTCTCCCCCTCCCAACAGCAGCAGCCCCCCCCCCCCAAATCCCACTCTTTTCTTCATCAAAAAAAAAATCCACAAATCACTTCAAAATCCATGCAAATTCAAATCTAAATCCAAATCCGACTCTTACCCATTATTCCTTAGCATTTCAAGCATGGATTGGGGTGACAAGAGAGCATTTTGGATGGCTAGATTTCAAGTGGGATCTACAAAATTGTGGAGGTATAATGTTAACCTTGTAGTTAAATTGTTGATTAATACTTATGTTAGCTTAGTTAAGTGTTAAAGTGGTTGAATTGCTAGTTATAAATCTTCAAGTTAGGGTTTGAAAATTCTAGAATTTAGGTTTTAAAATCAAGTTAGGGTTTTGTGAGATTGGTGTATGGTTGTGTGATGTTTTTAGGCTCTTATGACATGTTAAAACAAGATTAGTAGCTAGTTGTTATTGGTTAGTTTAAAAAAATTTGTTAATTATGCTAAATTGTAAACTAGGGTTTTAAAATAAATATATTCTTGTGAGATAAAATTCAAATTAAGGTTTCATGTCATTATAAATATTATATTGAGTGGTTTAATGCTTTTAGTTCATGAAAATCCAAGCTAGATTGTAGTTTGTGCATTTTTGCTATAAAATTTTTAAAATTTAGGTATTTTGTAAACTAGAATTTTAGGGCTTTTGGAATTTAATGAGATTAAATTATGGGAATTGTTTTTATGACTTATTTAAGATATTTAGCGAATATTGTGGCCGCTAGATTCATTTATACATCGAGTTTTGTACTAAAACGGTGATTTGTGCTTGCTAGATTTTCGGAAAAAATGACTTTTTAAGCAAAATTGAGGTTTTTGTGAATTTTAACCTAGTTTGTATTAAAATTAGTGTTCGTGAATGTGCAAATGAGTGTATTTGGGTTTTTCTCAATGGTTTGGCGGTTGTACGCCGACGCCGAGGGTTTTTGGGTTGATTTGTGAAAGCAACCATAGGTTTTGACCTATGTGGGATTCGTGCGTCGTTTTGATCATGAGTCGGATTTTAATGAGATATGGTGCGTTATGATATGTAGGTACCCCCATGTGGACTTCGAGACGACAAGCAAGCGCGTGGCAACGTCGGCACCGGCTAGCGAGGACCAGGTGAGTAGATTTATATCTACGGGGAGAAGTCGGGTGGATGGCGTATAGCACCCCCGCAGTCCGTGGTGGTGTATACAGATGCGTATACACACCAACAATTATTTATATGTTATTTAGGATTAATAACGATGCTTAGGATGGATATTGGTGTGTTGGACTATTTTTAGTGTTGCGAACCCTAGGGTAGTGTTGCACTACACATACACACATACATACTTGCATACATTCCTATTGATATGTACTCATGGGATTCTTTATAGTTATGTGTTCACATGGGTATGGGACTATGTGTTCACATACGGATTGAGGATGATACTTGGGGTTGAGCTGAGTCGATGAGATTGGATCGAGGCCGTGAGATCGGTGATATAGCAGGGTTCGTATCTTAGATACGACATGACGTTGTAGCGGGTCCTTGACGTAGTGTTTCACACACGTCCATGCATACGTAGGCGGTATCAGTATGGTACTACACGTAGATCAGTACCCCGATCATGATATTTGATAAAGAGGATACCAGGTGAATAGTATGATGAATGTGATATTGACCCGTACCCAGATTGGGATGCCGTACGACGGATTTACGTACGAGCTATATTGATGATTGATCCGCACTCTTGACTTGGGATACATGATTATAGATATGGTATCGGATATGAAATTATTTAGGCGGGATCACCGACTATACATATACAGGTATGTATATGTATCGACTCAGATGATAGGCGGTTTCCTTACCTGTAGTTCAGCTTGTTAGTTCAGCCGTATAGTTTAGTGTAGTTGTTAGATTAGATTAGACTTCTTACCTATTTCAAAAACTAACGAATCGTGGGCATTTTTAAAGACAGCTCAAGGGAATCTACGGATATTTCAAAAACGACGTATCCTTTCATAAAAACACCGTAGCCCTATTTTCAAAACCTCATGATTCGTGTTATTTCAAAAGGCACCATTCGTAAGACTTATATTAGATTATTGTAGATTAGTTATCGTTGTGTCTAGTATTCAGCTCCCGCACATTATTGCTGTTCGCTCTGCCTCGCATATTTATTTTGCTGCATATTCCCTTATTGATATCATGCTGTTAGGACACCAGCACCATTACCGATGATGCGTATGTACCACGTACACCTACTTGCCGGCTCACACACATCTTCATCGGTAATTGCCATGTCACGTACACTTTAGAGAATATAATTGCTTGACTTAGATTGTTAGCTGGTAGTTTTGACATGATATTAGTGTACTTCCTTTATATGCCATATTAGACATTGTAGTTATTACCTACCACTTCATGCATACTGTTATTCAGTTGTTCATGCCTAGTTCATTATCATTGACATATGCACTTGTGATGATTTCTTGAGATTTATGATATTTCTGGATTTCAGGGAAAGCCGCAAAATTTACAACTTATGATCTTTTAAAATATAAAATGTTGCGGTTTTCTAGTGATGTAAAGTGTCGTCCACCATGAGTTTGCTGTGGTTTTGGAGATCCGTGTCGAGGAGTGGAGGAACCGTCACGGGTACATGGTGGGCCCGGTATGGTACCCCGGGGTAAGAGGAATGTGGTGTTGACGTTGAGCCTGGCTGGGGAGCACTACCTACCGGTGATATTACCCGACGCGTCGGATATCCGGAGGATACCGTCGTGGTCTTGAGATGGATGGTAGGGGCCGGTCCGGACTGACGGCGCCCTAGATATTGAGCTTGAGACATTGATATTTCGAGACAGTGAGATTTATGTTTTGTGTCGATGCTAGACACTGTTGATACTGATTTCATTATGATACCTCAGTTTAAAAATACGAAGGAAATCTCACTAATTTATGAAAACAGTTCTTCATTTACATGTATTCTGTTTCATGCATTCATACCTCATTCATATGATATATTGCTACGTAAGGCACTGACACGGGCACATGAAATTATACTCGGGTTAGATATTACCCTAGACATTGTCATAGGTTGCCTGTTATACATATATTTGAGGATATATTATGATCATTGACCTAGGTTGCGTTATTTATGCGATTTCTGTGCGTAGATGTTTTTCTATTCACGAGTTGGCAACTCACCCCCGTTGTGCCCCAGTTTCTTGCAGATTTGCCGTACAGGTTTCTTTACGGCTTGCGGGCTCAGTTTCATTCGGGTGATTTGCTAGTTGGTGGGTTTACTTGTATCATACTCCTATTATTTACCTTGTATGATATTATTCAGTTGTATCTAGTAAATTCCATCAACCAAACATGTATTTATTGAGTTAGAGACCAGTGTTGTTTATTCTTTCGACCTTAGAGTCGCTCGTTACATTTCTGGTGGTTTTGAGTTCCTTTTGAGTTTTGATCCTCGCCGTTGGCGTTGTATATTATATTGCTTGTGTGGTTGTGACCGTCGATTGACGAAGAGCTAGCTCCCGCTTGGGGATGCCTTTTTATTGATTTCGTATACTATTCATGTTGTATCCCGTTTGGGAGCCAGTTTTTACAAAGGAGACTCTGCCGAAATTTTCAGTAAATTTTGATGTTCTTAAAAACCGCATAATTCGGCTTATGCTATTAAAACTACTTGTTTTAAATTGGTTTTCCTTCACTCTACTTCTTTTCTTGGTTTGGATTTCTGGGTTTTCGGTTTACTTAGATTACGTACGCCTCGAGACGTTTCGTAGTTTAAGTGCCGGTCATGTTCCGTACTTTCGGGACGCGACAAATACAATGCACGAATCTAAGGTCTAAAGAATAACATCACTAGTCTCTATCTCAGAAATAAATGCATGTTTGGTTGATGGAACTTACTAGATACAACTGAATAATATTATACAAAGTAATATGATGGGTACGATACCAATAAACCCACCTACTGGCAAGTCACCGAAAGAAGCAGTGCCAGCAAAGCCGTAATGAAACCTGTACGGCAAAACCTGCAAGAAACTGTGGCACAACGGGGGTGAGTTGCCAACTCGTGAGTAGAAAAACATCTACGAACAGAAACCGCATGAACAACGCAATCCTAGGTCAACGATCATAATATATCCTCAAATATATAACATGCAGCCTATAACAAAGGCTAGGGTACATATCTAACTCGAGTGTAATCCCATGTGTCCGTGTCAGTGCCTCAGGTAGCAATATATCATATGGATGATGTATGAATGCATGAAACAGAATGCATGTGCTGAAGAAAACTGCTTTCATAAATTAGTGAGATTTCTGTATCTTTTTAAAATGAGGTATCATAATATAATCAGCATAAACAGTGCCTAGCATCGACACAAAACAAATATCCAAATATCTCGATATCTCTGTGTCGCAATCTCTGTACCTCAATATCTCAATCTCACTATCTAAGGCGCCGTCAGTCTAGACCGGCCCCTACCATCAATCTCAAGACCACGACGGTATCCTCCGGATATCCGACGCGTCTGGTAAAATCACCGGTCGGTAGTGCTCCCCTGCCAGGCTCAACGTCAACAACACGATCCTCTTGCCCCAGGAGACCGCACCGGGCCACCATATACCCGAAACGGTTCCTCCACTCCTCGAATCGGGTCTCGAAATCCATCAGCAAACTCATGGTGGACGACTCATACATCATGGGAAAAACCACACTTTTTATTTAAAAAGAGAGAAAGCAGTTTATATAAGTTATGCGGTTCCCCCCTCCAAATCCAGAAAATCTCATGGAAATACGAATCCAAATCATCAATAGCATGTAAAACCATGAATGCGGCATAACATTGAATAACAGTATGCATGAAGTGACAAGTAATAACTACAATGTTAAGCTGGCATATGTAAGGCAGGTACACTAATATCATGTCAAATTACTAACTACTAAGCTAAGTCAAGCAATAATATTTTCTAAGGTGTACGTGACATGGAAATTACCGATGAAGATGTGTGTGAGCTGGCAAGTAAGTGTACGTGGTACATACGCATCATCGGTAATGGTGCTGCTGTCCTAACAGTATGATATCAACAATGCAATAAGAAATTATAATATAAGTATGCGATGCGGAGCGAACAGCAATAATGAGCGGGAGCTGAATACTAAACACAATGATACTATAAGTCAACAGTAGTGCCTTTTGAAATAACACGAATCACGGTGTTTTGAAAATAAGGGCTACGGTGTTTTTAAGAAAAGATACTTCTTTTGAAATATCCGTAGAATCCCTTGACCTGTCTTTTAAAATACCCACGATCCGTTAGTTTTGAAATAGGTATGAGTCTAATCTAGTCTAATAACTACACTAAACTATACGGCTGAACTAACAAGCTGAACTACAGGTAAGGAAACCGCCTAACTTCTGAGTCGATACATATACATACCTGTCTATATATTAGTCGGTGATCCCGCCTCAATAACATCATATCCGATACCATATCTATAATCAGACATCCCAAGTCAAGAGTGCGGATCAAACATCAATATATAGCTCGTACGTAAATCCGTCGTACGGCATCCCCAAATTTGGGTACGGATCAATATCATACTCAACCATTCTATGCATATCACTATTCACATGGTATCGTCGTCCAAAGATCCGCTAAAAACATCAGGACGTATCTCAAGTACGAATCCTGCCATATCACCGATATCATAATCTCAAATCAAATCTCATCGACTCATCTCAATCCCAAGTATCATCCTCAAATCCAGTATGTGAACACATAGTCCCATACCCATGTGAACACATAACAATATAACCCCATATAAGCACATATGAAAGAAGAATGTATGCAAGTATGGGTGTGTGTGTGTAAATGTGGTGCAAGCTCTACTCTAGGGTCTCGCAACACTAAACCTATCCAATCACACCTAAAATCTATCTTTAACCAATAAACTTAACAATATATAATCAATATATATGTGTGTATACGTATTCGTATACATCACCACGAACTGCGGGGGTGCTATACGCCATCCACCCGACTTCTCCCCGTAGATATAAATCTTCTCACCTGGTCCTCGCTCGTCAGTGCCGACGTCGCCACGCGCTTGCTTGTCGTCTTGAAGTCTTCGTAAGGGTACATACATATCATAACGCACCGTATCGCATTAAAATCCGACTCATGACTAAAACGACACATGAATCCCATATAGGTCAAAACCTATGGCTGCTTTCACAAATCAACCTCAAAACCCTCGACGTCGGCGTACAAACGCCAAACCATCGAGAAAAAACCCAAACACACTCATTTGCATGATCACAAGCACTAATTATACTATAAAATAGGCTAAAATTCACAAAAACCCCAAACTCACTTTAAAAGACATTTTTCCGAAAATCTAGCAAGCAAATATTACCCGTTTTAGTACAAAACTGTAACGCCTTGAAAAGTCGTTTTGGTGTTTTCCTGAAAATCGGTGAAAATTCGGTATTTTTCCGAAAACCGTCCTTTTTGTTATTTTGCAGTTTAGGACTAATTATACCTAAAATGGATAGGTAATTGCTTGTTTTTAGTAGCTAATGAGTTACTTACGAAATTCTGGTCGTTTAAAAATTTTCCCTAATTTTTCAATTTTTCAATATTATTTTAAGCCGGTTAGAAAATACATTAAATTAGCGATAAATACAAAAAATTTTGGGCTAATTTTAATCTTTAAAATTATGTTAATTAAAATATAGTTGTAACATAAATTTTTAGTATTTTATTTTGATTTTTAACTAATTTTTATTATAGAAAACGAAATTTATTGAATTTAAGCTTAAACTTGCAATTTTGGACTTGTAGGGGGTCTTTTTGCATTAAATTTTTTTGTGCACTCTCTCTCACTCATTCCTCACCTCTAGGCCGGCCATTTCCAGCAGCTCATGGGGAAAAAATTCCATGCTCCTTTGACTTTGTATATTGTATGGAAATGAGGGATTTTTTTAAGGTTTTTGAATTGTTAATTGGGTATGGTCTTTTGTGGGTTGGTAGGAGTTGACCTAGACTTTTCCCACACCCCACACCACTCCCCTCTCCCTCATGTCTGGCCAGAAACCAGCAGCTCCCCCCCCTTCATTTTTCCTCTCTCTTTTGTTCACAAATTCATCTCAAAAATCAACAAAATCAACAAATTTCTTCACAATTTCAAAGCAAAACCATATTCCATCTCTTCTCCAACCTAATTTGGTTCAAATCGAGGTGAAAGGAGGTGTCTTGGGAGGCTTGGGCAATCTTAGGATTGATCTTTTGAGGTATAATTTCTAATCAAATGGTTAAATTATAGCTTAAGTGTGCTAAACTAGAACCTTGGAATTTGTTTAGTGTTAAATTTAGTGTTAGTTTCATTCTAGATTTTTTTAAAAAAGTTCATGGTTGAAATTAAACTAGGGTTTTTAGAAACCATTATTTAGTTAATTAAATCTATTTTGCTATCTAGTTGTTTGCTAATCTAAGTTAATGAGGTTACTTTATTTGTGTGGGATTCAAATTAGTGCTAATTTGGTATTGTCATGTTTAGTTTTGGATTGAAATTACTAATTATGAAAATCAAGAAAGGTTTTGTTTCTGGAAATTAGGTTTTTAAGCATTGCTAATGGTTTAAAAGTAATGTAATGGCTATCTAGTGGGTTAGTTGGATGTTGTGTTGGATTGTGAGCACTTTATCGCATAACGGCGATGTTGCGTCTTTTTTTTTAGAATGTTTGTGCTTACTAGTTCTGTGATAAAAGTATGTGATAAATTAGTTTTGATATCTTGATGATTGTATTGGCTTATCCTATGACATTTAGGATGCGTGAGTGCGGATTTTTGAGTTGTCGGGTTTTAGTTTTGCCGGGCGACCGAATCGGCGATTTTTGCAGTTTTTGCGATTTTCACGTGTGTTCCGCGCACCTCGTGCACGTTGTACCTAGCTAGTGAACGTTGGTATTTTCGTTAGGGAATTGCGTCGTTCTTGATTTGTAACCTTATGTTTGTATTGATGTAAATTCCAGGTTCGGTCGCGGAGACGTCAGACGCGGCACGAAAGGGGAAAGCGGTGATTGGACACGGCTAGCTAGGGATTCCGGTGAGTAGATGTAACATCTACGGGGGACTATCGTTGGATGGCGCAAGCCGCCCGATAGTTTTAGTAACTTAAAAGATTCTTAGTGATGTTAGTAATTAGGGGTGTAATACTTATATGATTATTTGCTGCATCCATGCCTTATATTGACATACATATGCGAACCTTTTTTATAGGACACCTGCACCATTGCCAGGGTTTTTATATGCAGCACGAGCACTATTCATGCTTACACACACAACCTGGTAATTGCCATGCCTCCACACTAGATAACCTATAATTTGAAACCTTTTACTAATTGATGCTTAAACCTGTGCTATTGCCTTTAATTCCTTAAAATGAAATCGTAGGATTGCCATTCATGTGCATGTACCTCATCATATTATTTGTTCATGCCTAATCTATTAATCATACATCGTAGCTTAATTATTGATATCATATCCATTCATCACCATTGATATATGCACTTATGAGGATTTCTTGAGATTTTATGATATTTCTGGATTTCGGGGGAAAGCCGCAAAATTTCTAAACTTATTATGTTTTTAAAATATGTAATTGCGGTTTTCTAGTGATGTAAAGTGTCGTCCACCATGAATTTGCTGTGGTTTTCGAGATCCGTGTCGAGGAGTGGAGGAACCGTCACGGGTACATGGTGGGCCCGGTATGGTACCCCGGGGCAAGATGAATGTGGTGTTGACGTTGAGCCTGGTAGGGGACGGATTACCTACCGGTGACTGTTTGGCACGGCGGATATCCAGAGGATACCGACCGTGGCCGCGAGATGATGAGATTTTGATATTGAGCTGGGTCAGCCGGATGGCTGAGGCCAGAGATACTATGACATGGATATATGAGATTTGAGATAGTTTTTGAGGTGTCGTTGCTGGACACAGGTTCTTGTTGATTCTATTGGTATTGTGCTGGTATTTCAAAGAGATTCTTAAAGGGAAAAAATATGATTTCTTATACTTACACATTCAGATCACGAGTTGATTCGCATTGCATTCATACCTGCTAGTATATCCATATTGCATACATACTTGCCATTATGTCCTGCCTTACCTGTATTTAGATGCTAGGATGCTTGTGTGCATGCATTCGATAGCCTGTGTAGATGTTATTTATTACTCACGAGTTGGCAACTCACCCCCGTTGTGCCATAGCCTTTTGCAGGTCCGCTCCGTCAGTACAGGTAGCGGCAGGTGCGCTTGCTTCTTTTGTCTGGACTCGAGGTTTTGCTCTTAGGTGGGTTATATTATTATTTTTGCACCACCTTGTATATTCTTTGTATCTAGAGTACTCCATCTACTGTTTCTACCAGTATTGTTGTATATTGACCTAGAGATGAGACTGTGAGATTTGTGGACTTTTTATGCTGTATTTTGGGGTCGAGCTCACTTGAGTCGACATGCTGTTTTTCTTATGCTTCATTATGATTATTTCGCATGTTGTTTCTTTTTATTGCATGGGATTTGTGACCCGCCTTGTGGCGAAGAGCTAGCTCCCCGCTTGGGGATGCCATATTTGTTGGATTCATTTATATTCTTGTTGTACCCATTTTGGGGGCAGTATTTACAAAGGAGACTCTGCCGAAATTTTCGGAAAAATTGATATTGTTTTTAAAAAGGCTTGATATGACTTATTTGATAAACTCGCTTTCAATTGATTGTTTTCCTTCACTCTTCTGCTTATTTGGTTTTGATTTCTGGGCTTTGGCTACTTATTTTACGGGCGCCTTGAGACGTTTCGTAATTTAAGTGCCAGTCACGTTCCGTACCTTTCGGGTCGTGACAAAGTTGGTATCAGAGCGATAGGTTTTACCTTTTTGAGTATAGGATGACCCTTGGTAGATGGAGTAAGTGACTTAAGTAGGGTAACGTAGCGTGTGTATGTCCGCGGCATACTTGCGATACGGTACTCCGCCTAAGTGACTTTAGGATATACTTGCTTGAAATTCCTTCTTCATTTCCGTGTATCCTATGATCCTATTGCACTGTCATGTTTCCTGTACCAGTCACTATGCCGCCGAAGGCTACGAGGGCACAGAGGGCTGCCGCCCGAGACGAGATTCGAGCTGGCTCGTCCGAGACTAGGACTGAGCAGGGGTGGTATGCCTACGCCGCAGGGACAGACCGATCCACCTTCCCCAGGCCGTATGGATAGGCTCGAGACTGGTATGGAGGAGTTTCGATAGATGATGGGGGCATGCAGGAGCTACGTCAGATGGTAGGATCCCTATTTGCAGCCAGTCGTACACCGAGGCCGGATGACGCACCTACTACATCACAGACGACCATGATACCTACTCCTACTACTACCACCCGTGACCATCCCGGTTTCACTACAGGAATTCATGAGGTGAGACCTCCAGATATTCACCGGCACCGAGGCAGCGGAGGACCCACAGACGTTCCTTGACAGTTTAGCTAGGATCTGTCATTC
The DNA here is from genome assembly GCA_030015575.1 of Agapanthus africanus. Classification (NCBI taxonomy): domain Eukaryota; kingdom Viridiplantae; phylum Streptophyta; class Magnoliopsida; order Asparagales; family Amaryllidaceae; genus Agapanthus; species Agapanthus africanus. Next base: position 206,848,169 of record JASDDO010000004.1, on the reverse strand, counting down.
GTTGAGATGTTCGGAATGATCGATGGGTAGAGCTTGCGAGTTTCCGACTAGAGGGTCTCGCGCAGGACATGGTGGGAGTCAGTCTTGAGAGGTCGAGCTGCAGGTCTACCGCCTATGACTTGGGCCGAGTTTACAGCGGTCTTTCTAGCTCGTTTCCTCCCAGAGAGCGTTCGTGACGCCAGAGCTCGCAGCTTCGAGGCCTTAGTCAAGACACCCTGGGATGACGATGTCTGAGTATGACATCCAGTTTACGCAGTTATCCCGATATGCTCAGTATTTGGTGGATACCGAAGAGAAGATGGTGAAGAGGTTTGTACAGGGACTTGATGCCCAGCTATATCTTGCCATTGGCGCCCAACACTACGACACTTATTCAGCTGCTATGGATATGGCATTACGGATGGAGGCACACATATCACAGACTTCGGCCGTTTCTGGGCCGAAGAGGATTCGCACCGATGTACCGTCTCAGAGGCAGCACGCCAGATTCTTTCCGAGAGATAGGCCTGGCAGAGGATTTGGACGGGGACAGTTATATGGTTCTTATCCCTAGGGACAGCAGCCGTCGCCAGGGTGTTTTGGGTGCGGGAGTCTGCACCATCTTGTCAGAGACTGTCCGGCGAGACGACAGGGAGCAGCGACAGTTCCGCATGTGACCCTGCCACCATCACCACCCCCTCCTTAGAGAGCCCTACTTCCTACCACAGGCGATGCTCCACGCCAGTTAGGTGCACCCAGAGGCCGTGGACGCGGCGGTCCTGTTCAGAGAGGACAAGGAGGCAGAGGCCGAGGTCGAGGTCAGTCCGCTATCGGTGGAGGACAGGCCCGAGTATTTGCTTTGACACCGCAGGATGCGCAGGCATCCAATGCCGTTGTGACAGGTACCTTGCCAGTTTGCTCTTTCGACGCACGGGTATTATTTGACCCAGGTTCCACACATTCGTACGTCTCTACACACTTTGCACCGATGTTGGGCCATGAGTCGTCGTCGTTAGATCATCCGCTTGTTGTTAGTACTCCGGTAGGCGAGTCGTTTGTCGCTCGTTTTGTTTTTCGTTTGTGTTCCGTTCGTATCGGGGAGAGGGATTCATCAGTTGATTTGATTCTCCTCGATATGTTGGACTTTATGTGCTTCTGGGCATGGATTGGATAGCCACTTGTTATGCTTCGGTGGACTGCCGTGAGAGGCAGTCAGATTTAGCTTTCGGAGAGCCAGTCCTTGTTGTTCAGGGAGACCGCAGCGTCACCCTTCCTAGTTTGATTTCGTCTCTTCGCGCTGGTCAGCTCTTGCGGAAGGGATGTCAGGGATTCTTAGCGTTTATTTGTGATACTCGAGCTGCAGAGGTTCCGGTTGGACCGGGTCCCGGTTGTTTGTGAGTTCCATGATGTTTTCCCTGATGAGCTACCTGGGCTACCGCCTGAGCGCGATGTTGAGTTCTGCATCTATTTGATTCCCGGCTCGGGGCCTATTTCTATACCGCCTTATCGGATGGCCCCGGCTGAGCTTCGAGAGCTGAAGGACCAGTTGCAGGATTTGTTAGATAAGGGGCTTATTCGACCTAGTGTTTCTCCGTGGGGTGCTCCGGTCCTGTTTGTCAAGAAGAAGGATAGAAGTTTGCGCATATGTATCGACTACCGCCAGCTGAACAAGGTTACCGTGCGGAACAGATATCCGTTGCCACGCATTGATGATTTGTTCGACCAGCTTCAGGGTGCGGGATATTTTTCAAGAATCGACTTGCGATCAGGATACCACCAGCTGCGAGTCCGACATGAGGATATACCGAAGACATCCTTCGTACACGCTATGGCCACTATGAGTTTTTGGTGATGTCGTTCGGACTCACCAACGCCCCAGCAGCATTCATGGATTTGATGAACCGTACATCCAGGCCGTATCTTGACTTGTTCATCATCGTGTTTATCGACGATATCTTGGTGTACTCCGGAGCAGAGAGGAGCACGAGCAGCACTTGCAGATTATGTTATAGACTCTGAGGGAGCACCAGCTGTTCGCAAAGTTCTCCAAGTGTGCATTCTGGCTGGACAGCGTCGGATTCTTGGGTCACGTGGTTACGAGAGACGGCATTTGTGTGGACCCGAAGAAGATGAGGTTGTTCAGCAGTGGCCCCCCGAACCTACATCGGTTACTGAGATCCGTAGTTTTCTAGGCCTGGCGGGCTGCTACAGGCGTTTTGTTCAGGACTTCTCCCGTATAGCTGCAACGTTGACCGGTTTGACCCGAAGGGATTTCCTTTCGTCTGGACGGAGGAGTGCGAGCGCAGTTTTCAGCAGCTACGGACTCGTTTGACTACGGCGCCGGTATTATCTTTGCCTTCGGGATCAGGCGGATTTGTGGTCTACTGTGATGCTTCGCGAGTGGGATTAGGATGCGTGTTGATGCAGCATGGCCGGGTGATCTCATATGCTTCTCGGCAGCTGAAGAAGCATGAACAGAACTACCCCACTCATGATTTAGAGATGGCTGCAGTGGTCTTTGCACTGAAGATTTGGCGACATTACCTATACGGCGAGTCGTGTCAGATATTCACCGATCACAAGAGCTTAAAGTACATATTTCAGCAGCGAGACCTGAACCTCAGACAGCGTCGTTGGATAGAGTTAGTGAAAGACTATGACTGCGAGATCTTATATCACCCAGGCAAGGAGAATGTAGTGGCAGATGCGTTGAGTAGGGAGGACCGGGGGTAGTCTATCCCTTTTGCGCGCAGTGCAGAGGCAGTCGTCAGCAGATTGGCAGATGCTATGCGACAGCCGAGTTGAGTTCGAGTTCACTCAGAACAGGGGGACAGGCTCGCGCATGTTCGTGCACGCCCACAGTTACTTGACCGTATATATGAGCACAGCGCAGTGACGACCGTTGCTCGGAGATCATGGCACAGATGGGACAGGGCAGATTTTCCGAGTTCGTGATTGACGATCAGAGGATTTTACGCTATGGATCTAGACTGTGCGTACCAGATGCTGATGGATTGCGGCGCGACATTCTGAGGAGGCACACCGATCAGTGTATAGTGTCCACCCCGGTTCCACCAAGATGTACCATGATATGAGAGAGACCTACTGGTGGGACGGGATGAAGAGGGACATTGCGGAGTTTGTATCGAGATGCCTGACTTGTCAGCAAGTCAAGGCCGAGCACCAGAGGCCCGCAGGTGAGCTACAGCCGTTACCCATTCCAGAGTGGAAATGGAAGTAGATTTCGATGGACTTCGTTGTGGGTCTACCCAGGACCAGTCGAGGGTACGACTCCATCTGGGTGATCGTGGATAGATTGACGAAAGCGGCTCACTTTCTACCAGTGAAGACCACTTTCAGCTTCGCTCAGTATGCTCAGCTCTACTTTGACGAGATCGTGCGACTACATGGCGTACCGACTTGTATCGTGTCAGATCGAGGCACTCAGTTTACCAGCCGACTATGGCAGAGACTCCAGGAGGCTTTGGGCACTCGTTTGAGCTTCAGCACAGCATTTCATCCGCAGACCGACGGACAGTCAGAGCGGACCATTCAGACTCTCAAGGACATGCTCAGAGCATGCGTTTTAGACTTCGGCGGTAGCTGGGATCGTCATTTACCTCTAGTGGAGTTCTCCTACAACAACAGCTTCCAGGATACTATTCAGATGGCACCTTTCGAGGCATTGTATGGGAGGAGATGCAGATCGCCCGTCTGTTGGACAGAGCTCTGCAAGAGCAGCATTTTGGGGCCGCAGCTTGTTGAGCAGACGACAGCGAAGATACAGTTGATCCGAGACCGGATGAGAGCGGCTCAGAGCAGGAAGAAATCCTATGCAGACAGGCGCCGTCGCAGATTAGAGTTCGCAGTTGGCGACCATGTTTTTCTGAAAGTCTCTCCGATGAAGGGCGTGATGCGTTTTGGGCAAAAGGGGAAGCTTAGCCATAGATTCGTAGGTCCCTTCGAGATCCTCGAGCGTGTCGGCGCAGTTGCATATCGTTTGTCCCTTCCACCCAGCTTTCCCGATGTTCACCCCGTCTTCCATGTTTCGATGCTCCGCAAGTACCTTCACGACCCTTCGCATGTGATTCAGCACCCGACAGTCCAGCTAGAGCGCGACCTTTCGTTTGCAGAGCAGCCGATGGCCATCCTGGATCGGCAGGTGAAGAAGTTGAGATCGAAGATTATACCAACCGTCAAGGTCCTTTGGCGTAGCCCGAGCAGCGAGGAGGTCACCTGGGAGACCGAGGGCGAGATGAGGAAGACATATCCCCATCTCTTTGAAGGTACGCGTAGTTATTTTTAAATTCGGGGACCGAATTTCTTTAAGGGGGGAAGATTGTAACGCCTTGAAAAGTCGTTTTGGTGTTTTCCTGAAAATCGGTGAAAATTCGGTATTTTTCCGAAAACCGTCTTTTTTGTTATTTTGCAGTTTAGGACTAATTATACCTAAAATGGATACGTAATTGCTTGTTTTTAGTAGCTAATGAGTTACTTTTGAAATTCTGGTCGTTTAAAAAATTTTCCCTAATTTTTCAATTTTTTAATATTATTTTAAGCCGGTAAGAAAATACATTAAATTAGCGATAAATACAAAATTTTTTGGGCTAATTTTAAACTTTAAAATTATGTTAATTAAAATATAGTTGTAACATAAATTTTTAGTATTTTATTTTGATTTTTAACTAATTTTTATTATAGAAAACGAAATTTATTGAATTTAAGCTTAAACTTGCAATTTTGGACTTGTAGGGGGTCTTTTTGCATAAAAATTTTTTGTGCACTCTCTCTCACACATTCCTCACCTCTAGGCCGGCCATTTCCAGCAACTCATGGGGAAAAAATTCCATACTCCTTTGACTTTGTATATTGTGTGGAAATGAGGGTTTTTTTTAAGGTTTTTGAATTGTTAATTGGGTATGGTCTTTTGTGGGTTGGTAGGAGTTGACCTATACTTTTCCCACACCCCACACCACACCCCTCTCCCTCATTTCTGGCCAGAAACCCAGTAGCTCCCCCCCTTCATTTTTCCTCTCTCTTTTGTTCACAAATTCATCTAAATAATCAACAAAATCAACAAATTTCTTCACAATTTCAAAGCAAAACCATATTCCATCTCTTCTCCAACCTAATTTGGTTCAAATCGAGGTGAAAGGAGGTGTCTTGGGAGGCTTGGGCAATCTTAGGATTGATCTTTTGAGGTATAATTTCTAATCAAATGGTTAAATTATAGCTTAAGTGTGCTAAACTAGAACCTTGGAATTTGTTTAGTGTTAAATTTAGTGTTAGTTTCATTCTAGATTTTTTTTAAAAAGTTCATGGTTGAAATTAAACTAGGGTTTTTAGAAACCATTATTTAGTTAATTAAATCTATTTTTCTATCTATTTGTTTGCTAATCTAAGTTAATGAGGTTACTTTATTTGTGTGGGATTCAAATTAGTGCTAATTTGGTATTATCATGTTTAGTTTTGGATTGAAATTGCTAATTATGAAAATCAAGAAAGGTTTTGTTTATGGAAATTAGGTTTTTAAGCATTGCTAATGGTTTAAAAGTAATGTAATGGCTATCTAGTGGGTTAGTTGGATGTTGTGTTGGATTGTGAGCACTTTATCGCATAACGGCGATGTTGCGTCGTTTTTTTTAGAATGTTTGTGCTTACTAGTTCTGTGATAAAAGTATGTGATAAATTAGTTTTGATATCTTGATGATTGTATTGGCTTATCCTATGAAATTTAGGATGCGTGAGTGTGGATTTTTGAGTAGTCGGGTTTTAGTTTTGCCGGCGACCAAATCGGCGATTTTTGCAGTTTTTGCGATTTTCACGTGTGTTCCGCGCACCACGTGCACGTTGTACCTAGCTAGTGAACGTTGGTATTTTCGTTAGGGAATTGCGTCGTTCTTGATTTGTAACCTTATGTTTGTATTGATGTAAATTCCAGGTTCGGTCGCGGAGACGTCAGACGCGGCACGAAAGGGGAAAGCGGTGATTGGACACAGCTAGCTAGGGATTCCGGTGAGTAGATGTAACATCTACGGGGGACTATCATTGGATGGCGCAAGCCGCCCGATAGTTTTAGTAACTTAAAAGATTCTTAGAGATGTTAGTAATTAGGGGTGTAATACTTATATGATTATTTGCTGCATCCATGCCTTATATTGATATACATATACGAACCCTTTTTATAGGACACCTGCACCATTGCCAGGGTTTTTATATGCAGCACGAGAACTATTCATGCTTACACACACACCCTGGTAATTGCCATGCCACCACACTAGATAACCTATAATTTGAAACCTTTTACTAATTGATGCTTAAACCTGTGCTATTGCCTTTAATTCCTTAAAATGAAATCGTAGGATTTCCATTCATGTGCATGTACCTCATCATATTATTTGTTCATGCCTAGTCTATTAATCATACATCGTAGCTTAATTATTGATATCATATCCATTCATCACCATTGATATATGCACTTATGAGGATTTCTTGAGATTTTATGATATTTCTGGATTTCGGGGGAAAGCCGCAAAATTTCTAAACTTATTATGTTTTTAAAATATGTAATTGCGGTTTTCTAGTGATGTAAAGTGTCGTCCACCATGAGTTTGCTGTGGTTTTCGAGATCCGTGTCGTGGAGTGGAGGAACCGTCACGGGTACTTGGTGGGCCCGGTATGGTACCCCGGGGCAAGATGAATGTGGTGTTGACGTTGAGCAGGCAGGGAACGGATTACCTACCGGTGACTGTTTGGCACGGCGGATATCCAGAGGATACCGACCGTGGCCGCGAGATGAAGAGATTTTGATATTGAGCTGGGTCAGCCGGATGGCTGAGGCCAGAGATACTTTGACATGGATATATGAGATTTGAGATAGTTTTGAGGTGTCGTTGCTGGACACAGGTTCTTGTTGATTCTATTGGTATTGTACTGGTATTTCAAAAGAGATTCTTAAAGGGAAAAACATGATTTCTTATACTTACACATTCAGATCACGAGTTGATTCGCATTGCATTCATACCTGCTAGTATATCCATATTGCATACATACTTGCCATTATGTCCTGCCTTACCTGTATTTAGATGCTAGGATGCTTGTGTGCATGGCCTGTGTAGATGTTATTTATTACTCACGAGTTGGCAACTCACCCCCATTGTGCCATAGCCTTTTGCAGGTCCGCTCCGTCAGTACAGTAGCGACAGGTGCGCTTGCAACTTTTGCCTCTTTTGCCTGGACTCGAGGTTTTGCTCTTAGGTGGGTTATATTATTATTTTTGCACCACCTTGTATATTCTTTGTATCTAGAGTACTCCATCTACTGTTTCTACCAGTATTGTTGTATATTGATCTAGAGATGAGACTGTGAGATTTGTAGACTTTTTATGCTGTATTTTGGGGTCGAGCTCACTTGGGTCGACATGCTGTTTTTCTTATGCTTCATTATGATTATTTCGCATGTTGTTGCTTTTTATTGCGTGGGATTTGTGACCGCTTTGTGGCGAAGAGCTAGCTCCCGCCTGGGGATGCCATATTTGTTGGATTCATTTATATTCTTGTTGTACCCATTTTGGGGGCCAGTATTTACAAAGGAGACTCTGCCGAAATTTTCGGAAAAATTGATATTGTTTTTAAAAAGGCTTGATATGACTTATTTGATAAACCCGCTTTCAATTGATTGGTTTTCCTTCACTCTTCTGCTTATTTGGTTTTGATTTCTGGGCTTTGGCTTACATATTTTACGGGCGCCTTGAGACGTTTCGTAATTTAAGTGCCAGTCACGTTCCGTACCTTTCGGGTCGTGACAAAAAACCCGACGTTTAAACAAATTTAGCGGCCATAATACTTATCAAACATCTCAAATAAGTCATAAAAACAATTTCCATAATTTAATCTCATTAAATTTCATTAACTCCAAAATTCCAGTTTACAATATACCCAATTTTAACAATTTTATAGCAAAAATGCACAACAACAATTTAGCTTGGATTTCCATGAACTAAAGTATTAAACTACACTTTATAATGTTAATGAAGTCATGAAAAACCTAATTACATTTTTAAACCCAATTATTTAACCAATTTTAAAAACCAAGTTAGAAATTAGCGTAATTATCATAATTTTTAAATTAACAATTAACAACTAGCTACAAACTTTGTTTTAACATGTCATAAGGGCCTAATTACAACACACAACCATACACCAAATTCACAAAACCCTAACTTGCATTCAATCCCTTTCTAGAATTTCCAAACTTGCAACAAAAGCCTAACTTACACTTAAATAAATTAGCTTTAAGGAATTAACTAACAAATTAAGCAAAAGGTTTAGAAATTATACCCAAAACATTTGAAGATCCATAAGCACCCATAGCCTACCAAATTGAAATCTTGTTCCCTAGATCCATACTAGATAGGCAAATGAGAAATGGGTAGGAGTTGGATTTTGATTTCGGTGAGGTTTTACTTGATTTTTGAAGAAGTTTTTGAAGGATTTTGGAGATGAGATAAGGTGGTGAAATGGGGGGAATGAGGTGCAGAATTTCGGCCAGAGGAGAGGAGAGAGAGAGGTGAGGGCGTTTGTGTGGAAATTCCAAGGTCAATGCCCTCACAAATTACCATAATACCCCTACCCTTTTAATATATATAAAAAAACCCTTTTTACACCATTTCTTCACATGATTTAAGGTCAAAAAGAGGGAAAGAAAATTCTTGGGCTTCTACAATAGTGTGGGGCCGCTCAAGGGGAGTGAGGGTGAGTGTGAGAGACTTTCCAAAAAAATTCTATGCAAAAAAACCCGCCACAATACCATATTTGCAAGTTTTAGTTCAAAATAATTATATTTTTGTTTTCCATAATAAAAACCAATTAAAACTTGAAATAAAATACTAAAAAATTATATTACAACTAGATTTTAATTAACATGATTTTAAAGATTAAAATTATCCCATTTAAATTTGTATTTATCGCTAATTTAATGTATTTTCTTACAGGCTTAAATTAATATTAAAAATAATTAAATTCGAAAAAAATTTCAGAAAACCAGAAATTTTACCAGAGGCTCAATAAAAATTAAACACTAACAATTTCATAGCTAGAATATGTATTTTTAATTTTATAATAAAGATATTTATATTTTGACTTTTTACAGAAAACCCACTTATTTTACCGATTTTTCGAAATTTCACCGAAACGATTTTCAAAACGTTACACCACCTTGGGTCTATCCTAGGAGAAAAAACAGTAAAAAGAAATTATACAATGACGGCTACAACCCCGACCCGGTTGTACGGCCATACAAATAATATTACATCAATTTACATATTACATGAATTGAAAGATAAAAGGAAAAAATCTCATCTCACAACCCCCCGGTTATTCATCCGCGACAATCCAATGAATTCATATATACATACCATCAACATTACAGATCACAGATATGTATAACCCCCACTAATCGACATATAGCGATTATCAGACGTTTAATACATATATCACATCACAGATATAAACCCGTCAGCTTAAGTCTTTAGAAGTTCGATCAAAATACGGATTTTTAAGCCCCAAAAACTAATTTTGCTTTCTGGAAAACCTGGGCTGAAAACACATACTGTAAAAATACCAAAACACCCAACTGAATAAACTGCATGAAAAATCGCCCACGGCCGAGTCAACTCGGCCGCGGTTCCGCGGCGTGTTAATCGGTTCAGTGGACCATTTTTCTACAGTTTCTTCTAAAAACCGTGAGCCGAATTTTAAGGTAAGATTTATTATTTTTGGAACAGAAAACACATTGGGCAGAAAGTTGATTTTACGGGCGTGTTTCGGGACTTTTTCTACGATCGAACTTCTACTTACTTTGCTAACATGTTAGATAGTGTTTAAGTAGGCTCTGATACCACTGTAAGTCCACATTACCTCTCCCGGTACTTACGGGCTTGCGGAAATGATGAAAAACGATTTTTCAAGAGGTGGTAACATGGACTCAAAATACATATCTTTGTTAAACAACTATCTAACAAACCTAACAAGAGTTTTACCTACTCGGTTAGGGGGTTATACCTTTCTTGAACTTCTTCGTCTTCAACTCTTTGCGGTGTACGGATCGGCCTCACCTCGTCGTCTCCTTGCGCCGAAGATGGATCCACCTGAAAGCTTCTACCTTTGGCTTCTCTTCAAACTAGAAGAAACTAGAACACTTGGTTTGCTAAACCTTGTGAACTAGGATGAGTAGAGAAGTGATATGGGTTTTCTTTTATCTCTAAGGCAATGTTTCTCAACTCATGAGAGAGAGTTGCCTTGAGCTAGAGAGAGAGCAAGAGGAAGAGCAAGAGGGAGAGCTCAAGCAAGAGAGAGAAAGCAAATGAGAGAATGAGTAACTCTTTTGCCCTCCAAGCTCTCATAATCCAAAATCATCATAACAAATAATAGTAATCAAGTATTATGTGATGGTTCAAGTCAAAATGGCCATATCATTTCATGCACTCATTTTGCAAAAAGAAACAAGCAAGCAAAAGTCTTTGCCATGAAATGATAGCCATTGTCATGATGATGGTCAACTAGTCCAACTTAGTCAACCGGTCAACAAAGTCAACAAGTCAACAAAGTCAACCCCTCAACAACCATGTCACTATAATACTTAATTAATATTATTGTTAATCATATTTCTTATTCTCATTAGGGTTTAGCAAAAAGTCAATAGTCAACAGTCAACAGTCAACAACCCCAATGAGAATCCTCTGCCTCTGTCTCTCTGTCAACTGTGCATATACACCCGCATCCGCGTTCCGAGGAACACGAATACGAACGAGATAAAACCAATCCCAAAACGTACACTAGGATCTGGCTTAAACCAAAGCACGCTAGTGTTAACTGTCCGGACACTAAACGTGCACAAGTGCACGGATGTGACCGAACCCTGTCGCAAAACCATGCGACCTGTCGCAAAACCATGCGACCTCTACTCTTTTGCCTAAAGGCGAATAGATCTCTGTGTGGGACTCTAAAGACTTGACACAACGCTGTCAGTGGGTTTAACCACAGACAGCAAGCGGCACTAGCTGTGCGTAACGGTCCCCAGGTAGATGCCGACAAGAAGTCGGACGAAGTGAAACCCATCTGAACTCCTACCTAGCCTGAATGTGACAATCTCCGTACATTCCGGTCTGTTCGTCTAAGAACATCGCATGGCGGGCCTAGGGGGACGGTAAACATCAGTCCCCTACTAGCGGTACAAGTCGTGTCGGAGTGTAGCCCAGAACACCTGAGATAACACTGGAAACCTACCAGTCTATCTCGCTTGCCCTGGCCAGGGACTTTGTGTAATGGCTCTCCTAGACACAGCGCGATATCAACCCCTAATACCGGGAGAGACGAATCTTGTCTAATCGTCACTGCCTCCAAGTGCTTCGGGACTGCACCCAAAAACTACCTGTTTGCACGACTCCTTTGAGCCGTGGTAGGGTAGTAATCAAAGTACAGTGGGAACACACTCGAGGCGAAGTGACAGTGTCAAGTCAACGGACTAAGCTGTACTCATGTCACCTGGGAACTGATAACTGACGATAGGTATAATACCAACCAACAGTTCCCGACGAGTCCTGTCCAGTGTACTCGTAACCTAACGAGCACCCGCATACTATCTCAAGTACGACGTACTGACGGCTGTGGGACAGACCATCTCCCAAGCTGGGATAAGAAGCGCATACGCTAGTCTACTCCGGAGTATCGATGCCCTGTCTCGATAGTCCTGCGACTAGGGACCTGCATAAGGATGTGCTTATAGATTACCCAGCCCCCACGAGTGTGACTGCCATCACAACGCTGCTAATCAAGCAAAGATCCTAAGGGCTCCACTAATGTGTAAAGGCGATATGCTAAAAGAAACACATGCACACATTAAAGCAGAAACAAACCAAGTAGCATAATACCATTTTAAGCAAGATTGTCAATACATGGTGAATATCCCAAGCTTCCATTAAGTAATATACATACTAGTGTGATACAGTAATGGCCTCTAGGGAATATACACTAACAGTCATCAATTTCGGCGAGCGAAGACCAGGTGAGTAGATTTATATCTACGAGGAGAAGTCGGGTGGATGGCGTATAGCACCCCCGCAGTTCGTGGTGATGTATACGAATACGTATACACACATATATTTATTATATGATTGTTTGAGTTGATTGATGATAAAGATGGATTTTTGGTGTTCATGGATTGGTTTAGTGTTAGTTGTGAAACCCTAGAGTAGTGGTTGCACCCACACCCACACGCACCCACATACTTGCATACATTCTTTCTTTCACATGTGCGTATATGGGAATATATATTTATGTGTTCACATGGGTATGGGACTATGTGTTCATATACTAGATTTGAGGATAGTACTTGGGATTTGAGATGAGTCGATGAGATTTGATTTGAGACCGTGAGATCGGCGATATGGCAGGGTTCGTATTTGAGATACGTCATGATGTTAAAGCGGATCTTTGGACGACGATACCACATGAATAGTGATATACATAGAATAGTTGACTTGTGATCGAGATATGAGATAAGATATGTTAAGATATTTATAATAGGTCGCATTGGGCGATGTATACTTCTTTATGATGATATGTGTTGATGACATCGGTTTGTATGAGGCTGTATATTAGTAGTCAGATCATGATTATATTGATGATATCAGTATTGTACTAGACGTAGATCAGTACCCCGGATTATGATCTTTGATAAAGAGGATACCAGATGAATAATGTGATGAATGTGATATTGACCCGTACCCAGATTTGGGATGCCGGACTGCGGATTTACGTACGAGCTATATATTGATGATAGATCCGCACTCTTGACTTGGGAGTGTCTTATTATAGATATTGTATCGGATGTGATACTATTGAGGTGGGATCACCAACTAATATATATATAAATATGTATCGACTCAGATGTTAGGCGGTTTCCTTACCTTCAGTTTAGCTTGTTAGCTCAGCCCTATAGTTTAGTGTAGTTGTTAGACTAGATTCGATTTCTACCTATTTCAAAAACTAACGAATCGTGGGTATTTTAAAAGACAGGCCAAGGGATTGTACGGATATTCCAAAGGACGTATCTTTTCATAAAAACACCGTAGCACTTATTTTCAAAACACCGCTATTCGTGTTATTTCAAAAAGGCACTACTGTATGACTTATATTTATATTAAATGCAGATTAGTTATCATTATGTTTAGCATTCAGCTCCCGCACATTATTGTTGTTCGCTCCGCATCGCATACTTATATTGTGATTTCATATACCATTATTGATATCATGCTGTTAGGACACCAGCACCTTTACCGATGATGCGTATGTTCCACATACACTTACTTGCCGGCTCACACACATCATCATCGGTAATTGCCATGTCACGTACACTTTAGAGAATACTATTTCATTGACATAGCTTGTTAGCTAATAGTTTCGACATGATATTAGTGTACTTGCCTTATATGCCAGTCTAGACATTGCAGTTATTACTTACTACTTCATCCATATTGCTATTCACTGTTATGCCGCATTCATGGATTTTTATGCCTATATTCACTGTTTTACGGGTTATTGATGATTTGGATTCGGATTTTCATGAGATTTCCTGGATTTGGGGGAAAACCGCAAAAACATATATAAACTTCTCTCTCTCTTTTTAAAAATGAGAAGTGCGGTTTTCCCATGATGTATGAGTCGTCCACCATGAGTTTTCATGATTGCTGATGAATTTCGAGACCCGATTCGAGGAGTTGGATGAACTGTCTCGGGTACATGGTGGACCCGGTAAGGAACCCCGGGGTGAGAAGGTGGCAGATGATGGCGTTGAGCCTGGCAGGGGAAGACTACCTACCGGTGATTTTATCTGATGCGTCGGATATCCGGAGGATACCGTCGTGGTCTTGGGATTGATGTAAGGGGCCGGTCTGGACTGACGGCACCCTAGATAGTGAGATTGAGACACTGAGATATTGGGATTTATGTTTTGTGTCGATGCTAGACATTGTTTATGCTGATTTCATTTATGATACCATGTTTTAAATATACAGAAATCTCACTATGTTATGAAAGCAGTTTCTTGATTTTCATGTATTCTGTTTTCATGCATTTATATTCCATCCATATGATATATTGCTACCTAAGGCACTGACACGAGCACATGGGATTACACTTGGTTAGATGTTTAGCCTTGCCACCTTTTCATGCTCCAGACTAGTCATTTTGAGGATTATTTATATAGTGATCGTATGACCTAGGATTGCGTTATTCATGCGATTTCTGCTCGTAGATGTTTTCTACTCACGAGTTGGCAACTCACCCCCGTTGTGCTACAGTTTCTTGCAGGTTTTGCCGTACAGGTTTCATTATGGCTTAGCTGGCACTACTTCGATTTCCGGGTAATTTGCTAGTAGGTGGGTTCACTTGCATCGTGACCATCATTATACTATGTATATTATTATTCAGTTGTATCTAGCAAACTCCATCAACCAAACATGTATTTATTTCAGATAGAGACCAGTGATGTTTATTCTTTCGACCTTAGAGTCGCGGGTTGTATTTCTATGGATTTCATGCTGTTTTGAGTTTCCTTTTCTGTTGTGATCCTCGCCCTTCGACGTTGTATATTATTGCTTACGTGGTTGTGACCATCGATTGATGAAGAGCTAGCTCCCACTTGGGGATGCCTTTATTCATTACATATGCTTTATCAGGTTTTGTACCCGTTTGGGGTCTGTTTTTACAAAGGAAACTCTGCCGAAATTTTTAGAAATGACTTGTGATTTTAAAAATGCATATTTCGGCGTATGTTGCAAACTACTTGATTTAAATTTGTTTTTTCCTTCACTCTACTACTTTTCTTGGTTTGGATTTCTGGATTTTCGGCTTACTTAGATTATGTACACCTCGAGACGTTTCGTAGTTTAAGTGACGGTCATGTTCCGTACTTTTGGGTCGTGATAAAGTTGGTATCAGAGCGTTAGGTTTTACCTTCGGAGCATAGGATGACCCTTGGTTGATAGAGTAGGTAGCTTGAGTAGAGTGACGTACCGTACGTATGTTCCGCGGCATATTTACGATACGCTACTCCACTTAAGAAGCCTTAGGATGTACATTTCTTTGTTCAGTATTATATTCATTCATGATCTAGCCTCATCGGTAGCAGTTATGGTTTTGCTGCTACGATTACGGGCAGGGAGAGCTACAGCTAGAGTTGCGGTCAGCACGAGCTCGTTACGAACTAGGATGACCAGGGCGTAACTCCGGCGACACACGATTGTAGAGATGTGTCTTTTTATGGTGTTTTTGCGCTACGAGCGTTTGATGGATCGCTGTATGAGATTACTCGGACGTGCAGATCAGCACCAGAGGATTGGGCCACTGATAGAGGCCAGCCAGATTTTGATGACCGTTGATGTATTGCGTATTCATGATGATTGAGGCACTGTTCAACGTGCAGACAAGTGAGCCAGTTATTGCTGCGAACGACGAAGTATCGCCCCAGATGTTGGAGCTATTGCAGTACGAATGATACTAAGAGATGATAAAAGGTCGCTAGTCATCGAGGATGAATGACTAGGACATATGGTTCGTTCGCCTACCCCGATGTGAGGTCATCAGATAGATTGATTCCAGCTAGAGACGACTTCACGCGGATACGTTGAGAATCGACAGAGACGATCGAATGTCAGAAACCTATTATTCCAAGTTTAAAGTATTCGGAAAGACATGCAGGCAATTCTATGGACCCTCTAGAAGAATGAAACCCTAACTCGACATAATGACCGTGTGAAAGCCTTTGAACCTTAGGGTTCCGCGGCGCCATTAGTGAGGCTGGGTTTGCCCTTCTACGGCTGGACCACCGATACTGTGGTATGTACTCGATACTATTAAACTATACCCAAGATGTTGAGCTCTTGGGGATTATGAGGTTTTAACGAATCGATCGGATGGTTCGACTTCATTCGGATGCTAGGTGGTGAGATGCATTTCTTGGGAGACTCCAAATACGAAGATAGCCGTTGGAGCTCAGTCCATGCAGCCACGACGAGACGAGTCCGAAGCAGTCGACATTAGAGAAAAGTGGAGTAAGAGGTTCGTACCAGATCTGGATGAGATGGCGTTCCACTCCACCGACATCAGTGATGTGGTACGCATGCCGAGGCATTGTACTTGGATATACCTTTCAGAAGGAGTCGCGATAAGTATGCAGTCGTTCCAGAACAAGAAACAGATATAGTAAAGGACGATGACTTCCGGACAGTTCGGCAGTGTAACATTTTCAAAAGTATAAAATATTAATTTTGGGAATTTTTATAATTTAATATTATTTTATTGATTATTTTAATATTAAATGCTAATAAATAGGAAAAATATTAGAAAAATTATGAAAAATTATGGAAAATTCTAAAATAGGGTAAATTAGTGAATTATGACATTTTTAAGTTTTTGTGATTAGTTTGACACTAATTTAGCGCTAATCGCGATTAAAACCACTAATCGGATTTTTTGGCAATTTTGTGCAAAACATGCACATATCACATTTTCTACACTTGTGCATTTTTTCTTGCCATGATTTATCATTTGGGTTTACTATTGAGGTGAGAAGGTTTGGTTTAGGGATTAAAAGAAAAGAAAAGGATTATAGAATGAGGGTAGGTGAGAGAGAGGCATGGGACTTTGACTTATACCCTTAGCCATTCTTCTTCATTCTCATTTCTCTACCTCTCTCACTCCTCTTGCTGCTGCTGCCCCCTTCCTCATCTCCCTCCCCTCTTCAAAGCCCAAAAACATCTCAAAAACAACCTCAAAACCTCACACCCCTTTCTTTAAAAATGTGCACAAGCTTGAGATCTACAAGATGGACTAAGAAAGCATGGATTTGGCCACTAGAGGGCAACTCAAGAAAGTTCTTGAGTTGCCAATTGAGGTAATTTCTGAACCATTAGCTTAATTATAGCCTTTCCTATAACCCCATGTTAAGATTATATCGATATTGTGTGATATTATAGACTTGATGAAAACCTAGTTAGGGTTTGAGAGAAACTTGAGTCGTAATGTGAAATTGAGCTCAGTAGAGGACTTGTAAACACCCTAGTGCATGAATTGGAACCCAAAAACTGAAGCTAGAACCAGAAATACGGATTTTAGAAACCGATATCGGGGAAATTGTGTAATCTGTGCAGGTTAATTTGAATCTGCTATCACCCCGAGGACCCTAAAATGATATTGAGTGGAAATTGAGATGTGCAGGCACCATAGAGGCAACACCCCAAACCCTAGCCCCCAACTCCCTTTCCCGGCCGCCAAATTCCCTCTTTTGGCCGCCAATTGCGGCCTGGGTCCCACCTCCTTGGCTTGTTTTGGTTCTGTAGCTCCTACATTGTTAGTTTAGGCCCCTGGTATATATAGATTTGTATAAAGTGACCTGGGGTAAAATCTGGGACATATTTCATGAGTTGCTGTTTTGGACTTTAGTTTCCGTATTCCGTATTTTCATTTCTGCATTGGTGTGTTTCGTTTTACCTCGACTATTTGGCGTTTATACGACGATATAGAGGATTTATATGTGGTTTTGAAGGCGTGCCATAGGTTCTCACCTATAGGCCCCCTTATCGTATCGTTTTGGATTTCATGCGCCGTTTTAGCTTGGATTTGGTTTAATGCGCATATACGATATTTGATGTGTAGGTACCTATGAAGACTTCGGGACGACAAGCAAATAAGTGGTGATGTCCGCAACTGATGATACAGGTGAGTAGATTATATCTACAGGGGGAAGTCGGGTGGATGGCGTATAGCACCCCCGCAGTCCGTAGTTGTATACTATATATATAGTGGATATATGATAGTTTTAGTGTGTTGTAGCTTTGTGTTAGGTGTTTTATGGATAGTGTAGGGTAGAAGAGACTAGTGTAGTTTAAAGTCGCGAACCCTAGAATAGAATTACATCTACACACACACCCTTGCATATTACTTGTACTTACACGGTGTTTGATGATATGGATTGACTTTGGAGATGAGTCGATGATGTGGGCTTGATGACGTGAGATCGGTGTTTGGATACGATTCATATGTGGGATATGACTTGGGATTTCTTGCGGGCTTGGGACATGTGCTTACCCCGCATGCATTCTTCACTGATGGTATCGTTTGGTGCTAGACATAGAGTAGTACCCCAAACTATGTGATCTGATGATAGTGATACCTGTTATGTGATGAGATAGTGAGATGTGACCCGTACCCAGCTATTGGGATGCCGTACGATGATTACCGTACGAGCCGATATTGATGATAGATCCGCACTCATAACTCGAGGATATCTTATGATATGACATTGAGGCGATATCACCGACTATATACCTTTATATATGTATCGACTCAGATTTAGGCGGTTTCCATAACCCTCCAGACTTGCATGATACTTAGATCAGTAGTTACATAGTAGATGTTAGATTAGACCAGAGTCATACCTATTTCAAAACTAACGAATCGGGAATATTGCATGATAGGAAAAAGGGGATTCTACGGATATTTTCAAATGTGTAGAGTCTATTTTCTAAACACCGTAGCCCTTGTTTTACCAAAGACCCCGATTCGTCTTATTTCAAAAGGCAAGGTTGCATGATATAGCTTTTGAGTTAGATTCTTCACTATTGCGTTGATTATTCGATTGCACCTGTTCATACTATTTGCATGGCATTACTTGTGCTTATTGTTATATTGCCATCATGCTGTTAGGACACCAGCACCATTATCGATGATACGTATGTTCCACGTACACTGATTGCCAGCTCACACACTTCATCATCGATAATTGCTATGCCACCACACTGTAGTACTGCTGCATTCATGGTATGATTTCCGCATGGCATATTGTACGCATAGACCTGTATATATATATACGATTTTGACTTGATATTCATACCTGATACATATGTCACACCTGATCATTATATTATAGCTCGTTTATATGTGACATGACTTGATACTCACATTGATGCTTATATCACATCTGATCATCATATTGTAGCTCATTTATATGTGACATGACTTGATACTCACATTGATGCTTATATCACATCTGATCATCATATTGTAGCTCATTTACATGTGACATGACTTGATACTCACATTGATGCTTATATCACATCTGATCATCATATTGTAGCTCATTTATATGTGACATGACTTGATACTCACATTGATGCTTATATCACATCTGATCATCATATTGTAGCTCATTTATATGTGACATGACTTGATACTCACATTGATGCTTATATCACATCTGATCATCATATTGTAGCTCATTTATATGTGACATGACTTGATACTCACATTGATGCTTATATCACATCTGATCATCATATTGTAGCTCATTTATATGTGACATGACTTGATACTCACATTGATGCTTATATCACACCTGATCATTACATTGTAGCTCATCTATATGTGACTTGACATGATATTTATGTTTGACGCACATATCATATCAGATTAGTGACTTACATTTTGGTTTGGATTATATGTGATTTCTGGATTTGGGAACCGTGGCTATTTCAAATATGTAATCATTTAAAAACCCGGTTCCCTTGATATGATATTTCGGTGCGTCCACCATGTGTTTTCTCGGTGCTAGAGTGATATACAAAACCCGAATCGAGGAGGCGGTTGAGGCCGATTACGGGTACATGGTGGACCCGGTATGGTACCCCGGGGCGAGAACGGTTTCGCTGTGTGATAGACGGTGAGCCCGGCAGAGGGACTACTACCTACCGGTGATTGTACTTGAGCTCGGCGGATATCTGGAGGATTCCGACCGGAGCCCAGAGATGGATATGGGCTGACCCGTACTGCCGGGACCGACACCGCAGACGGAGCCCAGAGATAGACATGGGTTGACTCGTACTGCCGGGGCCGAGGCCGATACCGCAGACGGAGCCCCATATGGATGAGGATTTACGTGTCGATGCTTGGCACGGGTTTCATGATGTTTTACCATGATGTTGTTTATATCCTCATATTGCATACATGATGCTTATTGTCATTGGGTAACGGTGGACGGGTTCCACGCATATACAGACATAGATCATATACAGATATGGATCATATACAGACATAGATCATATACAGATATGGATCATATACAGACATAGATCATATACAGATATGGATCATATACAGACATGGATCATATACAGACATGGATCATATATATACAGACTGGATTTACACTTATCATACTTCATTTGTATATATAACAGGGTATGAGGGCGCTGTTATATATACCCTTACACCAATATTAGTGGTATGGGACGCTAATATATGTGTATTGATATCATTGATACTTCATCATATTTACTTCTTGTAGACATACCTTACATTCATGACATGTTATTACCTGAGTACTTGCACCACATACATATTTAGATGTTACCTTGCCACCTTATCACACTCAGATGTACTCTTGTGGATTATATTACTGATTGTTGACTTAGGTTTATGTCTTGCATTCGGTTTCTGTTTGTAGATGTATCTATTCACGAGTTGGCAACTCACCCCCGTTGTGCCACAGTTCTTGCAGGTTTTGCCGTACAGGTTCCATTGCGGCATTCCTGGCACACTACTTTCTTGCGGGTGGTTTGCTTTTGGTAGGTGGATTCTTTTGTATCAAGAACCACCATTGTTTTCATTTTACTCATTGTATCTAGAATTTCCATCAACCAAAACTTGTATATTCTTTCAGACTTAGAGACAGTGTTGTATTATTCGACCTTAGAGTCGCGCTTAGTAGTATTGCGGTTTCTTGTTGCTTGAGCTTTCTTTTGGTTTGATCCTCGCCACTTGGCGTTGTATATTATTGTTGCATGTGTGGTTGTGACCGTCTTTTGACGAAGAGCTAGCTCCCGCTTGGGATGCCTTTATCATTGCATATATATTGTCATTCTTGTTGTACCCCATTCGAGGCCAGTTTTACAAAAGAAACTCTGCCGAAATTTTTAGAAAAGACTGTACTGTTTTAAATTGCATATTCGGCTTAGTTATTTAAAAACATTGATTCTTTTTAAACATGTAGTTCTTTACTTATTCTTAAAAAGGGTTTTAGATTTCTGGGTTTTCGGCTTACTTAGCCGCGTTACGCCTGTAGACGTTACGTGGTTAAGTGCCGGTTACGGGCCAAACTTCGGGTCGTGACAGGCAGAGACGAGATTTGGGAGAGACCTCGACAGGACCTTCCTGGAATAAATTACGAGAAGACTTGGACCAAGGAGTGGTCATGTTACGCACACCAGCAGGCCAGAGTTCATGATCGTCGACGAGATATGCTATGAGTGACCACGACAGTTGGCCAGAGATTCTTGGAGGATGTGCTTGAGCGGGACTATTCCGCCATATTTGATTTCGGTATTTTGGGCGGTCTATTCGCATGAGTGATTTTGATGATTGTGTTTCATGATATTTGTTTTCATGCACCATGGTTGCACCTACAGAGTATTTACGATCTTGCACAGTTGTTGCACTTGATATCGTTTCCGTGCCTTGGTTTCATATGTTTATGATTTTATGGGTTTCATACAGCTGAGTTTATTTGTGCATATGTACGCACACGATTTGGTTTTTGCACTCGGTATAGTTCACATATGCTTGCATGCCTTGCAGTGCATTGATACGCATTTTGTGCACTACAGTTGCACTGGACTCCGATTTCGATTGTGATGTTCGATATTTGTTTTGTGCACCTTGTGCACCTGATTTGGGCTTTGCACATGTTGGGCGCATGTTATGAGATGCGATTTTAGTGCACACCAGATGCACTAAATCAAGATTCTTCGTGCATGTCAGATGCACCAGATTTTGCGGTCAAGTACACACGTTGCCTATGACAGGTGTTTCGTGCACACCCGATTCACTTAGATATTGTTTCTGTGCGCATGTATGGCACATTCATGGATTTTGATTTCCGTGCGCACCGGACGCACGTAGTATTCATATGCACATTTTGGGATTGATTTCTTTTGGAGCAGTACATTTTTTATGATGTTTAATTACTGTTTTCGTACTGAGCAGGACTATCAGATGACAGTACATGAGTGTATTTTGCATGCATTGATAGTTATCAAAGGGATTTCCAAAAAGTGAGCTATAGTCACAGTATTATCTACGTGTCTGATATGACGCGAAACGTTTAAAACAAGGAAACCCTTCTAAATTGTTTTCAAAATGGCAGAACGTACATATTAAACAAAAGATATATACGTATATGGTTATTTTCTTACGATAGACGTCCGCCACTGTGCAGTGTTATGCGCATTGCACAGCGACTTTAAAAGATTTGGCATGCATTTCCTTCAGATATTTACATGTATAGATTTGATATTTACATGTATAGTTCCGAGTTATATCATATTGGTTTTGCTTTGGATTTGGCATTCGTGTCTTTACCTTGACTCTGATGATTGCGGACGCTTGACGGAGTTCGATTTTGAGTTTTGTACTCGTTTTTATGCGCACTTGACGCGATGTGTTATTTCTGCGATTTCCATGATTCGGAGCACCGTTGTTTTGAGCTGATTATTGAAATGTTTGGATTTAGGGGTTTAAATTTAAATTCGGGGGACCGAATTTATTTAAGGGGGGAAGACTGTAACATTTCAGAAAATATAAAATATTATTTTTGGAATTTAATATTAAAATAATATTTTTCCCGAAAACTGCCCGATTTGCTTAATTGGAGTTTTCGAAAAAGGGTATAAATATATACAAATAAATGTGAAATAAATAGAAATTAAAATGATTTATTCAATTAAAAATATATTTAAAGGATTTGGCAATTTTAAAATTTATTATACGCAGTTTCGATAAAAACCCGATTAGTACACTGCTAATGGCAATTAAGCCGAATCCGCGTTTTTACAGTTTCCATGGTTAGTGCACCATGACATGTTTCATTTTGTTACATGTTTCATTTCATTTGGGCTATATTTTATGGTTTATTGGGGGAGAGAAAAGAAAAAGAAAAAGAAAGTCAAAAAGGGGACATAATGATTAGGGTAGGTTTACTTTGGGGAGAGAGAGAGAGTGAGAAAAATAGTGAGAGGGGGAGGGGGGCTGCTGCCATCTCCAATCCCCCATATTTTTTCCCCTCTTCATCTTTCTCAAGCCATTTCCCTCCACTTAGAATCCCTAGATCCATCTCCAACTAATCCCCAAAACCCAAACCCCTTTCACAAAAGTTAATCCCCTCTTCACCCTCTACGCATTGGACCAAGCAAATTTCGATTTTGGTGACTTTGGTCGAGCTAGGTCTTTCTTGG
Source organism: Agapanthus africanus (assembly GCA_030015575.1). Lineage (NCBI taxonomy): Eukaryota > Viridiplantae > Streptophyta > Magnoliopsida > Asparagales > Amaryllidaceae > Agapanthus > Agapanthus africanus. Next base: position 206,824,846 of record JASDDO010000004.1, on the reverse strand, counting down.
GTTGCCATGGGAGGAATATATATTTCCATGTTGGTTTAGTTTGAATTCCTAGCTCGTAGTGTAACTTAGAACTCGTTTAAGCGTGATTTGTGGAAATGAGAGAATCCTAGTGAAGGTTTGAGGGAAATTGTGGATTGGTGATGATTGAGTGGCTGTTTAAGACCTGAGATCTAGTATGGGAAACCAAAATATGGATTTGGGTATTTAGTTCATGTCGGTTTGTGAGAAATTTGGGTGTGCAGGGAAATCTGGAGCAACCCGGGGGATTTTTGAGAGTAGCAAACAACTCTAGAGGCTAAATTAGGATACTAGGAGACCACCGTGATGAAACGGACCCAACCTGAGTAGGGGGACCAGAGGAGGCCGGTTTTTTTTGATGATGTGGCCGGCCACATGGTGACATGGGGTGTCGGGGTTGGTCCAGTAGCTCATATACATCATATACAACACCCTAGACTTGTTTGTGCAACTCCTTTTGGCCTGAATCAAAATCTGGAGCACTTTAGTATGGTTTTTGGCTATGTTTCCGTATTTTGAAATGTTTAGATTTGATTTTGGTATTTTGTATTATGTTTCCTTCGTGTGGCGTTTGGACGTCCTCGACCAGGGGTTTTGGTCGTGTTTTGCACGCAAAGCTATAGGTTTTGACTTATGAGCGAAGCGTGTACCGTTTTCGTTTCCGCCTTGGTTTAATACGTATTGCGATTGTTTATTATTGTAGGTACCCTCGCATGGATTCCGAGGCGAAGGAGCGTGGCGTCATCGATTTCGGCGAGCGAAGACCAGGTGAGTAGATTTATATCTTCGGGGAGAAGTATGGTGGATGGCGTATAGCACCCCCACAGTTCGTGGTGATGTATACGAATACGTATACACACATATATTTATTATATGATTGTTTGAGTTGATTGATGATAAAGATGGATTTTTGGTGTTCTTGGAGTGGTTTAGTGTTAGTTGCGAAACCCTAGAGTAGTGGTTGCACCCACACCCACACGCACACGCATACTTGCATACATTCTTTCTTTCACATGTGCGTATATGGGAATATATATTTATGTGTTCACATGGGTATGGGACTATGTGTTCATATACTGGATTTGAGGATAGTACTTGGGATTTGAGATGAGTCGATGAGATTTGATTTGAGGCCGTGAGATCGGTGTATGGCAGGATTCGTATTTGAGTTACATCATGATGTTATAGCGGATCTTTGGACGACGATACCACATGAATAGTGATATACATAGAATAGTTGACTTGTGATCGAGATATGAGATAAGATATGTTAAGATATTTATAATAGGTCGCATTAGGCGATGTATACTTCTTTATGATGATATGTGTTGATGACATCGGTTTGTATGAGGCTGTAGATCAGTAGTGATCAGTAGTCAGATCATGATTATATTGATGATATCAGTATTTTACTAGACGTAGATCAGTACCCCGGATTATGATCTTTGATAAAGAGGATACCAGATGAATAATGTGATGAATGTGATATTGACCCGTACCCAGATTTGGGATGCCGGACGACGGATTTACGTACGAGGTATATATTGATGATAGATCCACACTCTTGACTTGGGGATGTCTTATTATATATATTGTATCGGATGTGATACTATTGAGGCGGGATCACCGACTAATATATATATATAAATATGTATCGACTCAGATGTTAGACGGTTTCCTTACCTTTAGTTTAGCTTGTTAGCTCAACCCTATAGTTTAGTGTAGTTGTTAGACTAGATTCGATTTCTACCTATTTCAAAAACGAACGAGTCGTGGGTATTTTAAAAGACAGGCCAAGGGATTCTACGGATATTCCAAAGGACGTATCTTTTCTTAAAAACACCGTAGCCCTTATTTTCAAAACACCGCGATTCATGTTATTTCAAAAAGGCACTACTGTATGACTTGTATTTATATTAAATGCAGATTAGTTATCATTATGTTTAACATTCAGCTCCCGCACATTATTGATGTTCGCTCCGCATCGCATACGTATATTGTGATTTCATATACCATTATTGATATCATGCTGTTATGACACCAGCACCATTACCGATGATGCGTATGTTCCACGTACACTTACTTGTCGGCTCACACACATCATCATCGGTAATTGCCATGTCACGTACACTTTAGAGAATACTATATCATTGGCATAGCTTGTTAGCTAATAGTTTCGACATGATATTAGTGTACTTGCCTTATATGCCAGTTTAGACATTGCAGTTATTACTTGCTACTTCATGCATATTGCAATTCACTGTTATGCCGCATTCATGGATTTTTATGCCTATATTCACTGTTTTACGGGCTATTGATGATTTGGATTCGGATTTTCATGAGATTTCCAGGATTTGGGGGAAAACCGCAAAAACATATATAAACTTCTTCTTTCTCTCTTTTTAAAAATGAAAAGTGCGGTTTTCCCATGATGTATGAGTCGTCCACCATGAGTTTTCATGATTGTTTATGGATTTCGAGACACGATTCGAGGAGTTGGATGAACCGTCTCGGGTACATGGTGGACCCGGTAAGGAACCCCGAGGCGAGAAGGTCGCAGATGATGGCGTTAAGCCTGCCAGGGGAAGACTACCTACCGGTGATTTTATCTGACGCGTCGGATATCCGGAGGATACCGTCGTGGTCTTGGGATTGATGTTAGGGGCCGGTCTGTACTGACGATGCCCTAGATAGTAAGATTGAGACACTGAGATATTGAGATATTGGGATTTATGTTTTGTGTCGATGCTAGACACTGTTTATGCTGATTTCATTTATGATACCTCGTTTTAAATATATAGAAATCTCAGTAAGTTATGAAAGCAGTTTCTTCATTTTCATGTATTCTGTTTTCATGCATTCATACTCCATCTATATGATATATTGCTACCTGAGGCACTGACACGAGCACATGGGATTACACTTGGTTAGATGTTTACCCTTGTCACCTTTTCATGCTCCAGACTGGTCATTTTGAGGATTATTTATATAGTGATCGTATGACCCAGGATTGCGTTAATCATGCGATTTCTGCTCGTAGATGTTTTCTACTCACGAGTTGGCAACTCACCCCCGTTGTGCCACAGTTTCTTGCAGGTTTTGCCGTATAGGTTTCATTACGGCTTAGCTGGCACTACTTCCATTTCCGGGTGATTTGCTAGTAGGTGGGTTCTCTTGCATCGTGACCATCATTATACTTTGTATATTATTATTCAGTTATATCTAGCAAACTCCATCAACCAAACATGTATTTATTTCAGATAGAGACCGGTGATGTTTATTCTTTCGACCTTAGAGTCGCGTGTTGTATTTCTATAGATTTCATGCTGTTTTGAGTTTCCTTTTCTGTTGTGATTCTCGCCCTTTGGCGTTGTATATTATTGCTTATGTGGTTGTGACCGTCGATTGACGAAGAGCTAGCTCCCGCTTGGGGATGCCTTTATTCATTACATATGCTTTATCAGGTTTTGTACCCGTTTGGGGTCTGTTTTTTACAAAGGAAACTCTGCCGAAATTTTTAGAAAAGACTTGTGATTTTAAAAATGCATATTTCGGCATATGTTGCAAAGTAATTGATTTAAATTGGTTTTTCCTTCACTCTACTACTTTTCTTGGTTTGGATTTCTAGGTTTTCGGCTTACTTAGATTACGTACACCTCGAGACGTTTCATAGTTTAAGTGCCGGTCATGTTCCGTACTTTCGAGTCGTGACAGAATCAATGTCCCTAACCAAACAATATCATATCTATAAGGGTGCTGTGCGTGTCATGGAAATTATTGACGGTGTGTGTGGCATACAATCAGTGCTCGTGCAACATGAGCCGTTAATAATAGTGCAGTGTTCTAAGGATACTAGTTCAAGCACAACAAGTAACTAAGCAATACGGTGTATGCACAACTCTAAATATGCAATAGAATATGCGACAAAACATAACATTTCTAGCCCAGACGCATAACACCATGCGGACGATTTCCCTGTAGATGTTAAATCTGCTCACCAACGCTCCCGGCTAAGTGAAGCCAACCACCTGTTTCCCCTTCTTCGCAGCGTCCGAAGTCCCCGCCTGCAAACCTAAAACATAACACGATAATGCAAATATATATTAGTAAATGACCAAAAACACATACAAACTACGTTTTACCGACACACCACTCCAAACCTACTCCCAAGGGTTCATATTGTGGCTAACATACGCAGCGACACGACGAAACCAACCCAAGAGCAAAACCAGCACAAAGTGCACGGACCGTGTCGGATAACATATCGCGCGTAGTCGTATCACTAGAAACTACCCATATGATCCCAGATTTTGCATACAGAGAAAACTCAACAACTAAACAAGACCAAACATACCTAAACCAAAGCAGAGAGCTACCCTCAAAAACCCAAACCCCAACTCAAACCCACGACCGGGGTCGCAGGATCCCATTCGTGTCGTCGCCGGCTGAGTCCGAGATCCTTGGGTTCGTGCTTCAGGTGAAGGACTATGGTCACTGGTAAAACACAACTACATTGTTTGGTTTTCTAGTATTTTCTCGGGGTCACAACAGGTCACAGATATCGCAAAACGACACTAAAAATATGATATTATGCACAAAACTTAACTTTACACTATCTAAACTGAAACTAAGAGTCTACACAACACAAAAACTATATAAAGAACAGATAGGGATCATTACCTAACCAAAAGAACTCAAAGATCCAAGCTATCCAAGCTCCTAGGCATCCAAGAGGCAAATCTAAGAAAAAGTTGTGGTTTTGGTGAGATTTTATGAATTTTGTGATGGATTTTGTGTGGAAAACTCAAATGTTCAGTTAGAGTTGAGAGAGAAGAGGAAATAATGCTAAGGGAATAAGTGTGAGAGAATTAGAAAAAGAAAAGATAAAGTGAAAAAGAGAGGTGAGTGCAAGAGGTGAGTGCACCTTGCATTAATTCTCCTATTAATGCATTCATACCTTGTCACCATGCCACCTCTTCACACATCCAAAAGAAATCTCTCTCCTCTCACACAAAATATCAAGGATTAGGTTTAAAGTTTAAAGCAAGGAATGGATTACAGTAAAGGATTAGATCTAGGGTTAAGTGACATGGTCACTAATACTAGATTAGCACAAACAGCCCTCACATTTACGTGCACACGTGCGTACATGCCCATAACAAATAATATTAAAATAATAATTAAATGTTATAAAATGTGAGGAACCCGAATTGGTAAACTTTTTACAGTAAACCCTCCTTACCGTCTAAATTAACTCTAACCGAAATCTGAGGCGTTACAACAGGTATCCCTTACCTCGTATTGATGATTTGTTCGACCTGCTCCAGGGTGCGGGGCACTTCTCGATGATTAACTTGCGATCATGCTACCATCAGTTGCGGGTTCGACAGGACGATATTCCGAATACCGCTTTTCGCACGCGTTACGGGCACAATGAGTTTTTGGTGATGTCGTTCGGCATCACCAACGCCCCATCAGCGTTTATGGACTTGATGAACCGCATTTTCAGGCCGTATCTTGATCAGTTCATCATCGTATTCATTGACGACATCTTAGTATATTCCCAGAGCCGAGAGGAGCACGAGCAGCACTTGCGGAGCACATTGCAGACTTTGAGATAGCACCGGTTGTTCGCGAAATTCTCCAAGCGCGCATTCTAGCTTGACAGCGTTGATTTCTTGGGTCACGTGATTACGAGAGATGGTATGCGTGTGGACTCGAAGAAGATCGAGGACGTTCAGCATTGGCCCAGACCGGCATCAGTTATAGAGATCCGCAGCTTTCTAGGCCTGGCCGGCTACTATCGACGTTTTGTTCAGGACTTCTCCCGTATCGTTGCACCGTTGACCGGGTTGACCCGGAAGGGAGTTCCTTTTTTTTGGACCGAAGCGTGCGAGCATAACTTCTAGCAGTTGCAGACTCGTTTGACTACGGCGCTGGTATTATCATTACCTTCGGTATCGGGCGGATTTGTGGTTTATTATGATGCTTCTCGAGTGGGGCTAGACTGCATGTTGATGCAGCATGATAGGGTCGTCGCTTATGCTTCTCGGCATCTGAAGAAACACGAGCAGAACTATCCTACTTATGATTTAGAGATGGCGGTGGTAGTTTTTTGTCACGACCCGAAATTGGCCCGTGACGGCCCTAATACTACGCAACGTCTAAAGACGCAACACAGTAAAAGAAAGCCAAAACCCAGAAATCTAAACCAAGAAAATACAGAAAAAGATAATATAAGTTTTTGAAACATTTGAAATCGCAACCCAAATTCTTTAAAAGTCCTACTTTCTTTATTTAAAATTTTGGCAACACCCCCTTTTGTAAAAACTAACCCACGATGAATACAACACAAATATACGACGCCGTAACGAAGAAATAGAGACAATGGAGAGAAAGCTGTATATAAAAGACAACAAATCCACAAATAATATACAATATCGCCCTCACCAAGTCTCTAGGTCAACAACATGATAGTAGATGGAGAGTACAAATACAACGAAGGTACAATACAAAATACAGATAAACACCTAAACCCACCTAAGAAAAATAGCACAATATGAGCCGATGCGGTATCTGTACCAAAGATGATAGATGAGAAGCTGAATAGCCTGCCTCGACTACTCTGGGGAACAACCTGAAACACCTGTGGCACAACGGGGGTGAGTTGCCAACTCGTGAATAGTAGATAACATATGCAGGTAATCGCAGGAATGTACGTACAGCATGAATCTAAGATATGCGATTACAGTAATAACATGTCATGTGAATGCAGAATAATGGAAAGTACACTAGCAGGTACAATCAATATATGAAGCAATAATAACATGCTAATAGTATGCAATAACTATGCAATAGGGATATGAGAAAGTAGATATGCAGCAAATAAATATGATGGGGTCAATACACATATATTAGCGTCCCACTCCACTAATATTGGTGTAAGGGTATATATAACAACGGCTAAATCCCCTGTTATATATACAAAGGTGTTAAAGAAATATCATAAAAACCATGTGCCAAGCATCGACACAGAAATCCTGATCACGTATCATACGCTATCCCGAAAGCACGAGTGCCTAGCTCTGACCCTCGCCTTTCGACGTATGCATACGTACATGACTCCCAATGGTGTCTCCGTGATCCCCCGCCGAGTCATGGGTACTGTCACCGGTAGGTACTCGCCCGCCTCCAGGCTCAATCGGCAAAGTCCATCGATCTTCTTGCCAAGGGGAACCATACCGGGCCCCACCACGTACCCTCTACGGCCTCGACGCCTCCTCGTAGGGGTATATATAAATCAGCACCGATAAAACTCATGGTGGATGCACAAATATCATATCAAGGAAACCGGGTTTTTCAATGTATGCATAATTTCATGAACTCCCGTGGTTCCCAAATCCAGAAAACATCATCTAAAATCCTAATAAACAATGCACAAATCCAGGAATAAAGATATGCGATATATCTGAAATGCGAGCATATAAAAGAGAATATGTAGCTGAAACCAGATGTATGCGAAATCAATAAGGTACAGCTAAGTATAGGTGTCTACCTATAAGTAAAAGATGTCGTATACCCCCTGGGTATAAGTAGAATATGAAGGATACCCCCTGGGTATAAGTAAAATATGTGCAAGGTATACCTGTAGCTGTATCGCAAGGTGTAGATGTACCTATCACTAATGGTAAGATACACTATAGGTATACCGATAAGCTAGATGTCATGTATGATAAGCAATATAGTATCTATAAGGTGTTGTGTGTGACATGGCAATTATTGACGGTGTGTGTGTAGCATACAATCCGTGCTCGTGCAGCTTGAACCGTCAATAATATGTGCAGTGTCCTACGGCTGCTAGTCAGAGTACAACTATATCAAGGAAATATAGTAAAGGCGCAATTCTAACAATGACGTAGAATATGCGACAGGTGTTTGAATCCTAGCCCAGACGCATAACGCCATGCGGGCGATTCTCCTGTAGATGTTAAATCTACTCACCTACGCTCCACGCTAGGTGAATTCTACCATCTGCTCCCCTCTGTAGCAGTGTCCGTAGTCCCTGCCTGCAAACCTGCAAATAAGATATGGAAATCATATATAAGCCAAATATTCCGCAAAACACGATATCGAACCAAAACGAGAAACTCGCGTCGCGAACTAAACGCGCTTGTGCACGATACGCTGAATCGTGTGTATACGCGTCTAAAACAATCGCGACATGCCGCGATACCCTGGATCACAGAACCAACTCACATATCGCACGTATCACGCAAACACAACGGACATGAAAAATGGTATATTGTCCCAGATTTTCCTGCAGGTCAAATCTTACAAAACTAGACATGCCAAAACACTAGACAACACAGCAGAGTACCCTACCAAAAACCCCAACACCCTTGCCCCCCACTTGGCCGCAAATTGCGGCCAAACCTAATAAAACTGCGGCCTGGGTAGGGAATTAGGGGCTTGTGTTCAGGTGGTGGTATCTAGACCTAGTGTACATGCCCCAGTTTTCTCAATTTTAACCTAAAGTTCCCGGGTCGATAGCAGATCACAGAAAGCCAATATATCACTTTAAAATCACCAAAATGCACAAAAAGGAAACCCTATGGTATTTTAGTGAAATCTGGGACAAATTTCAGTTAAGGTGACCTTAACAACACTTAAATAGGTAGGGTTAACTAACACAATCACCACTTAATCAACATTTCCACATACATCACCATAACTAGCACTAAACTCACAATTAAACACAAACCGACACTAATTAGCACACAAGCTAAGCAAAAGAGAGATGGGTTCAGAAAATATACCCTAGAGAACCCTAGGAAGCAAGAGAAGAAGTAGAAGGAGGAGATGAGGGTTGCTACTGCTCTGGGGGCCCTGTTGCTGTTGCCAGGTGCTGCTGCTGCTAGGCTGATGCTGCTTGCTGCTGCTTCTGGTATTGTTGCTGAAGCTTCTGCTGCTGCTGCTTCTCTTCTGCTGCTAGAGAAGCTGATGGTGGTGTGGGTGTGTGGGTGTTGTGAGTTTGAGAGTGAGAGGATGAGAGAAATGAGTGAGAATGAGAGAACACCAACAAGTCAACCCCCTCCTCTCTCTCTCTTCATTAATGAAGTCATGGGCAAGCCATCATGCCTCATAATGTTCCCTCTCTCTCTCTCACCAAGTCAACATTCAACCAAATAAAACCCTTTTTAAATTCATTTTCATTTTTAAAACAATCATCATACTTAAAACCCAAAAGCACCTAAACAATATTAATCTAAATTTGGGGAAATGGTTAGTTAACCATGATTGCTAATCATGTTTAACCCCAAATTAGCACCCTAGTTATCATGCACAAGTGTGTGCAAGCCTAGGAAAAATCTAATAAAATATTCATTAAATAGGATAAAATAATTGAAAACCAAATTGGTAAACTTTTTATTAAAAACCATACATTAAAATATAATTAGCCACGAAACACATTCTAAGGTGTTACAATCTCCCCCCTTAAAAGAAATTCGTCCCCGAATTTAAAATATACCGATACGCGTACCTTCAAAGTGAAGATTACAACTCCCAATTCTCGGTCGCAGCCTCTCAAGTGATTATCTCACTATACGGCTACGTCCATGAAAACCCTTCACAGATGGCAAGACCCTTGACCGACGTTTCTCCACCTGCCGAGCCATTAACACACATGGTTGCTGGTGAACGAAAGATCGCGTCCAAGCTACATGGTTTGGTGCTAAATCATGTGAGAAAGGTCAAGAAGGTAATTGTAAAGTATCATCACAAGGAATACGGGGTGAAAATCCAATAATCTGGGCGGAAGTGCCAAATTAAAGGCAACGAAACTAACTCGCTTATAGGATCTCAGAAGGACCTAAATCCTGGGATAAGCTTCCCAAAATCCAACATGTCATTCATCGAAAAGTCCGTAGGAATACATGATCTGTCCCTGCGAACTCGAGTCTATGACCAACAAAGTCGGCATAAGACCTCAGTTCGCAATGTACAATTCCCATCCTGACCTAACACAACTGGACCATCTCCGAAGTCTCTAGACTAGCTGGAGTCCAAAATCCTACTTACGCAGAGTAAGAAAAACAACAGACTGGTGATCGACGCAGCCTAACCCCTAAGCCTAAAGGTGGCCAATTGGAGTGTCTCCTGATAACAGCTATCGAAGGAGAATCCTAACGATGGCGAGTGACGATCCCCAACCGCTGACAACAATCAAAACAAATACACAACTTATAAAGAACAACTGAGCAAACTGAGTATAACCGGACGAAAAGAATCCGAATAGAGTCACACCCTGACTAAACTTGGGTAGAAACCATAACGAAATTCGTGGAGATCTGCGCCCACTCCTACTTCGGAACGGTAAAAGGTTGCAACTCTCCAGCCGGCCTCAGATGCTCAACCCAAACACACAACAAGACAGACACTTTGAAACGAAACCTGAAACTTCTCTTTACATCCCTGTCCACCCGTAACTATCTCATAAGTCACGTCAATGTTGGTGGAACTTGAATTAATATAGAGAGTTGACAGATGTGCCTTCTATAGGATTTCACGTCTTTACCTGATAATATCAGGTACACAAACGCGTCCCTTACTTAGCACACCATTGTCACAAATCAAGGACTCCGAATCATTACCCAGCCGAGTATGCTCAAGTATCTCTAACGAACGAGCATCGGCGGGTAGTGTCTCACGAAAGCGATTTAAGGAAAGTGGTCGGGCGCGGATATGAGTAAGCTGTCCCCTCCGTAGAGACGAACTTTAAGCTGTGCTCATCGATCACACAAGAACTGTAAATCTGCAGAAGACTATCACAACAATCAAAATCCGCTGCAGGAAGATGTACATTAAGCTCTGGTGGTCCGTGGAAAATCTGACACGACTCTCGAACAAGTAGTGTCTCCAATTCTCCCAACGCAAAACCACCGCGGCCATCTCCAGATCATGAGTGGAATATCCTTCTCGTACTTCCTCCAAATGTAGGGAAGAAAAAGCGATAACTCTATTGTGTCACCTCAGTACACACTCGAGCCCCACTCAAGAAACATTACAGTTAAACAACAAGGTCGCCCGAACCAGAAAGCAAAGGAAGAACTGATGCAGTCTTTAACAGAATCTTCAACCGCTGAAAACTCTGCATACATGCCTCAGTCTAACGAAAGAAACCTCTTTTCCGGTCCATTCAATCGACGGCGCAGCACTACTCTAGCAATCCTGCATGAAACGGCGGTAAAAACCTGCTAAGCCCAACAAGCTGCGGATCTCCGTCCTGCACACAAGTCTGGGCCTAAGCTGTACGGCCACGATCTCCCTCGGAACCATACGAAACCGTCTCCCGTGACTACAAGACCTAGGAGTCAACACAAAACAAGCCTGAAGAAACACTCCGAGAATTTAGCAAACTGCTGGTGCTCTCCCAGTATCTGCATAACAAATCCTCAAGTGCTACTATTGTCCCTCAAGACACATTAAATAGACCAGAATGTCGTAAATAACACAACAAAAACTGGTCGAGGAACGGCCTGAAGAAATCTGGTTCATCACATCTATGAATGCTGCTAGGGCATCAGTGAATCCAACGACTCACAAAAACACACAAAGCCCGTCGCACGCATAAGGCAGTCTTCGGAATGCCATCACCCCGAATCCGCAATAATGATGACCTGATCCCAAACAAACTTAGAAAATGTCCCGCACTCTGGAGCTGGCCGAAGAAATCGTCAATGCGAGGTAAAGGATACCTATCCGCACCATAAGCCAGTTCAATTAACGATCCGTCGATAAGCAACCCTAACTGCCATCTTTCTCCTTGACGAACAGAAATAGGAGCTTCCAAAAGCGAAACACTCAGACGCACAAACTCCCCAACAAATAACTCTGCAACTGATCCTTTAGCTCCCAAGCTTCGCCGGCCCATCCGGAACAACGTCGGAAAAACTCTCGCATGAAAGGAACACCGGTCCAACAAACCCTCTGTGGCTATGGTATCACGAATGAACGTCAAGAATCCACGACATCTCCTCAGAAGCCGACTAGCGAAAAAGGATGAATTCAAGCTGTAAGAGGCGGCACAACTATCCACCTGCATAACAAGAACTGACTCGCCGGGAAAACAATTCCTGACTGTTTCCTCACGACAGTCCACAAACGCCTAGCACGTAGTTAGCCAGTCCGTGCCCAGGAGAACGTCAAATCCAACATCTCTAGAAAGATCGAAACGACGGACGAATCTCTATCTCGTATTCGATTGGCACACAACTGAAATATGTGTTGCGCAACAAAAGAATCGCTGACAGAAGTTAAAACAACAACCTACGACTAATCTACCCAACCACGGCACAAGCATGAAAAACAAACGAATACACCAAAAAAAAAACATGCGAAATAAGGATACCTGAAAACTCCACATTGGACGCCTGCGCGTCCCGATGAGTAGAAGCAAACTCCTGTGTCTGCCCTCTACCCGCAACTGGCTGAACTCCTCTGGTAGACTGAGCCCTCTGAGCGAACCTTCCACGTCCACGGCCTCTCTGAAAACGATCCTGACGAGGTGCTAAGGAACAATCCCTGACGAAGTGCTGAAGGCTCCCGCATCGAAAACATCCACATGGTGACTGCTGACCATCCTGGGGGTGAGAGCTGAACGGCTGTCCTCGTCCTAAGCCTCTGCTACTCCCACGACAGCCACGAAATCTGTCTCGATGACTAAACCTCTGTCTCTGGGCTGGTACACTGGTACGAGTCCTCCACTGTCCTGGAACTCTTTGAGCCTTTGGAATACGCGCCTCGTCAACTGGAGCTGCAACCACCGGTGCTATGTAGGTGACGGACTGCTGCATGCTGATCGTAAGTGACAACTGAGTAACAGGGTGACAACCTCCTGTCGTAGCTCCCGAACGACATCAACCAATGAACTCATAGTCTGGCAGAAGTCCTGCATCTCTGCCAAAATTCTATCAATAGTATATGTCGTAGGCTGATCCGTCTTCACCTGTGCAACTAGAGTGCCATCCAGGTCAGTACTCGTCTCACTCGAGCCAACTCTGACCTCGGCCCCCGCTGCATCACTCTGAGTCCCCATAGTCATCGGCGGCAAGGCTATAAATAGATATAAGATTCGATGAGAATAAGGAATCGAATCTCAAGGATATGAATCATCAAAAAAGGAAATTCAAGCAAATTTGTACTTAGGTCACTTAAGACGAAGTACCGCATCGTGGGTATGCTGCAGACATACACACACTAAGTTACTCTGCTTAAGCTACCTACTCCATCATACTAAAGTCATCCTACACTCCGAAAGATAAAATCTAGCGCTCTGATACCAACTTTGTCACGACCCGAAATTGGCCCGTGACGGCCCTAATAATACGCAACGTCTAAAGACGTAACGCAGTAAAAGAAAGCCAAAACCCAGAAATCTAAACCAAGAAAATACGGAAAAAGATAATATAAGTTTTTGAAACATTTGAAATCACAACCAAAATTCTTTAAAAGTCATACTTTCTTTCTTTAAAATTTTGGCAACACCCCCTTTTGTAAAAACTAACCCACGATGAATACAACACAAATATACGACGCCGTAGCGAAAAAATAGAGACAATGGAGAGAAAGCTGCATATAAAAGACAACAAATCCACAAATAATATACAATATCGCCCTCACCAAGTCTCTAGGTCAACAACATGATAGTAGATGGAGAGTACAAATACAACGAAGGTACAATACAAAATACAGATAAACACCAAAACCCACCTAAGCAAAATAGCACAATGTGAGACGATGCGGTATCTGTACCAAAGATGATAGATGAGAAGCTGAATAGCCTGCCTCGACTACTCTGGGGAACAACCTGAAACACCTGTGGCACAACGGGGGTGAGTTGCCAACTTGTGAATAGTAGATAACATATGCAGGTAATCGCAGGAATGTACGTACAGCATGAATCTAAGATATGCGATTACAGTAATAACATGTCATGTGAATGCAGAATAATGGAAAGTACACTAGCAGGTACAATCGATATGTGAAGCAATAATAACATGCTAATAGTATGCAATAACTATGCAATAAGGATATGAGAAAGTAGATATGCAGCAAATAAATATGATGGGGTCAAAACACATATATTAGCGTCCCACTCCACTAATATTGGTGTAAGGGTATATATAACAACGGCTAAATCCCCTTTTATATATACAAAGGTGTTAAAGAAATATCATAAAAACATGTGCCAAGCATCGACACAGAAATCCTGATCACGTATCATACGCTATCCCGAAAGCACGAGTGCCTAGCTCTGACCCTAGCCTTTCGACGTATGCATACGTACATGACTCCCAACGGTGTCTCCGTGATCCCCCGCCGAGTCATGGGTACTGTCACCGGTAGGTACTCGCCCGCCTCCAGGCTCAATCGGCAAAGTCCATCGATCTTCTTGCCGAGGGGAACCATACCGGGCCCCACCATGTACCCTCTACGGCCTCGACGCCTCCTCGTAGGGGTACATATAAATCAGCACCGATAAAACTCATGGTGGATGCACAAATATCATATCAAGGAAACCGGGTTTTTCAATGTATGCATAATTTCATGAACTCCCGCAGTTCCCAAATCCAGAAAACATCATCTAAAATCCCAATAAACAATGCGCAAATCCAGGAATAAAGATATGCGATATATCTGAAATGCGAGCATATAAAAGAGAATATGTAGATGAAACCAGATGTATGCGAAATCAATAAGGTACAGCTAAGTATAGGTGTCTACCTATAAGTAAAAGATGTCGTATACCCCTCTTGGTATAAGTAGAATATGAAGGATACCCACTGGGTATAAGTAAAATATGTGCAAGGTATACCTGTAGCTGTATCGCAAGGTGTAGATGTACCTATCACTAATAGTAAGATACACTATAGGTATACCGATAAGCTAGATGTCATGTATGATAAGCAATATAGTATCTATAAGGGGTTGTGTGTGACATGGAAATTATTGACGGTGTGTGTGTAGCATACAATCCGTGCTCGTGCAGCATGAACCGTCAATAATATGTGCAGTGTCCTACGGCTGCTAGTCACAGTACAACTATATCAAGGAAATATGGTAAAGGCGCAATTCTAACAATGACGTAGAATATGCGACAGGTGTTTGAATCCTAGCCCAGACGCATAACGCCATGCGGGTGATTCCCCTGTAGATGTTAAATATACTCACCTACGCTCCACGCTAGGTGAATCCTACCATCTGCTCCCCCCTGTAGCAGTGTCCGTAGTCCCTGCCTGCAAACCTTCAAATAAGACATGGAAATCATATATAAGCCAAATATTCCGCAAAACGCGATATCAAACCAAAACGAGAAACTCGCGTCGCGAACTAAACGCGCGTGTGCACGATACGCTGAATCGTGTGTATACGCGTCTAAAACCATCGCGACACGCCGCGATACACTGGATCACAGAACCAACTCACGTATCGCGCGTATCGCGCAAACACAACGGACATGAAAAACGGTATATTGTCCCAGATTTTCCTACAGGTCAAATCTTACAAAACTAGACATGCCAAAACACTAGACAACACAGCAGAGTACCTACCAAAAACCCCAACACCCTTGCCCCCCACTTGGCCGCAAATTGCGGCCAAACCTAATAAAACTGTGGCCTGGGTAGGGAATTAGGGGCTCGTGTTCAGGTGGTGGTATCTAGACCTAGTGTACATGCCCCAGTTTTCTCAATTTTAACCTGAAGGTCCCGGGTCGATAGCAGATCACAGAAAACCAATATATCGCTTTAAAATCACCAAAATGCACAAAAAGGAAACCCTATGGTATTTTAGTGAAATCTGGGTCAAATCTCAATTAAGGTGACCTTAACAACACTTAAATAGGTAGGGTTAACTAACACAATCAACATTTCCACATACATCACCATAACTAGCACTAAACTCACAATTAAACACAAACCGACACTAATTAGCACACAAGCTAAGCAAAAGAGAGATGGGTTCAGAAAATATACCCTAGAGAACCCTAGGAAGCAAGAGAAGAAGTAGAAGGAGGAGATGAGGGTTGCTACTGCTGCTGGGGGCCCTGTTGCTGTTGTCAGGTGCTGCTGCTGCTAGGCTGATGCTGCTTGCTGCTGCATCTGGTATTGTTGCTGAAGCCTCTGCTGCTGCTACTTCTCTTCTGCTGCTGGAGAAGCTGATGGTGGTGTGGGTGTGGGTGTGTTGTGAGTTTGAGAGTGAGAGGATGAGATAAATGAGTGAGAATGAGAGAACACCAACAAGTCAACCCCCTCCTCTCTCTCTCTCTCTCTCTCTTCATTAAATGAAGGCATGGGCAAGCCATCATGCCTCATAATGTTCCCTCTCTCTCTCTCACCAAGTCAACATTCAACCAAAATAAAACCCTTTTTAAATTCATTTTCATTTTTAAAACAATCATCCTACTTAAAACCCAAAAGCTCCTAAACAATATTAATCTAGATTAATGAAAATGGTTAGTTAACCATGATTGCTAATCATGTTTAACCCTAAATTAGCACCCTAGTTATCATGCACAAGTGTGTGCAAGCCTAGTAAAAATCTAATAAAATATTCATTAAATAGGATAAAATAATTGAAAACCAAATTGGTAAACTTTTTATTAAAAACCATACACTAAAATATAATTAGCCACGAAACACATTCTAAGGTGTTACATTTTTGCACTCAAGATCTGGAGATATTACCTATACGGCGAGTCATGCCAGATATTCATGGACCACAAGAGCTTGAAGTATATATTTCAGTAGCGAGACCTAAATCTGAGACAGCGCCGTTGGATGGAGCTAGTGAAGGACTACGATTGCGAGATTCTGTATCATCCGGGCAAGGCGAATGTAGAGGCAGATCCCTTGAGTCGGAGACCCGGAGGTAGTTTAGCTTGTTTAATTGCAGTTCCGGGGCAGTCGTCGTCAAATTGGCAGATTCTATGCGACAGCCGAGTGCAGTTCGAGTTTACTCCGACCGGGGGACAGCTTGCGTATATCCGTGCACGTCCACAGTTGCTTGACCATATCAATGAGGCACAGTACAGTGATGATCATTGTTCAGAGATCATGGCGCAAGTTAGAAAGGGCAGAGAGTCCGAGTTCGTGATCGATGATCAGGGGATACTACAATTTGGGACTAGACTGTGTGTACCATCTTCTGAGGGACTGAGGCGTGAGATTCTTGAGGAGGCACATCGATCAGTATACAGTGTTCATCCGGGTTCCACCAAGATGTACCATGATTTGAGAGATGTTTACTGGTAGGACGGGATGAAGAAGGATGTCACGGACTTCGTATCGAGATGCCTGACTTATCAGCAAGTCATGGATGAGCACCAGAGGCCAGCGGGAGAGTTGCAGCCTTTGTCCATTCCATAGTGGAAGTGGGAGAAGATTTTTATGGACTTCATTGTGGGTCTACCCAGGACCAGTCGAGGGTATGACTCTATTTGGGTGATCATGGATCGATTGACGAAAGCGGCTCACTTTCTGCCAGTGAATACCATTTTTGGATTTGCTCAGTATGCCCAGATATACATCGATGATATTATATGATTGCATGGCGTCCTTACTTGTATTGTGTCCGACCGAGGCACCCAGTTCACCAGCCGACTATGGCAGAGACTTCAGGAGGCTTTGGGCACCCGATTGAGTTTCAGCACAGCATTCCATCCGCAGACCGACGGCCAGTCAGAGCGGACTATTCAGACTCTTGAGGATATGCTCCGAGCGTGCATTTAAGATTTTGGTGGCAGCTGGGATCATCATTTGCCCTTGATAGAGTTCTCCTACAACAACAGCTTCCAGGAGACGATTCAGATGGCACCTTTCGAGGCTCTATATGGGAGGAGATGTCGATCACCCGTATGTTGGACAGAGCTCAGCGAGAGCAGTATTTTAGGGTCGCAGATCGTACAGGAGATGACCTCAAAGATCCAGCTGATTCGTGATAGGATGAGAGCGGCCCAGAGCAGGCAGAGATCTTATGCGGACCGACGTCGGCGGAGACTTGAGTTTGCTGTAAGCGATCATGTTTTCCCCAATGAAGGGCGTGATGAGATTTGGAAGGAAAGGGAAACTTAGTCCCAGATATGTGGGTAACTTCAAGATCCTTGAGCGTGTTGGTGCAGTTGCATATCGGTTGGCTCTTCCGCCCAGCTTCCCAGATGTTCACCCTGTATTCCACGTATCGATGCTCCGTAAGTACCTTCATGACCCTTCTCATGCGATTCAGCACCCAACAATTCAGCTGGAGTGCGACCTTTCTTTCACCGAGCAGCCGGTGGTCATCCTGGATCGGCAGGTGAAGAAATTGAGATCAAAGGTTATACCGTCCGTAATGATCCTTTGGCGTGGCCCGAGTAGCGAAGAGGTCACCTGGGAGACCGAAGACAAGATGAGGAAGAAATATCCCCATCTCTTCAAAGGTACGCATAGCTAGATTTTTAAATTCGGGGATCGAATTTCCTTAAGAGGGGAAGATTGCAACGCCTTGAAAATTCGTTTAGGTTAATTTCATGTTAATTAACGATAATGTGTGTTTTTCATATAACCTCGTTAATAGCCATTTCCACATAGACTGGAATAAATCTATTTTTAATTGTGAAAATATATAATTATATATATATAATTGTGTTTTATTAATTAACATTTAATTTATCGTTCACATAATTAGCTAATTTTCTTAACTACTATTTTCTAAGAAAAATTTTTAGTTTAGCATGCACAACCCAATAATTACCTAGGTTAATATTATAACATGCCTTTCATTTTAATTCTTATGGTTCTCAAATTCCTTTTTTAAAAATCAAAACTAATTAAAGAAAATAGAAAAGAAATGAAAAAGTGAGGCATGGGGCATTAAATAAGCATGGGGGGCTTGACTTTTGACACACACACACACACACACTCTCTCTCCCTCACTCCCCCCTCAAGCCAGCAGCAGCCCTTCCCCTTCATTTCTTATTCTTCTTCTGTTTATTCTAAGCCTCCAATCTCCATCAAAAATTCCTCATTTCTTCACAAAATATCATGTTAAATACTTCAAAACAATTCCTTGTTGGTTCTTGAGACAAGTCATTGCTTTTGAAGGCAAGGTCAGCAAGTTGAACCCTTCTAAGACCAACTTGAGGTATAAAACTTACCTTAATTATCTTTTTGCTAAACTTTTAGTTTATTTAGCTTAAAGTAGTGTTTAAGTGGGATTTAGTGCTATTTATGTGGTTTAAGTGGAGATTAGGGCAAGTTAGGGTTTTTATGGCTTGAGTAGCTTAATTAAGTGTTGTTAGTGTTAATTAATCTAAATCTTTTCACCAGATTTCACTAAAACACCATATTGTATTAAATTAGTATTTAATTAGACTTTTATTGAGAATTACTTCCTTTTTGGGATTTGCTTTTAAACCAGGAGTTGCAGACAAAAGTTGCAATTACTGGAGCATAGTTACTGGACTAGGATCACACACCCGAAGCACGGACCCCCCTTCCCCTCTTAGGCCGCAAATTTAAGGGTTCTGGCCGCAAATTGCGGCTAGAGTGTGGAGCTGGGTATCGGGGTTTTCGTTGTAGGTGTTTGCTGTATATTTAAGGTCTTTGGTACATGCAACTTTTCCTAGTTCCACGCGTATCAAAATCTGGGACCATTTACCTTGTTTTTAGTACTTTAGACTTGCGCGACACGTACGTTCTGAGTCTGAGTTTGGTGTTTACTGTGTATCACAGCATGTCAGGGTGGTTTCTGACGTTAACACACACGTTTTGATGTTTCGAGTGCACACGCGTTTAGCTTGCGATGCTAGTTTCTCGTATGGTCCTGGTATCGCATTTTGCGGGATATTAGCTTATGTGTGTTGCTTTGTGTAATTCTAGGAACGGTTGCGGAGACATTTGACGCGGCGCGAAAAGGAAAGGCGGTGATTGGATCAGACTAGCGGAAGCATTCCGGTGAGTAGATGTACACATATACGGGGGAATCGTTTCGATGGCGCAAGACGCCCGATAGCTAGAATTTCGTTTAGTACTTACACTTATGCGTAGTTCCTAGTTAATCATCCCGTTGCATTGCATCATTTATCACACACACACACACACACAGAGATATATATATATATACACACTGTGATAGTACCTCATAAGACACTCACACTATTACCATTGGTTTATGCTGCACGGGCACTATTCATGGGGACACACACGCCTTGGTAATTACTATGCCACGACCATTATATAGCTTGTTAAATCCGAATCTTATCAATTGCGCCAATTATGTTAATAAACCTGCATTTGTTATCTTTAATTCATCAAGATGGATACGTAGGATTGCTAGTCATATGCACATATCTTATTGCATCATTATTCATGCATAGTTTTCTAGTTCTGCATCGCATTTCATATTGTTAATATCATAGACATTCATGCATTATGATTTTCTCGAGGATTTCTGTATTTATGAGATTTATGGATTTGGAGAAACCGCAAGTATTTGAAAACGTATTACCATTTTAAAAATGTAAGTTGCGGTTTTCTCGTGATATGATGCATATATCGTCCACTATGAGATTTCTCGGTGATTGAGTAGTATTATACACCCGATTCAAGGAGGAGGAGAAACCATTTGTGGGTGCATGGTGGACCTGGTGCGGTACCCAGGGGCATGATGGTCGCAGATGATGGCGTTGAGCCCGGCAAGGGAGCACTACTGACCAGTTATTTACGACGCGGCGGATATCCGGAGGATACCGACGTAGTCTTGAGTTATGAGGATTTGGGCCAGTCCGGATTGCCGGAGTCCGAGATCAGATTTACGGGCCAGTCCGTATTGCCGGAGCCCGGGATAATTGAGATATTCATATTTGGTGTCGATGCTTGATACATATTTATATTGATTTCATTAATGAAACTACAGCTAAATTGCAGAAGTTTAATAACATAGGAATACAGATTTCCCATGTTAATCATATTCAAATCTCGTATTGTTTATTGCATTCATGTTGCATACTTATTATTACATCGCATCATATTAGTATATGTAGGCTGTGACGAAATTGTGTGCATGCTTACGATAGCCTTATTATATGTTACTTATTACTCACGAGTTGGCAACTCACCCCCGTCGTGCCACAGTGTTTTGCAGGTCCGACCGTCAGCACAGTAGCGGCGGGCGTACCTCCTCTTTTGCTCCTTTTGCTTGGACTCGCAGCATTGTTCGTAGGTGGGTTGCGGGGTTATTTTGTGTAACATTTCAAAGTAATAAAATATTATTTTTGGGAAATTTTATAATTTAATATTACTTTATTGAATATTTTAATAATTCGGTATAATTAAATACAAATAAATAGGGAAATATTTTCGAAAATTATGGAAAATTCTAAAATAGGGTAGATTAGAGAATTATGCCATTTCAAAGTTTTATGATTAGTTATATGCTAATTTAGTGTTAATCGAGATTAAAAAATCGCTAATCGGGTTTTTTTGGCTTTTTGTGCAAAACATGCACATATCATCTTTTCTTACACTTGTGCATTTTTCCACCATGTTCCTTTTGGGTTCACTATTCAAGTGAGAAGGGTTTTAGTAAATAAAAGAAACGAGAAGAAATGGGAAAGTATTATAATATTGGGTATGGACATGTGAGAGAATGAGAGGGTGAGATGTGTTGACTAAGTCCTAGCCATTCTCCTCCAATTTCAACACTCATTTCTCTCCCTCTCCCTCTCCCTCTTGTTGTTGCTGCTGCTCCTGCTCCTCACCTCACCTCCCCTCTTCGAGCCCCAAATCACCTCTAAAACTACACCAAAACCCCACTCTCATTTCAATAAAAATGTGCACAAGCTTGCAAGCTATAGGATGGACCAAGAAAGCTTTCATTTTGGCGCTGTTGAGGATTCTAAGGGGGTCTTATGAGGTAATTCCTTCACAATAAGAGTGGTATTTCTTGTGCTTAAGTTTCGATTCAAGTTTCATATCGATATTGTGTGTTTTTGTGGACTTGAGGAAAACTTAGTTAGGGTTTGGGGGAAATTTGTGTTGTAATGTGAAATTGAGCTCAGTAGAAATTAGATAAGCACCCTAGTGCATGAATTGAGACCCCAACCTGAGAGTTGAAACCCGAAATACGGATTTAGAAACCGATATCGAATGTTTGTGGAATCTGTGAAGGTTATTTGAGATCTGCTATCACCCGAGACATCCTAAAATCAAATTGATTGGACAGTGGGATGTGCAGGCACCCAGGATGCTAACCCCAAGACCCTAGCCCCTAACTCCTAGACCAGGCCGCAGATTTATCCTGTTTGGCAGCAATTTGCGGCCAGACCTGCCCCATTTTGGTTCGTCTTGGTTTTGGTGTTCCCTCATCAGTAGATTAGGCCCCTGGTATGTGTAGATTTGTCTAGTTTGACCTAGGGTGAAATCTGGAGCCTATTTCCTTAGTAGCTGTTTTGGATTTGTGTTTCCGTATTCCGTATTTTTAGTTCTGAAATTGTGTATTGTGTTTTACCTTGACTATTTGGCGTTTATACGACGATATCGAGGATTGATTGATGGTTTTGAAGGCATGCCCATAGGTTCTAACCTGTAGGCCCCTTATCGTATCGTTTTGGGTTACATGTGCCGTTTTAGCTTTGATTCGGTTTTAATACGCATTTACGATACTTTGATGTGTAGGTACCCCATGAAGACTTCGGGAGCGCGTGGCGACGTCGACAAATGAAGACGCAAGGTGAGTAGATTATATCTAAAGGGGGAAGTCGGGTGGATGGCGTATAGCACCCCCGCAGTCCGTAGTTGATATACTATATTGTATGATAGTTATAGTCTATCATGGATATTGTGTTAGGTTTATTATGGATAGTTTAGGGTTAGAAGTAAACTAGTATAGTTCATAGTCGCGAACCCTAGAATAGATTTACACCCACACGCACACCCTTGCATATTCTTTATACTTACACGGTGTTGATGGTGATATTGGATGATATTGGAGATGAGTGGATGATTTTGGGCATTGTGCCGCGAGATCGGTGATTTGATATAATTCGTATTTGGGATACGACATGTGATCTTTAGCGGGCCTTTGGACGTGTGCTTGCACACGCAGTATATAGATGATATCAGTTGTACTAGACTTAGATTAGTACCCCAGATTATGTGATATGATGATAATGATACCTGATATTTGATGAGAGGAATGTGATATTTACCCGTACCCTGCTATTGGGAAGCCGTACGACGATTTACCGTACGAGCTTTATATTGATGAAAGATCCGCACTCATGACTTGAGGATGCCATATGACGTACTGTATCGTACGCAATACTATTGAGGAGGGATCACCGACTATAAATATATATATATATATATATATATATATATATATATATATATATCGACTCAGATTTAGGTGGATTCCATACCCCTCCCGGTTGACTTGATACTTAGATCTGTAGTTTGCATAGTAGATGTTAGACTAGACCCGAGTCATACCTATTTCAAAAACTAACGAATCGGGAATATCTGAAAAACACTGTAGCCCTTAGTTTACTAAAAAACCCGATTTGTCTTATTTCAAATGGCAAGCTGCATTACTATTCATTTACCATTTACTCTACGGCTCGCATTGCATTGCATGCTTATATGTTATTAATTCATATTCCTTGTACATATGCCTTTACATAGTTGCATTCTCATATTAGTGTTCATGCTGCATGCATTATAATTCATGGATTTCGCACCGTGATATGGTTTCATATGATGATTCTGGATTGTTTTACTCCTACGTATATATATCGGTGGTATAGGACGCTGAAATATATATGTACACCCATAGAGTATATATATATTAGTGGTATGGGACGCTGATATATATATACGCCTACATAATATATCATCATGATGATCTATGCAAATTTACATATGCATTATGAGAGGAGCCTATGAGCTCGATGTGAGAGGAGCCTATGTGCTCGGAGCCTATGAGCTCGATGTGAGAGGAGCCTATGTGCTCGGAGCTTATGAGCTCGATATGAGAGGAGCCTATATGCTCGGAGCCTATGAGCTCGATTTGAGAGGAGCCTATGTGCTCTGGGTCTTTATGGTTGATGGCATATTATATCTCCCCTACCCCACATTTATTTTATATGCATTGCATCATATATTAGTAGTACCTTCATGAATGCTGCATACATATCGGATACATGATATATGGGTTTCACTTGATATTGAGATATATAGTTTGTGTCGATGCTCGACATTGATTTCCTGATGATTTCATTCATGATATCTTCTGTTTTCATTTTACCGCATACGTACATCATATTTATGATATGTTTTTACGTGAGGCACTGGCACGAGTTCTTGGCACTACTCTTATGTTCAGATGTTACATTGCCACTTTACCATACTTCAGACTTATTCATTTGAGGTTTATATTATATCTGATCGTTTGACTTAGGATTATGTCATGCTTTCAATTTCTGCTTGTAGATATTTTCTATTCACGAGTTGGCAACTCACCCCCGTTGTGCCACAGTTCTTGCAGGTTTTGCCGTACAGGTTCCATAGCGGCATTTCCAGCACATTGCTTCCTTTGCGGGTGATTTGCTTGGTAGGTGGGTTCTTTGCATCAGAACCACCCTTGTATATGTATTATTCTTTGTATCTAGAAATTCCATCAACCAAAACTTGTATATTGTTTTAGACTTAGACACAAGTGATGTATTATTTTGACCTTAGAGTCGCGCTCAGTAGTATTACGATTTTCTTGCTTATTGGAGATTCTCTTGGGTTTTGATTCTCGCCCTTCGGCGTTGTATATTATATTGCTTGTGTGGGTTGTGCTCTTTGTTTATGCGTAGTAAGTGTTTGATAAAATGCCTCAATGGAAAATAATTTACAAAATATGTTTCTTTACTCTTAAAATGGTTTTAGATTTCTGGGCTTTTGGCTTACTTGGATCAGATGGAGTCATATAGACTTCATATGGTTCAAGGGCCAGTCACGTGCTCTTTCTGGTCGTGACAAAGTTGGTATCAGAGCGCTTGGATAACCTTGGTTCGAGTCTATGTTTGACTATGTGGAGCCTAGGGCGTCTATATATACACGGAACTTAGGCTTGACCTTACGGAACTTAGACTTAGTCGAGGGGGTATTAGACCCGAACTTTCGTCGCGTAGGATGACCCTTGGTTGATGGAATAGGTGACTAAAGTAGAGTGACGTACCGTGGGTATGTTCCGCGGCATACTTACGATACGCTACTCCGCTTAAGGAACCTTAAGATATACATAATTTTCGAGATCAGTGATTCTCTTCATATCCATGATTATACATCCATTTGAGATCCTCGATTCTATTAGTTCCATGATCATACTTCATTGATGCTGTTCCTTCTTATGATCATGTATCCACTCTGGGTCTGTTGTTTTCTTTCTTGCTATTGATCTGCTCTCTTCGATACTCAATTGAGGTTCCTGTCGCTATGTTTGAGCGCAGTTTGGGCTGCTGCTAGGGTTACGGTCAGTGCGAGCTCATCTGGTACGAGGGCCGGCCATTGTGTTTTCTGGTGACATGGGGACGTCTCGAGTTAGTATTGGTGATTGTGACCTCTAGTGAAGGCGAGTGCCTGGTTTTGCACCGGATGATCGGGCCATTGTTAGAGCTGCCAGTTGAGAGAGGACTGTTGATGTACAGCATACCTTAGAGATTATGATGTCGCCTACCGTGCAGACAGATGGACCAGCGGTTGCTGAGATTCATAGGATGTCGCTTCCGGAGCTTACGAGCTGAGATCGCCGGAGCTTCCAGGCGGATATGAGACCGATGATAGCTAGTCTACCCGATTTGAGAGATGAAGGTGATTCGTTTGATTTATGCTCCAGAGCAGGCCCAGTTGAGTTGAAAATTTCCAGTGCGGAGAGTCTTACTCAGATCTAGAGCAGACCGATATAGAGATGACCGCCAATGTATTGCCTTTCCTGGAGGATTGAGGCGCTGTTCAGCGTACAGACGAATGAGCCAGTTGCTGCTGCAAATGATGAGATATCGCCCAGATGATTGGAGCTACTGCAGCATGAGTATACCCTTAGAGATATGACGGAAGGTCACTAGTCACTAAGGATGAAGGACTAGGACGTGTGGTTCGTTCGCTTACCGATGCGAGGTCATCAGATAGATTGCTTCCAGCTAGAGACGACTTCGTGCAGGTTCGTTGAGAGTCGATTGAGACGATTGAATGTCAGGAGCCCATTTTCCAAGTTTAAAGTATTCGGAAAGAAATGCAAGCGATTCTATGGACCCTCTAGAAGAATGAAACCCTAACTCGACTGAATGACCGTGTAAAAGCCTTTGAACCTTAGGGTTTGCGGCAGTTCCGCGGTGCCATTAGTGAAGCTTGGGTTTGCCTTTCTACGGCTGGACCCCTGATGCTGTGGTATATACTCGATACTATTAAAATTGTACCCAAGATGTTGATCTCTTGGGGGATTATGAGGGTCTGACGATTCGGTCGGATGATTCGACATCATTCGGATATCATGTGATGGGACACATTGCTTGGGAGACTCCAGATACGAGCATAGCCATTGGAGCGCGGTTCATGCAGCCACGATGAGACGAGTCCGAATTAGTCAACATTGAAGCAGAGTGAAGTAAAGAGTTCGCAAGAGATTTCGACGCGATGACGTCCCACTCCGCTGACATCAGAGATGCGATACGCACGCAGAGACGTTGTATATGGATATACCTTCCAGAAGGAGTTGCGACGAGTATGCAGCCGTTTCGGAACAAGAATTTGCTTCATCAATGGATGATGACTTCCGGGCAATTCGGCAGGAATGAGATTTGAGAGAGACCTCGACAGGACCTTTCTGGAATACTATACGAGAAGACCTGGGCCCAGGAGTGGTCATATTGCGCACACCCAGCAGGCCAGAGTTCAGCATCGTCGACAAGATAGTTGACCAGGTTCGGATAAAGGACCTTACCCAGATGCGTTGCAAGTTGATCGAGGACGGACGGGTATTGAATATTCCTCCGATGGTTGGGACGCGTTCCCGAGGACCGGTTCGGCCAGACATCTTCTACAGAAGGATGAAGCTACAGAGTACGCGATTTCGAGTCCGTGCGAGAGACTTCGGATTGACCGTGGCCGAGAACAGTGCAGTGCGTAGATAGAATGGCGTGACATTATAGTGGACGACAATAGAGATAAGTGAAACCATAGGTTCGTGCGAGACGCTGACGAGCTGTCATTACTTCCCGTCGAGGCTAGAGACCTGATATGCTTACAGAGGCGTTAGGATGCGACCAATTTCCGAGAAAATGTTGTGCTGAGGACACAGATGTCCATCGAGTGAGAAGAGATTATGTAAGAGAGTTAGCCTCCGTACAGTTCAGCATAGGCAAGATCGGAAGAGACCTTGAGCAGGATTCCTTCCAGGACACTGCTGCAATGATATTTGCACCCGGGATCAGATGTGTCACGGGCATTCAGAGAACCAGAGGCCGACGCTCGTGACATGCTGCTTTACGAGTGGTCGTGAGGATTGACCGAGAGATGACCAGAGAAGTGCCAGAACGGAATCGTCCCCGTTAGCACACCTGACAGGGCCGATGAACCGATCGATTGTGAGATTGGTAATCCATAAAGAAGATAAGGACCCAGAGGCAAAGGACGCCAGATTGTGAGCAAGAGGCAAGTGGATATCTTGCGCTGCTAGCATTGGATGCACCCTTAGTGTTTTGAGGTACGATTTTGTTGCACACCAGATGCACTAAATCGGGTTTCCTTGTGCATGTCAGATGCACCTGGTTTTGCTGTCAGGCACACACGTTGCCTATGACAGATGTTGTGTGCACACCCGTTGCACCTGAATGGTACTTATTGTAAGTGCACGGCGGTGCCCCGGCCGTCAATCCGACGGCCAAATGCGGAAGCGGTGATAAACTTTAATTTTTCTTGAACTGGCAAACCGCCGCGCACTAATACCCGGATCGAACCACTAACTAGTCCTAGCTATCTACAAGAAAGGGAAGAGAGATATACCGACAGATCCGAGTCCTCCGGTCTTCTCGTCGTCGTCCCGATCTCCTGCGGAATGTCCCGTCTCCTCCTCGTCGCCGGAAGTGCACCACATCGCCTACTTCTTTTACGGGCTCCCACCTCAATGCCGAGGCAACTCGGGCACGAAGCTGGCTAGTCGACGTGCCCAAGATTCGCTGTAGGATATGGTGTACAAGTCTCATTTTGGGGTTATAGGAATTGCCTTTTAGTGGAGGAAATGATATGAGAACAATGTGGAGGGACTTGTGGGATTTTACAAAAGCAAAAGAGCAAAAATCCCACATGCAAAAATTTGGACAGCCCCCTAATGCTTTGGCCGGCCATGACTCTTGGAGAGAGGAGAATGAGAGAGTGTAGTGTGATGGATAATGAGAGAGCCATCTAATTATCCAATGGAGAGAGAGAGAGAAAACTATCATACAAAAGAAAATGATCACCAAATCAAAACCCACACTCAACCACCTACCACCAACCTCATCATCAACAACCATGATGATTTACAAACTCAAGCAATCATGAGTTTATGAAGTCAAATGATGGGACAAGTATCATGACATGCTAAAATGCAAAGACCCCCTCCACAAACACTTATTTGCAACAATGCAAATAAGCCCTCCTCCACCAATCTTCGGCCAATGAACGATACAAAGGAAATTGGCCGAAACGGAAAGCAAACTGGAAACTCCAGAAAACTGGTCCCGTAATAAATTACAGGAAAACCCCGATACTGTGCATACACACCCGCATCTGTATTTCGACCGAAATATAAAATGCAATGAGACAAAATCTACACTGTACTATACTAGGGTCCGGCTTAAACCAAAGCCGGCTAGTAATATCCGTTCGATCCTGATCCGTGCAATACCGCACGTATCTGATCGAACCCTGCCATATAACCATACGGCCAAAAGTACAAACTGTCCGATCCTGATCCGTGCAATACCGCACGTATCTGATCGGACCTTGCCATATCTCCATACGGCCTCTACAACCTTTCGCCCGAAAGCTGAGTAACTGAATGTGGGGGACTCTAAAGACTCGTCAACACCTTGGTTGTGGATTTAACCACTAGCACGTCAGAGGTATAAGCCAATACGTAACGGGCTACCAGGTATTGACTAAAAGGGACGTCTGTAAGCGAACTCAGCCTGACAACCCTACTGAGCCTGTCAGTGACAATATCCGTACAGTCCGGTCCGTTCGTCTATGAGCATCGCATGGCGGGCCTAGAGGGTTGGTAAAAGTCAGACCCCCAAAAGCGGTACAAGTCGTGTCGGAGTGCAGCCCAGAACACCCTGCGATACTACTGGAATACCTACCAGTAAATCTCCTTGCCTTGGCCGAGGGCTTCGTGTAATGGCTCTCCTAGACACAGCACGACCTCACCCCCAATACCGGGAGAGACGAACCCCTGAAGATACGCTCACTGCCTCCATGTGGCTCGGGACTGTACCCAACTAAAACCTGTTTGCACGACTCCTTTGAGCCGTGGTAGGGTAGTAATCAAAGTACAGTGGGAACTCACACGAGACAAATGACGATCCCCAGGTCGATGAACTAACCTGCACACATGTCACCAGGGAACTGCCATCTGACGTCTGGTATATGACCAACTAGCATGTTCCCGGCGAGTCCTGTCCGGTGTACTCATAACCCAATGAGCACCTGTATACATCTTAGGTGATCCAACTGACACCAGTGGCTTGTGAGACCGGCCACCGCCCCTCGTCGGGGTCTCGACTGTATACACTAGTCTACTATGGAGTATCGATGCCCTGTCTCGAAACTCACACGACTAGGGACCATTTAAGGATATGCTTATAGACCCCAGCTCCCACTTATATGATCGCCCTCATACTGCTGGTGGTCAAGCAAGAATCCTAGGGGCTCTATCAACGTGTAATAGCGATTTGTCAGGTCACCTAAAACAGTACACGATGGTAAAGGTAAACCAGATAGCATACTATCATCTCGAGTAAGACTGTCTTACCCGGATAGGTCCTCCATCAATCATTGCAATCACGTACCTGTGACCTAATAATTGACTCTGAGGGCACTATCTCCAACAATCTCCCACTTGCACTCAAGGCTAATTATTGCGATGTCGCATACTCACAGCCCGTGTGATACCGAACACCCAACTCCTCTACTAGTCAGTCTCACAAAGCCTGTTTGAGAAACTATTGCGTTCGAGGAATAGCCTTAGTGAGTGGATCCGCTTTGTTGTTTCTTTCTATGTCTCTCTATATCTCAAGTTCGCGGAGAAACCCATCTCCCGAAATGAGCAATACCTGTCTTAGAATGTGTCTGGATGTCTGATGGGACATAGCTCATAAATGAACTCCAAATCCAAACTTCTTAAACTGTATCGTCAACTGAACTTAATCAGTATCCTGCGCCATGCCACCCTCAGTATTTCTTTGGACCACCTGTCCAAAATACTGCCCCTCGTCAGAAGGAAAAACTATAACTCTGACAACCTCCTTATCGTCCATGTCACCTTGGAAGCCTGGAATGATAACTGTCTCCTGAATGAGGCTGTTGTTATCATATCCCTAGAACATCCACTTATGTTCTAAAACTGCTTCCGACTGTTTCTCCAGGATTGGATCAATGTCAACTTATTGCATCTAGTGCAAGAACAATATCTGGTGTGGTACTTGATATCTCATGATTGACTCAATTGTCTGAGCAAGTGATCTTCCAATCACGCACGTCCCTCTCTACTTTAGTCTGTAAGACACCTTTAGAGAGGGTGACTCCATCACCTGCAGGTACACTACCGTGCCAGGAGTCGTCCATTCTAAATACTCTTAGAATGCTGTCTAAGTACCCAGATTGGGAGACTACCTAAATCTAGATCTAAAACCATAGATCTAGTAACCAGTATGTCTGATATAAAATCCATTTCCTTTATGGAGAAACTACTGTGTGATGACCAAAGTATAACCGATTGTAGTATAGGAGTTTCTTTTCCTACTCTGTGTATGTCATCCAAATACCAGGATATCACACCCTACTACCTTCTCAACAGATCCATCCCCTATTCTGATGAAGTCAAACCCATGACTGTCACGTCAGAAATAGATGATCTATCTCCGCTACATCTGCTTTAGTCTATAAATATACATAAGCTACTTGTCCACCAATGCTTCCGCTGCTCCCACTGACTACGACAACCCTCTGGCAGAGTCATATACACGTACACTTCTGAAGCGAGTTCAGAACGACGCTATACTCATCCTCCCGCCGGGTCTCGCAGCCTGGAACAACAGCAATGGTAATTGTGGGTAAACAAGAACTTCCCTGTCACCGTCCTTGAGGCTACCATAGTACCTCTCGGGTGCCTGAAGTTACCCACCAAAACTGCGGAGTGGCCAATGGAATGTCAATCCAGATTGAATCTTTAGGTTCCTTATCAAATCTTCAGTAATCGTTTGTGGTTCTGGAATCACTTCCGGTTCTACCATACTCCCACTACTGTTTTTCTGAAAAAAATCCATTTTTAATAAAACTGTGGCGAGTCTAGAACAATATTGCTATTGTTCATCCAGATGGTAGAAAGTCAACCCTCGTCATAGCCTGGGTCAACCCACAAACAGCCATTACAGAAACGTGCCTTGAGTTGTCCAATGTCTGGTTTTAAGCATAAACCGGACAACTCCCCGTACCTTAACAATGTTAAGATATGAACTGTACTATATCCAATATAGAACCAGAGGCACTGATTTAATTGAACCAGATTCAAATCATGCAGCTGTCCCCAGTGCATGTCAACAAAATGGAAGAAGGAAGATCAGCGTTACTCAACTTAGGAATGCTTCCAATTATGAGTAACCTGAAAGAGAAGCAAGATCTCTTTTATCATTACTATCAACTGAATACCATACACAAGTATCTACATCTTCGATCTCTTTGAAGAATCCCGATACTTGCTATACCTGGTTCTCTACTCTATTCTAATACCTATAACTTCTCAAAATTCAGACCCTGTATTTCCACGAAACACCTGTCTAAAAACTAGAGAAGTCATAAGTAAACCGAATATAGTACGAGGACCAACCCCTCTGTCCTGATGGACCCTGGACAATATACAATACTCTGTATAAGTCCCTTGAGTCTGATAACTCATTCACTGTGTGTCGTAGGTTGAAAACTGTACTTATGGTCAAGAAGAATTACACCGCTGTTTAATGCTCCTTACCTAACCATCCACCGATATAGGTAAATGTCGTAGACATAATTTCAGAAAGGTATATCTCACTCTATGAATATAGACGTACAGATATATCAATTTGAAATTGGTGCATAACAGCGGATATTCAAAACCAAATATTTGCCGACCGGCAAACAACCCAGGTGATTTCCTCAAATATCACTGATTACAACGAATCGCGATATAATGAGGATGATCACCTAATTCCCAATAACTTACTCCCACTCATCATCTGTAAAACTATACAGATGTGAGAACCATACTTGGTAAATACATACACTGGAGTAAGTGTCTAATCGGGAAATCAGTTTTCCATTAACAGTACACAGTGAAACTGAAACATTGAAATGTTTCGATGGGGTATCTTGGTATTCCTAGTAATGCGTCTTCCAGATTCACGACTGTAACCGTATAATTCTTTGCCACCTCTCCAAATCCCTTCATATGTCTTTAGTCATTACCTTCTGCACACCCCTTTAGGCCAAATGGTTTTCTTCCTTCTCTACTGTTCGGCACCAGCCTATGGTTTGGAAGAAGACTATCCAATAAGCATAATGGGTGTACTGTCCTAATCCTAGGAACACTCGCAAAGCGAGAGAAGGTGAAGATAAAAGACAACCGAATAAATCTTATTCCTATTTCTCCTGAACCAGAATCCATCCCCGAACTGGAACAAGTTCCTTTCGAGTTCGTATATAACCATACGATGGAATATCCAATAAACTGTGGATCTTCGTAGTGATACGGAGTGTCCTGGAGAAATACAAAGGTGATGTGGGAGTGGTAACGAAATATTTGGTTTGGTCGTGAATATCTGTTGCAATTTACTTTGCCCTCTTACTAATCCCTTGCTTTGTCTTAACCTAATACCTTCTGTACACCATCGTTAGGCTAATTGGTTTTCTTCATTCCCTACCGGTCGGCACCTGCCTATGGTTTGGAAGAAGACTATCCAATTTGCGTAATAGGTGTACTATCTCCTAAACCAAGGAGTACTCACAACTTGAGAGAAGGAAAAAGGAAAAGACAACTGAATAATCCTATCCATTTTCTCCAGAACCGAAAACCATCCTCGAATAAATCCCTTCGAGTTCGTATCTAACCATACGATGGTTTTGTCCAATGGAAGTGGACGTTCGTAGCAATACGGGGTGTCCTGGAGAAAAGGGTAAAAGTAGGAGTGGCAATGAGGTTTGCAACTTTGACAATCCAAAATCCAGTGTTTTAGAAGGTTCGGTCAACTTGGTCACTGAGTCATAGTCTTAGGGTCGGGTCAATGGTCGCTTCCAAAGAGAGAGAGAAAAGAAACACTCAGCGTGCACTCTAACCTAGATCAGAATGGTTACCAATTTATCTAATCTGGAATCCTCCCACTGTACCTCAAATTCTCCTCCAAACCTGAAAGAAGAATTAGTCGGGGCTACCCGAGGAGTAAACTAACTCATCAGTGGGAATCGGGATCCAACTATCATCGCATGATAACGTGACGGAATCCGCTCACATCATCACACTCCAGAAGGTATGCGCATATCTGGCAAGTTTCAGTTCTTTTGAAACTCCCGATGTGATTTCTGCCCCATGCTCTTATGACCTTGACTTTGGCCAACATATCATAAGTCACATGTCAAGTTCTACCCGTCATTCTCCAGGTTAATTTGAATCCACCCGTACATACCCTTGACTTTGGCCAAAATGGCAGTACGACTGTCCCAAACCAACGCATCTATCTATGCTGCATATGAATGCCCCAATAGCTACCAATCACTGTGCCTTGACTTTGGCCAACATACACAGCTTGAATACTATTGACCATCCATATGAAACGACGGAGGGCTACGAATGGTTTCTGGCAAAAACCTTTAACGTAAAGAACTTGATATCGTCGAAGGAACGGATAGCTTTAAAAAATATAGTGACGAAAACCGTTGCTAAAGAGGTCACTCCCGGTGAAGGGATCTCGGCTCTTTCCCCGTAGAATGGGGTGCAGGATATTCCAAATGAATACCACGATGCAAAGCAAAAGTAATCGGCTATAGTGAAGTTAATGCCCTGACGCAAAATTCTGTCCAAGGGGTCACTCTCGGTGAAGGGATCTCGTCCCTTGCCTCGTCGACTGAGGAGCAGGATATTCCAACTGAATACCACGATGCAAAACAAAAGTGAACGTCCTTGCAATAACAGCTTTTTGAAAAGTGTTCCAACAACATCAGATTAGGTTTGTTTTTAAACTTGCATTGATCCGAATCAATGCAGTCCCATCAATTGATCACACCAAAAAGAACGAAAATATACTGATGTACGTATATGCCATCTGCATTCGCCACTGGGTCCCGTCATTACCCGTTAGGTTAGCTAACTAACGACAGAGCGGGGACTGGACTAGCGCGGATGTAAAACATATACAACATCTACTAATATATATACCAATATATTATATTCGCTCAAGGCGTGAAAAATGCAACATCACAGAGAATGAACAGCATCACAGAACCAATACAGATATCTGGGATCCCCGGGTTTCACAGAGCCACTACTGAAACCCGACGTTCCCCTGGTCGTGTGGATAGCCTGTGCAATGAAATCCTAGACCCCTACGGGCGCGGCAAGTTACCCGCCAAAACCGGAAGCGAGGCATCCCCTTTCAGCACCGTGAATGGACCACCCGGCACTTCACGGAATCTGGTAACTTGGGCACCCCTCCTGGGTCAACCTGTACCCCCTACGAGTGCGGCGAATAGCCTGCCAATCCTAGAGTGAAGCCCCCTCCGTCTCAATGCCATGAGATGCGGGCTTGTTGCCCTCTAGAACCCGGCTATCTGTGCACCCTTCCGCGGGGTAATCCTAGTACAGAAAGTAAAATATACATACAACGGGTACATCGACCGCAACCAGGTCGTGCCCCAAAATAATAATACAAGCAGGCAGTGACGGCAGTCCACATGTCGGACGCTCGCCCCGCAAAATCAAATGTACATAATACAAGCACAACCGTACTAGCATTGCATCCAGGCTATCCCCCACGACCGATCCGCAACATCACAGCAAAAACAGAACATCAACGTGAAAGTCACGTTCGCAAATCCGTCTAACCGGGCTATAGCAGTTAGACCGGATTTACCGATCAAGTGACATTCACGGTCGCAGATATAATGTAAATACTGTGAAATAATGTGTTTAAAATATCTGATCAATCAAACATTAACAAGTGGGCCCCAAAGTACTACTGTAGCACATCAAGAAATCCTGGGCCCAAATTTAATATTCCAAAACCTATATTTTAAGCCCACAAAGACACTGTAGAAATTTGGTGCAGGGATCTGCACAGTGCGCGGCGGAACAGCGGCGGGAAGGGGGTATTTGCGGCGGTTCCGCGCTCCCACCGTGGAGTCACTTCATCGAATTTTTACAGAGCTCTTAGATTTTCCAGTACATCAATATTTTACAACCTGAAAAAATTTTCGAGACCAAAAAATTTCAACAGAAACTGATGCTAACAAAAATGTAGATTTTGGAGTTTTGGTCGATCGGAAATGCAAAACACATTAAACCAAGCTAGACTAAGTTAATGGCGAGGCTCTGATACCACTATAAGTGCACGGCGGTGCCCCGGCCGTCAATCCGACGGCCAAATGCGGAAGCGGTGATAAACTTTAATTTTTCTTGAACTGGCAAACCGCCGCGCACTAATATCCGGATCGAACCACTAACTAGTCCTAGCGATCTACAAGAAAGGGAAGAGAGATATACCGACAGATCCGAGTCCTCCGGTCTTCTCGTCGTCGTCCCAATCTCCTGCGGAATGTCCCGTCTCCTCCTCGTCGCAGGAAGTGCACCACATCGCCTACTTCTTTTATGGGCTCCCACCTCAATGCCGAGGCAACTCGGGCACGAAGCTGGCTAGTCGACGTGCCCAAGATTCGCTGTAGAATATGGTGTACAAGTCTCATTTTGGGGTTGTAGGAATTGCCTTTTAGTGGAGGAAATGATATGAGAACAATGTGGAGGGACTTGTGGGATTTTACAAAAGCAAAAGAGCAAAAATCCCACATGCAAAAATTTGGACAGCCCCCTAATGCTTTGGCCGGCCATGACTCTTGGAGAGAGGAGAATGAGAGAGTGTAGTGTGATGGATAATGAGAGAGCCATCTAATTATCCAATGGAGAGAGAGAGAGAAAACTATCATACAAAAGAAAATGATCACCAAATCAAAACCCACACTCAACCACCTACCACCAACCTCATCATCAACAACCATGATGATTTACAAAGTCAAGCAATCATGAGTTTATGAAGTCAAATGATGGGACAAGTATCATGACATGATAAAATGCAAAGACCCCCTTCACAAACACTTATTTGCAACAATGCAAATAAGCCCTCCTCCACCAATCTTCGGCCAATGAACGATACAAAGGAAATTGGCCGAAACGGAAAGCAAACTTGCAACTCCAGAAAACTGGTCCCGTAATAAATTACAGGAAAACCCCGATACTGTGCATACACACCCGCATCTGTATTTCGACCGAAATATAAAATGCAATGAGACAAAATCTACACTGTACTATACTAGGATCCGGCTTAAACCAAAGCCGGCTAGTAATATCCGTTCGATCCTGATCCGTGCAATACCGCACGTATCTGATCGAACCCTGCCATATAACCATACGGCCAAAAGTACAAACTGTCCGATCCTGATCCGTGCAATACCGCACGTATCTGATCAGACCTTGCCATATCTCCATCCGGCCTCTACAACCTTTCGCCCGAAAGCTGAGTAACTGAATGTGGGGGACTCTAAAGACTCGTCAACACCTTGGTTGTGGATTTAACCACTAGCACGTCAGAGGTATAAGCCAATACGTAACGGGCTACCAGGTATTGACTAAAAGGGACGTCTGTGAGCGAACTCAGCCTGACAACCCTACTGAGCCTGTCAGTGACAATATCCGTACAGTCCGGTCCGTTCGTCTATGAGCATCGCATGGCGGGCCTAGGGGGTTGGTAAAAGTCAGACCCCCAAAAGCGGTACAAGTCGTGTCGGAGTGCAGCCCAGAACACCCTGAGATACTACTGGAATACCTACCAGTAAATCTCCTTGCCTCGGCCGAGGGCTTCGTGTAATGGCTCTCCTAGACACAGCATGACCTCACCCCCAATAACGGGAGAGACGAACCCCTGAAGATACGCTCACTGCCTCTATGTGGCTCGGGACTGTACCCAACTAAAACCTGTTTGCACGACTCCTTTGAGCCGTGGTAGGGTAGTAATCAAAGTACAGTGGGAACTCACACGAGACAAATGACGATCCCCAGGTCGATGAACTAACCTGCACA
The DNA here is from genome assembly GCA_030015575.1 of Agapanthus africanus. Lineage (NCBI taxonomy): Eukaryota > Viridiplantae > Streptophyta > Magnoliopsida > Asparagales > Amaryllidaceae > Agapanthus > Agapanthus africanus. Next base: position 206,787,175 of record JASDDO010000004.1, on the reverse strand, counting down.
CATGTCACCAGGGAACTGCCATCTGACGTCTGGTATATGACCAACTAGCATGTTCCCGGCGAGTCCTGTCCGGTGTACTCATAACCCAATGAGCACCTGTATACATCTTAGGTGATCCAACTGACACCAGTGGCTTGTGAGACCGGCCACCGCCCCTCGTCGGGGTCTCGACTGTATACACTAGTCTACTATGGAGTATTGATGCCCTGTCTCGAAACTCACACGACTAGGGACCATTTAAGGATATGCTTATAGACCCCAGCTCCCACTTATATGATCGCCCTCATACTGCTGGTGGTCAAGCAAGAATCCTAGGGGCTCTATGAACGTGTAATAGCGACTTGTCAGGTCACCTAAAACAGTACACGATGATAAAGGTAAACCAGATAGCATACTATCATCTCGAGTAAGACTGTCCTGCCGGGATAGGTCCTCCATCAATCATTGCAATCACGTACCTGTGACCTAATAATTGACTCTGAGGGCACTATCTCCAACACTTATGTGGATTCTGTTTTCCGTGCGCACCTGACACACGGGGTATTCTTATATACGCCTTAGGATTGATGTTTGTGGAGCCCCGACAATTTGGATTTTTGCTGAAATGTTTTAGTACTTGGGGGTTTAAATTTAAATTCTGGGACCGAATTTATTTAAGGGGGGTAGATTGTAACATTTCAAAATAATAAAATATTATTTTTGGGCAATTTTATAATTTAATATTACTTTATTGAATATTTTAATAATTCGGTATAATTAAATACAAATAAATGGGGAAATATTTTGGAAAATTATGGAAAATTCTAAAATAGGGTAGATTAGAGAATTATGCCATTTCAAAGTTTTATGATTAGTTATATGCTAATTTAGTGTTAATCGCGATTAAAAAATTGCTAATCGGGTTTTTTTGGCTTTTTGTGCAAACCATGCACATATCATCTTTTCTTACACTTGTGCATTTTTCCACCATGTTCCTTTTGGGTTCACTATTCAAGTGAGAAGGGTTTTAGTAAATAAAAGAAAAGAGAAGAAATGGGAAAGGATTATAATATTGGGTATGGGCATGTGAGAGAATGAGAGGGTGAGATGTGTTGACTAAGTCCTAGCCATTCTCCTCCAATTTCAACACTCATTTCTCTCCCTCTCCCTCTTGTTGCTGCTGCTGCTCCTGCTCCTCACCTCACCTCCCCTCTTCGAGCCCAAAATCACCTCTAAAACTACACCAAAACCCCACTCTCATTTCAATAAAAATGTGCACAAGCTTGCAAGCTATAGGATGGACCAAGAAAGCTTTCATTTTGGCACTATTGAGGATTCTAGGGGGGTCTTATGAGGTAATTCCTTCACAATAAGAGTGGTATTTCTTGTGCTTAAGCTTTGATTCAAGTTTCATATCGATATTGTGTGTTTTTTGGACTTGAGGAAAACTTAGTTAGGGTTTGGGGGAAATTTGTGTTGTAACGTGAAATTGAGCTCAGTAGAAGTTAGATAAGCACCCTAATGCATGAATTGAGACCCCAACCTGAGAGTTGAAACCCGAAATACGGATTTAGAAACCGATATCGAAAAGTTTGTGGAATCTGTGAAGGTTATTTGAGATCTGCTATCACCCGAGACATCCTAAAATCAAATTGATTGGACAGTGAGATGTGCAGGCACCCAAGAAGCTAACCCCAAGACCCTAGCCCCTAACTCCTATACCCGGCCGCAGATTTATCCTGTTTGGCCGCAATTTACGGCCAGACCTGCCCCATTTTGGTTCGTCTTGGTTTTGGTGTTCCCTATTTCCTTAGTTGCTGTTTTGGATTCGTGTTTCCGTATTCCGTATTTTTAGTTCTGAAATTGTGTATTGTGTTTTACCTTGACTATTTGGCGTTTATACGATGATATCGAGGATTGATATATGGTTTTGAAGGCGTGCCCATAGGTTCTAACCTATAGGCCCCTTATCGTATCGTTTTGGGTTTCATGTGCTGTTTTAGCTTTGATTCGGTTTTAATATGCATTTACGATACTTTGATGTGTAGGTACCCCATGAAGACTTCGGGACGACGAGCAAGCGCGTGGCGACGTCGACAAATGAAGACGCAAGGTGAGTAGATTATATCTACAGGGGGAAGTCGGGTGGATGGAGTATTGCACCCCCGCAGTCCGTAGTTGATATACTATATTGTATGATAGTTATAGTCTGTCATGGATATTGTGTTAGGTGTATTATGGATAGTTTAGGGTTAGAAGTAAACTAGTGTAGTTCATAGTCGTGAACCCTAGAATAGATTTACACCCACACGCACACCCTTGCATATTCTTTATACTTACACGGTGTTGATGGTGATATTGGATGACATTGGAGATGAGTGGATGATTTTGGGCATTGTGCCGCGAGATCGGTGATTTGATATGATTCGTATTTGGGATACGACATGTGATCTTTAGCGGGCCTTTGGACGTGTGCTTGCACACGCAGTATATAGATGGTATCAGTTGTACTAGACTCAGATCAGTACCCCAGATTATGTGATATGATGATAATGATACCTGATATTTGATGAGAGGAATGTGATATTTACCCGTACCCATCTATTGGGATGCCGTACGACGATTTACCGTACGTGCTTTATATTGATGATAGATCCGCACTAATGACTTGAGGATGTCATATGACGTACTATATCGTATGCAATACTATTGAGGCGGGATCACCGACTATATATATATATATATATATATATATATCGACTCAGATTTAGGTGGATTCCATACCCCTCCCAGTTGACTTGATACTTAGATCTGTAGTTTGCATAGTAGATGTTAGACTAGACCCGAGTCATACCTATTTCAAAAACTAACGAATCGGGAATATCTAAAAAACACTGTAGCCCTTAGTTTACTAAAAACCCCGATTTGTCTTATTTCAAATGGCAAGCTGCATTACTATTCATTTACCATTTACTCTACGGCTCGCATTGCATAGCATGCTTATATGTTATTGATTCATATTCCTTGTACATAGTTGCATTCTCATATTAGTGTTCATGTTGCATGTATTATAATTCATGGATTCCGCACTGTGATATGGTTGCATATGATGATTCTGGATTGTTTTACTCCTACGAATATATATCGGTGGTATGGGACGCCGAAATATATATGTACACCCATAGAGTATATATATATTAGTGGTATGGGACGCTGATATATATATATATATATATATATATATATATATATATATATATATATATATATATATATACGCCTACTTAATATATCATCATGATGATCTATGCAAATTTACATATGCATTATGCTCAGAGCCTATGAGCTCGATGTGAGAGGAGCAAATATGCTCGGAGCCTATGAGCTCGATGTGAGAGGAGCCTATGCGCTCGGAGCCTATGAGCTCGATTTGAGAGGAGCCTATGTGCTCGGGGTCTTTGTGGTTGATGGCATATTATATCTCCCCTACCCTACATTTATTTTATATGCATTGCATCATATATTAGTAGTACCTGATAGAGTACCTTCATGAATGCTACATACATATCGGATACATGATATATGGGTTTCACTTGATATTTAGATATATAGTTTGTGTCGATGCTCGACATTGATTTCCTGATGATTTCATTCATGATATCTTCTGTTTTCATTTTACCGCATACATACATCATATTTATGATATGTTTTTACGTGAGGCACTGGCACGAGTTCTTGGAACTACTCTTATGTTCAGATGTTACATTGTCACTTTACCATGCTTCAGACTTATTCATTTGAGGTTTATATTATATCTGATCGTTTGACTTAGGATTATGTCATGCTTTCAATTTCTGCTTGTAGATATTTTCTATTCACGAGTTGGCAACTCACCCCCGTTGTGCCATAGTTCTTGCAGGTTTTGCCGTACAGGTTCCATAGCGGCATTTCCATCACATTGCTTCCTTTGCGGATGATTTGCTTGGTAGGTAGGTTCTTTGCATCACCCTTGTATATGTATTATTCTTTGTATCTAGAAATTCCATCAACCAAAATTTGTATATTGTTTCAGACTTAGACACAAGTGATGTATTATTTCGACCTTAGAGTCGCGCTCAGTAGTATTACGATTTTCTTGCTTATTGGAGATTCTCTTGGGTTTTGATTCTCGCCCTTCGGCGTTGTATATTATATTGCTTGTGTGGGTTGTGCTCTTTGTTTATGCATAGTAAGTGTTTGATAAAATGCCTCAATGGAAAATAATTTAGAAAATATGTTTCTTAACTCTTAAAATGGTTTTAGATTTCTGGGCTTTTGGCTTACTTGGATCAGATGGAGTCCTAAAGACTTCATATGGTTCAACGGCCAGTCACGTGCTCTTTCGGGTCGTGACATTTTGTTTCCACCTTGTATCAGTATTGTATCTAGTGTACTCCATCTACCGTATCTACCACTTGTATTATTGTATTAGCGACTTAGAGATTAGACAGTGAGACTTGTACTTTTATGTGTTGGATATAGTGCCCTCAAAGTCAATTATTGGATCGTAGGTACGTGATTGCAATGATTAAGGGAGGACCTATGCCGGAAGGACAGTCTTACTCAAGATGATAGTATACTATCTGGTTTTTCTTTATCATCATGTACATGCTTTAGGTGATATTACAGATTACTATTACACATTGATAGAGCCCTTAGGATTCTTGCTTGATGGCCAGCAGTATGATGGCGATCATATACGTGGGAGATGGGGTCTATAAGCACATCTTTAAAAGGTCCCTAGTCGAGAGAGTTTCGAGACAGGGCATCGATACTCCAGAGTAGACTAGTGTATACGGATCGAGACCCCAACGAGGGGCGGTGGCTGGTCACACAAGCCATTGGTGTCAGTTGGTTCACCTAAGACGTATACTGGAGCTCATTGGGTTATGAGTACACCGGACAGGACTCGCACGGAACATGTTGGTTGGTTTTATACCAAGCGTCAGATAGCAGTTCCATGGTGACATGTGTACAGGTTAGTTCATCGACCTGAGATCGTCATTTGTCTCGTGTGAGTTCTTACTGTGCTTTAATTACAACCCTACCACGGCTCAAAGGAGTCGTGCAAACAGGTTTTAGTTGGGTACAGTCCCGAGCCACATGGAGGCAGTGAGCGAATCGGCAGGGGTTTCGTCTCTCCCGGTATTGGGAGTGAGATCGCGCTGTGTCTAGGAGAGCCATTACACGAAGTCCTTGGCCAAGGCACGGGATTTACTGGTAGGTATTCCACTAGTATCTCAGGGTGTTCTGGGCTATACTCCGACACGACTTGTACCGCTTTTGGGGGTCTGACTTTTACCAACCCCCCAGGCCCGACATGCGATACTCATAGACAAACGAACCGGACTGTACGGATATTGTCATTGACAGGCTCAGTAGGGTGTTAGGATGAGTTCGCTCATCGATCTCCCTTTTGGTCAATACCTGGTAGCCTGTTACGTACAGCTAGTACCACTGACGTGCTAGTGGTTAAATCCACAGCCAAAGTATTGACGAGTCTTTAGAGTCCCCAACAGACAGTTTCTCAAGTTCCGGGCAAAACGTTGTAGAGGCCGTATGACATTATGGTAGGGTTCGATCATATACGTGCACTTGTGCACGGATCATGATTGGGCGGATCATACAAGTGGGCTTTGGTTTAAGTCGGATCCTAGTTTTAGATTTGTTGGATTACTTTAGTCTCATTGCATTCGCATTCAGTTGGAATGCGGATGCAAGTATGTTTATATAGGTGAGGGGTATCCTTATGATCCGTCACGAGTTTACTTTAGATGTTGTCGTATCTTTTTGTTGGTCTAAACATTTGGATTAATGTTTGTGTTGGAGATAGTGCCCTCAGAGTCAATTTTTGGATCACAGGAACGTGATTGCAATGATTGAGGGAGGACCTATCCCGGTAGGACAATCTTACTCGAGATGATAGTATGCTATCTGGTTTACCTTTATCATCGTGTACTGCTTTAGGTGACCTGACATGTCGCTATTGCACGTTGATAGAGCCCCTAGGATTCTTGCTTGACTGCCAGCAGTATGAGGGAGATCATATAAGTGAGAGCTGGAGTCTATAACCACATCCTTAAAAGGTCCCTAGTTGTGGGAGTTTCGAGACAGGGCATCGATTCTCCAGAGTAGACTAGTGTATACAGTCGAGACCCCGACGAGGGGCGGTGGCCGGTCTCACAAGCCACTGGTGTCAGTTGGATCACCTAAGATGTATACAGGTGCTCATTGGGTTATGAGTACACCGGACAGGACTCGCCGGGAACATGCTAGTTGGTCTTATACCTGACGTCAGATAGCAGTTCCCTGGTGACATGTGTACAGGTTAGTTCATCGAACTGAGGATCGTCATTTGTCTCGTGTGAGTTCCCACTGTGCTTTGATTACTGCCCTACCACGGCTCAAAGGAGTCATGCAAACAGGTTTTAGTTGGGTACAGTCCCGAGCCACATGGAGGCAGTGAGCGGATCTTCAGGGGTTCGTCTCTCCCGGTATTGGGGGTGAGGTCGTGCTGTGTCTAGGAGAGCCATTACACGAAGTCCTTGGCCAAGGCAGGAGATTTACTGGTAGGTATTCCAGTAGTATCTCAGGGTGTTCTGGGCTACACTCCGACACGACTTGTACCGCTTTTTGGGGTCTGACTTTTACCAACCCCCTAGGCCCGACATGCGATGCTCATAGACGAACGGACTGGACTGTACGGATATTGTCACTGACAGGCTCAGTAGGGTGTCAGGATGAGTTCGCTCATCGACGTCCCTTTTAGTCAATAGCTGATGGCCCGTCACGTATTGGCTTATACCTCTGACGTGCTAGTGGTTAAATCCACAGCCATAGTATTGACGAGTCTTTAGAATCCACCACACTTTCAGTTACTCAAGCTTTCGGGCGAAACGCTGTAGAGGCCGTATGGAGATATGGCAGGGTCCGATCAGATACGTGCGGTATTGCACGGATCAGGATCGGACGGTTAGTACTATAGGCCGTATAGATATATGGCAAGGTTCGATCGGATACGTACGGTATTGCACGGATCAGGATCGAACGGATATTACTAGCCGGCTTTGTTTAAGCCGGATCCTAGTTTAGTACAGTGTAGATTTCGTCTCATTGCATTTGTATCCGGACAGAATACAGATGCGGGTGTGTATGCACAGTATGGGGGTTTTCCTGTAATTTATTACGGGACCAGTTTTCTGGAGTTGCCAGTTTGCATTCCGTTCCGGCCGGTTTTCCTTTATTCTTTCCCGGCCGGACTTTTCTGATGGAGGAGGTTATTGGCAAGTTTGCAAATAACACATTGTGGAGGATTTTCTTGCAAATGTATTAATTATGAAAGCATCTTTTGATACCATTCTTATCCATCATTATCACTTGCTTTTTGTTGATTAGAAGTGATTTGGAGTTGATGTGAGATTGTTATGATGATGTTTAGGATATGGTCACCTCTTACCTTTTACTACACTCACCTCCCTCTTGCATTTGGTATTCATTCCTCCACCATTCTCATTTGGAGATGGTTGAACATTTTTGAGAGAAAAGAAGATCAGAGCTTCATTTTGAGAGGGTAGCATTTTGATCACTTTTCATGTTAAGAAAAATGCAAGCACCATTTTTCTTATCTTGTTTCCTCCATCATCTTCAAATGGCAACAAACCCAAATGAGACATAGCCTCTACACTACACTTCCTACAGCAAATCTTGGACGCGTCGGCCAGCCAACTCCGCGCCCGAGTTGCCTCGGTATAGAGGTGGTAGCCCGTAAAAGATGCAGGCGATGTGGTGCCCTTTCCGGCGAGGAGACGACGATATGGAGACAGGACTTTCCGCGGGAGATCGGGACGATAACGAGAAGACCGGAGGACTCGGATCACTCGGTATATCTCTTCCCCTTCTTGTAGTTAGCTTAGACTAGTTAATGGTTCGATCTGGGTGTTTGGTGCGAGGTGGTGCCGGTTTGCTAAGTTCGCAAAATTAAAGTTTATCACCGCTTCCGCATTTGGCCGTCGGATTGACGCCCGGGGCGCCGCCGTACACTTACAGTGGTATCAGAGCCTCGCCATTAACTTCGTCTGGCTTTGTTTGATATGTTTGCATTTCCGATCAACCAAAATTCCAAAAACCCGCGTTTTTCCTTACATCAGTTTTCTGTCGAAATTTTTTGAAGTCCAAAAATTTTTCAGGTTGTCTCAGAATGATGTGCAGGGAGTTCTAAGAACACTGGAAAAATTCGACAACACGATCCCTCCGTAAGACCGCGGAACCGCGGCAATAACCCCTTTTTGGCCGCGGTTCCGCTGCAGGAATGAGGGATCATGTCATCATTTTCTTGCAGTGGGCTTGTGGGCTGAAAATAGGGGTTTTGGAATATTAAAATTGGGCCCAGAATTTCTGTGAGTGCTACAGTATTGCTTGGGGGCCCACTTGTTAATTTTTGATCGATTGGATATTTTAAACACATTTTTTCACAGTATTTACATTATATCTGCGACCGTGAATGTCACTCGATCGGTAAATCCGGTCTAACTGCTATAGCCCGGTTAGACGGCTTTGCGAACGTGACTTTCACGTTGATGTTCTGTGATTTTGCTGTGATGTTGCGGATCGGTCGTGGGGGATAGCCTGGATGCAATGCTAGTACAGTGTCTATTGTATTATGTACATTTGATTTTGCGGGGCGAGCGTCCGATATGTGGACTGCCGTCACTGCCTGATTGTATTATTTTTTTTTTGGGGCACGACCTGGTTGCGGTCGATATACCCGTTGTATGTATATTTTACTTTCTGTACTAGGATTGCCCTGCGGTGGGGTGCACGGATAGCCGGGTTCTGAAGAGCAACAAGCCCGCATCTCATGGCATTGGGACGGAGGGGGCTTCACTCTAGAATTGGCGGGCTATTCGCCGCACTCGTAGGGGGCACAGGTTGACCTAGGAGGGGTGCCCAAGTTACCGGATTCCGTGAAGTGCTGGGTGGTCCATTCACGGTGCTGAAGGGGGCTGCCTCGCTTCAGGTTTTGGCGGGTAACTTGCCGCGCCCGTAGGGGTCTAGGATTTCATTGCACAGGCTATCCACACGACCAGGGGAACGTCGGGTTTCAGTAGTGGCTCTGTGAAACCCGGGGATCCCAGATATCTGTATTGTTCTGTGATGCTGTACATTTCTGTGATGTTGCATTTTTATCACGCCTTGAGCGAATATAATATATTGGTATATATATTAGTAGATGTTGTATATGTTTTACATCCGCGCTAGTCCAGTCCCCGCTCTGTCGTTAGTTAGCTAACCTAACGGGTGATGACGGGACCCAGTGGCGAATGCGGATGGCATATACATACGTCAGTATATTTTCGTTCTTTGTGGTGTGATCAATTGATGGGACTGCGTTGATTCGGATCAATGCAAGTTAAACAAACCTATTCTGATGTTGTTGGAACACTTTTTCAAAAAGCTGTTATTGCAAGGACGTTCACTTTTGCTTTGCATCGTGGTATTCATTTGGAATATCCTGCTTCTCAGTCGACGAGGCAAGGGCCGAGATCCCTTCACCGGGAGTGACCCCTTGGACAGAAGTTTGCGTCAGGGCATTAACTTCACTATAGCCGATTACTTTTGCTTTGCATCGTGGTATTCATTTGGAATATCCTGCACCCCATTCTACGGGGAAAGAGCCGAGATCCCTTCACCGGGAGTGACCTCTTTAGTAAAGGTTTTCGTCACTATATTTTCTAAAAAGCTATCAGTTCCTTCAACGATATCAAGTTCCTTACGTTAAAGGTTTTCGCCAGAAACCATTCGTAGCCCTCCGTCGTTTCATATGGGTAGTCAATAGTATTCAAGCTGTGTTTGTTGGCCAAAGTCAAGGCATAGTGTTTGGTAGCTGTTGTTTATTCATATGCAGCATAGATAGATGCGTTGGTTTGGGGCAGTCGTATAGCCTTATTGGCCAAAGTCAAGGGCTTGTACGGGTGGGCTCAAATTAACTTGGAAAATGACGGGCAGAACTTGACATGTGACTTATGATTTGTTGGCCAAAGTCAAGGTCATAAGAGCATGGGGTAAAAATCACATCGGGAGTTTCAAAAGAACTGAAACTTGCTAGATATGCGCATACCTTCTGGAGTGTGATGACGTGAGCGGATTCGGTCACGCTATCATGTGATGAGAGTTGGATCCCGATTCCCACTGATGAGTTGGTTTACTCCTCGGGTGACCCCGACTAATTCTTCTTTCAGGTTTGGAGGAGAATTTGAGGTACAGTGGGAGGTTTCCAGATTAGATGAAGTGATAACCATTCTGATCTAGGTTAGAGTGCACGCTGAGTGTTTCTTTTCTCTCTCTCTGGCAGCGACCATTGACCCGACCCTAAGACCATGACTCAGTGACCAAGTTGACCGAACCTTCTTAACACTGGCTTTTGGATTGTCAGAGTTGCAAACCTCATTGCCACTCCTACTTTTACCCTTTTCTCCAGGACACCCCGTATTACTACGAACGTCCACTTCCATTGGACAAAACCATCGTATGGTTATATACGAACTCGAAGGACTTCGAGGATGGTTTCTGGTTCTGGAGAAAACGGATAGGCCTATTCAGTTGTCTTTTCTTTTCACCTTCTCTCAGGTTGCGAGTACTCCTTGGTTTAGGAGATAGTACACCTATTACGCAAATTGGATAGTCTTCTTCCAAACCTTAGGCTGGTGCCGACCGGTAGGGAATGAAGAAAGCCAATTAGCCTAAACGGTGTACAGAAGGTATTAAGTTCAGACAAAGCAAGGGATAATAAGAGGGCAAAGTAAATTGCAACTAGTATTCACGAACAAACCAAGTATTTCTTCGCCAATCCTAAATCACCTTTGTATTTCTCCAGGACATTCCGTATCATTACGAAGATCCCAGTTTATTGGATAATCCATCGTATGGTTATATACGAACTCGAAAGGAACTTGTTCCAGTTCGGGGATGGATCCTGGTTCAGGAGAAATAGGAATTAAGTACATTCAGGTGTCTTTTATCTTCACCTTCTCTCGCGTTGCGAGTGCTCCTAGGATTAGGACAGTACACCCTTTATGCTTATTGGATAGTCTTCTTCCAAACCATAGGCTGGTGCCGAACGGTAGGGAATGAAGAAAACCATTTGGCCTAAAGGGGTGTACAGAAGGTAATGACTAAAGACATATAAAGGGATTTGGAGAGGTGGCAAAGAATTATATGGTTACAGTCGTGAATCTGGATAATGGAAGAGGCATTACTAGGAATACCAGGAAACCCCGTCGAAACATTTCAATGTTTCATTTTCACTGTGTACTGTTAATAGAAAACTGATTTCCCAATTAGACACTTGCTCCAGGGTATGTATTTACCAGGTATGATTCTCACATCTGTATGGTTTTACAGATGATGGGTGGGAGTAAGTTATTGGAAATTAGGTGATCATCCTCATTATATCGGGATTCGTTGTAATTGGTGATATTTGAGGAAGTTACCTGGGTTGTTTGCCGGTCGGCAAATATTTGGTTTTGAATATCCGTTGTTATGCACCAATTTCAGATTGATATATCTGTACGTCTATTTTTATAGAGTGATATATACTTTTTGAAATTATGTCTTTGACATTTACCTATATCAGTGGATGGTTAGGTAAGGAGCATTGAACAACGGTGTAATTCTTCTTAACCATAAGTACAGTTTTCAACCTACGACACACAGTGAATGAGTCACCAGACTCAGGGGACTTATACAGAGTATTGTATATTGTCCAGTGTCCATGAGGACAGAGGGGTTGGTCCTCGTACTGTATTCTGTTTACTTATGACTTCTCTAGTTCTTAGACAGGTGTTTCGTAGAAACACAGGGTCGAAGTTTTGAGAAGTTATAGGTATAAGAATAAAGTAGAGAACCAGGTGTTGCAAGTATCGGGATTCTTCAAAGTGATCGAAGATGTAGATACTTGTATATGGTATTCAGTTGATAGTAATGGTTAAGAGAACTTGCTTCTCTTTCAGGCTACTCATAATTGGAAGCATTCCTAAGTTGAGTAACGCTGATCGGCCTCCTTCCATTTAGTTGACATGCACTGGAGACAGCTGCATGATTTGAATCTGGTTCAACTAAATCAGTGCCTCTGGTTCTATATTGGATGTAGAACAGTTCATATCTTAACGTTGTTAAGGTACGGGTAGTTGTCCGGCTTATGATTAAAACCAGACTCTGGATAACTCAAGGCACGTTTCTGTAATGGTTGTTTGTGGGTTGACCCAGGCTATGATGAGGGTTGATTTTCTACCATCTGGCAGATCAATAGAAATATTGTTCTAGACTCGCCACAGTTTTATTAAAAATGGATTTTTTCAAAAACAGTAGTAGGAGTATGGTAGAACTGGAAGTGATTCCAGAACCGCAAACGATTACTGAAGATTTGATAAGGAACCTAAAGATTCAATCTGATTTGACATTCCATTGGCCACTCCGCAGATAAGGTGGGTAACTTCAGGCACCCGAGAGGTACTCCGGTAGCCTCAAGGACGGTGACAGGGAAGTTCTTGTTTACCCACACTTGCCATTGCTGTTGTTCCAGGCTGCGAGACCCGGTGGGAGGATGAGTATAGCGTCGTTCTAAACTAGCTTTAGAAGTGCACGTCTATATGACTCTGCCAGAGGGTTGTCGTAGTCAGTGGGAGCAGAGGAAGAATTGGTGGACATCAGGCTTATGTCTATTTATAGACTAAAGCAGATATAGCGGAGATAGATCATCTATTTCTGATGTGACAGTCATGGGTTTGACGTCATCAGAATAGGGGATGGATCTGTTGAGAAGGTAGTAGGGTGTGATATCCGGGTTTTGGATGACATACACAAAGTAGGAAGTGACATTCCTATACTACGATCGGTTATACTTTGGTCGTCACACAGTGGTTTCTCCACATGGGACTTGGACATTATATCAGACATACTGGTTACTAGATCTATGGTTTCGGATCTGGATTTGGGTGGTTTCCCAATCATGGTACTTAGACAGCATTCTAAGAGTATTTAGAATGGACGACTCCTGGCACGGTAGTGTACCTGCAAGTGATGGAGTCACCCTCTCTAAAGGTGTCTTATAGACTAAAGTAGAGAGGGATATGCATGATTGGCAGATCACTTGCTTAGGCAATTGAGTCAATCATGAGATGTCAAGTACCACACCAGATATTGTTCTTGCAGTAGATGCAATAAGTTGACATTGATCCAATCCTGGAGAAACAGTCGGAAGCAGTTTTAGAACAAAGTGAATGTTCTAGGGATATGATAACGGCTGCCTCCTTTGGGAGACAGTTATCATTCCAGGTTTCCAAGGTGACATGGACGACAAGGAGGTTGTCAGAGTTATAGTTTTCCTTCTGACGAGGGGCAGTATTTTGGACAGGTGGTCTAAGGCAATACTGAGGGAGGCATGGCGCAGGATACTGATTAAGTTCAGTTGACGATACAGTCTAAGAAGTTTGGATTTGGAGTTCATATATGAGCTAGGTCCCATCAGACATCCAGACATTCTAAGACAGGTATTGCTCATTTCGGGAGATGGCTTTCTCCGCGAACTTGAGATAGAGAGAGACATAGAAAGAAACATCTAGGCGGATCCACTCACTTAGGCTATTCCTCGAACGCAATAGTTTCACAAACGGATTTTGTGAAACTGACTAGTAGGGGAGTTGGGTGTTCGGTATCACACAGGCTGTGAGTATGCGACGTCGCAATAATTAGCCTTGAGTGCAAGTGGGAGATTGTTGGAGATAGTGCCCTCAGAGTCAATTATTGGATCACAGGCACGTGATTGCAATGATTGAGGGATGACCTATCCCGGTAGGACAGTCTTACTCGAGATGATAGTATGCTATCTGGTTTACCTTTATCATCGTGTACTGCTTTAGGTGACCTGACATGTCGCTATTGCACATTGATAGAGCCCCTAGGATTCTTGCTTGACTGCCAGCAGTATGAGGGCGATCATATAAGTGAGAGCTGGAGTCTATAAGCACGTCCTTAAAAGGTCCCTAGTCGTGGGAGTTTCGAGACAGGGCATCGATTCTACAGAGTAGACTAGTGTATACAGTCGAGACCCCGACGAGGGGCGGTGGCCGGTCTCACAAGCCACTGGTGTCAGTTGGATCACCTAAGATGTATACAGGTGCTCATTGGGTTATGAGTACACCGGACAGGACTCGCCGGGAACATGCAAGTTGGTCTTATACCTGACGTCAGATAGCAGTTCCCTGGTGACATGTGTACAGGTTAGTTCATCGACCTGAGGATCGTCATTTGTCTCGTGTGAGTTCCCACTGTGCTTTGATTACTGCCCTACCACGGCTCAAAGGAGTCGTGCAAACAGGTTTTAGTTGGGTACAGTCCCGAGCCACATGGAGGCAGTGAGCGGATCTTCAGGGGTTCGTCTCTCCTGGTATTGGGGGTGAGGTCGCGCTGTGTCTAGGAGAGCCATTACACGAATTCCTTGGCCAAGGCAGGAGATTTACTGGTAGGTATTCCAGTAGTATCTCAGGGTGTTCTGGGCTACACTCCGACACGACTTGTACCGCTTTTGGGGGTCTGACTTTTACCAACCCCCTAGGCCCGACATGCGATGCTCATAGACGAACGGACCGGACTGTACGGATATTGTCACTGACAGGCTCAGTAGGGTGTCAGGATGAGTTCGCTCATCGACGTCCCTTTTAGTCAATAGCTGGTGGCCCGTCACGTATTGGCTTATACCTCTGACGTGCTAGTGGTTAAATCCACAGCCATAATATTGACGAGTCTTTAGAGTCCACCACACTTTCAGTTACTCATGCTTTCGGGCGAAACGCTGTAGAGGCCGTATGGAGATATGACAGGGTCCGATCAGATACGTGCGGTATTGCACGGATCAGGATCGGACGGTTAGTACTATAGGCCGTATAGATATATGGCAAGGTTCGATCGGATACGTGCGGTATTGCACGGATCAGGATCGAACGGATATTACTAGCCCGCTTTGTTTAAGCCGGATCCTAGTTTAGTACAGTGTAGATTTCGTCTCATTGCATTTGTATCCGGACGGAATACAGATGCGGGTGTGTATGCACAGTATGGGGGTTTTCCTGTAATTTATTACGGGACCAGTTTTCTGGAGTTGCCAGTTTGCATTCCGTTCCGGCCGGTTTTCCTTTGTTCTTTCCCGGCCGGACTTTTCCGATGGAGGAGGTTATTTGCAAGTTTGCAAATAACACATTGTGGAGGATTTTCTTGCAAATGTATTAATTATGAAAGCATCTTTTGATACCATTCTTATCCATCATTATCACTTGCTTTTTGTTGATTAGAAGTGATTTGGAGTTGATGTGAGATTGTTATGATGATGTTTAGGATATGGTCACCTCTTACCTTTTACTACACTCACCTCCCTCTTGCATTTGGTATTCATTCCTCCACCATTCTCATTTGGAGATGGTTGGACATTTTTGAGAGAAAAGAAGATGAGAGCTTCATTTTGAGAGGGTAGCATTTTGATCTCTTTTCATGTTAAGAAAAATGCAAGCACCATTTTTCTTATCTTGTTTCCTCCATCATCTTCAAATGGCAACAAACCCAAATGAGACATAGCCTCTACACTACACTTCCTACAGCAAATCTTGGACGCGTCGGCCAGCCAACATCGCGCCCGAGTTGCCTCGGTATTGAGGTGGGAGCCCGTAAAAGATGCAGGCGATGTGGTGCCCTTTCCGGCGAGGAGACGACGATATGGAGACAGGACTTTCCGCGGGAGATCGGGACGATAACGAGAAGACCGGAGGACTCGGATCACTCGGTATATCTCTTCCCCTTCTTGTAGTTAGCTTAGACTAGTTAATGGTTCGATCTGGGTGTTTAGTGCGCGGTGGTGCCGGTTTGCTAAGTTCGCAAAATTAAAGTTTATCACCGCTTCCGCATTTGGCCGTCGGATTGACGGCCGCGGCGCCGCCGTGCACTTACAGTTTGGATGGTGGAAATTGTGAGTGGAAGTCATCATGAAGAGGCACAATCAATTAGGTGACTCATGGTCTCTTTTTTGGTGCAAATGTCACATAATTGATTGATTATTGTGTTGAAATGAGAGGTAGATAGAGAATGGACAGCCATAACTCTTTGGGTTGCTCTTGAGATTATTAACTAGTGCTCTCATTTTTCATTACAACACAAGAAATGAAAAGCTCTTCTTCTTCTTCCTCTAGCTCAATACTTCCACCATGGCATCATCTTCAACCTCCATCCATATACTCTCATGAGTTAAGAATCAATGGATGCTTGAGACAACGTTATCACACACATTCTCTATTTCACCTTGGACATGTCGGCTAGCAAACTTCATGTTCGAGTTGCTTCGGATGAAACGGGAGCCCGTAAAAAGGCTCATTGATGTGGTGCCCTTCTGACAAGGAGACCGGAGATCGGAGATGCCGCGAGGAGCTTGGGATGGTGGCCGAAGACCGAAGGAGACGGATCGATCGGTATATCCACTCTCACTTCTTAGTAGTTAGCTAGTTTAGCGTTAATGGTTCGATCTGGGTCAAAGACTACGATAGCGCCGGTTTCCTAAAAAGTTTTTGTTTCCGCATTTGGCCTCGGATTGACGGCTGGGGCGCTACCGTAGACTTACATGGTATCAGAGCCACGCCATTAAACTTTACTTGCTTTTTCTAACTTGTTTAAAACATCGATCGAACAAAATTTCTGAAACCGTATTTCCATTTTCAGAGTTTCTGTCAAAATTTTTTGTGGTTGAAAAATTATTTTGGGTATGTCAGAAAATCAGGTAGGCTTTTCTAAGACCACTGTAAATTTTGTAGCATGATCCCTCTGTAGCGCCGCGGAAACGCGCCGTACCCACATTTTGGCCGCGGCTCTGCCGCACTGTTGGTGTTTCAGTGCACTAAATTTTTTATTTGGGTCTTTAACATGGAATTGGGGTTTCTGGAATTTTTAGTTTTGGCCCAGATTATTTTAAGTACTGGGATTTGTACTTGGGGCCTACTTCGGGAAATTTTGTCGATCGAAAATTTTAAATAAGTTAGTTCACAGTGGTTACTTTATATCTGTGACCGTGAATGCCACTCGAGCGGTAAATCTTGTCTAATTGCTATAGCTCTTTTAGACGGGTTTGCGAACGTGACATTCACGTTGATGTTCTGTGTTGTGCTGCGATGTTGCGGATTTGTCGTGGTGGATAGCTTGGTACAATGTTAGTACAGTTTAGTTTTATTTGTACATTTGATATTACGGGACGAGCGTCCGACATGTGGACCGCCGTCACTGCCTGTTTGTATATTATTCTTTTGGGGCACGACCAGGTTGAGGTTGATGTACCTGTTGTACATATTTTATTTTCTGTACTAGGATTACCCCGCGGTGGAGTGCACGGATAGCCGGATTCTAGAGGGAAACGGGCCCGCATCTCATGGCTTTGAGACGTAGGGGGCTTTACTCTAGAATTGGCGGGCTATTCGCCGCACTCGTAGGGGTATAGGTTGACCCAGAAGAGGTGCTCAAGTTACCGGATTCTGTGAAGTGCCAGGTGGCCCATTCACTTTGCTGAAGGAGGCCGCCTCTCTTCTGGATTTGGCGGGTAACTTGCCGCACCTGTAGGGGTCTAGGTTTTCATTGCACAAGCTATCCACACGACCAGGGAAACGTCGGGTTTCAGTTGCGGCTCTGTGAAACCCGGGGCTTCCAAATTATCTGTATTGTTCTGTGCTTCTTATTACATTTCTGTAATGTTGCATTTTATCACGCCTGGAGCGATTATTATATATTGATATATATACTAGTAGATGCTGTATATGTTTTACACCCGCGCTAGTCCATTCCCCGCTCTGTCGTTAGTTAAGTAACCTAACGGGTGATGACGGGACCCAGTGGCGAATGCAGATGGCATATAGGTACATTTTATTTTTGTTCTTTTCTGGTGTGATTAATTGATGGGACTGCATTGATTCTGATCAATGCAAGGAAAACAAACCTATTCGATCTTGTTGGAACATTTTTTAAAAAGCTGCTATTATAAGGACGTTCTCTTTTGTTTTGCACAGTGGTATTCGGTTATGAATATCCAGCACCTCAGTCGACGAGGCAAGGGCCGAGATCCCTTCACCGGGAGTGACCCCTAGGACAGAAGTTTGCGTCAGGGTAATAACTTCACTATAGTCGATTACTTTTTGCTTTGCATCGCGGTATTCAGTTGGAATATCCTGCACCTCATTCTACAGGGAAAGAGTCGAGATCCCTTCACCGGAGTGACCTCTTTAGCAAAGGTTTTCGCCACTATATTTATAAAAAGCTATCTGGTTCCTTCAATGATATCAAGTTCATTACGTTAAAGGTTTTTCGCCAAAAACCAACCGTAGCCCTCCATCATTTCAGATTAGTATTGCTTAGTATTCGTGCTACGTATGTCGTGCTCAGCCGAGTCGTAGTGTGCGGTGGCTCTGTAATGCTTTTCTGTCTTATGGATATGTGATTGGTTAGGACAGTCATACGGTCATTTTGGCTCAGTCAAAGACTCATACGGGTGGGTCTAATGCAATCAAGATAATGACAGGTTGAACTTGGCTAGGATCCTTTGATATGTTGGCTCAGTCAAGGTCACTTGGGTCCTAGGGGTAAAAATCACTTCGGGAGTTTCTAAAGAAACTGAAACTTGCCAGGCATGCGCATACCTTCTGGAGTGTGATAACGTGAGTGGATTCATTCACGTTATCATGCGGTGATAGTTGGATCCCGATTCCCACTGATGAGTTAGTTTACTCCTCGGGTGATCCCGACTAATTTTTCTTTCAGGTTTGGTGGAGAATTTGAGGTTACGGTGGGAGGTTTCCTGATTAGATAAATTGATAACCATTCTGATCTTGGTTAGAGTGCATGCAGAGTGTTTCTTTTCTCTCTCTTTTTGGCAGCGACCATGGCCCGACCCTAGACTATAACTCAGTGACCAAGTTAACCGAACCTTCTTAAAACACTGGCTTTTGGATTGTCAGAGTTGCATACCTCATTGCCACTCCTACATTTACCCGTTTCTCCAGAACACCCCGTATTACTATGAACATCCACTTCCATTGGATAAAACCATCGTATGGTTATATAGGAACTTGAAGGAACTTGTTCCAGATTCGAGGATGGTTCCGGTTCTGGAGAAAATGAATACGACTATTCAGTTGTCTTTTCATCTTTACCTTCTCTCGGGTTGCGAGGGCTCCTAGGATTAGGAGAAGGTACACTCATTACGCTAATTGGATAGTATTCTTCCAAACCATAGGCAGGTGCCGAAAGGTAGGGAATGAAGAAAACCGATTAGCCTAAGTAAGGTGTACAGAAGGTAATAAGTAAAGACAAATAAAGGGATTAGAAAGAGGGCAAAGTAAATTGCGACTGCTATTCACGACCAAACCAAGTATTTCATCGCCACTCCTATTTCACCTTTGTATTTCTCCAGAACACTCCATATCACTACGAAGATCCACAGTTTATTGGATGATCCATCGTATGGTTATATACGAACTCGAAGGAACTTGTTCCAGTTCGGGGATGGATTCTGGTTCAGGAGAAATAGGAATAAGGATTATTGAGTTGTCTTTTATCATTACCTTCTCTCAGGTTGCGAGTACTTCTAGAATTAGGAGAGTACACCTATTATGCTTATTGGATAGTCTTCTTCCAAACTATAGGCTGGTGCCGAACGGTAGGGTAGGAAGAAAACCATTTGGCCTAAAGGTGGTGTACAGAAGGTAATGACTAAAAACA
Source organism: Agapanthus africanus (assembly GCA_030015575.1). Lineage (NCBI taxonomy): Eukaryota > Viridiplantae > Streptophyta > Magnoliopsida > Asparagales > Amaryllidaceae > Agapanthus > Agapanthus africanus. The sequence continues at coordinate 206,767,363 of JASDDO010000004.1, read as the reverse complement.
TATAAAGGGATTTGGAGAGATGGCAAAGAAATATACGGTTACAGTTGTGAATCTGATAATGGAAGAGGCATTACTAGGAATACCCGGATACCCCTTCGAAACATTTACATGTTTCACTTTCACTGTGTATTGTTAAAAGAAAACTGATTTCCCAGTTAGCACTTACTCCAGGGTATGTATTTACCATGTTTGATTCTCACATCTGTATGGTTTTACAGATGATGAGTAGGAGTAAGTTATTGGGAATTAGGTGATCATCCTCATTATATCGGGATTCGGTATAATTGGTGATATTTGAGGAAATCGCCTGGGTTTTTGCCGGACGACAAATATTTGGTTTTGAATATCCGTAGTTATGCACCAATTTCAAACTGATATATCTGTACGTTTATTTTTATAATGTGAGATTTAACTTTTTGAAATTATGTCCATGACATTTACCTATATCAGTTGATGGTTAGGTAAGGAGCATTCAACAGCGGTGTAATTCTTCATAACCATAGTACAGTTTTCAACCTACGACGCACAGGGTTTGAGTTATTCAACTCAGGGGACTTATACAAAGCATTGTATATTTTCTAGTGTCCATTAGGACAGAGGGGTTGGTCCTCGTACTATATTCTGTTTACTTGTGACTTCTATAGTTTTTAGACAAGTGTTTTGTACAAATGCAAGGTCTAAGTTTTGAGAAGTTATAGGTATAAGAAAAAAGTAGAGAACCAGGTGTTGCAAGTATCAGGATTCTTCAAGCTGATCGAAGATGTAGATACTTATATTCGGTATTCAGTTGATAGTAATGGTTTTGAGAAACTTGTTTCTCTTTCACGTTACTCATATCTGGATGCATTCCTAAGTTGAGTAACGCTGATCGGCCTCCTTCCATTTAGTTGACATGTACTGGAGACAGCTGCATGATTTGAATCTGGTTCCAATTAAATCAGTGCCTCTGTTTCTATATTAGATATAGAATGGATCATATCTTAACGATGTTGAGATATATGGAGTTGTCCGGCTTATGCTTAAAACCAGACTCTGGATAACGTAAGGCACGTTTCTGTAATGGATGTTTGTGGGTTGACCCGGGCTATGATGAGGGTTGATTTTCTACCATCTGGAAGATCAATAATGATATTGTTCTTGATTCGCCACGGTTTTGATAAAAAAATGGATTTTTTCAGAAAACAGTAGTAGGAGTATGGTAGAACTGGAAGTGATTCTAGAACCACAAACGATTATTAAAAATTTAATAGGACCTAAAGATTCTATCTGCATTGTCATTCCATTAGCCACTCCACAGATATGGTGGGTAATCTCAGGCACTCGAGAGGTACTTCGGTATGCTCAAAGACGGTGACAGGGAGGTTCTTGTTTACCCAGACTTGACACTACTGTTGTTCCAGGCTATGAGACCCAGCAGGAGGATGAGTATAGCGTCGTTCTAAATTAGCTTTAGAAGTGCACGTGTATATGACTCTGCCAGAGGGTTGTCGTAGTCAGTGGGAGCAGCGGAGCATAGTGGACAAGTAGCTTATGTCTATTTATAGACTAAAGCAAATAAAGTGGAGATAGGTCATCTATTTTTGATGTGACAATCATATGTTTGACTTCATCAGAATAGGGGATGGATTTGTTAAGAAGGTAGTAGGGTGTGATGTCCTGGCATTTGGATGACATACACAGAGTAGGAAGTGAAATTCCGATACTACGATCGGTTTTACTTTGGTTGTCACACAGTGGTTTCTCCACATAGGATATAGATATAATATCAGTCATTCTGGTTACTAGATCTATGGTTTTAGATCTAGATTTGGGTAGTTTCCGAATCTGGGTACTTAGACAGAATTCTACGGGTGTTTTAGAATGTACGTCTCCTGGCACGGTAGTATACCTGCAGGTAATGGAGTCACCCTTTCTAAAGGTGTCTTATAGACTAACGTGGAGAAGGATGTGCATGATTGACATCTCACTCACTTAGGCAATTGAGTCAATCATGAGATGTCAAGTACCACACCAGATGTTGTTTTTGCACTAGATGCAATAAGTTGATATTAATCCTATCCTGGAGAAGCGTTCGGAAGCAGTTTATGAACATAAGCGGATGTTCTAGGGATATGATAACAACAGCCTCTTTTGGGAGACGGTTATCATTCCAGGCTTCCAAGGTGACCTGGATGACAGAGTGACCGTCAGAGTTATAGTTTTCCCTCTGACGAGGGCAGTAGTATGGACAGGTGATCCAAGCGGACACTGAGGGAGGCATGACGCAGGATACTGATTAAATTCAGTTAACGATACAGTCTAAGAAGTTTGGATTTGGAGTTCATTTGTGAACTAGGTCCCATCAGATATCCAGACATATTCTAAGACAGGTATTTCTCATTTCGGGAGATGGATTTCTCGGCGAACTTGAGATTAAGAGAGACATAGAAAGAAACATCAGAGCGGATCCACTCACTGAGGCTATTCCTCGAACGCAATAGTTTCACAAACGGGCTTTGTGAGACTGATCAGTAGAGGAGTTGGGTGTTCGGTATCACACGGGTTGTGAGTATGCGACATCGCAATAATTAGCCTTGAGTGCAAGTGGGATATTGTTGGATATAGTGCCCTCAAAGTCAATTATTAGATCGCAGGCACGTGATTGAAATGATTGAGGGAGGACCTATGCCGGAAGGACAATCTTACTCAAGATGATATTATGATATCTTGTTTATCTTTATCATCGTATACATGCTTTAGGTGATATTACAGATTACTATTACACATTGATAGAGCCCTTAGGATTCTTGCTTGACGGCCAGCAGTATGATGGCGATCATATACGTGGGGGCTGGGGTCTATAAGCACATCCTTAAAAGGACCCTAGTCGAGGGAGTTTCGAGATAGGGTATCGATACTCCAGAGTAGAATAGTGTATACAGATCGAGACCCCGACGAGGGGCGGTAGCTGGTCTCACAAGCCATTGGTGTCAGTTGGTTCACCTAAGACGTATACATATGCTCATTGGGTTATGAGTACACCGGACAGGACTCGCAGGGAACATGTCGGTTGGTTTTATACCTAGTGTCAGAAAGCAGTTCCCTGGTGATATGTGTACAGGTTAGTTCATCAACCTGAGATCGTCATTTGTCTCGTGTGAGTTCCCACTGTGCTTTGATTACTACCCTACCACGGCTTAAAGGAGTCGTGCAAACAGGTTTTAGTTGGGTACAGTCCCGAGCCACATGGATGCAGTGAGCGGAACAGCAGGGGTTTCGTCTCTCCCGGTATTGGGGGTGAGATCGCGCTGTGTCTAGGAGAGCCATTACACGAAGTCCTTGGCCAAGGCATGAGATTTACTAGTAGGTAATCCAGTAGTATCTCAAGGTGTTCTGGGCTATACTCCGACACGACTTGTACTGCTTTTGGGGGTCTGACTTTTACCAACCCCCAGGCCCGACATGCGATACTCATAGACGAACGGACCAGACTGTACGGATATTGTCACTAACAGGCTCAGTAGGGTGTCAGGATGAGTTCGCTCATCGATTTACCTTTTGGTCAATACCTGGTAGCCCGTTACGTACAGCTAATACCACTGACGTGCTAGTGGTTAAATCCACAGCCAAAGTATTGACGAGTCTTTAGAGTCCCCCACAGACAGTTTCTCAAGTTTCGGGCGAAACGTTGTAGCGCCGGTATGACATTATGGCAGGGTTCGATTATATACGTGCACTTATGCACGGATCATGATCGGGTGGATCATACTAGTGGGCTTTGGTTTAAGCCGGATCCTAGTATTAGATTTGTTGGATTACTTTAGTCTCATTGCATTCGCATTCAGTCGGAATGCGGATACATGTATGTATATACAGGTGAGGGGTATCCTTATGATCCGTCACGAGTTTACTTTAGATGTTGACGTATCTTTTTGTTGGACAAAACATTTGGATTAATATTTGGATGGTGGAAATTGTGAGTGGAAGTCATCAAGAAGAGGCACAATCAATTAGGTGACTCATGGTCTCTTTTTTGGTGCAAATGTAGATAATTGATTGATTATTGTGTTGAAATGAGAGGTGGAGAGAGAATGGACAGCCATAACTCTTTGGCTTGGTCTTGAGATTATTAACTAGTGCTCTCATTTTTCATTACAACACAAGAAAAGAAAAGCTCTTCTTCTTCTTCTTCCTCTAGCTCACTACTTCCACCTTGGCATCATCTTCAACCTCCATCCATACACTCTCATGAGTTGAGAATCAATGGATGCTTGAGATAAAGTTATCACACAAATTCTCTACTTCACCTTGGACATGTCGGCTAGAAAACTTCATGTTCGAGTTGATTCGGATGAAGCGGGAGCTCGTAAAAAGACTCATTGATGTGGTGCCCTTCCGACGAGGAGACCGGAGATCGGAGATGCTGCGAGGAGCTTGGGATGGTGGCCGAAGACCGAAGGACACGGATCGATCGGTATAGCCACTCTCACTTCTTAGTAGTTAGCTAGTTTAGCGTTAATGGCTCGATCCGGGGCAAAGACTACGATAGCATCGGTTTCCTAAAAAGTTTTTGTTTCTGCATTTGGCCTCGAATTGACGGCCGGGGCGTTACCTAGACTTACATTATGCCGTTTCTCTGGGTCAAGCTCAGTTGAGCCGACATGATGCTTTATTACTTTATGCCTTTATATGCTTATTTAGCACAATGATGATTTATATTGCGTGTGATTTTGAGTCCGCCTTGGGCGAGGAGCTAGCTCCCGCTTGGGGATGCCTTATTTCATGTTGTACATATATTCTCGATTTGATAATTTAATGTATAATTTTATATTTGATATACTAGATTACATTAACTAATATTAGCTCACTTAAACATTTCTTTTTCTCACTTCTGTGCATATAGTATATATGTGATATATATTAATGTACATTTTTGTGTCATGCTTGATGTTATACACTACATGGGTGTATGAGACTTACACCATACTTATGATAATTGTGAGGATTATTTATTTTATGTAAATCCAAATTAGATGGAAATTAGTCACATGCATGAAGCTTGTGGAAGCTTGTGGATGCATTGACTTGGTCCACTAATTTTGTTTTACCTAAGATATTTATTAACCTAACCATTGTCACTTAGCCATGGTTATGTCTCTGCATGAGTTAGTATATGATATAAACTCACCCATGGTTGCCATTCACTCTCTCATATTTTATTTGCTTCTTCTTCTTCTTCTTCATGAGCCAAGCTTTCAAGGTTTTTTAGAGAAGAAGAAGAAGAGTGAGAAAATGAATTCTAAAGTGAGCAAAAATCCTACTTCATCATGCTCTACTAGATTAGCCATTGAGTTTAGGGTGTTAGCTTCATTAATCCCTAATTAGTGAAGAGGTAGCTTGGGTTAGTGTCTCCTCGACGTAGATCATCTTCGACCTCGAAGACTTCGTGCAAGCTCGTTCCTTTCACCTTGTGGAGTCATTCTAGAGTTTGCAAGATCACTACTTGGAGAGAAGGGACTAATATACGGAGCTATTGAAGTGAAGGACCGGTCTACAAAGGTTGTATTCCTAGTTCACTTAGTTGTAAAGTTGTTTACACTTTGTTTCGTCTAAATCTTTAGTTATGATTCTAGGGTTAGGGTTAAGTAGCATGGCAAAAATTTGAATTTCGCATGGACGATGCCTCCCGAAACCTTGCTGTCGTGCTAGGTAACCCTACAGCTAGTGTCGCTGACGGTTTGTGGGTATGTGATATGATCACTGCTTACTGCTAGCGTATTGACGAGTATTAGAGTCCCACAAAGGGGTCTCCTGACTGAGGTGAAACGATGTGGGGTGCTTGATTAAATGCGAGTATATGATACAACATTTTAATCCAGTGTTTACTATTGGTCGGGTCGTATGTTATATGACCGGATTATTAAATCAAGTATTGATTTAATATTAATGACCATTAGCTCATTTATTAAAAACTATTTCTTTATGTTGTATGCATGAGTGTATGTATGTATATATTGATATGAATGCACACATGCATGCATACATGTGTCATGGTTGATAATACATTGGAGATGGCAATGCAAGACTCAAATGGAGAAATATTTATATATTTTGATTATTGAGAAAAAGAAAATGGGAATAAAATCATGGTTGGGTTTCTACATTCTTCCTTAGTTGACCAAAGTCAAAACCATAGTTTTATTGCCCATGGTTTTAGTTAACTCAATATCAAAATATCTAGATATTTTGTAACCATGGTTTATTGTGAGATGACCCTCTCTCTCTCTCTTATTATTTGAGATTATTGAGATGATTAACACAAGAGTTTAGCTTAGCCATCTCCTTCTTCTTCTTCCTCCTTCATGCTCACTAGGTTTTAGAAAGTGAGTGAAGAAAAGAAAAAGAAAAGGTTTTTAAGTGAGATCACAACCTACATCACCAATCTACGTTAGTCTAACGCACTAGTGTAGATTGTTTGCTTCAATTCCATCTTGATCAAGTGAAGCTAGGAACTTGTGCAAAGGGACTCCGTGGTGGATCGTCGTGGACTTCGAAGGACTTAAGTAAACCGGTTCAAACTCCAAGTTGATCTAAAGAGCCAAGAGGGAGGTCTACAAAGGTTCTAATTCTCCCCTCTTAGTGTTGGACACTTGAAAGTATATGATATTTGTTTTTGTTACCCTAATTTTATAGTTCGATTCATGGTTGGTTTTGCTTAGCACCCATAAAATTTTATTGTAGCATGTTTGATGCAAGACAAACCATCGACAAGGTGCAAGGCAAACCCTCCAGTGGTATGAGAGCCAAGCTAGAAACTTAGACGATATTAGATAAATTACGAAACCAAAACAACTCCGAAACCTCAAAACTAAACCCCAGCCTCTGTCGAATTTTTCAGAGCCTCTAATAATTTTTTAAACAGTTCCAGAATGTTACATATGATGTAATATGAACACCAAACGAAAACGAGGCAATTCCACTGGATTTGAACCGGCGAAATGCCTAGTATACCCGGCCTGGCCAGTTTTCCCATGAAGTTTAGGCTTCGTTTTTGTCTAGTGCTCTTGTCACGACCCAAATTTGGCCCGTAACCGGCACTTAAATTACGTAACGTCTAAAGGCGTACGCAACTTAAGTAAGCCGAAAACCAGAAATCTAAACCACCCAAAACTGGATCAACGGAGAAAAACATAGTTTTAAATATTCGGAAATTTTCAAGTAAAAATCTTTAAGTTTAGTTTTCGTTCTTAAAAATTTCGGCAGCACCTCCTTTGTAAAAACTAACCCCGAAAACGGGTACAACATAGATAATAATAAAAGCATCCCAAACGGGAGCAAATCACGCCCAACGGCGGAGACAACCACCACAACATATATACGATGCCGAAGCGAAGAAATAGAAAAGGAAACTGCATAAAGAAGTAAAACTTTTCAACAAAACCGGCTCCCACGAGCACGGCTCCCAAAGTCACCACAAAAGAACACTGAATCCTCACAAGTCGTCTCTAAGTCATATACAACATAGTGGTATATGGAGAATACTAGATCCAACAAAAAAATATACAAAGTACAAACAGATAACCGCAACCTACCTAAAAGCAAAGCTTCACAGCCAACCGTAGCGGTATCCGCAAAAGTAGAGATGAAAAGATGCCCTGCCGCGACTACTCAGAGGGTAAGTCCTGCACAACACTGTGGCACAACGGGGGTGAGTTGCCAACTCGTGAATAGTAACTAACATCATACAGTAATCGCAAGTATGCACGAACAGCGATCTATCTATCACAAGTAATCCGATAGCACAAGTATGATAAGTGAATATGCAACAATCATGTAAAGGTACATCATCAGGGTACTACAACTACATGAAACGATGCTTATCAACATAATCCTGAGTGTGGGATGATATAATATAGAATCTCATGCAAAAATCATCAGCATGGAAAAACACCAGTGTCCCTCACTGACACATCAAATCCCAAATCCTCAGGCACCGCATCCTCAGATCGGCCCTCAAATCCTGTATGTCTCACGAAAACCTGAGTGTCCAACACCGACACTCGAAACATCATGAAACCCGTGTCTAGCATCGACACGTAAATCCTCATAACTCAGGCGCTGTCACCATGACAGCCCTGACGATATGTCATACCTCACTCCGGTCGGTATCTCCAAGATAACCGCCGAGTCCAAATACAATCACCGGTAGGTAGTGGTCCCACCGTCAGGTTTATCGTCTACATCACGAAATCACCACACACCCCGGGGTACCATACCGGGTCCACCATGTACCCGCAGACGGTGCATCCCGCTCCTCGAATCGGGTATCACAAGCCAAATCTCAGAACCGAGAAATCACATGGTGGACGCATCAAATATCATATCAAGAGAAACCGGGTTTTCAAACAATACAATGTTTTCTTGAAAATATCCCCCACGGTTCTCAAATCCATAAATCATATAAAATCCATATCTCAATGCGTAAAATCCATATAAAACTGATATATGCAACATAAAACATCAATATGAGCATATAAAGGGAAAACCGCTCTTTAAATTGAATCTAACTTTAAAACACATCATGCGGTTCCCAATTCCTTCGAAAATAAATGCAGTATCATATGAAGTGTACATGTAAGTGTAGCAGGGTTTAAGTATCTACATGTAATCAAGTACGAGGGTGTACATGTCAATATGTATGCATGATGTATAGGTAATTATAACAAGATATAAGTGAAGTGGAATAGGGTTCACTACCTTAACTGTTCCTGCCCAATGCAATATCACGTATGTATGTGTCCACAGTATTTCATATGCACAATAGAATATGAGTTACTACTCTAATCATTCCTATCCACTATCATATCACATATGTAGGTGTTTGTGCGTGTCATGGCAATTACAGACGGTGTGGGTGTAGCATACAATTTAGTGCTCGTGTAACATGAACCTCAGTAATGTGTTATATCTAAAGGTACGAGTCAAGTACAACAGATAATGCTATTCAATGACATTCATATGAATGTAACTAATATGCATTTACATGCAGCTATCATATCATATTCGCCCCGACGCATAACGCCATACGGGCGATTTCCCCGTAGATGTTGAATCTACTCACCGATGGTCTCGAGCTAAGAAAATCCGACCACCTGCTTCCCCTTGTCCGCAGCACCCGAAGTCCCTGCTTGCGAACCTAAAATTTCATAAATACAACACATAAGCTAAATATCCTATAATGACGGAAAGACAACGAAACGCGACGAAAACGTCCGGAAAATTACACTGCGCGCTTAGCGCATCTATCGCGCACGATACCGGCCAAAACCCTAATTGGGGTCGCTAAACTACAAAACACCACGTCTGGACCCCGATCGTCCCGATCGCGCAATACAACACAAAAATTACGAGGAATACACTGGATATAACCTCGCAACTACCAAACAAACCCTACGTCGGAAAACCCCGAAATCTAGTAAGCAACCTATCGCAATATATCGCACTAGATTCAAGACAACACAAATCTAACAATTACAAATACCTTAAAATAGCTTAACTAAGCTATTTAAACCAATCCTATATTTTTTACACTCGCTAATTATGCTTTAGCAAAAATCTAGTAAGCAATTTTGCTTAATTAAACAAAATGCTTATTAGCAAATTTTAACACTTTCTACTAGCTTATTCTTTTCCAAAACACAATTTAACACTTGAATTAAACACTAATCACTTAATCAAAATTTAAACCTAACATGAATTTCTTAAACCAAATATAATGAATTAATCATGATTTATATGCTAAACTAAGCACTTAACTAGTTAACTAAATTAGCTAGTTAAAGATTAAAGCAATTAATTATGGATTAAGGTAAGAAATTATACCTCCTCAAGAACACCAAAAAGAACTTAGATCCATCACTTTAGCCTCCAAAACTCAAGCTTTGATGAAGATCCATGAAGGATTAGTGAAGGAAAAAGGTTTAATATTTATATAGGAATTTTTGGATTTTTTTTTGGATATCTTTTTGTGTTTTTGAAAGGAAATGAGAGAGAAATGAGCATGGAATTATCTTGGACAGAAATGGGGGAGTTAGGGTTGGCCAAGGTGAGTGGGGGGGGGGGTTGTGTAATATTTTGTGAAGAAAAAGCAAGGAAAAAGAGAATTAAATGCTAATTAATGCATTTTGCCACCATTACACCCTTTTCTTTTAATTTTTAAAACACACCATTAGTCACCAAAAAATATCTAGATTTTTAAAAAGAACATTCTAAAATAATTCTAGTGACAAAATTAATTTATTCACAAAAATAAAAATTTTCCGGATTTACGTGCACAAAACACCGCTTAAAATAGTATTTTTTTCGGGAAAAAATCTATCTGAACCAAAACCTCCCAAATACCCCCAAAGTTCGCGCACAAGCTTTATTTTGGCCAAATTAGGTGTCGGTAAGCTTATACGGTCGTTTGATCGAAATCGGGTTAAAACGGGAAAAACCGACAATTTTGCCCTAAAACGGGAAAATTCGCAAAACGATTTCTAAAACGTTACAATCTCCCCTCCTTATAGAAATTCGGTCCCCGAATTAAAATTTCATACTAAGCGTACCTTCAAAAATATGAGGAAATTTCTTCCGCATCTCGCTTTCGGCCTCCCAAGTGATCTCCTCACTAGTCGGGCTACGCCAAAGAACCTTCACAGATGGCAAGACCTTTGACCGAAGTTTCTTCTCCTGCCGATCCAAAATAACTACCGGCTGCTCGGTGAACGAAAGATCACGCTCAAGCTGAACGGTCTCGTGCTGAATCGTGTGAGAAGGATCATGAAGGTATCTACGAAGCATCGACACATGAAAAACAGGGTGAACATCCGGAAAACTGGGCGGGAGCGCCAAACGATAAGCAACAGAACCCACTCGCTCAAGGATCTCGAAAGGACCTACAAATCTGGGACTGAGCTTCCCTCTCTTCCCAAATCGCATAACGCCCTTCATCGGAGAAATCCTCAGGATTACATGATCCCCAACTGCGAACTCAAGTCTGCGACGACGACGGTCGGCATAAGACTTCTGCCTGCACTGGGCTGCTCTCATCCTATCCTGAATCAGCTGGATCTTCTCCGTGGTCTCCTGAACTAGCTGGGGTCCCAAAACCAAACTCTCACTAAGCTCGGTCCAACAGACTGGCGATCGACACTTCCTACCATATAAAGCCTCAAAAGGTGCCATCTGAATAGTCTCTTGCAAGCTGTTGTTGTAGGAGAACTCAATCAACGGCAAGTGACGATCCCAACTGCCACCAAAATCAAGCACACATGCACGGAGCATATCCTCCAGAGTCTGTATAGTCCTCTCCGACTGGCCATCGGTCTGTGGATGAAAAGCGGTACTAAAACTCAGCCGGGTACCCAAAGCTTCCTGAAGCTTCTGCCAAAGACGGCTAGTAAACTGGGTGCCTCTGTCGGATACTATGCATGTGGGAACACCGTGTAAACGCATAATCTCATCTATGTATAACTGAGCATACTGAGCATAACCGAAAGTGGTCTTCACTGGAAGAAAGTGAGCCGCTTTCGTCAACCGGTCTACAATAACCCAAATGGAGTCATACCCTCGACTGGTCCTGGGTAGACCCACAATGAAGTCCATGGAAATCTGCTCCCATTTCCACTCCGGAATGGGTAAAGGCTGCAACTCTCCAGCCGGTCTCTGATGCTCAGCCTTGACTTGCTGACAAGTCAGGCACCTCGAAACGAAGTCCGATATATCACGCTTCATCCCTTCCCACCAGTAGAAGTCCCTCAAGTCACGGTACATCTTGGTGGAACCTGGATGAACGCTAAAGGCCGACTGATGTGCCTGCTCTAGGATCTCGCATCTCAACCCATCAACGTCTGGTACACACAAAGGAGTCCCGCATCGTAGTACACCCTGGTCATCAATCATGAACTCCGAAACTCTTCCCTGCCGAACAAGCTCAAGAATCTCAATCAAACGGGCATCGCTGGGCTGCGCCTCATGGATACGATCAAAAAGAAGTGGATGGGCGCGGACATGAGCAAGCTGTCCCCCAGCGGAAATGAACTCAAACTGCACTCTACTATCACACAAGAGCTGCCAATCTGCAGAAGACTGACACCGAACTGCGCTCAACTGGGACAAGCTACCCACGGGCCTACGACTCAAAGCATCAGCTACTACATTCGCCTTGCCCGGGTGATAAAGGATCTCACAATCATAATCCTTCACTAGCTCCATCCATCGGCGTTGTCTCAGGTTCAGATCTCGCTGCTGGAAGATATACTTCAAACTCTTGTGATCCGTGAAGATCTGACACGACTCTCCGTACAAGTAGTGTCTCCAAATCTTCAACGCAAAGACTACCGCTGCCATCTCAAGATCGTGAGTGGGGTAATTCTGCTCGTGCTTCTTCAGCTGCCTAGAAGCATATGCAATCACCCTATCATGCTGCATCAAAACACAGCCGAGCCCCACTCGAGAAGCATCACAATAAACAACAAAGCCGCCTGATCCAGAAGGTAAAGAAAGAACCGGTGCTGTCGTCAATCGAGTCTTCAACTGCTGAAAACTCTGCTCGCAAGCATCAGTCCAGAGAAAAGGAATTCTCTTCCGGGTCAGTCCAGTCAGCGGTGCAGCGATACTCGAGAAATCCTGCACAAAACGGCGATAATAACCAGCTAAGCCCAAAAAGCTGCGGACCTCCGTCACCGATACAGGTCTAGGCCAAAGCTGTACAGCTTCGATCTTCCTCGGGTCCACAAGAATACCATCACCAGTCACCACATGACCCAGGAAGTCAACTCTATCAAGACAAAATGCGCACTTTGAGAATTTAGCATACAGCCGGTGCTCTCTCAATATCTGCAAAGTAATCCTCAAGTGCTGCTCATGCTCCTCATGACTCCTAGAGTAGACCAGTATGTCATCAATAAACACTATAATGAATTGGTCGAGGAACGGCCTGAAAATACGGTTCATCAGATCCATGAACGCTGCTGGCGCATTGGTGAGTCCGAACGACATCACCAAAAACTCATAATGCCCATAGCGCGTACAAAAAGCAGTCTTCGGAATGTCATCATTCCGAACCCGCAACTGATGATAACCCGAACGCAAATCAATCTACGAAAAATGTTTCGCACCCTGGAGCTGATCAAATAAATCGTCAATGCGGGGTAAAGGATACCTGTTCCGCACCGTAACTCGGTTCAACTGACGATAATCCACACATAGCCTCAAACTGCCGTCCTTCTTCTTGACGAACAGAACAGGAGCTCCCCACGGCGAAACACTCGGACGCACAAGTCCCAAAACAAGCAACTCTTGCAACTGATCTTTAAGCTCTCTAAGCTCTGCCGGAGCCATCCGATAAGGCGGTATAGAAATAGGCTCCGTGCCAGGAATCAGATCAATGCAAAACTCAATATCGCGCTCTGGCGGCAACCCAGGTAACTCATCGGGAAAGACATCGGGAAACTCTCGCACGGTAGAAACTTGGTCCAACGACTCCACCGTAACTCCAGTATCATGAATGAAAGCCAAGAATCCCTGACATCCCCTCCTCAAAAGCCGACTAGCGCACAGAACAGAAACCAAACTGTGAGGGGCGACACCATGGTCTCCCTTCACAACAAACACTGGCTCGCCGGGAAAACAAAATCTGACTGTCTTCTCGCGGCAGTCCACGGACGCATAGCAAGTAGCTAGCCAATCCATGCCCAACAGAACGTCGAAGTCCAACATCTCAAGAAGGATCAAGTCGACGGACAGATCACTATCTCCTAAGCGGACAGCACATGATCGGAACACGTGCCGCGCAACAAACGACTCTCCCACAGGAGTAGTCACTAGTAGCGGCTGATCCAGCAAACACGACTCTCGGCCTAACCTCGGCGCGAAGTGCGTAGAAACATACGAATGCGTAGATCCCGGATCGAAAAGAACATGTGCATCAAAAGAACATAAGGAAAGGGTACCTGAAACCACAACATTGGACGCCTGAGCGTCCTGGTGAGTCAAGGCTAAAACCCTTGCCTGCCCTCTACCGGCTACTGGCTGTCCTCTGCCTCTGCCACCTCGTCCTCTCGGCACAAAACCACCGCGACCATGACCTCTCTGAGTAGGAGTCTGACGCGGCGCAACAACAGGAATAAGAGGCAACGCTCTCTGAGGCGGAGAAGGTGGTAAGGTAACCTGCGGTACTGCTGGCCCTCTCTGACGCACCACAGTACAATTCCGAACAAGATGCTGCAAACTGCCACAACCGAAGCATCCATAAGACGGTCGCTGGCCCTCCTGGGAATAAGAACTGAATAACTGGCCACATCCCACGTCTCCGCTACTCCCCGAGTCTCATGGAACTCTGCCTCTGCGTACAAACCTCAGTCCTCGTGCTGGCTCATCCATACGAGTCCTCTTCGGTTCTGGAATAACCGATGACTCAGCTAGACACTCCTCCACCAATAGGGCTGCATCGACAGCTGCCACATACGTGTCACAATGCTGAATGCTGATGGCTAAGAACAACTGGGTAAGCAGGCCTCGAACAAACCTCTTCACCCGCATCTCCTCAGTCGCCACCAAGTACGGAGCATACACCGACAGCTCAGTAAACAATACATCATACTCCGACACCGTCATCCCCGGCGTCTGACGTAAAGACTCTAATCTGCGCGCTCGCGCATCCCTGACGCTCGGTGGAAGAAAACGGGCAAGAAACGACGTCACAAACTCAGCCCAGGTCATAGGAGCAAGACCAGTGGCTCTGCCCCTCTCCAACGACTCACACCACTTCTGGGCCATACCCTCCAGCCGGAAACTCACAAACTCTACCCATCTCCCGTCAGAGCATCGGAGTGAGCGACAAATCCTGGCCATCCGGTCGATGAACGACTGCGGACCCTCAGTAACATCTGTGCCAGTAAACACCGGAGGCCTCAGCCTCATGAACTCCATCAGTGACACGGTAATAACCTCTGGAGCTGCAACTACGACTGCCGGATCAGTAGGTACCATCGTGGTCCCTGCAACGGGTGGAACAACAGCCTGCCCCTGCGCTCGAATGGCCTCTACTAAAGTCCCCACAATCTGGCGCAGATCCTGCATACCAGCCCCAATCATAGCAATGTGTTCCGGTACCACAGGTGTATCGCCCTGGTCAACCCTCGCCTCAGACGAGTCGACTCTGGCCTCGGCCCTCGCGGCCGCTCTCTGTGCCCTCATAGTCTTCGGCGGCATATAGGCTGGGAATTGAAACAAGATTCGATAAGGAAACGGAAATCGAATCACAAGGATGTATATCAATCACGGAAGGAACATCAATCAATAAGTCCTAAGGTCACTTAGGCGGAGTACCGTGTCGTAAGTATGCCGCGGAACATACACACGCTACGCCACTCTGCTTAAGCTACCTACTCCATCATACCGAGGTCATCCTACACTCCGAAAGGTAAAAACCTAGCGCTCTGATACCAACTTTGTCACGACCCAAATTTGGCCCGTAACCGGCACTTAAATTACGTAACGTCTAAAGGCGTACGCAACATAAGTAAGCCGAAACCCAGAAATCTAAACCACCCAAAACTGGATCAACGGAGAAAAACATAGTTTTAAATATTCGGAAATTTTCAAGTAAAAATCTTTAAGTTTAGTTTTCGTTCTTAAAAATTTCGGCAGCACCTCCTTTGTAAAAACTAACCCCGAAAACGGGTACAACATAGATAATAATAAAAGCATCCCAAACGGGAGCAAATCACGCCCAACGGCGGAGACAACCACCACAACATATATACGACGCCGAAGAGAAGAAATATAAAAGGAAACTGCATAAAGAAGTAAAACTTTTCAACAAAACCGGCTCCCACGAGCACGACTGCCAAAGTCACCACAAAAGAACACTGAATCCTCACAAGTCGTCTCTAAGTCATATACAACATAGTGGTAGATGGAGAATACTAGATCCAACAAAAAAATATACAAAGTACAAACAGATAACCGCAACCCACCTAAAAGCAAAGCTTCACAGCCAACCATAGCGGTATCCGCAAAAGTAGAGATGAAAAGATGCCCTGCCGCGACTACTCAGAGGGTAAGTCCTGCACAACACCGTGGCACAACGGGGGTGAGTTGCCAACTCGTGAATAGTATCTAACATCATACAGTAATCGCAAGTATGCACGAACAGCGATCTATCTATCACAAGTAATCCGATAGCACAAGTATGATAAGTGAATATGCAACAATCATGTAAAGGTACATCATCAGGGTACTACAACTACATGAAACGATGCTTATCAACATAATCCTGAGTGTGGGATGATATAATATAGAATCTCATGCAAAAATCATCAGCATGGAAAAACACCAGTGTCCCTCACTGACACATCAAATCCCAAATCCTCAGGCACTGCATCCTCAGATCGGCCCTCAAATCCTGTATGTCTCACGAAAACCTGAGTGTCCAACACCGACACTCGAAACATCAAGAAACCCGTGTCTAGCATCGACACGTAAATCCTCATAACTCAGGCGCTGTCACCATGACTAGCCCTGACGATATGTCATACCTCACTTCGGTCGGTATCTCCAAGATAACCGCCGAGTCCAAATACAATCACCGGTAGGTAGTGATCCCACCGTCAGGTTTATCGTCTACACCACGAAATCACCACTCACCCCGGGGTACCATACCGGGTCCACCATGTACCCGCAGACGGTGCATCCCGCTCCTCGAATCGGGTATCACAAGCCAAATCTCAGAACCGAGAAATCACATGGTGGACGCATCAAATATCATATCAAGAGAAACCGGGGTTTCAAACAATACAATGTTTTCTTGAAAATATCCCCCACGGTTCTCAAATCCATAAATCATATGAAATCCATATCTCAATGCGTAAAATCCATATAAAACTGATATATGCAACATAAAACATCAATATGAGCATATAAAGGGAAAACCGCTCTTTAAATTGAATCTAACTTTAAAACACATCATGCGGTTCCCAATTCCTTCGAAAATAAATGCAGTATCATATGAAGTGTACATGTAATTGTAGCAGGGTTTAAGTATCTACATGTAATCAAGTACGAGGGTGTACATGTCAATATGTATGCATGATGTATAGGTAATTATAACAAGATATAAGTGAAGTGGAATAGGGTTCACTACCTTAATTATTCCTGCCCAATGCAATATCACGTATGTATGTGTCCACAGTATTTCATATGCACAATAAAATATGAGTTACTACTCTAATCATTCCTATCCACTATCATATCACATATGTAGGTGTTTGTGCGTCTCATGGCAATTACAGACGGTGTGGGTGTAGCATACAATTTAGTGCTCGTGCAACATGAACCGTCAGTAATGTGTTATATCTAAAGGTACGAGTCAAGTACAACAGATAATGCTATGCAATGACATTCATATGAAAGTAACTAATATGCAAATACATGCAGCTATCATATCATATTCTCCCCGACGCATAACGCCATACGGGCGATTTCCCCGTAGATGTTGAATCTACTCACCGATGGTCTCGAGCTAAGAAAATCCGACCACCTGCTTCCCCTTGTCCGCAGCACCCGAAGTCCCTGCTTGCGAACCTAAAATTTCATAAATACAACACATAAGCTAAATATCCTATAATGACGGAAAGACAACGAAACGCGACGAAAACGTCCGGAAAATTACACTGCGCGCTTAGCGCATCTATCGCGCACGATACCGGCCAAAACCCTAATTGGGGTCGCTAAACTACAAAACACCACGTCTGGACCCCGATCGTCCCGATCGCGCAACACAACAAAAAAATTACGAGGAATACACTGGATATAACCTCGCAACTACCAAACGAACCCTGCGTCGGAAAACCCCGAAATCTAGTAAGCAACCTATCGCAATATATCGCACTAGATTCAAGACAACACAAATCTAACAATTACAAATAACTTAAAATAGCTTAACTAAGCTATTTAAACCAATCCTATATTTTTTACACTCGCTAATTATGTTTTAGCAAAAATCTAGTAAGCAATTTTGCTTAATTAAACAAAATGCTTATTAGCAAATTTTAACACTTTCTACTAGCTTATTCTTTTCCAAAACACAATTTAACACTTGAATTAAACACTAATCACTTAATCAAAATTTAACCCTAACATGAATTTCTTAAACCAAATATAATGAATTAATCATGATTTATATGCTAAACTAAGCACTTAACTAGTTAACTAAATTAGCTAGTTAAAGATTAAAGCAATTAATTATGGATTAAGGTAAGAAATTATACCTCCTCAAGAACACCAAAAAGAACTTAGATCCATCACTTTAGTCTCCAAAACTCAAGCTTTGATGAAGATCCATGAAGGATTAGTGAAGGAAAAAGGTTTAATATTTATATAGGAATTTTTGGATTTATTTTTGGATATCTTTTTGTGTTTTTGAAAGGAAATGAGAGAGAAATGAGCATGGAATTATCTTGGACAGAAATGGGGGAGTTAAGGTCGGCCAAGGTGAGTGGGGGGGGGGGGGGTTGTGTAATATTTTGTGAAGAAAAAGCAAGGAAAAAGAGACTTAAATGCTAATTAATGCATTTTGCCACCATTACACCCTTTTCTTTTAATTTTTAAAACACACCATTAGTCACCAAAAAATATCTAGATTTTTAAAAAGAACATTCTAAAATAATTCTAGTGACAAAATTAATTTATTCACAAAAATAAAAAATTTCCCGATTTACGTGCACAAAACACCGCTTAAAATAGTATTTTTTTCGGGAAAAAATCTATCTGAACCAAAACCTCCCAAATACCCCCAAAGTTCGCGCACAAGCTTTATTTTGGCCAAATTAGGTGTCGGTAAGCTTATACGGTCGTTTGATCGAAATCGGGTTAAAACGGGAAAAACCGACAATTTTGCCCTAAAACGGGAAAATTCGCAAAATGATTTCTAAAACGTTGCAGCTCTGGTCTCTGGGCTTTGGTGTTTCATGTATTGTTTGTTTTTGCTAAAAATTGCATGTGATGTTATCTTTATGTATTATATATTCGGAGTGTTTCGTAGTCGTAATTTTAACATCGTTTCGGGTACCCTAGACGACGTTTAACAGTTCGAACGAACATCAACACCACCTCTTGACCCCTTCTGGAAATTTTCCAAAAGTTGGAATTTTCCAAGTTAAAAATATTCGAAAAATCATGCAGGTAATTCTATGGACCCTATAGAAGAACGAAACCCTAACTCGATTCTATGACCACGGAACCGCGGCCAAACTCTAAGGTTTGCCGTACCTCCGCGGCGCCGTAGGTGAGGCTAGGGTTTGACCCTTTTACGGTTGGTCCATAGGTACTGTGGCATGTTTTGGGTATATTAACTTTGCTCAAGTGTTGAGCTTTTTGGGAAATATGGGTGTTTTGTTGATTTTATCGAAACATTTATCATCGTCTAGATATTTGTGAATGTGATACAATAATTGGAATCTACACTAATTAGTTTTATGAAAAGTAATTAGTTGCATGTAAATTAAACATTTCGGTCTCGGGAGGAATCGAGAATCTTGTTAAATTACCCGACTTCCGTTGAAAAGGTGTTTTCATAGATGAGACCCAAATGTAAGATTTGCATTGTTAGGCATGAAATTGTAATACCTTAGAATGTGTTTTGTAGCTAATTATATTTTAATGTATGGATTTTAATAAAAAGTTTACCAAATTAAGTTTTAAATATTTTACCCTATTTTATGAGTATTTTATTAGAATTTTTCTAGGCACACACACACTTGTGCATGATAACTAGGGTTTAGAGATGGGGTTAGACCATGATTAGCAAGCATGATGGATTAACCCATTCACTTTAAGTTAATTATTATTATTGTTTAGGTGTTTTGGGTTAAATAGTTATGGTTGTTTTAAAAATGAAAATGAATTTGAAAAGGGTTTAAAAAAATGTTTTAAATAGTTGACTTGAGAGAGAGAGAAGCATGGTGCTACATGGCCCAAGCCATGCTTCTTTAAATGAAGAAAGAGAAAGAGAATGGGAGGGGTTTTGTGTGTTCTCTCATTTCTCACTCATTCTCTCATTTCTCTCTCACAATCTCACACACACACACACTCACCTGCAGAGAGAAGCAGCAGCCCCAGCAGCACCAAACAACAGCAACATCAGTAGCAGACAGCAGTATCAGCAAGCAGCAGAGCATCATCAACAGCAGCAGCAACTTCTGCAACAGCAACAGCAGGAGCCCAACAGCAATAGCAAGCCCTCATTTCCTCCATTCACTTCTCCTCCTGCTTCTTAGGTTCCTATAGGGTATATTTTCTGAACCCATCTCTCTCTTGCTTAGCTTGTGTGCTAATTAGTGTCGGTTAGTGTTAAATAGCGAGTTTAGTGCTAATTAAGGTGAATTATGTGGAACTTTGATTATGTGGTGATTGTGTTGGTTATCCTTACCTATTTAAGTGTTATTAGGGCCACTTCAACTGAGAATTTACCCAGATTTCACTAAAATACCATAGGGTTGTGTTTTGTGCAAAATTGGCGTTTTAATGCGATGTATTAGCATTTTGTAATCTGTTTTTGACCCGGATCCTTCAGAACAAAATTGAGAAAACTGGGGCATGCACACAAGGTCTAGAACACACCACAAGAACACGAGACCCTCATTCAATTTCCAGGCCGCAGATTTATTTGGTTTGGCCGCAAATTGCGGCCAAGTAGGGGTCTGGGGTGCTGGGGTTTTGTGCAGGGCTCTCTGCTGTGTTGTCTAGTGTTTTGGCATGTCTAGTTTTGCAAGATTTGACCTGTAGGAAAATCTGGGACTATATATCGTTTTTGTGTCCGTTGTGTTTGCGCGATACGCGCGATATGTTAGTGGATTCTGTGATCCAGCGTATCGCGGCGTGTCGCGATGGTTTTAGACGCGTATACACACGTTTTAGCGTATCGTGCACACGCGCGTTTAGTTCGCGACGCGAGTTTCTCGTTTGGGTTCGATATCGCGTTTTGCGGAATAATTGGCTTATATATGATTTCCATGTCTTATTTGCAGGTTTGCAGGAAGGGACTACGGACACTGCTACAGGGGGGAGCAGATGATAGGATTCACCTAGCATGGAGCATAGGTGGGTAGATTTAACATCTACAGGGGAATCGCCCGCATGGCGTTATGCGTCTGGGCTAGGATTCTAATACTTGTCGCATATTCTACGTCATTGTTAGAATTGCGCCTTTACCCTATTTACTTAGATATAGTTGTACTGTGACTAGTAGCCGTAGGGCACTTCACACATTATTGACGGTTCATGTTGCACGAGCACGGATTGTATGCTACACACACAGCGTCATAATTGCCATGTCATACACTAACCATTATAGATACTATTGCTTGTCACACATGACATCTAGCTTATCGGTATACCTATAGTGTATCATACCTTTAGTGATAGGTACATATACACCTTGCGATACAGCTACATGTATACCTTGCACATATTTTACTTATACCGGGGGGACATCCTACGTATTTTACTTATACTCAGGGGGAGTATACGACATCAGTTCTTATAGGTAGATACCTATACATTTCTACACCTGTATGTTACATACATATTCAGTTGCAATAACATATTTACCTTTACTGATGTTACTTAGCTGTACCTTATTGGTTTCGCATACATCTGGTTTCAGCTACATATTCTCATTTATATGCTCGCATTTCAGATATATCGTATATGTTTATTCCTGGATTGCGCATTATTATTTGGATTTTACATAATGTTTTCTGGATTTGGGAACCGCGGGAGTTCATGAAATTATGCATACATTGAAAAACCCGGTTTCCTTGATATGATATTTGCGCATCCACCATGGGTTTTATCGGTGTTGATTATATATACCCCTATGAGGAGGCGTCGAGGCCGTAGAGGGTACATGGTGGGGCCCGGAGGTACCCCGGGGCAAGAAAGGTATGCCGATGTGCTTTGAGCCGATGAGCCCGGCAGGGGACCATACCATCCGGTGACAGTACCAATGACTCGGCGGGGATCATGGAGATACCGTTGGGAGTCATGCACGTATGCATACGTCGATAGGCGAGGGTCAGAGCTAGGCACTCGTGCTTTCGGGACAGCGTATGATACGCACCTATCAGGATTTCTGTGTCGATGCTTGGCACATTGTTTTCATGATATTTCTTTTAATACCTTTGTATATATAACAGGGGATTTAGCCGTTGTTATATATACCCTTACACCAATATTAGTGGAATGGGACGCTAATATGTGTGTATTGACCTCATCATATTTATTTCTGCATATATATTTATTTAGGATGTTAGAAACTTACTTGAGATTCGACTTGGGATATAGATGATTCATTGAGATTGGATATTGGATATGAAAGAGATTGTTGATTTGTACATTCGAAATATAGGAGAGCTATTCGATATTGTACATTGAGGTGATGTGAGACTTATATGATGTGAGAGCCCAATTTGGGGGCTGATTTGAGGAATTGTGGATTTGAGTGTCTTGATGGATTGTGATCCTGCCACGATGTCAGGTTTCCGTGGAAATGACATATTCCACCCCATACCTCATACTTATCTATTTTACGCACAGTTTCATATATTGGTAGTACCTGTTAGTGTACCCTTATGATAGTTGCATATCTACATTCTCATATCCCTATTGCATGGTTATTGCATACTATTGTCATGTTACTATCGCTTCCCATATTGATTGTACCTGCTAGTGTACTTTCCTTTATTCAGCATTTACTTGACATGTTATTACTGTAATCGCGTATCTTAGATTCATGCTGTACGTACATTCCTGTGATTACCTGCATATGTTATCTACTATTCACGAGTTGGCAACTTACCCCCGTTGGGCCACAGGTGTTTCAGGTTGTTCCCTAGAGTAGTCGAGGCAGGCTATTCAGCTTTTCAGCTATCCTCTTTTGCTACAGATACCGCATCAGCTCACAGTACTATTTTGCTTAGGTGGGTTTTGGTGGTTATCTGTATTTTGTATTGTACATTCATTGTATCTTGTACTCTCTATCTACTATTATGTTGTTGACTTAGAGACTTGGTGAGGACGATATTGTATATTATTGTGGATTTGTTGTCTTTTATATACAGCTTTCTCTCCATTGTCTTTATTTCTTCGCTACAGCGTCATATTTTTGTGTTGTATTCATCTTTGCTAGTTTTTACAAAAAAGGGGGGTGTTGCCAAAACTTTAAAGAAATAAAGTAGGACGTTTAAAGAATTTGGGTTGCGATTTCAAATGTTTCAAAAACTTATATTATCTTTTCCGTATTTTTATGGTTTAGATTTCTGGGTTTTGGCTTTCTTTTACTACGTTACGTTTTAGGGCGTTGCGTAGTACTAGGGCCGTCACGGGCCTAATTTGGGTCGTGACAGAAATCCAGAATATGTGATATTCCGGGTCTATGATGTCTAAAGGCAGTGGTGATTCTAATTGTTGTAGTTTCTCATTTTCTTTTCTGCGACTGTAAGTGTAATATGTGGTGTATCGCAGGTTTCGTTGCTATATGTCAACGACAATTGGGATACGCATATTTACTTACGTTGATGACATGTGATGTTATGTGTTGCTATGATATGGTATATTGGATCGTCGTGTTTTGAATAGCCGGGGGTTTTATGTGAGATGAGAGTTTTTATTTTCATTCATGTAAAATTAATTGTATGTAATATTCTTTTATTGGGGCACTTCCGGGTTGAGGATACTGTCACCATTGCTGTATATTATTTACTTTTCCGCATTAGGATAGACCCAAGGAGGGAAGCACAAGTTACCAGGTTCTAGAGTCCAGTGGGAGACCATCTCGAGGAGTCGAGTCCAAGTCTCCTAACCCTAGAATTGGTAGGGTTGCTTGTCACTCTCGTAGGGGTCTAGGGATTTGGGTTTGGCTATTCATCGTGACCGTGGAATCCGTGTTTTCTATTGTTGGCTAAATACAAAATACGGACCTCCTAGTATATCCTATATTTTCATATATGTGCTTCTGCTGTTGATATTCTGTGATGTGAACACTTTATATGCTGAGACGAATGGTGTATCATATATATGATATATAATAAACGTTACTTATGTTTTGCATCCGAGCTAGTCCCGTCCCGCTATGCCGTTAGTTAAGTAACCTAACGGTGCATAACGTGACACTGTGTTAAATGCGGATGGCATAAGCGTACGTTCTATTTTCGTTTCTTTTCTGTGATGGCTTAAGGACTTAAATGATGGGACTACATTAATGAGATTAATGTAAAGAAATAGAAACCTAAAAGATGTTGTAGAATCGGATTTGAAACCTACTCGGCATTTTATGAAAAAGCAAGTTTTCAAAATGCGGAGCTTAAGCCACTCCTTTTAAAACCATTTGATTCTACAACGATATCAAGTTCAAAGCGTTAAAGGTTTTCTTAAAATCCATTCTCAGCCCTCCGTAATTTTAGGAAGTAGAGTACTTAGTATTCATGCTACATATGTTGACTATAGCCAAGCCGTAGTGTACGGTAGCTAAGTGATGTCTTCCTACACAGCATATGATACGATTAATTAGGACAATCACATGATTATGTTGACCATAACCAAGGGTCATGTGGGTGGGTATAATTAATCATGAAATGACGGGTAGAACTTGACTAGTGCTTATGATCTGTTGACCATAGCCAAGGTCATGAGTGCTAGGGGTAAAAACCATATCGGGAGTTTCAAGAGTTGAAATTTGCAATGAGATTGCATACCTTCTATGTGATAGTTGGATCCCGATCCTACTGTGAGCAAGAGTTGCTCCCAGGAGAGTTTTGCACTTTACAATTAGCGAACCCATTAGGTATCTAGAAAGTTGTCAACGGGGCTACGCCTTTGGGAAAACGAGCTTTATTTTAATTAGGTTCGTACGAAAGTAAGGGGAACCTCTCTCAAAGTACCGATACTGGCCTGATTGAACGGTTAGCGAAGTTGTAGAATGTAATTAACCCAAGCTAATTTTCTTTTTATGGTTTGAAGAATTTTTTTTATAAAAGCAGTGGAAGACAACAATTAGATAAGATAAATAACCAATCTAATATTTGCAACAACTTTCGTTGAGTGTATTCTTTTCTCTCTCCTAATGGCAGATACCCATGACTGGACATAAGTTTTTGTTAGAGAAAAATAAGCTAACCAGACCAAACTATAAAGACTGACTGAGGAACATTAACATTGCTCTCATATATGATAAGGTATCATATGTCCTCACTGCCTCAGTTCCTCCTACTCTAGGCCCTGAATTTTCTGTTGCGGATAGGGAGATCAGCAAAACATGGGATATTGACTGTGCCACTGTCAAATGCCTCACGTCTGCATTGATGGACAATACAAATCAAAACAGCATGAGCAGATGGATGTCCAATCCATCTTTCTCCATACAAAGGAGTTGTATGGGGAGCAATCTCGTACCCTTCGATACGAATCATCTTGAAAGTTGTTTTAGATGCGGATGGCTCCTGGCACACCAGTAGGTGAACATGTTTTGAAGATGATAGCTTTTATTGAAGAGCTTGAGGGTCTCGGATAGACAATGGAGAACGAACAATTTGTTGATATTGTTCTACAGTCTCTTCACCCTGCCTTTGCTCCATTCATAGTGAACTTCAACATGCACAACATGGAGAAGTCACTACCCGAACTTCTCAATATGTTCAGAAGTGCGAAGAGCACGCTCAAGGCAAAGTCTCCCTCTCTGATTATTGGGCAATCTTCCTCTTCCATCCTAAAAGCTAAGGCCAAGGGAATGAATAAGAAGAAACCTACCACACCGAGAGGTGGAATCAAAAAGGCACAAGGGAGAGACAAATCCAAGGCTGAGAAGTCGGGAAAAGGAAAATGTTTCTACTGAAAGAAGTCGGGGCACTGGAAGCGAAATTGTACTGAATACCTTAATCTTAAGAAAAGAAGCATGGGGATGCTTCGGCTTCAGGTGTGTTTGTGACTGAAAACCGTTTGTCTATAAACTCTGCTTCCTTGGTATTGGATACCGGTTCGGGTTCTTATATCTGCAATTCCGTGCAGGGCTTGAGAAATAGCAGAGTTTTGAAGACCGGTGATCACACTCTCCGAGTTGGAAATGGTTCCAATGTACATGCAAGTTTCAGTGGGAGAGTATCACCTGGGGTTGCCGTCGGGTTGTATATTGGTTTTGAACCCATGTTATTATGTACCTAGTATGCTTTGTAATATAATATCCGTTTTTTTGTTAGACAATGGAGGATATCATTTTGTATTGCAGCATAATGTTATGAACATTAAAATGAATCAAGAGTTGATTGGTTATGGTACACTAAATAACGGGATATACGTCCTAAATCAACATACAGTTTTCAACATACAACACACAAATAAAAGAAAATTTTCAGATATAAATGAAGCTTTTATTTAGCATTGTAGACTTAGTCATATTAACGAAACAAGACTAAACAACCTTCATAAAGATGGATATTTAAATCCTTTTGAATATAAATCTTATGCGACTTGTCAGTCTTGTATCAAAGGGAAAATGACCAAAACTATATTTACTGGACACGGAGAAAGAGCTACAGAGTTCTCGGGCCTTATACATAGTGATGTATGTTGGCCAATGTCTACACATGCGAGAGGCGGTTTTCTTACTTCATAACTTTTACTGATGATTTCTTAAGATTCGGTCATGTGTTTTTATTAAAGCATAAGTCTGAAGCTTTCGAAAAATTCAAGGAGTAAAAACTTGAAGTAGAAAAAAACAGGAATGAGCAACAAGTTACTTCGATCAGATCGAGGTGGAGAGTATCTTTGTTAGGCCACGGCGGCGCCCCGGCCGTCAGAACGAGGCCAAAATACGGAATCAAAACTTTTCTTTAAACAAGAAACTGGCGCCACCGCGGACTATAAACATGGATCGGGCCATTAACCTAGTACTAGCTAATTAGAGAAAGGGTAGAGAGATATACCGAGCGATCCGTGTCCTTCGCTCTTCTCGTCGTCGTCCCGATCTCCCCGCGGAATCTCCGGTCTTCATCTCCTCGTCGGAAGGGCACCACATCGCCGGGTTCTTTTACGGGCTCCCACCTCTCGACCGAGGCAACTCGGGCATGAAATTGGCGAGTCGACGTGTCCAAGAATTGCTGTAGAATAAGTGTAGTGCTCTTTTTCTCTTGGGGTTGTATGAAGTTGCCCTTTTGATGGAGGTATGAACTTTTGGAGTGGGTGAGAAAAATGTTGCAAACAAAGAATGAGAACCATATTTTTCCTCACATCAAAATGAAGTGAATGAAAAATCCCCCCTCTCCCAACAGTGGCCGGCCATCACCATATCCAAGGGAAAAATGAATGGGGTTAATCAATCATCCAAAGAGAGAGAAAAAGAGTGATGATGATCAAGAATCATTACAACCAAAACCTCACTCCAAAACCCATCACTCATCTCATCACTCAAAAGTCAAGAAATCATTATTCAAGGAAGTCAAATGAAGTCAATGGATGGTGCTTCATCATGAAACCATCATGATGCAAAAGTCTTCTCAATTGTTAATTGCACAATTACAAATAACCCCCTCCACCAAATTTCAGCCGAAGAAAGGAACAAAGGAAAATGGCCGAAACGGAAAGCAAACTGGCAACTTCAAAAACTGATCCCGTAATAAATTACAGGAAAACACCGCTGCTGTATATACATACCCGCATTTGTATTCCGACCGAATACAAATGCAATGAGACAAAATCTACACTGTACTATACTAGGATCCGGCTTAAACCAAAGCCCGCTAGTATTATCGGTCCGATCATGGCCCGTGCAATACCGCACGTATCTGATCGAACCCTGCCATATCTCCATACGGCCTCTACAGCGTTTCGCCCGAAACGTAAGAAAACGGTCCGTGGGGGGCTCTAAAGACTCGTCAATACTTTGGCTGTGGATTTAACCACAAACACGTCAGAGGTATTAGCCATACGTGACGGGCTACCAGGTATTGACCAAAAAGAACATCGATGAGCGAACTTATCCTGACACCCTACTGAGCCTGTCAGTGACAATATCCGTACAGTCCGGTCCGTTCGTCTACGAGTATCGCATGGCCGGCCTAGGGGGTTGGTAAAAGTCAGACCCCCAAAAGCGGTAAAAGTCGTGTCGGAGTGTAGCCCAGAACCCCCTGAGATACTACTGGAATACCTACCAGTAAATCTCCTGCCTCGGCCGAGGGCTTTGTGTAATGGCTCTCCTAGACACAGCGCGACCTCACCCCCAATACCGGGAGAGACGAACCCCTGCAGATCCGCTCACTGCCTCCATGTGGCTCGGGACTGTACCGAACTAAAACCTGTTTGCACGACTCCTTTGAGCCGTGGTAGGGAAGTAATCAAAGTACAGTGGGAAATCACACGAGACAAATGAATATCCCAGGTCGATGAACTAACATGTACACATGTCACCAGGGAACTGCTATCTGACGTCAGGTATAAGACCAACTAGCATGTTCCCGGTGAGTCATGTCTGGTGTACTCATAACCCAATGAGCACCTGTATACATATTAGGTGAACCAACTGACACCAGTGGCTTGTGTGACCAGCCACCGCCCCTCGTCGGGGTCTCGACTGTATACACTAGTCTACTCTGGAGTATCGATGCCCTGTCTCGAAACTCCCACGACTAGGGACCTTTTAAGGATGTGCTTATAGACCCCAGCTCCCACGTATATGATCGCCATCATACTGCTGGCCGTCAAGCAAGAATCCTAAGGGCTCTATCAATGCGCAATAGTGACCTGTAAGGTCACCTAATGCAGTACACGATGATAAAGATAAACCAAATAGCATACTATCATCTTGAGTAAGACTGTCCTACCGGTATAGGCCATCCCTCAATTATTGCAATCACGTGCCTGTGATCCAATAATTGACTCTGAGGGCACTATCTCCAACAATCTCCCACTTTCACTCAAGGCTAATTATTGCGATGTCGCATACTCACAGCCCGTGTGATACCGAACACCCAACTCCTCTACTAGTCAGTCTCACAAAGCTCGTTTGCGAAACTATTGCGTTCGAGGAATAGCCTCAGTGAGTTGATCCGCCCTAATGTTTCTTTCTATGTCTCTCTTTATCTCAAGTTCGCGGAGAAACCCATCTCCCGAAATGAGCAATACCTGTCTTGGAATATGTCTGGATGTCTGATGGGACCTAGTTCATAAATGAACTCCAAATCCAAACTTCTTAGACTGTATCGTCAACTGAACTTAATCAGTATCCTGCGCCATGCTTCCCTCAGTATCCGCCTGGACAACCTGTCCAAAATACTGCCCCTCGTCAGAGGGAAAACTATAACCCTGACAACCTCTCTGTCATCCATGTCACCCTGGAAGCCTGGAATGATAACCGTCTCCTGAATGAGGCTGATGTTATCATATCCCTAGAACATCCACTTATGTTCTAAAACAGCTTCCTAATGTTTCTCCAGGATTGGATTAATATCAACTTATTGCATCTACTGCAAAAACAATATCTGGTGTGGTACTTGACATATCATGATTGACTCAATTGCCTAAGCAAGTGATCTGCCAATCATGCACATCCCTCTCCCCTTTAGTCAGTAAGACACCTTTAGAGAGGGTGACTCCATCACCTGCAGGTACACTACTGTGCCAGGAGTCGTCCATTCTAAAACACCTTTAGAATGCTGTCTAAATACCCAGATTGGGAAACTACCCAAATCTAGATCTAAAACTATAGATCCAGTAACCAGAATGTCTTGATATAATAACCAACTCCTATGTGGAGAAACTACTGTATGACAACCAAAGTATAACCGATCGTAGTATAGGAATTTCACTTCCTACTCTGTGTATGTCATCCAAATACCAGGACATAACACTCTACTACCTTCTTAATAGATCCATCCCCTATTCTGATGAAGTCAAACCTATGACTGTCACATCAGAAATAGATAATCTATCTCCGCTATATCTGCTTTAGTCTATAAATAGACATAAGCCACCTGTCCACCAATGCTTCCGCTGCTCCTACTGACTACGACAACCCTCTGGCAGTGTCATACACACGTGCACTTGTAAAGCTAGTTTAGAACGACACTATACTCATCCTCCTGCCAGGTCTCACAGTCTGGAACAACAGCAAAGGCAAGCCTGGATAAACAAGAACCTCCCTGTTACCTTCCTCGAGCATACCGAAGTACCTCTCGAGTGCCTGAGGTTACCCACCTTATCTGCGGAGTGGCCAATAGAATGTCAAACCAGATGGAATCTTTAGGTTCTTATCAAATTTTCAGTAATCGTTTGCGGTTCTGGAATGACTTCCAGTTCTACCATACTTCCACTACTGTTTTATGAAAAAATCCATTTTTATTAAAACTGTGGCGAGTCTAGAACAATATCACTATTGATCTTCTAGATGGTAGAAAGTCAACCCTCGTCATAGCCCGGGTCAACCCACAAACAGCCATTACAGAAACGTGCCTTGAGTTATCCGGAGTCTGGTTTTAAGCATAAGCCGGACAACTCCCCGTACCTTAACATCGTTAAGATATGAACTGTTCTATATCCAATAAAGAAACAGAGGCACTGATTTAATTGAACAAGATTCAAATCATGCAGCTGTCTCCAGTGCATGTCAACTAAATGGAAGGAGGCCGATCAGCGTTACTCAACTTAGGAATGCTTCCAATTATGAGTAACCTGAAAGAGAAATAAGTTTCTCAAAACCATTACTATCAACTGAATACCATACACAAGTATCTTCATCTTTGATCACCTTGAAGAATCTCGATACTTGCAACACCTGGTTCTCTACTTTATTCTTATACCTATAACTTCTCAAAATTCGGACCTTGCGTTTCTACGAAACACTTGTCTAAAAACTAGAGAAGTCATAAGTAAACCGAATATAGTATGAGGACCAACCCCTCTGTCCTAATGGACACTGGATAATATACAATACTCTGTATAAATCCCTCGAGTCTAATAACTCATTCCCTGTGTGTCGTAGGTTGAAAACTGTACTTATGGTTATGAAGAATTACACCGCTATTTAATGCTCCTTACCTAACCATCCACTGATATAGGTAAATGTCATGGACATAATTTCAAAAAGGTATATCTCACACTATAAAAATAGACGTACAAATGTATCAATTTGAAATTGGTGCATAACAGCGGATATTCAAAACCAAATATTTGCCGTCCGGCAAACAACCCAGGCGACTTCCTCAAATATCACCAATTACAACGAATTCCGATATAATGAGGATGATCACCTAATTCCCAATAACTTACTCCCACTCATCATCTGTAAAACCATACAGATGTGAGAATCATACCTGGTAAATACATACCCTGGAGTAAGGACTAATTGGAAAATCAGTTTTCTTTTAAAAGTACACAGTGAAACTGAAACATTGAAATGTTTCGATGGGGTATCCGGGTATTCTTAGTAATGCCTCTACCATTATCCAGATTCACAACTGTAACCGTATAATTCTTTGCCATCTCTCCAAATCCCTTTATATGTCTTTAGTCATTATCTTCTGTACACCCCTTTAGGCCAAATGTTTTCTTCCTTCCCTACCGTTCGGCACCAGCCTATGGTTTGGAAGAAGACTATCCAGTAAGCATAATGGGTGTACTGTCCTAATCCTAGGAGCACTCGCAATGCGAGAGAAGATGAAGATAAAAGATACCTGAATAAACCTTATTCCTATTTCTCCTGAACCAGAATCCATCCCCGAACTGGAACAAGTTCCTTTCGAGTTCGTATATAACCATACGATGGAGTATCCAATAAACTGTGGATCTTCATAGTGATATGGAGTGTCCTGGAGAAATACAAAGGTGAAGTGAGAGTGGTAATGAAATACTTGGTTTGGTCGTGAATAGCAGTCGCGGTTTACTTTGCCCTCTTACTAATCCCTTGATATGTCTTTACTTAATACCTTCTGTACACCATCGTTATGCTAATTAGTTTTCTTCATTCTCCACTGTTCGGCACCGGCCTAAGGTTTGGAAGAAGACTATCCAATTTGCGTAATAGGTGTACTATCTCCTAAGCCAAGGAGTACTCGCAACCTGAGAGAAGGTAAAAGGAAAAGACAACTGAATAGTCCTATCCGTTTTCTCCAGAACTGGAAACCATCTTCGAATAAATTCCTTCGAGTTCATATATAACCATACGATGGTTTTGTCTAATGGAAGTGGACGTTCGTAGTAATACGGGGTGTCCTGGAGAAAAGGGTAAAAGTAGGAGTGACAATGAGGTATGCAACTCTGACAATCCAAAAGCCAGTGTTTTTAGAAGGTTCGGTTAATTTTGGTCACTGAGTCATAGTCAAAGGTTGGGTCATGGTCGCTGCCAAAGAGAGAGAGGAAAGAAACACTCAGCGTGCACTCTAACCTAGATCAGAATGGTTATCACTTTATCTAATCAGGAAACCTCCCACTGTAACCTCAAATTCTTCTCCAAACCTGAAAGAAGAATTAGTCGGGATCACCCGAGGAGTAAACCAACTCATCAGTGGGAATCGGGATCCAACTATCATTGCATGATAACGTGACGGAATCCACTCACGCCACCACACTCCAGAAGGTATGCGCATGCCTGGCAAGTTTCAGTTTCTTTAGAAACTCCCGATGTGATTTTTACCCCTAGGACCCAAGTGACCTTGACACAGTCAACAAATCAAAGAGTCCTAGTCAAGTTCAACCCGTCATTATCTCGGATTGCATTAAACCCACCCGTACAGGCCCTTGACACAGTCAACAAGGCCACACGACTGTCCTAACCAATCCCATTAATATGCCACAAACGAACACTACTTAGCTACCGTACACTACGCCTTGACACAGTCAACAAACGCAGCACGAATACTAAGTAATATTTGTAAGAAATGACGGAGGGCTACGTCTAGTTTTTGGCGAAAAACTTTTAACGTAATGAACTTGATATCGTTGAAGGAACTGCATAGCTTTTTATAAAAATGTAGTGGCGAAAACCTTTGGTAAAGAGGTCACTCCCGGTGAAGGGATCTCGGCTCTTTCCCCGTAGAATGAGGTGCAAAATATTCCAACTGAATACCACGATGCAAAGCAAAAGTAATCGGTTATAGTGAAGTTATTACCCTGACGCAAACTTCTGTCCAAGGGGTCACTCCCGCTGAAGGGATCTCGGCCCTTGCCTCGTCGACTGAGGTGCTGGATATTCCAACTGAATACCACTGTGCAAAACAAAAGTGAACGTCCTTGTAATAACAGCTTTTTGAAAAATTGTTCCAACAACATCAGAATAGGTTTGTTTAGCTTGTATTGATCCGAATCAATGCAGTCCCATCAATTGATCACACCAATAAAGAACGAAAATAATGATGTACTTATATGTTATCCGCATTCGCCACTGGGTCCCGTCATCACCCGTTAGGTTACTTAACTAACGACAGAGCGGGGACTGGACTAGCGCGGATGTAAAACATATACAACATCTACTAGTATATATATCAATATATAATATTCACTCAAGGCTTGATAAAATGCAACATCATAGAAATGTAATAAGCATCACAGAACAATACAGATATCTGGGATCCCCGAGTTTCATAGAGCCGCTACTGAAATCCGACGTTCCCCTGGTCGTGTGGATAACCTATGCAATGAAATCCTAGACCCCTACGGGCGCGGCAAGTTACCCGCCAAAACCTGAAGCGAGGCAGCCCCCTTTAGCAACGTGAATGGACCACCCAACACTTCACGGAATCCGGTAACTTGTGCACCCCTCCCTGGGTCAACCTGTACCCCCTACGAGTGCGGTGAATAGCCCGCCAATTCTAGAGTGAAGCCCCCTCCGTCTCAACGCCATGAGATGCGGGCCCGTTGACCTCTAGAACCCGGCTATCCGTGCACCCCACCACGGGGTAATCCTAGTACAGAAAGTAAAATATACATACAACGGGTATATCGACCTCAGCCCGATCGTGCCCCAAAAGAATAATATACAAACATGCAGTGATGGCAGTCCATATGTTGGACGCTCGCCCCGCAATATCAAATGTATATAATAAACCAAACTGTACTACCATTGCATCCAGGCTATCCACCACGACAATCCGCAACATCACAGCACAATACAGAACATCAACGTGAATGTAACGTTCGCAAATCCGTCTAAAAGGGCTATAGCAGTTAGACAGGATTTACCGATCAAATGACATCCACGGTCGCAGATATAAAGTAAATACTGTGAACTAACATGTTTAAAATTTTCGATCGACTGAATTTTCTGAAGTGGGCTCCAAGCACAACTATAGCACTCAAAGAAATCTGGGCCTAAACAGAACATTCCAAAAACCCCATTTCCTAGTGTAAGACCCTCTGTAAAATTTTGGCACAGTAAGGAGTCAAAGTGGCGGCGGAACCGCGGCCCAATCATAGGTTTGGCCGCTGTTCCGCGGTTGCACAGTAATAATGGGTGACCAAATTTTTACAGAACTCTTAGAAATCCCTGCATGTATTTCTGCAACACACTGCAAAAAATTTCGAGCCAAAAATATTTCGACAGAAACTGATGCAATAGAAATCGTGGTTTTTGGAAATTTGTTCGATCGAGCTTTTAAACATACTAGAGCAAGCTAGACTAGGTTAATGGCATGGCTCTGATCCCATGTTAGGCCACGGCGGCGCCCCGGCCGTCAGAACGAGGCCAAAATGCTGAATCAAAACTTTTCTTTAAACAAGAAACCGGCGCCACCGCGGACTATAAACCCGGATCGGGCCATTAACCTACTACTAGCTAACTAGAGAAAGGGTAGAGAGATATACCGAGCGATCCGTGTCCTTCGGTCTTCTCGTCGTCGTCCCGATCTCCCTGCGGAATCTCCGGTCTTCATCTCCTCGTCGGAAGGGCACCACATCGCTGGGTTCTTTTACGGGCTCCCACCTCTTGACCGAAGCAACTCGGGCACGAAGTTGGCGAGTCGACGTATCCAAGAATTGCTGTAGAATAAGTGTAGTGCTCTTTGTCTCTTGGGGTTGTATGAAGTTGCCCTTTTGATGGAGGTATGAACTTTTGGAGAGGGTGAGAAAAATGTTGCAAACCAAGAATGAGAACCATATTTTTCCTCACATCAAAATGAAGTGAATGAAAAATCCCCCCTCTCCCAACAGTGGCCGGCCATCACCATATCCAAGGGAAAAATGAATGGGGTTAATCAATCATCCAAAGAGAGAGAAAAAGAGTGATGATGATCAAGAATCATTACAACCAAAACCTCACTCCAAAACCCATCACTCATCTCATCACTCAAAAGTCAAGAAATCATTATTCAAGGAAGTCAAATGAAGTCAATAGATTATGCACCATCATGAAACCATCATGATGCAAAAGTCTTCTCAATTGTTAATTGCACAATTGCAAATAACCCCCTCCACCAAATTTCAGCCAAAGAATGGAACAAAGGAAAATGGCCGAAACGGAAAGCAAACTGGCAACTTCAAAAACTGATCCCGTAATAAATTACAGGAAAACCCCGCTACTGTATATACAAACCCGCATTTGTATTCCGACCGAATACAAATGCAATGAGACAAAATCTACACTGTACTATACTAGGATCCGGCTTAAACCAAAGCCCGATGTTGGGGTAAAAATTTACACCCCGGCTGACCAAGTCAAAATCAAAGTCAACCCCAAGCCAAGTGGGCCCAAGCCCAGATCCAGTGGGCCCATGCCCGGGTCGAGCCAGAACATGAAGCGGCCGGCCTCCCCTATGCCAAGATAAAAATTTTGTAATAAATAATTTTGTTGCATTTCCTTTATTTTATTTTATGGATAAATGTAAGAAAAATAGGCATAAAGCCAAATTTTTGTAAAGCCCATGGCTTATGTGCAAAAAGAAAAGGCACATGAGCCATGGGATAGGCAAAATGCCATTTTGTGAAGCCCAAGGGGCTATGTGTAAAGTGTATAGCCTATAAAGGCAAGGATAATGAAATATCCCAACAACTTTTTTCTCTCTCCAAAAAAGTCTCAGATCTGAGCTCTTCCTTCCATCTTCAAGGTTCCAAAACCTTCTTCTTTCTTTTGAATTAAATCAAGAGTTTTACTCTTCCTTTTTCAAAACTAAATAGTTTCCACCACAAAACCCATTAAAGGGAACTCAGATCTGCCATCAGATCTCAAAAAGAAAAATTTTTGAATCTCACATCTCTTTATCTCCAAGATCCGGCCAGCAAAGGAAGAAGAAGGACCCATTTCCTTAATCCTAAGCATCTTAGGAGTTTAACTCCACCATATTTTCTCTTTAGAGAATTTCCGGGGCTTAAAACCCCCCTTTTTCCTCGCGGGTGCACTAGCGCTCGAGCGCAAAGCGCCCACGTGCCGACACGTGGCGCGCTTGCTCTCCAGCGCACTGCGCTCGAGCGCAAAATGCCGCGCTGGAGCGCACAGCGCCCGCGTGCCGACACGTGGCGCGCTTGCGCTCCAGTGCTCTGCGCTCGAGCGCAGAGCGCCCTTGTGCCGACACGCGGGCGCGTTGCGCTCCAGCGCTCTGCGCTCGAGCGCAAAGCGCCTGCGTGCCGACACGTGGCGCGCTTGCGCTCCAGCGCTCTGCGCTCCAGCGCTCTGCGCTCCAGCGCAAAGCGCCCTCGTGCCGACATGTGGCGTGTTGCGCTCCAGCGCTCTGCGCTCGAGCGCAAAGCGCCCACGTGCCGACACGTGGCGCGCTTGCGCTCAAGCGTCCAGGCGCTAGCGGATCTACCTACCCCCAGCCCGCTATCCAGGTAGCGGG
Organism: Agapanthus africanus; assembly: GCA_030015575.1. Lineage (NCBI taxonomy): Eukaryota > Viridiplantae > Streptophyta > Magnoliopsida > Asparagales > Amaryllidaceae > Agapanthus > Agapanthus africanus. The sequence continues at coordinate 206,730,533 of JASDDO010000004.1, read as the reverse complement.
ACCCCCGTAAAAACTCTGCGTGGCTCCCGATATATTTAACCCCCCTCCAAAACACAACACACGCACACTGCACATTGAGTTCGCATGACCAGTTTGATATGTCAATCGGTGGTTCCCTCGCCCCAAAGGCGGGGGGTAATTAACGGCAGCTTAGTCCGCGGCTGCCGGAGATTCGGATCCCTATAATCATTGAACCCCGGCCTACCCTAGGCAGGAAGAATCTGTAGTACGCCTGACAAGCGCGCGCGTATTCCCATCTCAATGGGGTGACGAAAAACACCCTACAGATTCAGGCACGCCTGGTGGGACCAATCTCTCCTTCCATATTTCGGGTTAAACGTTCATGCGAACTCAATCAATACACATATCGATTGCCTATACTGAAATGATGTTTTTTTCCGTGCAGCAATCAACCTTCGACGATAATGTCTCCCCAGATGAAGTCAGCTTCCAACGTGACCCCGATTCCGTACGTGGTCTAGATCAACGCTCGTGCGGTTCTCCCCGCAAGCCTCAGTCGACAGTGGGAGGAACCGCCCCGCCGGTTCGGCTCCGTCATCATCTACCCTGCCGGAAGCGCTCATCTGGCGGAGATCCCGGCGGAACAGGTGGTCAAGCCGGTCCCACGGGGCAAGAGGCCGAATGTTGTGATTGCTAAGGCACCACAACCGAAACTTAAGATGGTGTCTGAACGACTCCCTGGCGCTCTAGCTGGGGTCAAGACTTCCGATGCGAAGGGCAACATCAAATGCTGCGTACGAGCTCAGGCGATGACTCCAACAAATGCAAAATCGGGCGTATTTCCAAGGCCCTCCATCAACCGGTCTGCGGCGTCTTCCTAAAGAGCCGAAGTCCGCCAGGTGCTTAGAACAGAAAAGTTAAGGCAGAAGCGGCTCAGGTATCCAGCCAACAAAAGGGCTAAGGCTTCGCCCAAATGGAATTGTGTGAAGTTCGAAGTGCAGGGTTGCCCCGCGACGACGGCTGAGTCGGACGTAAGAATCAGCAATTCCTTCGAGCCTCTAAAGTGGGTTCAGAAAAATGCCATGACCGCCAGAATCAAGAAGACAGCGGTCCGAACAGTGCCACAAAGAGACATGTCCCGGCCCCAACAGAAAAAGTACGACACTATCTCTTCAAGGGTCTATCAGGCGCTCTGTGCCGCACGAAAGCAGCGGGGCAAACCCGGGAAAGAAGCGCCAGCACCATTTAAGAACCTGGTTAGGCCAGCCGCCTTCAATCGACTACCAGCTACCGAAGCAAGGGGGTCAAGACAGCGATCCGTGAAATCGGCCGCCAATGATAGAAAGACGGCGGGATGTATCATCCATACGGTCTATATGGTGGGCGGGCGCCCCAGCGACAACCTTCGCAGCAAAAGCAAGGACGGGGCCACCACATCCCAAGCCCAATCTAGCCTGAATGTGGTTGCCGCCGCCCAAGAACAGCCGCCCCCGCTGGATGAAGAAAACCCTCTCGATGAGGATGATAGGCAGATAGAACCCTCGGTCCATGTAGAGTCAAGCTCGGACAGCGAGGAAGAGCCGACTTTCCGCCCCAGGACTGCGGAGCAAGAGCTGCTTCAAGAGCTTCGAAAACAGCTCAGGAGCAAAGATAAAGAGATGGCCAAGCTCTATTCGAAGATTCACGACTTAACGAACGTGGTGATGCAGCTTACGGCTCAAATTGCTCGAGCGCCTCCCAATCAGGCACAAGCCGCTACTAATCAGCCGGGTGATGACAATCCGAGGCAGCCAATGCCTGTTCCTTTGGGACCAAGACTGGTCGAGCCGAATGAAAGCAGGACACATTCCGCTTCTGGGGACGCCTTGGCCCCAGATAGCACTATCCCGCTAACACATGATCGGATAATGGATTTGGTCACCAGCAAGGTTAAAACATTGGTGGCCGAAGCTGAAGCTCAGAAAGAAATCGGCAGTAGTGGGCGGCCATATCCCGCGCAGTACGATCTGATTGAGTTCCCAAGTGGCTACGTCATTCCTAAGTTCGGAAGATTTGATGGAACGGGGAATGCAAATCAACACGTCGCCCACTTCAAAGCATCGTGCGGAAATACAGGGGGCAATGACGCGTTCCTTCTTCGTCAGTTTGTCAACAGCCTGACCGGCGTCGCCTTCGACTGGTATGCGAGTATACCGGACGGGTCCGTCATTACCTTTGCCCAAATGGAGTCCCTGTTTCGGCAAAGGTTCATGAGTGTCAGTGATAGAATCTCCATTGCCGACCTTGTGAGGACCAAGCCGGGGAAGAATGAAAGCAACACCGACTTTATCGTCCGATGGCGTAATCTCACAGTCAAATGCGAACCGCCGCTGGAGCAGGACCAGTCCGTCAGCCTTCTCATTGGGAACCTCAGCAATTGGATGGTCCCATTCTTGTGTACGGCGGGCCTCAAGACATTCCAGGAGCTAACCAAGAAAGTCCAAATGCTGGAACGCTCGAAGCAAGAGTCCCTGCTGGATTCTTAGAGAGACAAAACTTGGAAAAGCAAGCGGGAGGACAATCGTAGAAGCGGGAGTTCCAGCAGTACCAATGTCTTCAATGCCTCCGACAATGAAGAAAAGCGAAGGGCGGGCGAATCCAAAGCCAACCGGTCTCGAAAGCCATTGCTGGGAGGAGATGGGCCTTCCCTAGAGGAGAAAAAGAACAAGGTTTACTCTTTCAGAAGGGACAAGGTCCGCAAGATATTTAAAGATGCCTTGAGCAATGGCCTATAATTGCCGGAGTCGAAAAGACCCCAAGAAGCAAAAATGACAGACAATCCTCTGTATTGCCCGTACCACCGAGTAGTGAGCCATGCAATCGAGGATTGCTATATCTTCAAAGTCTGGGTCGAGAAGCAGTACAAGACTGGAGAGATCGAGCTGTCCAAAAGCGTGTAGGTGAACAATCAAGTTGCAACCACCAACTTTATACAGACAGAAGTTGAAGCCTTCTGGGAGCAGACAGCCGAACCCGTTGCCCCGAGAAATGAAACGGAATCATCACGGCCTCCGTGGAGTACGCACATATCTAATAAGACGAAGAAGATGATAAAGCTACTTTGGAAAGAACCCAGGACGGAATGGGAAGGGCAGAAGAAGCCTACCAGTCCAGCTGCCAATGCGGCTCCATCAGGCATAGAATCCAAGAATCTCAAGAAGAAGAAAAGTGCAGCTCGACGCAAAAAAGAGTCTGCAGGGAGATCGACCATTCAAAAATATATCGATTCCCTCGAAGAATATGAACAAAAGGAAAGAACATTGATTCAATTGAAGGAGTTCTTCCCTGTACAAGCGGCTGAAATTCTGGAGGAGTTAGAAGAAGACTCCGATGAAGAGATCCCAGTAGTGACCTGCTACGCCATCCATCTTGGCAGCGACTCCGAGGATGATCTCTGTTTTCCCGAAGAGGACGAGGAGCTCGCCAAAACGACCAATCAAATCCAGCTCAGAAGCGGCAGGGCTCTACCGCCAAATCAGGGCAACGCCCCAAAAGGGAAGGAAAAACAAGTCGCTAATGAAGAAGATGGTAGAGAACCGGCTGATGAAAACATAAGTCCTTCATCGGTGGACTATAATGTCTTGGCACATCTCCGGAAGCTTCCGTCTCTCCTGAGCATCTACGACGCCTTGGTTCTATCTAAGGAGCTTATAGATGTTCTCATTCATGCTCTACAAAACCCTGAGCGGTATCAGGCTCACTTTGCGGAAATTAGGATGAAAGAAGCCCAGCACGCTTTGTATGCCGCCGCAGTCACATTTAAGAATGAAGACTTGCTACTGGGAACGGCTGAGCATAACCGGCCGCTTTACGTGACTGGGTACAGCGACGGAGATCGAATTAATCGCATATTGATTGATCCGGGGTCCTCAGTGAACATCATGAACTTGCAAACTCTGAAGAGTTTTTCAATGGACGTCCGACACCTGTCAAGGGAAAGGATTGTCATTCAAGGCTTCAACCAAAATTGCCAGCAAGTTCTGGGGTCTATAGCTTTTCCAATCAAATTTGGTGATCTGCAAACTGAAGCTATGATATACGTGATCGACGCCGACACATCTTATAAGATTCTCTTGGGGCGGCCGTGGCTCCACGATTACGGCATCATTCCGTCAACTCTCCATCAATGCATGAAGTATACTAAAAATGGCGAAGAAAGACGCATTGACGGAGACATCCAGCCGTTCGGTGTGCATGAAGTCCGATATGAAGATTCTCGGTACTTTACGAACCACCAAAATGCTAAGCCACAACTGACTGAGGATAGAATGGCCCCAAGACTCAAAAGCAAATCTGTGCCGGCTATCACTTTCAAAAGCAAAAATACCCAAGTGCGCCCGCATTTCGGCAGCGACACTGATGAGTCCGACGTTGGAAGCCCGTCCTTCCGCCAAACTCGCCCTCATTTCGGCAGCGATACGGACGGATCTTATACTGAAGGCCCATCTAGCAGCAAAGTCCGCCCTCATCTTGGCAGTGACACTGAAGAGTCAGAAGAAGAGGACCTGCCGTGCAACAGCTGTGCAGATCAGCCCCCCATGCAGCAAGCGAAATTACGAGAGACCTTCGAAGTCGCTGAAGGGTCCCTGGCCATCACAAGGGTGCCGGAACGGATGTGCAAAGAGCTCGACGCATTGCCAGTCTCTACCGTGGACCAGCTGGAAACTTTCTACGTGCCCGGGAGGAAAAATGGACAGAAGGGCATCCTGTTTTATAGGTCAAACCCCGTTGTGCACCCGGACGACCTTTCTGTCGCGTGCCTTCCCTATGAGAGAGGCATAAGAGCCGTCCTAAATCCCAGATACTATGCACCCAAGATGCGGGAATACTTTAAGAAGTGCGGATGCCGGTTATATCAAACGGAGTCCGAAGCAAAGTTTTACGAAGGGCTATGGTATCCGTCCCAGGTCCGAGCACTCATTGATGGACGAATTCCAGATAGACGGGGCATAGGCTACATTCAACCTGATTCCAAAGTATGCTACATGATCCATGTTGGTAAGGCCAGCGAAAGATCGAATAATGATGACGAGATAGCCGAGCCAGAAGAAGCTCCTCAAGAGCTCGAAGATGGCGGACAAGCAACCTTTGATGAGCAAACCGAGATCGACTTAGGAACGCCCGATAATCCAAGGCGGACCTACATCAGCTCACTCTTGTCGGAGGAAATAAAAGATCAGATAATTGCCCTGCTGCGTGAGTTCGTCGACTGCTTCGCGTGGACATACAAAGAAATGCCTGGCCTTTCCCCTGAGGTAGCCGTGCATAAGCTGGCTATATCTCTTGATGCTAAGCCAGTCAAACAAGCTCCTCGAAGAATGAGAAGGGAGTTGGAAGAAAAGGTCATCGAGGAAACCAAGAAACTCATCGATGCCGGCTTCATCAGGGAAGAGAAATATGCAGACTGGATCGCATGCATAGTCCCAGTGAAGAAGAAAAATGGGCAGATCCGAGTTTGTGTCGATTTCAGGGACCTCAACAAGGCATGTCCTAAAGACGACTTCCCGCTACCGGTCATGGAAATGATGGTCGATGACACCTCAAATTACGAACTGTTCACCTTTATGGATGGCTCGTCTGGATATAATCAGATCAAGATGTCTCCTGAGGATGAGAAGCACACAGCATTTCGAACCCCGATCGGAATATATTGCTACAAGGTAATGCCATTCGGACTGAAGAACGCAGGTGCTACATATCAAAGGGCGATGACTAAAATCTTTGATGACCTAATCCATAGAGTCGTAGAATGCTATGTTGATGATCTGGTCGTCAAGACTAAAGCCAAGGCCGATCATATCCAAGATCTCAGGACCGTTCTCACCAGACTGAGGGAATACGATCTCAAGATGAATCCTCTGAAGTGCGCTTTTGGCGTGTCATCGGGAAGATTCATGGGCTTCATAGTCCGACATCGAGGGATCGAAGTTGACCCATCAAAGATAAAGGCCATCATGGAGATGCCCCCTCCGAAGAGTCTGACGCAGCTAAGATCTTTTCAAGGCAAGCTTGCTTATATACGAAGGTTTATCTCAAATTTATCGGGGAGATGTAGGCCATTCTCAAAGCTCATGAAGAAAGGAGCTCCTTTTATCTGGGATGCCGAGTGTCAAGCAGCGTTCGAAAGCATCAAACATTACTTGTTGCACCCTCTAGTGCTGGCCGCTCCTATTCCAAATAAACCGTTGATTCTCTACACTGCCGCGCTAGATGAGTCACTCGGTGCGCTCCTCGCCCAGAATAACGAGGAGGGAAAGGAAAATGCCCTCTACTACCTCAGTCAAACTCTAGTCGGGGCGGAACACAACTATTCCCCAATCGAAAAGCAATGCCTGGCTCTAATATTTGCTGTGAAGAAGCTGAGGCACTATTTGCTCGCTCATCGGGTTATGCTGATCTCCAAGGTCGACCCGCTCAAACACTTGATGACCAAAGCAAGCCTAGCCGGCAGAATGGCAAGATGGGCTGTTATGCTACTTGAGTTTGACATAGTTTACACTCTTCAGAAAGTAGTAAAAGGGCAAGCTCTTGCAGACTTTCTCGCTGCTCATCCCATACCAGAAGGGTCACCGCTAAATTGTGAGTTACCCGATGAACAAGTGCTGCACCTCGAGGAAGATGAGCCATGTTGGGAGCTCTACTTCGTTGGAGCTTCGTCAATAAGGACCTCCAGAAAATCAAGCGTCCCGGAGATAAAAGCAGGGATAGGATTGGTGTTCATCACACCATCAATGGGAACCCTACGGCGTTCTTTTGCTCTCACCGAGCCTCGGACAAATAATGAAGCTGAGTATGAAGCTCCGAAAGCTGGTTTGGAGCTCGCCATAGAAATGGAAATCCGTCGGCTACGAGTTTACGGTGACTCCCAGCTCGTCGTCAACCAAGTAAGCGGCGATTATAAGATATACAAACCCGAATTAGCTCGGTACAGAGGCCGAGTGGTGGAACTCATGAAACGGTTCACTCATATTGAGCTAATGAGAATCCCAGAGCGTTGAACGGAAAAGCCGACATACTCGCTCGCTTAGCCAAAGAGCTGGCTGATCCTAACATGGACGAAATTCTGATCACAGTCAGGAGCCGGCAAATTCTACCCCCAGTCTCTCTACGAGAAGAGGAGAGCACGGAACAGAAGAGCAGTCCCGCCGAAGAAGCTTCGATCATCCATGACGAGCCCGATTGGAGAGAACCCTTCATAGAGTACCTCCGATACGACAAGCTGCCCGAAGAAAAATCTGCGAGGATCTGCTGAAGAAAAGAGCTCTCCGATACGTGTTTGTAAATGACACGTTATACCGCAGGTCATATGACCAACTCTGGCTCAGGTGTCTGTCATTGGCTGAAGCCCAAAAGGTCATGAAAGATGTTCACTCGGGCGTTTGCGGTGCTCACCAATCTGGCCCCAAGATGAGACTTCAAATCAAACGGCTTGGGTATTACTGGCCCACCATGATACGGGATTGCGGAGAACATGCAAAGAAATGTCAGATCTGCCAAATCCATGGTGATTTCATTCACAAGCATCCCAATCCGTTGCATCCTACGGTGGCGTCGTGGCCCTTCGAAGTCTGGGGCACCGACATTGTTGGCCCAATTGATCCTCTGTCATCTAAAGGCCACCGGTTCATACTGGCCGTGACAAACTACTTCTCCAGATGGGCTGAAGCTGTCCCGCTAAAAGAAGTCAAGACAAAAGATATTCTGACGTTCTTCCAGCATAATATCCTATACCGCTTCGGTACACCAAGAAGAATCATTTCTGACAACGGGCCTTCTTTCAAGAGCTTCAATGTCTCAAGGTTCGCTACTCAGCACAAGATAGACTGGAGATATTCCTCCATCTATAATCCAAGAGCCAATGGGCTAGCCGAAGCCTTCAATAAGACTCTATGCAAGCTCCTGAGGAAAAATGCTTCAGCCAACAAGAGAGACTGGAATCTCAAGCTTCACGAGGCATTGTGGGCATATCGTACCACGCACCATACTCCAACTCAGTCCACTCCATACTCATTGCTCTTCGGAGTGGAGGCGGTCCTCCCCCTCGAAGTCGAAGTTCCAAGCTTAAGAATGGCCGTTCAGCATGAGTTGACGGAGGAGGAAAACGTGCTCCTTCGACTTGAAGAACTCGATGCCCTCGAAGAAAAGAGGCTCATGGTGCAGCAAAATCTGGAGCTATACCGAGCCCAAATGTCACGGGCCTATGACAAGATAACTCGTCTCCGCGCTTTCAAGAAAGGTGAATTGGTGTTAGTCCTTAAAAGACCGATCATCCTCAATCGACATGCCAAGGGAAAATTCGAGCCAAACTGGGAAGGACCATACGTCATTGAGAAAGTGTTCGACGGAGGATCCTACCAACTAATAAGTACAGAGGGAGAAAGGCCCATGCCACCCATCAATGGACGATATCTCAAGAAATACTACACGTGAATGCTCCAAGTCGCAGGCGAATTGAGCACATCAGCCCTACGGTCTGGATCAGACATCCTGCAAAACCGTATACAATCCACGGGCGTAAATGACCCCTATTTCTCCTAAATCCTACCGGTGAGACTACTTTTAAAGTCCCACCAGCGGCCAAACAAAAAAGAAAAAGAAAGAAAAAGAAAAAAAGAAGAAGAAATAAACGGTATGTCCACAAGCAAAACGGGCACGGATGAAAACCCGAAAGGGCTCCGTGAGTAAAAACAGCAGGACTACCGGCGAGTCTGTGAAAACCCGAAAGGGTGCAAACTCGTGAAAAGAGATGAAATACACTCGCAAAGTCCTCTCGACCTTGTGAGGAGAAACCCCCTGCGTGAGATCCTTACGACTCACAAAGGAGCAACACACTTAGGAATCCTCACGATTCCTGAGGAGAAAATACACCTGCGGGATCCTTACGACTCGTGGGGAGAAAATGCTTTTATGGGACCCTCACGGCCCATAAAATTGAAAATCCTTAGGTGATAGGGACCCAAACCTGTCTCCTAAGCCATCGTTCCCCAATAGGCAATGGAAAATGATGAGTCGCTCCTGGCATTTCGCTTCAGTGTTAGCGGTGCTGATGCCGACCAAAAACCCAAATCCCAAGTCGTCCCAAGGCAAATGATGAGTTGCTCCTGGCATTATTCCAGTACAGCAATGCTGATGCCAAACAAGATCCAAATTCCAAGTCCCCAAACGGCGAATGATGAGTCGCTCCTGGTACCACATTCCAGTGCAGCGATGCAAACGCAAACCAAAATCCAATTTCTCAAAATTCTCCCAGCCCTACGGTTAGTCCCCAAATTGACTACCGTATACAATCCACGGGCTCAAATAGTTCTTGTCATACCCATGCCCCACCACAATCACCAGTTATGCGGCTGGTCTCCGCCTTTAGAATTATGCTCCATTGAGAAGACCCACTCATGTGTCCTCACGATGCATGAGGAGAACAAACCTTCGTGGGATCCTTACGACTCACCAAGGAAAAACACACTTGGGGGTCCTGTCACGACCCGAAAATACGGAACATGACCGGCACTTAAACTACGAACGTCTCGAGGCGTACGTAATCTAAGTAAACCGAAAACCCAGAAATCCAAACCAAGAAAATAGTAGAGTGCAGGAAAAACCAACTCAAAGCAAGTAATTTCAATAGCATAAGCCGAATTATGCGGTTTTAAAAACATCAAAAATTTACTGAAAATTTCGGCAGAGTCTCCTTTGTAAATACTGGCCCCCAAACGGGATACAACATGAATAGTATACGAAATCAAGAAAAAGGCATCCCCAAGCGGGAGCTAGCTCTTCGTCAATCGACGGCCACAACCACACAAACAATATAGTATACAACGCCAACGGCGAGGATCAAAACTCAAAAGGAAACTCAAAACCACCAGAAATATAACGAGCGACTCTAAGGTCGAAAGAATAACCAACACTGGTCTCTATCTCAATAAATACATGTTTGGTTGATGGAACTTCTAGATACAACTGAATAATAATATACAAGATATAAGGATGGGTAAGATACAAATAACCCACCTACTAGCAAGCCACCCGGAATGGAAATAATGCCAGCAAAGCCGTAATGAAACCTGTACGGCAAACCTGCAAGAAACTGGGGCACAACGGGGGTGAGTTGCCAACTCGTGAATAGAAAAACATCTACGCACAGAAATCGCATAAATAACGCAATCCTAGGTCAATGATCATAATATATCCTCAAGTATATGTATAACAGGCAGCCTATGACAATGTTTAGGGTAATATCTAACCCGAGTGTAATCACATGTGCCCGTGTCAGTGCCTCAGGTAGCAATATATCATATGAGTGAGGTATGAATGCATGAAAACAGCATACATGTAAATGAAGAAACTGTTTTCATAAATTAGTGAGATTTCCTTTGTATTTTTTTCAAATGTGGTATCATAACTGAAATCAGCACCAACGGTGTCTAGCATCGACACAAAACATAAATCTCAATGTCTCAAAATCTCAATATCTAAATCACAATATCTAGGGCGCCGCCAGTCCAGACCGGCCCCTACCATCCATCTCAAGACCACGACGGTATCCTCCGGATATCCGACGCGTCGGGTAATATCACCGGTAGGTAGTCTCCCCCTGCCAGGCTCATCGTCATCACCACGAGCTTCTTGCCCCGGGGTACCTTACCGGGTCCACCATGTACCCGAAACGGTTCCTCCACTCCTCGAACTCGGGTCTCACATGTCGCTCTCAGCACCGAGAAAACACATGGTGGACGCACTGAAATATCATATCCAGGGTAACCGGGTTTTTAAAACAATTACATATTCTCTTTTGAAATCTCCACGGTTCCCAAGTCCAGAAATATCAAGGAAATCCGAGTCCAAAACCTCAATAACACATAAACTAGTGAATAAATGCATGAGAATCCATGCGTGCGGTATAACAATGAATAACAATATGCATGAAGTAGCAAGTAATAACTGAAATGTCTAATGTGGCATATAAGGAAAGTACAATAATATCATGTCAAAACTACTAGCTAACAAGCTAAGTCAAGCAAATATATTCTCTAAAGTGTACGTGACATGGCAATTACCGATGAAGATGTGTGTGAGCCGGCAAGTAGGTGTACGTGGTACATACGCATCATCGGTAATGGTGCTGGTGTCCTAACAGCATGATATCAATAATAGAATATGCAGCACAATAAGTATGCGAGGCAGAGCGAACAGCAATAATGTGCGGGAGCTGAATACTAGACACAACGATAACTAATCTGCAATAATCTAATATAAGTCCTACAAATGGTGCCTTTTGAAATAACACGAATCATGGGGTTTTGAAAATAGGGGCTATGGTGTTTTTATGAAAAGATAAGTCGTTTTTGAAATATCCGTAGATTCCCTTGAGCTGTCTTTAAAAATGCCCACGATTCGTTAGTTTTTGAAATAGGTAAGAAGTCTAATCTAATCTAACAACTACACTAAACTATACGGCTGAACTAACAAGCTGAACTACAGGTAAGGAAACCGCCTATCATCTGAGTCGATACATATACATACCTGTATATGTATAGTCGGTGATCCCGCCTCAATAATATCATATCCGATACCATATCTATAATCAGGCATCCCAAGTCAAGAGTGCGGATCAATCATCAATATAGCTCGTACGTAAATCCGTCGTACGGCATCCCAATCTGGGTATGGGTCAAAGTCACATCAATCACACTATTCATTTGGTATCTTCTTTATCAAATATCATGATCCGGAATAATGTCCTACGTCTAGTACAATATTGATGCCATCTATGTATGCTTGCGGGTGTAAGAATTACTACGTCAGAAGACCCGCTAAAACATCATGTCGTATCTCAATACGAACCAAATCACGTCACCTATCTCCTGGCCTCAAGCCCAATCTCATCGACTCATCTCAAATTCCAAATACTATCCTCAAATCCAGTATATGAACACATAGTCCCATACCCATGTGAACACATAAATATATATTCACATACACGCACATATGAAATAAGGAATGTATGCAAGTATGTATGTGTGTATGTGTAGTGCAACACTACCCTAGGGTTCGCAACACTAAAGTAATCCAACACGCCAATATCCATCCTAAGCATTGTTATTAATCCCAAATAAAATATAATAAAATTTAGTGTGTATACGCATCCGTATACACCACCACGGACTGCGGGGGTGCTATACGCCATCCACCCGACTTCTCCCCGTAGATATAAATCTACTCACCTGGTCCTCGCTAGCCGGTGCCTACGTTGCCACGCGCTTGTTTGTCGTCTCGAAGTCCACATGGGGGTACCTACATATCATAACGCACCATATCTCATTAAAATCCGACTCATGACCAAAACGACGCACGAATCCCACATAGGTCAAAACCTATGGTTGCTTTCACAAATCAACCCAAAAACCCTCTACGTCGGCGTACAAACGCCAAACCATCGAGAAAACCCCAAATACACTCATTTACACATTCACGAACACAAATTTTAATATAAACTAGGTTGAAACTCACAAAAACGCCAATTTCACTCAAAAAGTCATTTTTCCGAAAATCTAGCAAGCACAATTCGCCGTTTTTGTACAAAACACGATGTTTAAATGAATGTAGCGGCCAGTATATTTATTAAATATCTTAAATAAGTCATAAAAACCATCTCCATAATTTAAACTCATAAATTTGCATAATTTCCAAAATCCTAGTTTGCAAAATATCAAATTTAACACCCTTTAAAGCAAAATTCACAATTCATCAATTAAGCTTCGTTTTGCATGAACCAAAGTCTTTAAACCACTCATTATAATAGTTATAATGACATGAACACTTAATTATATTTTAATCTAAGCATTTGATAATTTTTCAAAAACTCTAGTTAGCAAAAACAAAACTTAATTTAGACATTTCCATGCAACAATATGAAATTTAACTACTAAATTACTTTCTACAAATTCTAAGATGGTAAGCTACCCATCACAACCATACACCAATTCACAATAACCTAACTTGCATTCAAACCCTTTTCTTGAATTCCAAAACGTGCAATTAAACTCACATATCCAAATAACACTTAAATAAATTAGCTTAAGAAATTAGTAACAATTTAAGCAACAAAAATGTTTAGAAATATACCCAAAAGCATATGAAGATCCACAAGCATCCATGGCACTCCAAAATTCTCTCTTTTCACAAGGATCCATGCTTGAAATGCTAAGGAATAATGGGTAAGTGTTGGATTTGGAAAAAAGCTTTGAAATTGTATGGATTTTGAAGCTTTTTATGGATTTTTGAAGCAAAAAATGGAGTGAGAACTTGGGGGAGGGGGGCTGCTGCTCTATGGATCAGTTTCGGCCAAATTTGAGGGGGGGGGTGGGTGAGTGAGGAGAGAGAGTGAGGTGGGGAAAGTTGTTTCAAGTCAAAGTCAACTCAAAATATATCATTTTCTACTCTTTTCTTTTCTTTTCTTTTCCTTTTCTTTCCTTTGCAAACCAAGTGGGGAAAAAGTGAGGGCTGCTGAATTTGGCTAAGGGGAGGAGTAAGTGGGGGTGTGTGGGTGTGGGCACGGGTGTGGGGTGATGAAAAATGAAAAATACAATACCCCAAACATCCATTTACGCTAAAAAAAAAACCTTTTTTCTTCAATAATTTCTAAACCGTTTTGGCAAATGATTTCGTTCCAAAAACCACATGATAAATTTTTATTTAATATTTTATGTTGCACAAAATTTGTTTCAACTCATTCCAATTTGTAATTTTCCCTAATTAAATGTATTAGTGACGGCTTAAAATAATAATAAAATAATATTTTTTTTCAGAAAATTTGAAATTTCACCAGCGGCTTAATAAACACCAAATAATAGCAATTACATAGCTAGAATATGTATATTTAATTTTTATAATAAGATATTTGTATTTTGACTTTTTACAGAAAACCCCTTTATTTTACCGATTTTTCGAAATTTCACCGAAACGATTTTCAAAACGCTACAATCTTCCCCCCTTAAAGAAATTCGGTCCCCGAATTTAAATTCAAACTCCCCCAAATAATAAAACATCTAAGAAAAACCATCAAGTCGTCGGGGCTCCGAAATTGTAACTACATAAAACAAATCGTAGCGCAGCGCATGCGCTTGAAAAATGAGCATATAACTCAAATCAAAACTTCGTCAAGCATCCCGCAATCATCGAAGTCATGGAGAAGACATCAATGCCAAATCCAAATCAAAACCAATATGACATAACTCGAAACTATACATGTAAATATCGAATCTATATATGTAAGTATCTGAAGGAAATGCATGCCAAATCTCTTTAAGTCGCTGTGCACGCGTATAACACTGCACAGTGGCGGACGTCTATCATAAGGAAATAACTATATACATATATACCTTTGTTTGAAATGTACGTTCCGCCGTTTTGGAAACAATTTAGAAGGGTCTCCTTGTTTTAAACATTTCGTGTCATATCAGACACGTAGGTAAATACTGAGGCTATAGCTCGCTTTTTGGAAATCCCTTCAATAACTTTCAATGCATGCAAAATATATTCAGGTACTGTCCTCTGACTAGTCCTCCTCAGTACGAAAACACATAGCAATATCATAAAAACGTACTGCTCTATACGAAATAAATCCCAAAATATGCATATGAATGCTACGTGCGTCTGGTGCGCACGGAAATCAAAATCCATGAATGTGCCATACATGCGCACAGAAACAACATCTAAGTGCATCGGGTGTGCACGAAACATCTGTCGTAGGCAACATGTGTACCTGACAGCAAAATCAGGTGCATCTATCGTGCACGAAATCATGAAATCCAATATCAAGCGCCGAACGTGCGCAAAATCAATCAGGTGCACAAAACAAGTATCGGGTATCACAATCGAAATCGAAATCCAGTGCATCTAAGTGCACAAAAGGCGTATCACTGCACTGCAAGCATATATAAACTATACCGAGTGCAGGAACGAAATCGTGTGCATGTATACGCAGAAAACCAACTCAACTGTTTAAAATTGTAAAATCACAAACATGTGAAACTGAAGCACGAAAACGATATCAAGTGCAACACTGTGCAAAGATCATAAATCCTCAATCATCAAAATTAAATCATACGAATAAATCACCCAAAACATCGGAATCAATAATGGCGGAATAGTACTGCTCCAGCGCATCCTCTAAGAATCTCGGCCAACTGTCGCGGTCACTAGTGGGACGTCTCGTCGATGATCATGAACTCTGTCCTGCTGGGGTGTGTAACCATGACCACTCCTGGGTCAAAGTCTATACTGTGGATTACCAATCTTTCGGTCCATCGGCTCATTGGCCCTGTTGGGTGTGCTAACGGGGATGATCCAGTTCTGGCACGTCTCTTGTCATCTCCCGGTCAACCATCGCGACCACTCGTAAGACAGCATATCACTGGCGTTGGCCTCTGGCTCTCTGAATGTACATGACACCTCTGATCCTGGGTGCAAGTATCATTGCAGCAGTGTCCTGGAAGGAATCCTGCTCACGGTCTCTTCCATGTCTCGTCTATGCCAACTGTCCGGAAGTCATTGTCCTTTCCTATATCTGCATCTTGCTCTGGAACGACTGCATACTCATCGCGACTCCTTCTGGAAGGTAAGTCCAAGTACCATGCCTCGGCATGCGCATCGCATCTCTGATGTCGGCGGAGTGGAACGTCATCTCATCTAGATCTGGTACGAACCTCTTACTCCACTTTTCTCTAATGTCGTCTGCTTTGGACTCGTCTCGTCGCGGCTACATGGACTGTGCTCCAACGACTATCCTCGTATCTGGAGTCTCCCAAGAATGCATCTCACCACCTAGCATCCGAATTAAGTCGAGCCATCCAATCGATTCGTCAAAACCTCATAATCCCCCAAGAGCTCAACATCTTGGGTACAGTTTAATAGTATCGAGTACATACCACAGCATCGGTGGTCCAGCCGTAGAAGGGCAAACCCAAGCCTTACTAATGGCGCCGCAGAACTGCCGCAAACCCTAAGGTTCAAAGGCTTTCACACGGTCATTAAGTCGAGTTAGGGTTTCATTCTTCTAGAGGGACCATAGAATTGCCTGCATGTCTTTCCGACTATCTTAAACTTGGAATAATAGGTTTCTGACATTCGATCGTCTCTGTCGACTCCCAACGTCTCCGCGTGAAGTCGTCTCTAGCTAGAATCAATCTATCTGATGACCTCGCATCGGGGTAGGCGAACGATCCATATGTCCTAGTCATTCATCCTCGATGACTAGCGACCTTCTATCATCTCTTAGTACAACTTATAATGCAATAGCTCCAACATCTGGGGCGATATCTCGTCGTTCGCAGTAATAACTGGCTCACTCGTCTGCATGCTGAACCGTGCCTCAATCATCAGGAGTAAGCAACACACCAACGGTCATCAAAATCTGGCTGGCCTCCATCATTGGCTCAATTCTCTAGTGTCGATCAGCACCTCCGAGTAACCTCATGAAGGCGATCCGCCAAACGCTCGTGGCGCGGAAACACAGTAAAAAGACACATCTCTGCAATCGTGTGTCGCCGGAATTTCGCCCTGGTCAGTCCTCGTTCGTGACGAGCTTGTGCTGACCGCAACTCTAGCCGTAGCTCTCCCTGCCCGTAACCGTAGCAGCAAAACCAAACTGGTACCGATGAGGCTAGATCAGGAAGGAATATAATACTGAACAAGGAAATGTACATCCTAAGGCTTCTTAAGTGGAGTGGCGTGTCGTAAATATGCCGCGGAACATACCAACGGTACGTCACTCTACTTTAGTCACCTATTCCATCAACCAAGGGTCATCCTACACTCTGAAGGTTAAAACCTAACGCTCTGATACCAACTTGGTCACGACCCGAAAATACGGAACATGACCGGCACTTAAACTACGAACGTCTCGAGGCGTACGTAATCTAAGTAAACCGAAAACCCAGAAATCCAAACCAAGAAAATAGTAGAGTGCAGGAAAAACCAACTTAAAGCAAGTAATTTCAATAGCATAAGCCGAATTATGCGGTTTTAAAAACATCAAAAATTTACTGAAAATTTCGGCAGAGTCTCCTTTGTAAATACTGGCCTCCAAACGGGATACAACATGAATAGTATACGAAATCAAGAAAAAGGCATCCCCAAGCGGGAGCTAGCTCTTCGTCAATCGACGGCCACAACCACACAAACAATATAATATACAACGCCAGCGGCGAGGATCAAAACTCAAAAGGAAACTCAAAACCACCAGAAATATAACGAGCGACTCTAAGGTCGAAAGAATAACCAACACTGGTCTCTATCTCAATAAATACATGTTTGGTTGATGGAACTTCTAGATACAACTGAATAATAATATACAAGATATAAGGATGGGTAAGATACAAATAACCCACCTACTAGCAAGCCACCCGGAATGGAAATAATGCCAGCAAAGCCGTAATGAAACCTGTACGGCAAACCTGCAAGAAACTGGGGCACAACGGGGGTGAGTTGCCAACTCGTGAATAGAAAAACATCTACGCACAGAAATCGCATAAATAACGCAATCCTAGGTCAATGATCATAATATATCCTCAAATAGATGTATAACAGGCAGCCTATGACAATGTCTAGGGTAATATCTAACCCGAGTGTAATCACATGTGCCCGTGTCAGTGCCTCAGGTAGCAATATATCATATGAGTGAGGTATGAATGCATGAAAACAGCATACATGTAAATGAAGAAACTGTTTTCATAAACTAGTGAGATTTCCTTTGTATTTTTTTCAAATGAGGTATCATAACTGAAATCAACACCAACGGTGTCTAGCATCGACACAAAACATAAATCTCAATGTCTCAAAATCTCAATATCTAAATCACAATATCTAGGGCGCCACCAGTCCAGACCGGCCCCTACCATCCATCTCAAGACCACGACGGTATCCTCCGGATATCCGACGCGTCGGGTAATATCACCGGTAGGTAGTCTCCCCCTGCCAGGCTCATCGTCATCACCACGAGCTTCTTGCCCCGGGGTACCTTACCGGGTCCACCATGTACCCGAAACGGTTCCTCCACTCCTCGAACTCGGGTCTCACATGTCGCTCTCAGCACCGAGAAAACACATGGTGGACGCACTGAAATATCATATCCAGGGTAACCGGGTTTTTAAAACAATTACATATTCTCTTTTGAAATCTCCACGGTTCCCAAGTCCAGAAATATCAAGGAAATCCGAGTCCAAAACCTCAATAACACATAAACTAGTGAATAAATGCATGAGAATCCATGCGTGCGGTATAACAATGAATAACAATATGCATGAAGTAGCAAGTAATAACTGAAATGTCTAATGTGGCATATAAGGAAAGTACACTAATATCATGTCAAAACTACTAGCTAACAAGCTAAGTCAAGCAAATATATTCACTAAAGTGTACGTGACATGGCAATTACCGATGAAGATGTGTGTGAGCCGGCAAGTAGGTGTACGTGGTACATACGCATCATCGGTAATGGTGCTGGTGTCCTAACAGCATGATATCAATAATGGAATATGCAGCACAATAAGTATGCGAGGCATAGCGAACAGCAATAATGTGCGGGAGTTGAATACTAGACACAACGATAACTAATCTGCAATAATCTAATATAAGTCCTACAAATGGTGCCTTTTGAAATAACACGAATCATGGGGTTTTGAAAATAGGGGCTACGGTGTTTTTATGAAAAGATACGTCGTTTTTGAAATATCCGTAGATTCCCTTGAGCTGTCTTTAAAAATGCCCACGATTCGTTAGTTTTTGAAATAGGTAAGAAGTCTAATCTAATCTAACAACTACACTAAACTATACGGCTGAACTAACAAGCTGAACTACAGGTAAGGAAACCGCCTATCATCTGAGTCGATACATATACATACCTGTATATGTATAGTCGGTGATCCCGCCTCAATAATATCATATCCGATACCATATCTATAATCAGGCATCCCAAGTCAAGAGTGCGGATCAATCATCAATATAGCTCGTACGTAATTCCGTCGTACGGCATCCCAATCTGGGTACGGGTCAAAGTCACATTAATCACACTATTCATTTGGTATCTTCTTTATCAAATATCATGATCCGGAATAATGTCCTACGTCTAGTACAATATTGATGCCATCTATGTATGCATGCGGGTGTAAGAATTACTACGTCAGAAGACCCGCTAAAACATCATGTCGTATCTCAATACGAACCAAATCACGTCACCGATCTCCTGGCCTCAAGCCCAATCTCATCGACTCATCTCAAATTCCAAATACTATCCTCAAATCCAGTATATGAACACATAGTCCCATACCCATGTGAACACATAAATATATATTCACATACACGCACATATGAAATAAGGAATGTATGCAAGTATGTGTGTGTGTATGTGTAGTGCAACACTACCCTAGGGTTCGCAACACTAAAGTAATCCAACACGCCAATATCCATCCTAAGCATCGTTATTAATCCCAAATAACATATAATAAAAGTTGGTGTGTATACGCATCCGTATACACCACCACGGACTGCGGGGGTGCTATACGCCATCCACCCGACTTCTCCCCGTAGATATAAATCTACTCACCTGGTCCTCGCTAGCCGGTGCCTATGTTGCCACGCGCTTGTTTGTCGTCTCGAAGTCCACATGGGGGTACCTACATATCATAACGCACCATATCTCATTAAAATCCGACTCATGACCAAAACGACGCACGAATCCCACATAGGTCAAAACCTATGGTTGCTTTCACAAATCAACCCAAAAACCCTCGACGTCGGCGTACAAACGCCAACCCATCGAGAAAAACCCAAATACACTCATTTGCACATTCACGAACACAAATTTTAATATAAACTAGGTTGAAACTCACAAAAACGCCAATTTCACTCAAAAAGTCATTTTTCCGAAAATTTAGCAAGCACAATTCGCCATTTTTGTACAAAACACGATGTTTAAATGAATGTAGCGGCCAATATATTTATTAAATATCTTAAATAAGTCATAAAAACCATCTCCATAATTTAAACTCATAAATTTGCATAATTTCCAAAATCCTAGTTTGCAAAATATCAAATTTAACACCCTTTAAAGCTTAATTATAATAGTTATAATGACATGAACACTTAATTATATTTTAATCTAAGCATTTGATAATTTTTCAAAAACTCTAGTTAGCAAAAACAAAACTTAATTTAGACATTTCCATGCAACAATATGAAATTTAACTACTAAATTACTTTCTACAAATTCTAAGATGGTAAGCTACCCATCACAACCATACACCAATTCACAATAACCTAACTTGCATTCAAACCCTTTTCTTGAATTCCAAAACGTGCAATTAAACTCACATATCCAAATAACACTTAAATAAATTAGCTTAAGAAATTAGTAACAATTTAAGCAACAAAAATGTTTAGAAATATACCCAAAAGCATATGAAGATCCACAAGCATCCATGGCACTCCAAAATGCTCTCTTTTCACAAGGATCCATGCTTGAAATGCTAAGGAATAATGGGTAAGTGTTGGATTTGGAAAAAAGCTTTGAAATTGTATGGATTTTGAAGCTTTTTATGGATTTTTGAAGCAAAAAATGGAGTGAGAACTTGGGGGAGGGGGGCTGCTGCTCTATGGATCAGTTTCGGCCAGATTTGAGGGGGGGTGGGTGAGTGAGGAGAGAGAGTGAGGTGGGGAAAGTTGTTTCAAGTCAAAGTCAACTCAAAATATATCATTTTCTACTCTTTTCTTTTCTTTTCTTTTCCTTTTCTTTCCTTTACAAACCAAGTGGGGAAAAAGTGAGGGCTGCTGAATTTGGCTAAGGGGAGGAGTAAGTGGGGGTGTGTGGGTGTGGGCACGGGTGTGGGGTGATGAAAAATGAAAAATACAATACCCCAAACATCCATTTACGCTAAAAAAAAGCCTTTTTTCTTCAATAATTTCTAAACCGTTTTGGCAAATGATTTCGTTCCAAAAACCACATGATAAATTTATATTTAATGTTTTATGATGCACAAAATTTGTTTCAACTCATTCCAATTTGTAATTTTCCCTAATTAAATGTATTAGTGACGGCTTAAAATAATAATAAAATAATATTTTTTTTCAAAAAATTTGAAATTTCACCAGCGGCTCAATAAACACCAAATAATAGCAATTACATAGCTAGAATATGTATATTTAATTTTTATAATAAGATATTTGTATTTTGACTTTTTACAGAAAACCCCTTTATTTTACCGATTTTTCGAAATTTCACCGAAACGATTTTCAAAACGCTACAGGTCCTCACGACTCCCAAGGAGAAAATACACCTACGGGATTCTCACGACTCGTAGGGAGAAAATGCTTTTATGGGACCCTCACGGCCCATAAAATTGAAAAGCCTTAGGTGATAGGGATCTAAACCTGTCTCCTAAGCCATCGCTCCCCAATCCCCAAGTGGCGAATGATGAGTCGCTCCTGCTACCATATCCCAGTGCAGCGATGCAGACGCCAACCAAATTCCAAATCCCATACCCCAACGGAGAATGATGAGTCGCTCCTGGTACCATATTCCAGTGCAGCGATGCAGACGCCAACAAAGACCCAAAATTCTTTTGGCCCTACGGTCTGGATCATACATCCTGCAAAACCGTATACAATCCACGGGCATAAAACAACCCCAATCTCTCTCATGTCCTACTGGTGAGACCACATTCAAAGTCCCACCAAAAATTTAAAAAAAAATTAATAAAAAGGATGGTATGTCCACAAGCAAAAGGGGCACGGATGAAAACCCGAAAGGGCTCCGTGAGTAAAAACAACAGGACTGCTGGCGAGTTTGTGAAAACCCGAAAGGGTGAAAACTCGTGAAAAAAGAAATGAAATGCACTCGCAAAGTCCTCTCGACTCTGTGAGGAGAAAATTCTCGCGTGAGATCCTTACGACTCACGAAGGAGCAACACACTTAGGAGTCCCCACGACCCCTAAGGAGAAAATACACCTACGGGATCCTTATGACCCGTAGGGAGAAAATGATTTGTGAGACCCTTACGGCTCACAAAATGGAAAAGCCGTAGGTGACAGGGATCTAAACCTGTCTCCTAAGCAACCAAATCCAAATCCTCTCGGGGCAAATGATGAGTTGCTCCTGGCATTATTCCAGTGCAGCAATGCAGATGCCAAACAAAAACCAATTCCCAAACCCTATCATGACAAATGATGATTCGCTCCTGGTACCATATTCCAGCGTAGCGATACTGATGTCAACCCAAATCAAAATCAACAAGTCAACTTCCACTCCGACACCGCAGAAAGCGGAGCAAGTCAGAATCCAATCTCGACACCGCAAGAAGCGGAGCAAGTCAAGTCTACCCCTGACACTGCGAGAAGCAGAGCAAGTCAAATCAAGAACCGACCGTCCAAGTCGCTAAAAGGGCAGCACCGACCGTCCAAGTCGCAAAAATGGCAGAACCGACCGTCCACGTCACTAAAATGGCAGCACCGACCGTCCATGTCGCAAAAAGGGCAGCACCGACCGTCCAAGTCGCTAAAAGGGCAGCACCGACCGTCCAAGTCGCAAAAATGGCAGAACCGACCGTCCACGTCGCTAAAATGGCAACAACGACCGTCCAAGTCGCTAAAATGGCAGCACCGACCGTCCAAGTCGCAAAAAGGGCAGCACCGACCGTCCAAGTCGTTAAAATGGCAGCATCGACCATCCACGTCGCAAAAAGGGCAGCATCGACCGTCGAAGTCGCAAAAAGGGAAGCACCGACCGTCCAAGTCGCTAAAATGGCAGCACCGACCGTCCAAGTCGCAAAAAGGGCAGCGCAGGATTCCTACAAAGCGGGAACCAGATCACTCCGGGCCAGGGAAAACGTCTATCATGGACACTCCGTCTCGGAGACATGTCAAGCAACGACCGTCCATGTCGTAAAAAGGGCAGTGCCAGCTTCCCAAAAAGCGGGAACCAAATCAAGTTGCCTCCACGTGAAAGAAGATCCATCAATTTCATGCACACGACCCACATATGTGGTGTGCATTTATTGACGGGGGGCAATTTGTTGGGGTAAAAATTTACACCCCGGCTGACCAAGTCAAAATCAAAGTCAACCCCAAGCCAAGTGGGCCCAAGCCCAGATCCAGTGGGCCCATGCCCGGGTCGAGCCAGAACATGAAGCGGCCGGCCTCCCCCATGCCAAGATAAAAATTTTGTAATAAATAATTTTGTTGCATTTCCTTTATTTTATTTTATGGATAAATGTAAGAAAAATAGGCATAAAGCCAAATTTTTGTAAAGCCCATGGCTTATGTGCAAAAAGAAATGGCACATGAGCCATGGGATAGGCAAAATGCCATTTTGTGAAGCCCAAGGGGCTATGTGTAAAGTGTATAGCCTATAAAGGCAAGGATAATGAAATATCCCAACAACTTTTTTCTCTCTCCAAAAAAGTCTCAGATCTGAGCTCTTCTTTCCATCTTCAAGGTTCCAAAACCATCTTCTTTTTTTTGAATTAAATCAAGAGTTTTACTCTTCCTTTTTCAAAACTAAATAGTTTTCCACCACAAAACCCATTAAGGGGAACTCAGATCTGCCATCAGATCTCAAAAAGAAAAGATTTTTAAATCTCACATCTCTTTATCTCCAAGATTCGGCCAGCAAAGGAAGAAGAAGGACCCATTTCCTTAATCCAAAGCATCTTAGGAGTTTAACTCCACCCTATTTTCTCTTTAGAGAATTTCCGGGGCTTAAAACCCCACTTTTTCCTCGCTGGTGCGCTAGCGCTCGAGCGCAAAGCGCCCACGTGCCGACACGTGGCGCGCTTGCGCTCCAGCGCACTACGCTCGAGCGCAAAACGCCCATGTGCCGACACGTGGCGCGCTTGCGCTCCAGCGCTCTGCGCTCGAGCGCAAAACGCCCGCGTGCCGACACGTGGCGAGCTTGCGCTCCAGCGCTCAGCGCTCGAGCGCAAAGCGCCCGCGTGCCGACACGTGGCGCGCTTGCGCTCCAGTGCTCAGCGCTCGAGCGCAAAGCGCCCGCGTGCCGACACGTGGCGCGCTTGCGCTCCAGCGCTCTGCGCTCGAGCGCTAAGCGCCCTCGTGCCGACACGTGGCGCGTTGCGCTCCAGTGCTCTGTGCTCGAGCGCAAAGCGCCCGCGTGCCGACACATGGCGCGCTTGCGCTCCAGCGCAAAGCGCCCTCATGCCGACACGTGGCGCGTTGCGCTCCAGCGCTCGAGCGCAAAGCGCCCACGTGGCGCGCTTGCGCTCAAGCGCCCAGGCGCTGGCCCCACGCATCCTTTGAATGTCTTTTTTCCCTTTTTATATATATATATACATATGTATACAAATGTACACATACACATACTCCACGACACTGTCCCTGTTAGAAAAAAATTTCTAACGGGGCGCTGTCCAGCACCCCGCAAGGGGGTTGCTAGCCCCCTTGACCCCCAGCCCGCTATCCGGGTAGCGGGACCCCCATAAAAACTCTACGTGGCTCCCGATAAATTTAACCCCCCTCCAAAACACAACACACGCACACTGCACATTGAGTTCGCATGACCAGTTTGACCCGTCAATCGGAGGTTCCCTCGCCCCAAAGGCGGGGGGTAATTAACGGCAGCTTAGTCCGCGGCTGTCGGAGATTCGGATCCCCATAATCATTAAACCCCGGCCTACCCTAGGCAGGGGGAATCTGTAGTACGCCTGACAAGCGCGCGCGTATTCCTATCTTAATGGGGTGACGAAAAAAAACCTACACCCGCTAATATTATCCGTCCGATCATGGCTCGTACAATACCGCACGTATCTGATCGAACCCTGCCATATCTCCATACGGCCTCTACAGCGTTTCGCCCAAAACTTGAGAAAAAGGTCTGTGGGGGACTCTAATAACTCGTCAATACTTTGGCTGTGGATTTAACCACAAGCACGTCAGAGGTATTAGCCATACGTGACGGGCTACTAGGTATTGACCAAAAGGGACGTCGATGAGCGAACTCATCCTGACACCCTACTGAGCCTGTCAGTGACAATACCCGTACAGTCCGGTCCGTTCGTCTATGAGAATCGCATGGCGGGCCTAGGGGGTTGGTAAAATTCAGACCCCCAAAAGCGATACAAGTCGTGTCGGAGTGTAGCCCAGAACCCCCTGAGATACTACTGGAATACCTACCAGTAAATCTCCTGCCTCGGCCGAGGGCTTTGTGTAATGGCTCTCCTCGACACAGCGTGACCTCACCCCCAATACCGGGAGAGACAAACCCCTGCAGATCCGCTCACTGCCTCCATGTGGCTCAGGACTGTACCCAACTAAAACCTGTTTGCACGACTCCTTTGAGCCGTGGTAGGGTAGTAATCAAAGGGACGTCGATGAGCGAAAGGGACGTCGATGAGCGAACTCATCCTGACACCCTACTGAGCCTGTCAGTGACAATATCCGTACAGTCCGGTCCGTTCGTCTATGAGCATCGCATGGCGGGCCTAGGGGGTTGGTAAAAGTCAGACCCCCAAAAGCGGTACAAGTCGTGTCGGAGTGTAGCCCAGAACACCCAGAGATACTACTGGAATAACTACAAGTAAATCTCCTGCCTCGGCCGAGGGCTTTGTGTAATGGCTCTCCTAGACACAGCGCGACCTCACCCCCAATACCGGGAGAGACGAACCCCTGCAGATCCGCTCACTACCTCCATGTGGCTCGGGACTGTACCCAACTAAAACCTGTTTGCACGACTCCTTTGAGCCGTGGTAGGGTAGTAATCAAAGCACAGTGGGAACTCACACGAGACAAATGACAATCTCAGGTCGATAAACTAACCTGTACACATGTCACCAGGGAACTGCTATCTGACGTCTGGTATAACCCCAACTAGCAGGTTCCCGGCGAGTCCTGTCCGGTGTACTCATAACCCAATGAGCACCTGTATACATCTTAGGTGAACCAACTGACACCAGTGGCTTGTGAGACCAGCCACCGCCCCTCGTCGGGGTCTCGACTGTATACACTAGTCTACTCTGGAGTATCGATGCCCTGTCTCGAAACTCCCACGACTAGGGACCTCTTAAGGATGTGCTTATAGACCCCAGCTCCCACGTATATGATCGCCATCATACTGCTGGCCGTTAAGCAAGAATCCTAAGGGCTCTATCAACGCGCATTAGTGACCTGTAAGGTCACCTAAAGCAGTACACGATGATAAAGATAAACCAGATAGCATACTATCATCTTGAGTAAGACTGTCCTACCGGTATAGGTCATCCCTCAATCATTGCAATCACATGCCTGTGATCCAATAATTGACTCTGAGGGTACTATCTCCAACAATCTTAGTACAGAGTTTTCGAATTTCCTAAAAGAGAATGAGATTATCTCTTAGCTCACTCCTCGTTACACACCACAGCACAACGGTGTGTCAGAGCGGCGAAATCGTACCCTATTAGATATGGTGCAATCCATCATGCGTGATGCTGAGTTACCTCTCTCCTTTTGGGGTCATGCATTGGAGACTGCAACATATCTGTTGAACAGGGTTCCAACCAAGACCGTATATACCATTCCATATGAGATAAGGTATGGGAAGAGACCATCTTTTAAACGAGTTAAGATTTGGTTGTCCGGTTTTTGTTAAAAAGCAGAATCCAGACAAACTCGAGACACGATCGATTAAGTGTATATTTGTGGGATATCCAAAACATTCGTTTGGATATCTTTTTTACCGCAAGGGGAACCAAAGGTGTTTGTTTCTCAACATGCCACATTTCTAGAAAATTAAATTTTTCCAAATGATACTGATGGCAATGTGGTAGATCTAGAAGGGTTTCTAGAGACACAAGTTAACAAATAACGACTTGGTTGAACCTGATGTTGCAACAGAATCTTATGAACCTCAGCCACTACGTAGATCTGGTAGGACTTCTCGCCCACCGGAGAGATACTATGGTTTTCTCATTGATGGTGATGGAGAATATTGCATCATGGATGATGATGACCCTACCAGTTTTCAGCAAGCAATCACGAGTGGTGACTCTGTGAAGTGGCTGGATGCCATGAGATCCGAAATAGAGTCTATGTACACCATCAAAGTATAGACTTTGGAAGCTGTATCCTCAGGGGTAAAACCCGTAGGGTGCAAATGGATCTTTAAAAGAATGATCGGCTTAGATGGGCAGGTGGAGACCTATAAGGCAAGGCTTATAGCGAAAGGTTTTCGTCAAAGACCAGGATTGGACTATGACGAAACTTTCTCTCCTGTAGCCATGCTTAAATCCATTCGGATCCTACTTGCTATTGCTGCTCACTACGACTATAAAATCTGGCAGATGGACATTTGTAACATTTCAAAAAATATATAATATTATTTTTGGAATTTAATATTAAAATAATATATTTCGCGAAAACTACCCGATTTGCGAAATTGGGGTTTTCGTAAAATGGTATAAATATATACCAATATTTATGAAATAATTGGAGATTAAAATGATTTATTCATTTAAAAATATATTTAATGGATTTGCCATTTTTATAATTAATTATATGCAGTTTAAATAAAAAATTGATTAGTGCACTACTAATCGCGATTAAGCCAAATCCGTATTTCTACATTTTCCATGGTTAGTGCACCATGACATGTTACTTGTTGTTTCATTTGCATTTGTGATATTGGGTTTTAAGAAAATAAAAGAAGAGAAAAGTGAGTTCTTGAGAGGAGAGAGAGAGAGGTGACCACATCATGGCATGGGAGCATGCCATGAGAGAGAGTGAGAGTGAGAAAGAGAGAGAGAGAGAGAGAGGGCAGCGATCATTCATTTCCCCCATTATTTTCTTCATCTCCTTCAACCTCAAGCTCCCTCCATCTTCTACCCTCATGCCATCTCAAAATCTTCATCAAAACCCTATACTCCCTTCATTAAAAATGATCCCCACCTCATCCTCAACACATTGGACCAAGCAAAGTTGGATTTTGAAGATATTGAGCAACTCAAGAAAATTCTTGAGTTGCCAAATGAGGTATAATTCTAAACTCTAGTTAAGTTATGGTGTGTAGTATACCCTATTTTTAGTTTAGAGTTGAATCGGTGTTGATTAGTGATGTTTGGAAAATTCAAGAGAGGGTTTGGGTGTTTGTGTGGGATCATGATCTGTAGTGGGTATCTACAAGACCTTAGTGGTGTTTTTACTGGCCTAGAACAGAGAATAGAACCCAAAACACGGACTTAGGATTTTCCGACATCGGATTTGTGATAGATTGTGATGGTATATAGGAATCTGGAATGACCCGAGACCACTATAAATTAAGTTCCCTTGACAGTGAGACGTGCAGGCAACCTTGAATCACCCCTTGAAGCCTGAGCCCCTCCCATCATTATCTGGCCGCAAATAAATTCCCTGTGGCCGCAAATTGCGGCCACATCAGGGTCAAATATGTTGATTCTTGGTCTGTGGCTCCCTTAGATCATATCTAGACCAACCCAGTATGCAAAATGCCCCAGTTTGTCCTATAGTGGAATCTGGGAGTGGTTTTCGTAGGTTGTTGTTTTCATGTTTTAGCGATTCTGAAACTTTGGTTTTGGTATATGATATTGTATTGGGTCGTTGGACGTTTGTACGTCAACAACAAGGGTTGTTTGATTGTTTTGCATGCGTAGGCTATAGGTTTTAACCTATGAGCGCACCACCGTGTGCCGTATTGGTTTTCCGGATTTGATTTTAATAGCATTGCAATTGTGTGTTGATTTGTAGGTACCCTCGCATGGATTTCGAGGCAACGAAGCACATCGACTATGGCTGAACAAGGAGTTCCGCAGGTGAGTAGATTTATATCTACGGGGGAAGTCGGGTGGATGGCGTATAGCACCCCGCAAGTTTTTGATGGAAACCGATATATAGAATATCGTCAAGGAAACCTAGATTAGAAAACTATGGATAGGGTTAAAATGATGGTTAGAGATGATATGATAGAAACGATGTCTCGAATTGATATATAAGGATATGAAAGGTGAAGGTGAACCACGATACATAAATATAGGTAGTGCACGAGAATAAGTAGGAGATTTAGAGTAGCATGAAACGAGATTAATAGGGTAGAATGTATATATAAAATTGACTTGATGTAAGATGACTTAATGTGATGAAAAGAATATACGATGTGATATGATGACTTGATTGATATGTCGGTATACGGATGCGAGTCGATAAGAGATGATTGATACCTTTGCCGGTCCCCTGATATGAGATTGTTATGGATGTGACCTGGGATATAGGCATATATATATATAATGTTGTGAATCATGAGTGATAAGCCGTACGAGACGTTAGGTCCGTACCCTTATTGTCATATAGGTTGATAGGATCCCTAATGGTTTAATGCCGCCGTACGATGATTTACCGTACATGATGAGTTTTATGATGATTGATCCATTCCCTTGACTAGAGGATGCCGTACGATGGATTATACCATACGTGATGTCGTGAGGCTGGATGCCGATTGATAGATTCACTGACTCGGTCATGTTAGATACGTAAACCTTATAGCATTTAGCTGACGATGTACTTTATGCTATGTTCATGTCATTCCCATTACATTACATATACCTGTGCTAGTACACCTACACCATTATCGATGATGCGTATATTACACTTACATAGATTGGCCGGCTCACACACTTCATCATCGATAATTGCTATGTCACTCACACAGTAGAATTGCTACATCATGCTATTATATTGGTATGCTCACATTATGATGATATGCCTATGCTCACATCATTGTTCCATGTTGCATGATATACGGATATGCTTACATTCTGCTATATGTCGCATACATCATGCTTTACGATTATACGCATTGAGATATGCTGTTTTCATGAGATTTCTGGATTTGAGAACCGTGGTTATTTCAAAGGAAAGTATGTATTGTTTTAAAAAAAACCCGGTTTTTCTTGATATGATACTTCAGTGCGTCCACCATGTGTTTTCTCGGTTCTGAGATTGGCATGTGAAACCCGATTCGAGGAGCGGTAGGCACCGTCTGCGGGTACATGGTGGACTCGGTGAGGTACCTCGGGGCAAGAAGACTCGTATTATTAGGTGGTGAGCTTGGCAGGGGAACACTATCTACCGGTGATAGTATTTGAACTAGACGGTTATCCGGGGGATACCGACCGGAGTCGAGAGATGATATGGGCCGATCTGGACTGACGGAGCCCGTGGGCTGATCCGGACTGACGGAGCTCGAGAGATATGAGGATTTACGTGTCGATGTTGGACATGGGTTTCATGATGTTTCGAGTGTCGATTTTGGACACTCAGGTTCCATGATTATGATGTGTCGTTGATGGACACACGTTGATTGATATCCTCATATAAACATGCATATGCTTTTATGCTATTTACATGCATGATTTTGTTGTGTCATTGATGGACACGTGGATGAGATCCACAAGCATACATGCATTGATTATATGGTTGGATTATATCCACATGCATATAGGCTTTGAGTATAGTGTTGGCACATATGCAGATACGGTCACCCTAGATATCATAGTATTATCTTTATTATATAGTTGACCTAGGAATTGTTGTTTATTCGATTTCTACCTGATGATGTTTTCTACTCACGAGTTGGCAACTCACGCTCGTTGTGCCACGGTTCTTGCAGGTTGACCGCATGGATCGGTAGTGGCATCGTTGGCACACAGCTTGCATTCGGGTGACTTGCTTTGGTAGGTGGTACATGTTGGATCGTACCATTATTGTATTTATTATTCCTGTTGTATCTAGTTAACTCCATCAATCAGAAACTAGTATTTGTATATGTAGTGAGACTTAGCAAGACTTGTAGTTGTGAGACATAGTGCGATGGGTTATATGTTCGCTTGGTGGGTTTGATGTCTCGCTTTAAATTTTCTTTGTGTTGATCTGTTGGGTTGCGGCAGCGCCCCGGCCGTCTTTCCGAGGCCAAATGCGGAACAAAACTTTTTACGAACTGGCGCTAACCACAGCCAAATCCCAGATTGTTCCATTAACCGTAAACTAGTATACTGTAAAGTGGGGTTTCGAGATTATACCGATCGATCCGAGTCCTTCGGTCATTAACCTCTGCCCCTAGCATGTTGCGGATGCGCCGACGAAGCTCGCTCTCTGATATCGCTCGATCTACGATCTCCTCCTCGTCGAAAACTGCGCCACATCATCGAATCTTTATACAGGCTCCTACCTCTGAACCGAGGAAACTCGGACACGAAGTTTGCTAGCCGACGTGTCCAAGGTTGATGTAGAGTAAGTGTAGAACACTTTGTCTCATGTCATCCAAGTCTATGGATGAGGGTTGATCGAAGTTGCCATTTTGGGTGGAGATGAAAAAGAGCAATGAAAAAGGAGCTTAGGAATTTTGTAGTAATGAAATGAGATCAAAATTCCCACACCCAAAAGAAATGGGGGCTGCCCATCTTGTGCTCTCGGCCGTGGATAAATAGGGATGGTGGTGAGTGTAGGCCAAAGAGAAAATGGGGTGATCATAAGGAAAAATGTCGCAACCATGTCTTTCACCATCCAATCACATTAATTGCTATAAGATGGCTCAAGAAAAAACTCAATCAATCAAGAGCACACAAGATGCTTCCAGAGGCTGCTGTAGAACCAGCCACCACGAATGGCCAAAAAGAAGATACAGACTGGCAACTTCAAAAAGCGATCCCATAATAAAATTACAGGATAACTCCGCAACTGTATATACATACCCTCATTTGTATTCCGACCGAATACAAATGCAATGAGACAAAATTTACACAGTATAATACTACGATCCGGCTTAAACCAAAGCCCGCTAGTATTATCCGTCCGAACCATGAATGCTCGAACCCTGCCATAAAACCATACGGCCTCTACAATGTTTCGCCCGAACTGGGAAACTTTCAGTATGGGACTCTAAAGACTCTAGCAGTGGGTTTAACCACAAGCCGTCAGTGGTACTAGCTGTACGTAACGGCTGCCCATGTACTGAGTGAAAGGGAAGCCGATGAGCAAACCCATCCTGGAACCCTACTGAGCCTATGAGTGATAATATCCGTACAGTCCGGTTCGTTCGTCTATGAGTATCGCATATCGGGCCTAGGGAGCTGGTAAACGTCAGACCCCCAAAAGCGGTATAAGTCATGCCGGAGTGTAGCCCAAAACACCTGAGATACTACTGGAATACCTACCAGTAAATCTCTCTTACCATGGCCATGGATTTTGTGTAATGGCTCTCCTAGACACAGCACGATCTCACTCCCAACGTAGGGAGAGAAAAATCCCCTGCTGATCCGCTCACTACCTCCATGTGGCTCGGGACCGTACCCAACTAGAACCTGTTTGCACGACTCCTTTGTGCCGTGGTAGGGTAATAATCAAAGCACCGTAGGAACTCACACGAGACAAATGAAGATCTCAGGTCGATAGACTAACCTGTACACATGTCACCTTGGAATTGCTATCTGACGACAGGTTTCAAAAACCAGCTAGCATATTCCCGGCGAGTCCTGTCCGGTGTACTCATAACCCAATGAGCACCTGTATAAATCTCAGGTGAACCAACTGACACCAATGGCTTTTGAGACTGGCCATCGCCCCTCGTCGGGGTCTCGACTGTATACACTAGTCTACTTCGGAGTATCGATGCCCTATCTCGAAACTCCCGTGACTAGGGACCATTTTTAAGGATGTGCTTATAGACTACCCAACTCTCACGTATTTGATCGCCATCATACTGCTGGTATTCAAGAAAGAATCCTATGGGCTCTATCAACGTGCAATAGTGATATATATCATGTCACCAAAATCAGTATACGATGATAAAGATAAACCAGATAGCTTACTATCATCTCGAGTAAGACTGTCCTACCGGTATAGGTATTCCCTCAATCATTGCAATCACGTGCCTACGATCCAATAATTGAGTTTGAGGGCACTATATCCAACAATCTTCCACTTGCACTTAAGGCTAATTATTGTGATGTCGCATACTCACAGCCCGTGTGATACCGAACACCTAACTCCTCTACTGATCAGTCTCACAAAGCTCGTTTGTAAAAATATTGTGTTCGAGAAATATCCTCAGTGAGTGGATCTGCTCTGATGTTTCTTTTTATGTCTCTCTAATTCTCAAGTTCGCGGAGAAACCCTTCTCCCAAAATGAGCAATACCTGTCTTAGAATATGTCTGGATATTTGATGGGACTTAGTTCACGAATGAACTCAAAATCCAAACTTCTTAGACTGTATCGTCAATTGAACTTAATCAGTATCCTGCTCCATGCCTCCCTCAGTCTCCGCTTGGACCACCTGTCAAAACTAATGCCCCTCATCGGAGGGAAAACTATAACTCTGACAGTCACTCTGTCATCCAGGTCACCTTGGAAGCCTGGAATGATAACCGTCTCCCGAAGGAGGCTGCCGTTATCAAATCCCTAGAACATCCACTTATGTTCGAAAACTGCTTCCGAACATTTTTCCATGATTAGACCAATATCAATTTATTGCATCTAGTGCAAAAACAACACCTGGTGTGGTAATTGACATATCATGATCAACTCAATTGCCGAAGCAAGTGATCTGCCAATCATGCATATCCTTCTCCCCTCTAGTCTGTAAGACACCTTTAGAGAGGGTGACTCCATCACCTGATGGTACACCACCATGCCAGGAGTCGTCAATTCTAAATACCTTTAGAATGCTGTCTAAGTACCCAGATTAGGAAACTACCCAAATCTAGATCTAAAACCATAGATCTAGTAACCATAATGTCCGATATAATATCCATATCCTATGTGGAGAAAACATTGTGTGACAACCACGGTATAACCGATCGTAGTATAGGAATTTTACTTCCTACTTTGTGTATGTCATCCAGATACTAGGAAATCACATCCTACTACTTTCTTAACAGATCCATCCCCTATTCTGATGAAGTCAACGCCTATGACTATCACATCAAAAATAGATGATCTATCTCCGTTATATCTGCTTTAGTCTATAAATAGACATAAGCTACTTGTTCACTACGCTTCCGCTGCTCTCACTGACTACGACAACCCTCTGGCAGAATAATATACACGTGCACTTCAAAAATAGCCAAAAAGAAGTAATGGCAAGTCTAGAAATGACACTATATTTATCCTCCTGCCGGGTTTCATAGTCTGGAACAGCAGCAATGGCAAGTCTGGGTAAACAAAAACCTCCCTGTCACCGTCCTTGAGGCTACCGGAGTACCTCTCGGGTATCTGAGGATACCCACCATATCTGCGGAGTGGCTAATGGAATGTCAAACCCGATTGAATATTTAGGTCCTATCAAATTTTCCGTAATTGTTTGCGGTTCTGGAATCTCTTCCAGTTCTACCATACTCCCACTTCTGTTTTCTGAAAAAATCCATTTTACTAAAACTGTGGTGAGTCAAGAACAATATCACTATTGATCTTCCAGATGGTAGAATCAACCCTCGTCAAAGCCAAGGTCAACCCACAAACAACTATTAAAGAAACGTGCCTTGGTTATCCAGAGTCTGGTTTTAAGCATAAGCCAGACAACTCCATATACCTTAACATTGTTAAGATATGATCCATTCTATATACAATATAGAAACAGAGGCACTGATTTAATTGGAACCAGATTCAAATCATGCAGCTGTCTCCAGTGCATGTCAACTAAATAGAGAGAGGCAGATCAGCATTACTCAACTTAGGAGTTCATCTAATTATGAGTAACCTGAAAGAGAAGCAATTCTCTAAAACATTACTATCAACTGAATACCAACCACAAGTATCCACATCTTCGATCACCTTGAAAAATCCCGATACTTGCTACACCTGGTTCTCTACTTTATTCTTATACCTATAACTTCTTAAACTTGGACCTTGTATTTCTACGAAACACATGTCTAAAACTATAGAAGTCACAAGTAACATAATATAGTACGAGGACCAACCCCTTTGTCCTAATGGACACTGGACAACATACAATACTCTGTATGAGTCCCCTGAGTTGAATAACTCAAACCCTGTGCGTCGTAGGTTGAAAACTGTACCCAGGAAATTTCCTCAAATATCACCAATTACAATGAATTCCGATATAATGAGGATGACCACCTAATTCCCAATAACTTACTCCTACTCATCATCTGTATAACCATACAGATGTGAGAATCATGCCTGGTAAATACAAACCCTGGAGCAAGGACTAATTGGGAAATCAGTTTTCTATTAACAATACACAGCGAAACTGAAACATGAATATGTTTCGAAGTGGTATCCGGGTATTCCTAGTAATGCCTTTTCCATTATCCAGATTCATGACTATAACCGTATATTTCTTTGCCATCTCTCCAAATCCCTTTATTTGTCTTTAGTCGTTACGTTCTATACACCATCGTTAGGCTTAATGGTTTTCTTCCTTCCATACCGTTCGGCACCAGCCTATGGTTTGGAAGAAGACTATCCAATAAGCATAATAGGTGTACCCTCCTAATCCTAGGAGTACTCGCAACTTGAGAGAAGGTGATGATAAAAGACAACTGAATAAACCTTTATTCTATTTCTCCTGAACCAGAATCCATCTCCGAAATGGAACAATTTCCATCGAGTTCGTTTATAACCATACAATGGATTATCCAAATAACTGTGGATCCTCGTAGTGATACGGGATGTTCCGGAGAAATACAAAGGTGAAATAAGAGTGGCGATGAATTACTTGGTTTGGTTGTGAATAGCAGTCGCAATTTACTTTGCCCTTTTTCTAATCCCTTTATTTGTCTTTACTTATTACCTTCTGTACACCTCCGTTAGGCTAATCGTTTTTCTTCATTCCCTACCTTTCGGCACCTGCCTATGGTTTGGAATAAGACTATATAATAAGCGTAATAGGTGTACTGTCCCCTAATCCTAGGAGCCCTCATAACCAGAGAGAAAGTAAAAGGAAAAGACAACTGAATAGTCCTATTCAATCTCTCCAGAACCAGAATCCATCCTCGAATCTGGAACAAGTTCCTTCGAGTTCGTATATAACCATACGATGGATTTATCCAATGGAAGTGGATGTCCGTAGTAATACGGGGTGTTCTGGAGAAATGTAAAGGGTAAAAGAAGGAGTGGCAATGATGTATGCAACTCAGACAATCCAAAAGCCAGTGTTTTAAGAAAGTTCGGTTAACTTGGTCACTGAGTCATAGTCTAGGGTCGGGTCATGGTCGCAGACAAAGAGCGAAAGAAAAGAAACACTCTGCGTGCACTCTAACTTAGATTAGAATGGTTATCACTTTATCTAATCAGGAAAGCTTCCACTGTTTCCTCAAATTCTCCCCCAAACCTGAAAGAAGAATTAGTCGGGATCACCCGAGGAGTAAACTAACTCATCAGTAGGAATCAGGATCCAACTATCATTGCATGATAACGTGACGAAATCTACTCACGTTATCACAATCCAGAAGGTATGCGCATGCCTGGCAAGTTTCAGTTTCTTTAGAAACTCCCGATGTGATTTTCACCCCTAGGACTCAAGTGACCTTGATGGAGTCAACAAATCAAAGAGTCCTAGTCAAGTTCAACCCGTCATAATCTGGATTGCATTAAACCCACCGTACGTGCCCTTGACGGAGTCAACAAGGCCGCACGACTGTCCTAACCAATCGCATATCTATGCTACAAACAAGCACCACTTAGCTACCGTACACTATGCCTTGACGGAGTTAACAAACGCAGCACGAATACTAAGTACTACTTGCAAGAAACAACGGAGGGCTACGATTGGTTTTTGGCGAAAAACCTTTTGCATAATGAACTTGATATCGTTGAAGGAACTGCATAGCTTTTATTAATATATATAGTGACGAAAACCTTTGCTAAAGAGGTCACTCCCGGTGATGGGATCTCGGCTCTTTCCCCGTAGAATTAGGTGCAGGATATTCCAACTGAATACCACGATGCAAAGCAAAAGTAATCAACTATAATGAAGTTATTACCCTGACGCAAACCTCTGTCGAAGGGGTCACTCCCGGTGAAGGGATCTCGGCCCTTGCCTCGTCGAATGAGGTGCTGGATATTCTAAACTGAATACCACTGTGCAAAAAAAATGAAAGCGTCCTTGCAATAATAGCTTTTTGAAAATTTGTTCCAACAACATCTATACAGGTCTGTTTTCCTTGCATTGATACGAATCAACGCAGTCCCATTAATTAATCACACCAGAAAAGAACGAAAATAAAATGTATGTATATGCCATCCGCATTCCCCACTGGGTCCCGTCATCACCCGTTAGGTTACTTAAATAACGACAGAGCGGAGACTGGACTAGCGCGGGTGTAAAACATATACAACATCTACTAGTATATATATATATATAATAATCGCTCCAGGCATGATAAAATGCAACATCACAGAACAATACAGATAATCTGGGATCCCCGGGTTTCATAGAGCCAAAAAGGAAAACCCGACGTTCCTCGGGTCGTGTGGATAGCCTGTGCAATGAAAACCTAGGCCCCTACGAGTGCGGAAAGTAACCCTCCAAAACCAGAAGCGAGGCAGCCCCCTTCAGCATCGTGAATGGACCACCCAGCACTTCACAGAATCCGGTAACTTGAGCACCCCACCTTAGGCCATCCTATACCCCCTACGAGTGCGGCAAATAGCCTGCCA
The DNA here is from genome assembly GCA_030015575.1 of Agapanthus africanus. Taxonomy (NCBI): domain Eukaryota; kingdom Viridiplantae; phylum Streptophyta; class Magnoliopsida; order Asparagales; family Amaryllidaceae; genus Agapanthus; species Agapanthus africanus. Next base: position 206,692,864 of record JASDDO010000004.1, on the reverse strand, counting down.
ATCCTAGAGTGAGGTCCCCTCCCTCTCAAAGCCATGAGATGCGGACCCGTTGTCCTCCAGAACTCGGCTATCCGTGCACTCCACCGCGGGGTAATCCTAGTACAGAAAAGAAAATATATACAACGGGTACATCGACCTCAACCCGGTCGTGCCCCAAAAGAATAATATACAAATAGGCAGTGACGCCAGTCCACATGTCGGACGCTCCCCCCGCAATATCAAATGTACAAATATATCCAAACTGCACTACCATTGCACGCAAGCTATCCACCACGACAAATCCGCTACATCACAGCACAACACAGAACATCAACGTGAATGTCACGTTCGCAAATCCGTCTAAAAGAGCTATAGCAATTAGACAAGATTTACCGATCAAATAACATTCACGGTTGCAGATATAAAGTAAGCACTGTGAACTAACTTATTTAAAATTTTCGATCGACAATATTTCCCGAAGTGGGCCCCAAGTACAAATCCCAGTACTCAAAATAATCTGGGCCAAAACTAAAAATTCAGAAACCCCAATTCCATGTTAAAGACCTAAAGAAAATTTTTAGTGCACTGAATCACCAACACTGCGGCGGAACCGCGGCCAAAACGTGGGTACTGCCGCGGTTCCACGGCGCTACAGAGGGATCATGCTCCAAAATTTTTACAGTGGTCTTAGAAAAGCCTGCCTGATTTTCTGAAACACTCAAAATAATTTTTCGACGACAAAAAAATTTCAACAGAATCTTTGAACTTGGAATTGAAGTTTTGGAAATTTCATCCGATCGATGTTTTAAACAAGTTAGAACAAGCTAGTTAACGATTAATAGCTTGGCTCTGATACCATTGTTGGGTTACGGCAGCGCCCCGGCCGTCTTTCCGAGGCCAAATGCGGAACAAAACTTTTTACGAACTGGCGTTAACCGCATCCAAATCCCGGATCGTTCCATTAACCGTAAACTAGTATACTGTAAATTGGTGTTTCGAGATTATACCGATCGATCCGAGTCCTTCGGTCTTTAACCTCTGCCCCTAGCATGTTGCGGATGCGCCGACGAAGCTCGCTCTCCGATCTCGCTCAATCTACGATCTCCTCCTCGTCAAAAACTGCGCCATGTCATCGAATCTTTATACGGGCTCCTACCTCTGAACCGAGGCAACTCGGACACGAAGTTTGCTCGCCGACGTATCCAAGGTTGATATAGAGTAAGTGTAGAACACTTTATCTCATGTCATCCAAGTCTATGGATAAGGGTTGATCGAAGTTGCCATTTTGGGTGGAGGTGAAAATGAGGAATGAAAAAGGAGCTTAGGAATTTTGTAGTAATGAAATGAGATCAAAATTCCGACACCCAAAAGAAATGGGGGCTGCCCATCTTGTGCTCTCGGCCACGGATAGATAGGGATGGTGGTGAGTGTAGGCCAAAGAGAAAATGGGGGGATCATAAGGAAAAATGTCACAACCATGTCATTCACCATCCAATCACATTAATTGCTACAAGATGGCTCAAGAAAAAACTCAATCAATCAAGAGCACACAAGATGCTTCCAGAGGCTGCTGGAGAACCAGCAACCACGAAAAAGACCCTCCTATACCAATTGCCACTTTGCAAAGAACCCCCTCACAACACAATTCAGCCAAGAAGAAATAGAAAGAAAAATAGCCAAAAAGAAGATACAAACTGGCAACTTCAAAAAGCGATCCCGTAACAAAATTACAGGATAAATCCACAACTGTATATACATACCCGCATTTGTATTCCGACTGAATACAAATGCAATGAGACAAAATCTACACAGTATAATACTACGATCCGGCTTAAACCAAAGCCCGCTGGTATTATCCGTCCGAAACATGAATGCTCGAACCCTGCCATAAAACCATACGTCCACTACAACGTTTTTCCCGAACTGGGAAACTTTCAGTGGGGGACTCTAAAGACTCGTAAATACTCTGGCAGTAGGTTTAACCACAAGCCGTCAGTGGTACTAGCTGTACATAACGGCAACCCATGTACTGAGTGAAAGGGAAGCTGATGAGAGAACTCATCCTGGAACCCTACTGAGCCCATGAGTGACAATATCCGTACAGTCCGGTCCGTTCGTCTATGAGTATCGCATATCGGGCCTAGGGAGCCGGTAAACGTCAGACCCCCAAAAGCGGTATAAGTCGTGCCGGAGTGTAGCCCAAAACACCTGAGATACTACTAGAATACCTACCAGTAAATCTCGCTTACCATGGCCATGGATTTTGTGTAATGGCTCTCCTAGACACTGCACGATCTCACTCCCAACGTAGGGAGAGACAAATCCCCTGCCGATCCGCTCACTGCCTCCATGTGGCTCGAGACTGTACCCAACTAGAACCTGTTTGCACGACTCCTTTGTGCCGTGGTAGGGTGATAATCAAAGCACAGTGGGAACTCACACGAGACAAATGACGATCTCTGGTCGATTGACTAACCTGTACACATGTCACTTGGGAATTGCTATCTGACGACAGGTTTCAAAAACCATCTAGCATATTCCCGGCGAGTCCTGTCCGGTGTACTCATAACCCAATGCGCACCTGTATACATCTTAGGTGAACCAACTGACACCAATGGCTTGTGAGACTGGCCATCGGCCCTCGTCGGGGTCTCGACTGTATACACTAGTCTACTCCGGAGTATCGATGCCCTATCTCGAAACTCCTGCGACTAGGGACCATTTTAAGGATGTGCTTATAGACTACCCAACTCTCATGTATATGATCGCCATCATACAGCTGGTAGTCAAGCAAGAATCCTATGGGCTCTATCAACGTGCAATAGTGATATATATCATGTCACCTAAATCAGTACACGATGATAAAGATAAACCAGATAGCTTATTATCATCTCGAGTAAGACTGTCCTACCGGTATAGGTCCTCCCACAATCATTGCAATCACATGCCTGAGATCCAATAATTGACTTTGAGGGCACTATATCCAACATGATCTTCGCCGTTGGGTGTCGTATACTTATTTTTTGACTTGCGTGGTTGCGATTCCGCCAGTTGGCGAAGAGCTAGCTCCCGCTTGGGGATGCCGTTCTTATTATTATTATGTATATGTGGTTTTGGATCAAAATATACAAAGGAGGTGCTGCCCAAATTTTTAAAAAAGATGAAGCATGTTTTCCAACTACTAAATCAACTTGCATTTTCTTGTTCCATTATTTATACATTAAAGAAAATGTTCGATTTCATCATTCCTTTATTTTTAAAACTTCACCTCTTTTATTTTCTTAAAAAGGTTTAGATTTCTGTGTTTCGGCTTACTTGAGTTACGTTACGCTTTTAGACGTCGCGTGATTTAAGTGCTGGTCACGAGCTAATATTTTCGGGTCGTGACAAAGTTGGTATCAGAGCGCTAGGTTTAACCTTGGTTCGAGTCTAGGTTTGACTATGTGGAGTCTGGGGCGTAAATATTTCGGAACCTAGGCTTGACCTTACGGAACTTAGACTTGAACATGGGGTATTAGACCCGAACTTTCGTTACATACGTTGACCCTGATCGATGGAGTAGGTAGCTTGAGTAGAGTGACGTATCGTACGTATGTTCCGCGACATATTTACGATACGATACTCCACTTAAGAAACCTTAGGATGTACATATTTTGAGATCTGTGATTCTCTTCGTTCTCTTGATCATACATCCATCTGAGATCCTTGATTCTATTTGTTTCCATGATCATACTCTCGTTGATTCTATTCCTCCTTATGATCATGTATCTATTCTGGATCTGTTGATTCCTTTCATTCCGTTGATCTGTTTTCGACGATACATGCTTGAGGTTCCTGTCACCATGGTTTGAGCGCAGATTGAGCTACTGCTAGTGATGCGGTCAGGACGAGCTCGTCATAAATGAGGACTGACCATCGTGTTTTCTGGTGACATGGGAACGTCTCAATGTATCTGTGTTGTGACCTCTTGTTTGAGGTGAGTGTTCGGTTTTGCACCGGAGGATCGGGCCATTGTTAGCGGCTGCCAGTTATGAGAGGACCGTTGATGTACAGCCTACCTCAGAGTTTGTGATGTCTTCTACCTTGCAGACAGATGACCCAACTATTGCTGAGATTGATGGGATGTCGCTTCCAGAGCTTATGAGCTGAGATCGCTGGAGCTTCCATGCAGAGATGCGATAGGTGATAGCTAATCTATCTTGAGTTGAGAGACGAAGGTGATTCGTCAGATTTGATGCGCCGACGCAGGCCCAGTTGAGTTGAAGATTTCCAGTGTGGAGAATCTTATTCAGATCTAGAGTAGATCGATCCAGAGATGATGTTGTTTGTTGGATGATCCGATAGGAGATCAGCAGGTTGACCGGCTTCGGATAGAGGACCTCACCTAGACGCGTTGTGAGTTGATCGAGAACGGATGAATAAGGTATATTCCTATGATGATTGGGACAAGTTCCCGAGGATGTGTTCGGCTGGATATCTTCTACAGAGTGATGAAGATACCGAGTTTGCAATTTCGAGTCCATGTGAGAGATTCCGGATTGACTGTAGCCGAGAACAATTGCAGTACGCAGATAGCATGACGTGACGTCGAAGAGGGCGATAATAAAGACGAGTGGAACAAGAGGTTCGTGCGAGATGTTAACGAGCGGTTGTTACTCCCCGTTGAGATTAGAGATCTGATATGTATATAGAGGCGTTGGGATACTGCCAGTTCCCGAGGAAATGCTGTGCTGAGAACACAGATGTCCAGAAAACGAGAAAAGATTATACAAGAGTACCAGCCTCCGTATAGTTCAGCATAGGAGAGATCGGAAGAGACCCTGAGCAGGTTCCTTCCAGGACATTGTTGCGATAAGATTTTCACCCAGGATCAGTTGTGTCGTGTGTATTCAGAGGGCCAGAGGCCGACGCCAGTGACGTGCTACTTTACGAGTGGTCATGCAAATTGGCCGAGAGATGACCAGAGGAGTGTCAGAGCGGAATCATTTCCGTTAATACACCTGACCGGGCCGACGAGCCGATGAGTTGCGAGATTGGTAATCCACAGAGAAATTGAGGACCCAGAGACAGAGGACGCCAGACCGTGAGCAGTGTTGGATATAGTGACCTCAAAGTCAATTATTGGATCGCATGCACGTGATTGCAATGATTGAGGGATGACCTATACCGGTAGGACAGTCTTACTCAAGATGATAGTATGCTATCTGGTTTATCTTTATCATCGTGTACATGCTTTAGGTGACCTTACAGATCACTATTACACATTGATAGAGCCCTTAGGATTTTTTCTTGATGGCCAGCAGTATGATGGCGATCATATACGTGGGAGCTGGGGTCTATAAGCACATCCTTAAAAGGTCCCTAGTCGAGGGAGTTTCGAGACAGGGCATCGATACTCCAGAGTAGACTAGTGTATACAGTCGAGACCCCGACGAGAGGCGGTGGCTGGTCTCACAAGCTATTAGTGTCAGTTGGTTCACCTAAGATGTATATAGGTGCTCATTGGGTTATGAGTACACCGGACAGGACTCGCCGGGAACATGCTAGTTGGTATTATACATGACGTCAGATAGCAGTTCCCTGGTGACATGTGTACAGGTTAGTTCATCGACCTGAGATCATCATTTGTCTCGTGTGAGTTCCTACTGTGCTTTGATTACTACCTTACCACGGCTCAAAGGAGTCGTGCAAACAGGTTTTAGTTGGGTACAGTCCCGAGCCACATGGAGGCAGTGAGCGGATCGGCAAGGGTTTCGTCTCTCCCGGTATTGGGGGTGAGATCGCGCTGTGTCTAGGAGAGCCATTACACGAAGTCCTTGGCCAAGGCAGGAGATTTACTGGTAGGTATTCGAGTAGTATCTCAGGGTGTTCTGGGCTATAATCCGACACGACTTTTACCGCTTTTGGGGGTCTGACTTTTACCAACCCCCTAGGCCCGACATACGATGCTCATAGACGAACGGACCAGACTGTACAGATATTGTCACTGACAGGCTCAGTAGGGTGTCAGGATGAGTTCGCTCATCGACCTCCCTTTTAGTCAATACCTGGTAGCTCGTTACGTACAGCTAGTACCACTGACATGCTAGTGGTTAAATCCACAGCCAAAGTATTGACGAGTCTTTAGATCCCCCTACAGACAGTTTCTCAAGTTTCGGGCGAAACGTTGTAAAGGCCGTATGGATTTATGGCAGGGTTCGAACATAAGCGTGCACTTGTGCACGTGTCATTGTTCGGACGGATAATACTAGAGGGTTTTGGTTTAAGCCGGATCCTAGTATTATACTGTGTAAATTTTGTCACATTGCATTTGTATTCGGTTGGAATACAAATGCGGGTATGTATATACAGTCGCGGGTTTATCCTGTAATTTATTACGGGATCGCTTTTTGAAGTTGCCAGTTTGCATTCCGTTTCAGCCATTTTTTTCTTTTTTCATTCATGGCTGATTTTTCCTTTAAAAAAGGGGCTTATTTGCAAAAGTGAAAATTAGTATTAGGAGGGGCCTTTTTGCGGTGCTGGGGCTCCTGCGCTTTCCCAGCAAGTTCTTTGGGTTTCTAGATGTGTTTGGCTTCCTTTTGTGCATTAATTGTGAATGGATTGATATGGTTTTTGGTGTGACATTTTTTCCTCATTATCATCACACCTTTGCTTATGCTTACCACCACCACCATTTCTTTGGTGACCATGGCCGAGCCAAATTTTGGAGAGCCCCCAATTCTTTTGGTGTGTGAGAATGATTCATTTTTCCATTTGCAACAAAATCCTTATCTCATCTCCAATGCTCTTTTCTCCTCACACTTCCTAAAGGCAACTTCGTTTAACCCTTGAGACAAAGTCTTCTACGTATATTCTACAGCAACCTTGGACACGTCAGCTAGCAAACTTCGTGTCCGAGTTGCCTCGGTTCATAGGTGGGAGCCCGTAAAAAGACTTCTTGATGTGGTGCCCTTTCCGACGAGGAGACCGGAGATCGGAGATGCCGCGAGGAGCTTGGGATGGTGGCCAAAGACCGAAGGACACGGATCGATCGGTATACCCTTTCTAACCCCTCTCTAGTTTGCTAGTTATAGGTTAATGGTTCGATCCAGGATTAAAGTCTGCGATAGCGCCGGTTTCAAGTTTAGAAAAAGTTTTCGTTTCCGCATTTTGGCCTCGGATTGACGGCCGGGGCGCTACCGTAGACTTACATGGTATCGGAGCCACGCTATTAACCTTTACTAGCTTGTTCTAACGTATTTAAAATATCGATCGAACGAAATTTCCGAAACCGCGATTCCATTTCATGAAGTTTCTGTCGAAATTTTTTTGTCGTCGAAAAATTATTTTGAGTGTGTCAGAAAATCAGGCAGGCTTTTCTAAGACCACTACAGAAATTTTGTAGAGTGATCTCACTGTAGCACCGCGGAACCGCGGCCGTACCCACGTTTTGGCCGTGGTTCCGCCGCAGTACTGTAACTTCACTGTAACAAATTTTCTACAGTGGTCTCTGACTTGGAATTGGGGTTTTTGGTATTTTTAGTTTTGGCCCAGATTATTTTGAATGCTGGATTTGTGCTTGGGGCCCACTTCGGGAAATTTTGTCGATCGAAAATTTTAAATATGTTAGTTCACAGAGCTTACTTTATTTCTGTGACCGTGAATGTCATTCGAGCGGTAAATCTTGTCTAATTGCTATAGCTATTTTAGACGGATTTACGAACGTGACATTCACGTTGATATTCTATGTTGTGCTGTGATGTTGCGTATTTGTCGTAGTGGATAGCCTGGAAGCAATGGTAGTACAGTTTGGTATTATTTGTACATTTGATATTGCGGGGCGAGCGTCCGACATGTGGACTGCTGTCACTGCCTGTTTGTATATTATTCTTTTGGGGCACGACCGGGCTAACGTCGATGTACCCGTTGTATATTTTACTTTCTGTACTAGGATTACCCTGCGGTGGGGTGCACGGATAGCCGGGTTCTAGAGGGCAACGGGCCCGCATCTCATGGCTTTGAGACGGAGGGGGCTTTACTCTAGAATTGGCGGGCTATTCGCCGCACTCGTAGGGGGTATAGGTTGACCCAAGGAGGGATGCTCAAGTTACCGGATTCCGTGAAGTGCTGGGTGGTCCATTCACTTTGTTGAAAGGGGCTGCCTCGCTTCAGGTTTTGGCGGGTAACTTGCCGCGCCCGTAAGGGTCTAAGATTTCATTGCACAGGCTATCCACAGGACCAGGAGAACGTCGGGTTTCAGTTGCGGCTCTATGAAATCCGGTGATCCGAGATTATCTGTATTGTTTTGTGATGCTTATTACATTTCTGTGATGTTGCATTTTATCACGCATGGAGCTATTATTATATATTGATATATATATACTAGTAGATGTTGTATATGTTTTACACCCGCGCTAGTCCAGTCCCTGCTCTGTCGTTAGTTAAGTAACCAAACGGGTGATGACGGGACCCAGTGGCGAATGCGGATGGCATATACGTACATCATATTTTCGTTCTTTTGTGGTGTGATCAATTGATGGGACTGCATTGATTCGGATCAATGCAAGCTAAACAAACCTATTCTGATGTTGTTGGAACAATTTTTCAAAAAGCTGTTATTGCAAGGACGTTTTCTTTTGTTCTGCACAGTGGTATTCGGTTATGAATATCCAGAACCTCAGTCGACGAGGCAAAGGCCGAGATCCCTTCACCGGGAGTGACCCCTTAGACAGAAGTTTGCGTCAGGGTAATAACTTTACTATAGCCGATTGCCTTTTTGCTTTGCATCGTGGTATTCAGTTGGAATATCCTGCACCTCATTCTACGGGGAAAGAGCCGAGATCCCTTCACCAGGAGTGACCTCTTTAGCAAAGGTTTTCTCCACTATATTTTATAGAAAGTTATCCAGTTCCTTCAACGATATCAAGTTCGTTACATTAAAGGTTTTTTGCCAAAAACCATTCGTAGCCCTCCGTCATTTCAAACGGGTAGCACTTAGTATTCATGCTATGTTTGTTGGCCAAAGTCAAAGCATAGTTTATGGTAGCTATTTGTTACCTTTCTGTTGCATAGATAGATGCGTTGGTTTGGGACAGTCGTACTGCTTTGTTGGCCAAAGTCAAGGGTAGGTACGGGTGGGTTCAAATTAACCTGGATAATGACGGGTAGAACTTGACATGTGACTTATGATTTGTTGACCAAAGTCATGGTCATAAGAGCGTGGGGTAAAAATCACATCGGGAGTTTCTAAACAACCTGAAACTTGCCAGGCATGCACATACCTTCTGGAGTGTGATAACGTGAGTAGATTCCATCACATTATCATGCGATGATAGTTGGATCCCGATTCCCACTAATGAGTTGGTTTACTCCTCGGGTGATCCCGACTAATTCTTCTTTCAGGTTTGGAGGAGAATTTGAGGTTACAGTGAGAGGTTTCCTGGTTAGATAAAGTGATAACCATTCTGATCTAGGTTAGAGTGCATGCAGAGTGTTTCTTTTCTCGCTCTTTGGCAGCGACCATGGCCCGACCGCAGTCTATGACTCAGTGACCAAGTTAACCGAACCTTGTTAAAAACACTGGCTTTTGGATTGTCTGAGTTGCATACCTCATTGCGACTCCTACTTTTACCCTTTTCTCTAGAACACTCTGTATTACTACGAACATCCACTTCCATTGGATAAAACCATCGTATGGTTATATACGAAATCGAAGGAACTTGTTCCAGATTCGAGGATGGTTTCCGGTTCTGGCGAAAATCAATAGGACTATTCAGTTGTCTTTTCCTTTTACCTTCTCTCAGTTTGCGAGTGCTCCTTGGATTAGGACGGTACACCTGTTACGCTAATTGGATAGTCTTCATCCAAACCATAGGCAGGTGCCGAACGGTAGGGAATGAAGAAAACCATTTAGCCTAAAAGGTGTACAGAAGGTATTAAGTTAAGACAAATAAAGGGATTAGTAAGAAGGCAATATAAATTGTGACTGCTATCATTCACGACCAAACCAAGTATTTCATCGCCACTCCTACTTCACCTCTGTATTTCTCCGGAACACCCCGTATCACTACGAAGATCCACAGTTTATTGGATACTCCATCGAATGGTTATATACGAACTTGAAGGGACTTGTTCCAGTTCGGGGATGGATTCTGGTTCAGGAGAAATAGGAATAAGGTTTATTCAGTTTTCTTTTATCTTTACCTTCTCTCACGTTGGGAGTGCTCCTAGGATTAGGATAGTACACCTATTACGCTTATTGGATGGTCTTCTTCCAAACCATAGGCTGGTGCCGAACGGTAGGGAAGGAAGAAAACCATTTGGCCTAAAGATGGTGTGCAGAAGGTAATAACTAAAGACATATAAAGAGATTTGGAAAGATGGCAAAGAAATATACGGTTACAGTTGTGAATCTGATAATGGAAGAGGCATTACTAAGAATACCCGGATACCCCTTCGAAACATTTACATGTTTCAGTTTCACCGTGTATTGTTAAAAGAAAACTGATTTCCCAATAAGTCCTTGCTCCAGGGTATGTATTTACCAGGTTTGATTCTCACATCTGTATGATTTTACAGAAGATGAGTGGGAGTAAGTTATTGGGAATTGGGTGATCATCCTCATTATATCGGGATTCGTTGTAATTGGTGATATTTGAGGAAATCGCCTGGGATGTTTGCCGGACGACAAATATTTGGTTTTGAATATCCGTTGTTATGCACCAATTTCAAATTGATATATCTGTACGTTTATTTTTATAAAGTGAGATATAACTTTTTGAAATTATGTCTATGACATTTATCTATATCAGTGGATGGTTAGGTAAGGAGCATTAAACAGTGGTGTAATTCTTCTTAACCATAAGTACAGTTTTCAACCTACGACACACAGGGAATGAGTTATTAGACTCAGGGGTCTTATACAGAGTATTGTATGTTGTCCAGTGTCCATTAGGACAGAGGGGTTGGTACTCGTACTATATTCTGTTTACTTATGACTTCTCTAGTTCTTAGACATGTGTTTCATAGAAATACAAGATCTAAGTTTTGAGAAGTTATGGGTATATGAATAAAGTAGAGAACCAGGTATTGCAAGTATCAGGATTCTTCAAGGTGATCGAAGATGTAAATACTTGTGTATGGTATTCAGCTGATAGTAATGATTATGAGAACTTGCTTCTCTTTCAGGTTACTCATATCTGGATGTATTCCTAATTTGAGTAATGCTGATCGGCCTCTCTCTATTTAGTTGATATGCACTAAAGACAGCTGCATGATTTGAATCTGGTTCCAATTAAATCAGTGCCTCTGTTTCTATATTGGATATAGAATAGTTCATATCTTAACAATGTTAAGGTACGGGGAGTTGTCCGACTTATGCTTAAAACCAGACTCTGGATAACTCAAAGCACGTTTCTGTAATGGCTGTTTGTGGGTTGACCCGGGCTATGACGAGGGTTGACTTTCTACCATCTGGAAGATCAATAGTGATATTGTTCTTAACTCGCCACAGTTCTGATAAAAATGGATTTTTTTAGAAAACAGTAGTGGGAGTATGATAGAACTGGAAGTGATTCCAGAACCACAGACGATTACTGAAAATTTAATAGGGACCTAAGGATTCAATCATGATTGACATTCTATTAGCCACTCCGCAGATGTGGTGGGTAACCTCAGGCACTCGAGAGGTACTTCGGTATGCTCAAGGACGGTGACAGGGAGGTTCTTGTTTACCCAGACTTGACACTGCTGTTGTTCCAGGCTATGAGACCCGGCAGGATGATGAGTATAGCGTCGTTCTAAACTAGCTCTAGAAGTGCACGCGTATATGACTCTGCCAGAGGGTTGTCATAGTCAGTGGGAGCAGCGGAAGCATAGTGGATAAGTAACTTATGTTTATTTATGGAATAAAGAAGATATAGAGGAAATAGATCATCTATTTTTGATGTGACAGTCATGGACTTTGACTTCATCAAAATAGAGGATGGATCTGTTAAGAAACTAGTAGGGTGTGATGTCCTGGTACATGGATGACATACACATAGTAGGAAGTGAGATTCCTTTACTACGATCGGTTATACTTTGGTTGTCACACAGTGGTTTCTCCACATAGGACTTGGATATTATATCTGACATTCTGGCTACTAGGTCTATGGTTTTAGATCTAGATTTGGGTAGTTTCCCAATCTGGGTACTTAGTGTAGGGTTACTAGGAACACCCATGAGGTTCTACAACTGATCAACCATGCCAAAATCAAAAATTTCATGTGCCTAAGAACCCTAAACTAGATCGTTAACTAAAGGATAGGCGAAACTAAGCAAGCAAACTACTTTGCTACTAAGTGAAAGTGACTACAAGCTTTGTAGATCCGGTGCTCCACTTCCTTAGCTCCGTGATGACGTCCCTCCACTGCGATCATCGGATCCTTGACTCTGGCGATGGTTTCGACGGAGAAATGGGCGGGCTAGGTCGTCGACTTCGATGCCGAAGATGATCTACGTCGAGGCAACTTAAGATCAAGCTCCATCTTCACTTGGTCATAGAACTTGTGAAGATAACACACTCTACTACATGGCAAGTGGTAGAGGATGAAGAAAATAGGAAGTGGGTTCACTTTGGATTTGGATTTCTCACTCTTTTGATCATGGCACCATTGGAGGTAGCACGGTTTCTTCTTCTTGAAGAAGAAGAAGAAGAAAGAATATGATAAGAATAATAAAATCAAATGATGAATAATAATAAATCAAGTGATCTTATCATAATGCAACCATGGGTTAGTGTAACTAGTGTAGAGACTAAACTAGGGTTTAGGTGAATGGTTAGGTTAAGGAAAGAAACAAAATGGTCAAAGCTTTTCAAAGCTTCATGAAGCTTCAACTAAAAACCAAAAGAAGCCACCATTTTATCTCTTGCACAAAAATAAATAAAATGAATAAGTAATTAAGAAAAGATAACAAAACCCTAACCATTAACCTAAACATGGTTCAAAGTAAACACACACCCAAGTTTGCATGTATCATCAAACATGATACAATCAAGTGCACAAAAATATACCACATATACTACTTGTGCACATCAAGTGAGAAAATCAATCTTAAGTGAACAAATACTAGTTAATGTAAAGTAATATATCAAATATATAATTATACATTAAATCATTAAATCAACACTTGATTTAATGATCCGGTCATATTGCATATAACCGACTAATATCTAGTGTATCAATGTATCGAATCAACACTTGATTCGGTAACCCGGCTATATCTTATATAACCGTCCGATGATACAAATTGCGAGAATAGAATTCAGTATCACATACTGGTATTATTCTCGGTACCGCACATATCTCATATGCGCTCCTATTTCGTTTTGCTTGAGCCAGGAAACCTCTGTGTAGGACTCTAAAGACTCGTCAATACGCCGGCAGCAGGTGATGATCATATCAAACACCCACAAGCCGCAAGCGGTCTGCTAAACGTAACGGCCACCCGGGTATTGAGCGATCAGAAGATCAACGAGCAAGCCCGCTCACACTCCTGTGAATCCAACCAGTAACACTTACCGTACAGTCCGGTCTGATCGTCTGATATGTCGCATATCTCGCCTAAGGGTGGTAAACGTCAGACCCCAGTAGCTTGATAAGTCATGCCGATATAAGGTCCATAACATAGCATGAAACTGCTGATAACACTTACCAGTAGATCACTGCAACCCTGGCCAGGGATTTCCAGTTATGCTCAGTCGAGCATAGCGCAACATCAACCCCCAATACCGGGAGAGACGAATCCCCTCCTATCGCTCATTGCCTCCATGTGAATCAGGACTGTACCCAAAAACCACCTGTTTGCACGACTCAGTAGAGCCGTGGTAGGGTGGAAATCAAAGCACAGTGGGAGACACATAAGAATCCATGACGATCTCGGGTCAACAGACTAAGCTGTACCAGTGTCACCAGAGAACAACCATCTGACGTAAGGTATAATACCATCTGGGAGTTCTCGGCGAGTCCGTTCAGTGTACCTAGTCATCACTGAGCACCCGCATACCATCTCTGATGTCAAACACCAATGGATATGGGATCATCCATCGCCCATCACATGGGTCGAGAAGATATACGCTAGTCTACACTGGGAATATCGATGCGCCGTCTCGATATTCCCACGACTAGGAACATTGAAGGATGTACTCCTTGACTACCCATGCCCCACTAGTATGATCTTCATCATAGTCCTGGAAGTCGAGTACACATCCTAAGGGCTTTATCAACATGTAACAAAGAGACTGAAAGTATACATGTTAAGATAAAGAACAACCGGATAGCGTACTATCATGTCGAGCAAGAAAGTCCTACCTATATATGTCCCAGCATCCACTACAATATACATCCAATGTACAGTTATGGCCTCTAGGGCATACATATAACTAACAATCTCCCACTTGCACTAGGGCCATCTGTAGCAGTGGTTGCAGTATCTAATACTCAACCATCCCATAAAAGTCTCTCTCTGGGAAAAAGCCTTTGTGAGTGGATCCGCCGTGTTGTCCTCTGAGTCTACTCTCCTAACCTCGATCACCTTGGAGATCAACAATCTCCTTGATCAGGCAATGCTGCCTCAGAATATGTCTGGGTCACTGATGAGACCGGGGTTCCTGGGCCAAAGCCACACTTCCATTGTCACACAATGGTAGGAACCTAGTTCATCTCATAAACTAATATACACCCAAACTTCCTCTATGGTAGTATCTTTAATAGCGATGTTACCAGCCTTTATCGTCTAGTTTACCACGGTATCTAGCTTGGAACTCTTCCATCATACCGTCCCTCCACTGAGGGTAAAGACAATGCCTGCGACTGACATTAAGTCATCCTTATCACCCTGGAACCTTTCCAGTGATTCTCCCCAGGATGAACTGATACCATTTCACTACAACTAGTGAGAATCCTAACATCCATTTAGATCTATCTCATAGATCCAAAAGCCAGGATTTAGGAGGTATCACCTTTATCCTATTGGAGAATCCTTGTGATAAGAGGAGATTGACCGTATGTAGTATAGGAAACTCTTTT
Source organism: Agapanthus africanus (assembly GCA_030015575.1). NCBI lineage: Eukaryota > Viridiplantae > Streptophyta > Magnoliopsida > Asparagales > Amaryllidaceae > Agapanthus > Agapanthus africanus. Next base: position 206,677,838 of record JASDDO010000004.1, on the reverse strand, counting down.
CTTATCAAGAGTATGTTGTCCACGTACAATACGAGGATCACCACCTTACTCTCTACTACCGTTTTGTATATACAAGGTTCATCTACCATTTTGATGAAGTCAAACTCTTTGACTACCACATCAAAACAGACGTTCCAACTCCGCGATGCCTGCTTTATCCTGTAAAGCAACTTACACATGTTTCCGCTGCTCCCACTGTTTACGAAGCCCTCTGGCTGTGTACTTATAGACGTTCTCTTCTAAATCAGTATTTAGAAAAAACAGTCATGACACCCAACCACCAGATGTCGTAGTCATGGTATGTAGCAATGTTAAGTAGGATCCGGATGGACTTAAGCATAGCCACTGGAAAAGGTTTCATCATTTTCCATGCCTGGTCGATGACGAAAACCACTAACAAGTCTAGCTTTGAAAGTCTCAAATTTTCCATCTACACCAAGTAATCTTCTCAAGATTCACTTGCTCCTGATGGGGATTTAACCCTTCAGATATTGCAACCAAAGTCCATACTTCGTTGGTGTACATGGATTCCATCTCAGATCGCTAAGCATCCAGCCATTCTTACAGAGTCCCTACTCTCGATGGCCTGCTCGAAACTAGTTGGGTCATCATCTCATGATGCATTCCTCGCTCCCACTGTCATCGAGAAACCAAAGTATCTCTCAGGCGGATGAGGAACCCTGCTAGATCGGCGGAGAGGCTGAGGTTCGTTGGGGACTATTGAATCCTTTGGTTCTGTCAAATCATCAGCCGCAGTTTTGTATAGCTGGAACCTTTCCAGTTCTACAGAACTGACCATGCCTCGATCTTGTCCGGATTTTGCTTTTAACATAGGCCGGACAATCCCAAATCTTAACTTACTTAAGAGATAGGCTCTTCCCATACCATATCTTATATGGAGTGGTAAGCACTGATTTGATTGGAATCTAATTCAATAGGTATGCAGCTTCTCAAGTGCACAACCCCTTAAAAGAAACAGGTAACTCAGTAATACTCATCATAGAGCACACCATATCTAATATGGTGCGATTGCTCCGCCCCGATACACCGTTGTGCTGTGGTATATTCAGAGGAGTAATACGGAGAGAGAATCTCATTCTCCTTTAGAATAATCCAGGAATTCTATGCACAAGTATTCTCCTCCCTGATCTTATCATAGGACATAATACTTATACCTGGTTTTTGGTTCTCTATTTCTAACTTATATTCTGTGAATATCTCAAAAACTTCGGTCTTATGTTTCAACAGGAACATATGGCTGAATCTTGAGAGATTATCAGAGAATGTAATGAAGTACAAAGAACCGGTCTTGGCATGTGTAGACAGGGGACCTTACATACATCATCATGTATCAGTCCCAAGAGTTTACTAACTCTTTCTCTGTATCCAGTAAACGGAGCTATGGTCATCTAATCTTTGTGACATGACTGGCAAGTTTCATAAGATATAAATTCAAACTAATTTAAATATGCATCTAAATGTAACTTCAGCCAGTCGGGTCGCATTGATATGACCTAGTCTACAATGCCTCAAGAAGGATTCGTTCATTTCTGAACTCTTCCTCTTGTGTGTGTTCTGTATATTAGGAACTGTAGTTTGATTTAGAACGTCAATGCTTTTAGATAACGTGCCTGAACCGATCAACTTTTGAAATAGGAAATGTTCAAAACATTATCCAACAATACAAAATTATATCCTTCTTTAATAAATAAAGAGATTGATATGATTTTGTATATATCAGGTTCGGTATCTAATAGCATTTGCTCAGAATCAATGTATTGGTAATACAGGGTGACAGTGACCAACAGACTTGGCTGCAACATTTTCCCCATTTTCTGTCTCATGAAACTTATCACCCGTTCTCAGTTCTCTACCTTTCTGTAGCCCTATGTAACAGATTACATATCTGGGATCCTGATTTGGTATCAAATACCCAGGACGTAGAGGACACAGAGAAACAGTTCTTTATAATGAACACACCCGAAGGAGATGCATCATATGCACTTTCTTCGTTTGGGTGGCATGGGAATCCTGGTATTCCCTTATTTCCTGCTCTGTCTTATAACAATTATAAGTTGGAGCGGGACCAACGTTCCCCAGCTCAGTATAACAAGCGGGTTCGGTCAATACATCCATATTATTATCTTGATTAAGGCGTGATATGGTCGCTACCTGGAGAGAGAGAGAGAAGAAAACACTCTGCGTGAGCTCTTGCAAGATTAGATTGGTTATTTATTTTATCTAACCAGGATGGCTCCCACTATTTTTATCAAATCTTCCTTCAAACCCTAAAAGGAAAGACTAGCCGGGATTAATTACACTCTACAAGTTCGCCAATCTTTCAGCCAGGCCAGTGTCGGTACTTTGAGGGAGGTTCCCCGTGCTTTTGCACGGACCTAATTAGAATAAACCTCGTTTTCCCAGAGGCGTAACCCCGTTGACACCTTTCTAGACACCTAATTGATCGGCTAATTGTAAAGTGCAAAACACACCCAGGAGTAACAATTACTCGCAGTGGGTATCGGGATCCAACTATCATATAGAAGGTATGCAATCTCATTGCAAATTTCAACACTTGAAACTCCCGATAAAGGTTTTTACCCCTAGCTCTTATGACCTTAACTATGGTCAACAAATCATAAGCACTAGTCAAGTTCTACCCGTCATTTCGTGATTAATTAGACCCACCCACATGACCCTTTACTAAGGTCAACAAAGTCACGCGACTGTCCTAACTAATCGCATCATATGCGGTGTAGGAAGACATCACTTAGCTACCGTACACTGTGCCTTAGCTATGTTCAACAAACACAGCACGAATACTAAGTACTCTACTTCCTAAAATGACGGAGGGTTGTGAATGGTTTTTAATAAAACCTTTAACGCTTTGAACTTGATCTCGTTGCGGAATCAAATGGTTTTTAAATGGAGTGTTTTTTATGCTTTTCTAGTTTTGCTAAAGGGGTCACTCCCGGTGAAGGGATCATCGGCCCTTTCCTCATCGAATAAGGTGCAGGATATATCACATATACCGCTGTGCAAAGCAAAAACTATAGAAGCAATCAAAAAACATACCGTGGCTTGTAGCATCTGCCAGTTATTGCTAAAGGAGTCACTCCCGGTGAAGGGATCTCGGTCCTTTCCTTATCGAATAAGGTGTAGGATGTTCTACAAGGAACGCTGCGTTGCAAAGCAAGAACTGTAGCTACCTGTTTTATTTTGAAATTCGATTCCACAACATCTTTTAGGTTTATTTTCTTTCATTAATCACATTAATGAATATCCCGTCATTTAAGTCCACCTAAACATCACAGATAAATATAACGTACGCTTTTGCCATCCGCATTCGCCTCGATGTCCCGTCTGCACCGTTAGGTTAGGTAACTAACGGCAGAGCGGGGCAGGGCTAGCGCGGGTGTAAAACATAAGCAACGTCTATATAATATATCATATATACTATATGCAATATCTATCTGAACATATCACATGATCACATCACAGATAACGCAGTAGAAAATATCATATGAAATATTGGATATACTAGGACGTCCGTATTTTATTTTGAGCCTGAATAAAACACGGATTCCACGGTCGTGATGAATAGCCAATCCCACACCCCTAGACCCCTACGAGAGCAGCAAGCAACCCTACCAATTCTAGGGTTAGGAGACCCGGACTCGACTCCTCGAGATAGTCTCCCACTGGACCCCAGAACCCGGTTACTTGTGCCCTCCTCCTTGGGTCTATCCTAGTGCGGAAAAGTAAATAATATACAAAATGTGACATCTTCCGCAACCTGGAAGTGCCCCAATAAAAGAATATTACATACAATTTTTTTTACATGAATGAAAATGAAAAACACTCGTCTCACATAAAACCCCCCGGCTATTCAAACACGACGATCCAATATAACATATCCAGCAACACATAACATCACATGTCATCAACGTAAGTAAACATGCGTATCCCAATTTTCGTTGACATATAGCAACGAAACGGGCGATATCACATATTATACTTACGGTCACAGAAAAGAAAGTGTAAAACTACAATAGTTGGAATCCGCAAACTCTTTAGACATCGCATGCCTAACCAAATGAATTCCTTAGACATCGCATGCCTAATAATTATAAACCCCGCATTTTAGTCTCATTTATCGAAAACCCTTTTCAATAACAAGTCGGGCAATTCAACAAGATTCCCGACATTTTGATCGAATGCTCGTCGCAAACTTTAGTAGACGGCTGCACCCCCGATACCGTCGACGAAGTGTACCAAGGCGGAACACCGCTGCCGCGAGCATCCGAACGGATGCTTTCGGCAACGGGGTTCTCCTACAGTCACTTGGTCGGGTCTATGGTGTAAGTCTACGCTAGCGCCCCGGCCGTCGAACGACGCCAAAATGCGGAATAAAAACTTTTAACTGGCGCTATCGTATACTTTAACCCGGATCTGCCATTATTGCTAAACTAACATACTGTAAAGAGTGTAGAAAGATTGTACCGAACGATCCGAGTCCTTCGTTCTTCAACCATCATCCCACGCTCCGTTGCGGCTGCTCCGATCTCGTCGATCTCCGATATCCTCGTCGAGGTGGCACCACATGATCGGTTCTTTAAACGGGCTCCCGCCTCTGACTCGAGGCAACTCGATCGTCAAGTTTGCTAAAAGAGACGACCAAGAATGATGTAGAGAATGAGTAGATGACTTTGTCTCACTTCGTCCAAGTCCGTGGACGATCGGTAAATGAAGTTGCCGAGGGAATTGGGTGATGGAATGAAAATGAGGTAATGAAATTTCCATGCACCCAAATACTATCATATCTTTTTCTACAAATGAAATCAACAACCATGAGAGAGAGAGGAGGGGGCCGGCCTCTTATAAAGAGAGGGGGGGTGACCGTAGGAGAGGGGGGTGACCATAGGATAAATATCATATGTGAACACAAACAAATATCTTGCTTAAAGATCTTAAGCAAAACAAGAAAGTAATGAAATCAAAGCATGAGTCACAAAGCTTAATCACAAATTCTAGAACCTTCTAGAACCTTCTAGAAGCACGACTCACTCTTATCCAAGAAAAGATAAATCCGCCTTTAACCAAATGTTAAAAGACGGCTGATAGAAAACTGGAAACTGGCAACTTCCAAAAGTGATCCTGAAACGAATTTCAGGACAACCCCGAAACTGTATAAATATACCCGTATTTGTATTACGACCGAATACAAATGCAACTGAGACAAAGATATTATACCTACTCAATATAATACTCGGATCCGGCTTAAACCAAAGCCGACCAGTATTATCTGCCCGAAAAATAACACGTGCGTAAACGCACGTGCATTTTCCGAACCCTGCCATAAAACCATACGGCCTCTACAACGTTTCGCCCGAACTTGGGAAACTGTCTGTGGGGGACTCTAATGACTCGTCAGTACCCTGGCAGTGGGTTTAACCACAAACCGTCAGCGGCACTAGCAATGCGTAACGGCTGCCCACGGACTGACCTCAAGGGATGCCGATGAGCGCACTCATCCGGAAAACCCTACTGAGCCTAACAGTGACAATGTATATACAGTCCGGTCCGTTCGTCAATGAGTATCGCATATCTGCCTAGGGGGCTAGTAACGTCAGACCCCCAAAAGCAGTATAAGTCGTGTCGGAGTGAAGCCCAATTACACCCTGAGATACTACTGGAGTACCTACCAGTAAATCTCCTGCCATGGCCATGGACTTTGTGTAATGACTCTCCTAGACACAGCACGACCTCGCCCCCAATACCGGGAGAGACGAATCCCCTGCCGATCCGCTCACGTGCCTCCATATGGCTCGGGACTGTACCCAAAAGCTACCTGTTTGCACGACTCCTTTGAGCCGTGGTAGGGTAGAAATCAAAGCACAGTGGGAACTCACACGAGACAAATGACGACCTCAGGTCGATGAACTAACCTGTACACATTGTAGGGTGTTTTTCGTCACCCAAGTGAGATGGGAATACGCGAGCGCTTGTCAGGCATACTACAGATTCCCCCTGCCTAGGGTAGGCTGGGGTTTAATGATTGTGGGGATCCGAATCTCCGGCAGCCGCGGACTAAGCTGCCGTTAATTACCCCTCGCCTTTGGGGCGAGGGAACCTCCGATTAACGGGTTAAACTGGTCATGCGAACTCAATGTGCAGTGTGCGTGTGTTTTGAAAGGGGGTTTTGGATATATCGGGAGCCACGTAGAGTTTTTACGGGGGTCCCGCTACCCGGATAGCGGGCTGGGGGTCAAGGGGGCTAGCAGCCCCCTTGCGGGGTGCGGGGCAGCGCCCCGTTAGAAATTTTTTTTTTAACAGGGACAGTGTCGTGGAGTATGTGTGTGTGTAAACATGTATACATATGTATATATATATGTATGTACATAAAAAGAGGGGGAAAGGCATCCAAAGGATGCGTGGGGCCAGCGCCTAGGCGCTTGAGCGCAAGCGCGCCACGTGTCGGCACGTGGGCGCTTTGCGCTCGAGCGCAGAGCGCTGGAGCGCAACATGCCGCGTGTCGGCACGTGGGCGCTTTGCGCTCGAGCGCAGAGCGCTGGAGCGCAACGTGCCACGTGTCGGCACGTGGGCGCTTTGCGCTCGAGCGCAGAGCGCTGGAGCGCAAGCGCGCCACGTGTCGGCACGAGGGCGCTTTGCGCTCGAGCGTAGAGCGCTGGAGCGCAACGTGCCACGTGTCGGCACGTGGGCGCTTTGCGCTCGAGCACAGAGCGCTGGAGCGCAAGCGCGCCACGTGTCGGCACGCGGGCGCTTTGCGCTCGAGCGCTAGCGCACCAGCGAGAAAAATGGGGGTTTTTAGCCCCGGAAATTCTCTAAAGAGAAAATAGGGTGGAATTAAACTCCTAAAATGCTTTGGGTTAAGGAAATGGGTCCTTCTTCTTCCTTTGTTGTCCGGATCTTGGAGATAAATAGATGTGAGATTTAAAAATCTTTTCTTTTTCTTTTTTTTTTGAGATCTGATGGCAGATCAGAGTTCCCCTTAATGGGTTTTGTAGTGGAAAACTATTTAGTTTTGAAAAAGGAAGAATAAAACTCTTGATTTAATTCAAGAGAAAGAGGGAGGTTTTGGAACCTTGAAGAAGGAAGAAAGAGCTCAGCTCTAAAATTTTTTGGAGAGAATGAAAGGTGTTACTTTTTTTATTCATCATGTTGCCTTTTATAGGCTTACATATTTACATATAGCCCCTTGGGCTTTACAAAAATGGCATTTTAGCCATCCCATGGCTCATGTGCCATTTCATTTTTGCCCATAAGCCATGGGCTTACAAAATATTGGCTTTATGCCCATTTTGCATACATTCATGTATAAAAAATTATATAAAAATTATTTATTACATGATCTATATTTTAGCATGGAGGAGGCTGGCCGCGGGCTCGACTTGGGCATGGGCCCGCTTGACCTGGGCTTGGGCCCACCTGGCTTGGGGTTGACCTTAACTTTGATTCGGTCAACGGGGGTGTAAATTTTTACCCCAACAAAGTGCCCCCCATCAATAAATGCACACCGCACATTTGAGTTGTGTGCATGAAATTGATGGATCTTGAAGCTGAACTTCGAGGTGGAACATCATTCCGGAGGCGAAGCATCATCCCGGGGAGCATGATTCCCGAAGATCGGAGCATCATTCCGATTCGCGGAGCATAATTCCAGTGTCAGAGCATCATTCCGAAGCGCGGAGCATAAGTCCAGGGTCGGAGCATCATTCCGATTTGCGGAGCATAATTCCAGAGATCGGAGTATCTTTCCGAAGGGCGGAGCATAATTCCAGAGTTCGGAGCATCGTTCCGATGGGCGGAGCATAATTCCAGAGATCGGAGCATCATTCCAATGATCGGAGCATGATTCCAGGGTTCGGAGCATCTTTCCGAAGAGCGGAGCATAATTCCAGGATTCGGAGCATCTTTCCGAAGAGCGGAGCATGATTCCAAGGGTCGGAGCATCGTTCCGATTTGCGGAGCATGATTCCAGGGTTCGGAGCATCGTTCCGAAGAGCGGAGCATGATTCCAGAGTTCGGAGCATCGTTCCGATGGGCGGAGCATAATTCCAGAGATCGGAGCATTATTCCGAAGGGCGGAGCATGATTCCAAGGGTCGGAGCATCGTTTTGATTTGCGGAGCATGATTCCAGGGTTCGGAGCATCGTTTCGAAGAGCGGAGCATGATTCCAGAGTTCGGAGCATCGTTCCGATGGGCGGAGCATAATTCCAGAGATCGGAGCATTATTCCGAAGGGCGGAGCATGATTCCAAGGGTCGGAGCATCGTTCCGATTTGCGGAGCATAATTCCAGAGATCGGAGTATCTTTCCGAAGGGCGGAGCATAATTCCAGAGTTCGGAGCATCGTTCCGATGGGCGGAGCATAATTCCAGAGATCGGAGCATCATTCCAATGATCGGAGCATGATTCCAGGGTTCGGAGCATCTTTCCGAAGAGCGGAGCATAATTCCAGGATTCAGAGCATCTTTCCGAAGAGCGGAGCATGATTCCAAGGGTCGGAGCATCGTTCCGATTTGCGGAGCATGATTCCAGGGTTCGGAGCATCGTTCCGAAGAGCGGAGCATGATTCCAGAGTTCGGAGCATCGTTCCGATGGGCGGAGCATAATTCCAGAGATCGGAGCATTATTCCGAAGGGCGGAGCATGATTCCAAGGGTCGGAGCATCGTTCCGATTTGCGGAGCATGATTCCAGGGTTCGGAGCATCGTTCCGAAGAGCGGCAGGCATTCTGACCGAAGCATAATTTCGATGCAGAGGTTGATTCCCGGGCGAAGCGTAATTTCGACAAGGAAGACAGATATTCCGAGGCGAAGCATTGACTTCGACACGGGATACATTCTGAGATGGAGCATGATTCCGGCGCAGAGCTTGTTGGCTGACTTGATTCCGAGACGAAGCATAATCTCAACGGGGAAGGCAGGTACACCGATGCGAAGCATCATTTCGACACGGGGTGCATTCTGAGACGAAGTATAATTCCGACGCAGAGCTTGCTGGTTGACTTGATTCCGAGGCGAAGCATAATTCCGACGAGGAAGTCGTTGGTTGATTCCGAGCCGAAGCATAATTCCGACAGGGAAGGCAGATACACCGAGGCGAACCATCATTTCGACACGGGGTGCACATTCTGAGGCGAAGCATGATTCCGACGCAGAGCTTGCTGGTTGACTTGATTCCGAGGTGGAGCATAATTCCGACGAGGAGGTCGTTATCCCGAGGCGAGGCATGATTTCGACACGGGGTACACTCTGGGACGGAGCATGATTCCGCCGTAGAGGTTGTTGGTTTGATTTGATTTAGGTTGACATCAGCATCGCTACACTGGAATATGGTACCAGGAGCGAATCATCATTTGCGTTTACTTATTAGGAAATGATGGCTTAGGAGACAGGTTTTAGGTCCCTATCGCCTAAGACTTTTCAATTTTGTGAGCCGTAAGGGTCTCACAAAGCATTTTCTCCCTACGGGTCGTAAGGATCCCGTAAGTGTATTTTCTCCTTGGGAGTCGTGGGGACTCCCAAGTGTGTTGCTCCTTTGTGAGTCGTAAGGATCTCACGCGGGAATTTTCTCCTCACAAAGTCGAGAGGACTTTGCGATTGCATTTCATCTCTTTCTCATGAGTTTGCGCCCTTTCGGGTTTTCACAAACTCGCCGGCAGTCCTGCTGTTTTTACTCACGGAGCCCTTTCGGGTTTTCATCCGTGCCCATCTTGCTTGTGGACATACCCTTTTTTTTTATTTTATTATATATTTTTTTGGAGAGATTGGGATTGTTTTACGCCCGTGGATTGTATACGGTTTTGCAGGGTGTATGATCCAGACCGTAGGGCCATACAAATTTCGGGACTTTGTTGGCGTCTGCATCGCTGCACTGGAATATAGTACCAGGAGTGACTCATCATTCGCCATTGGGGCATGGGATTTGGAATTTGGTTGGCGTCTGCATCGCTGCACTGGAATATGGTACCAGGAGCGACTCATCATTCGCCGTTTAGGGATTGGATTTGGAATTTATTTGGCGTCTGCATCGCTGCACTGGAATATGGTACCAGGAGCGACTCATCATTCGCCATTTGGGGATTGGGGAGCGATGGCTTAGGAGACAGGTTTAGATCCCTATCGCCTAAGGTTTTTCAATTTTATGGGCCGTGAGGGTCCCATAAAAGCATTTTCTCCCTACGAGTCGTGAGGATCCCGCAGGTGAATTTTCTCCTTAAGAGTCGTGAGGACTCCTAAGTGTGTTTTTCCTTCGTGAGTCGTAAGGATCCCACGAAGGTTTGTTCTCCTCATGCATCGTAAGGACACATGAGTGGGTCTTTCCAATGAAGCATAATTCCAAAGGCGGAGACCAGCCGCGTAACTGGTGGTTGCGGTGGGGCATGGACGTGATGAGAATTATTTGAGCCCGTGGATTGTATACGGCAGTCAATTTGGGGACTGGCCGTAGGGCTGGGAGAACTTTGGAAATTTGAATTTTTGTTTGGTGTCTGCATCGCTGCACTGGAATATGGTACCAGGAGCGACTCATCATTCGCCGTTGTTTTGTTGTTTTTTTTTTCGTTTTTGTTTTACCGCGATTGCTCTATCATTTCAGCTTTTTTTTATCGCGAAGGTCGCGATTGCCCTATCATTTCGGCTATTTATTCGCGGTTGCCCCATCATTTCGGCTTTATTTTCATTTTCATTTTTACTCGCTGATTTTTATTGCGAGTTGCCCCATCATTTCGGCTTTTCTTTATTTTTCTTTTATTTACACATTTTTTTTACATTCCCAGTTTAACGACTTAGAGGTCGACTGTTCCAGTTTAATGACGTGGTGGTCGATTGTTCCCAGTTTAATGACGTGGTGGTCGACTGTGTTCAGACAAAGGCAGATGTCTGAGAGAATTAGTTTCACGAAGAACTTCGGTCTCCGTTTGTATGAAATTGGCGGTCGCATCTTGACTGTTTACTAACACGCCTTTAGACAGTTCTATCTCTCCTGCCTTGTATTGCTTTTCGACCCAATCTTTGAAGACGAAGCAGTCCTCAATGGCATGACCTATCACTCTGTGATAGGGGCAGTATTTGGGGTCGTCGGTCCTATTCGCTTCCTGCGGTCTTTTTGACTCTGGCAGTTGTAGACCGTTCTTCAGGGCGTCTTTGAATATTTTACGGATTTTGTCCCTTCTGAAGGAATAGACCTTATCCAGCTTCTCTTTCAGTGGAGATTCTCCTCCCTCTCCGAACATTGGCTTCCGAGGCTGGTTGGCGCTAGGTCCGCTCATCCCTTGCTTATTTCGGTTAGCCGAAGTGTTGAAAGATTCAGAATCATCGGAGTTTCCGCCTTTGCGATTATCGTCCTTCCGGTTTCTCCAGGACTTATTGTTATTTTGAGAATCCGAGGAGGACTCCTGTTTTGAGCGCTCCAGCATCTGGACTTTCCTGGTCAGCTCTTGGAATGTTTTGAGACCCGCGGTGCATAAAAACGGGGCCATCCAATTGTTGAGATTTCCGACGAGGAGACTGACAGATTGGTCCTGCTCTATCGGCGGTTCGCATTTGACGGAGAGATTGCGCCATCGGGTTATAAAATCCGTGCTGCTTTCGTCGCTCTTGGGCTTGGTCCTTACGAGCTCGGCAATGGTAATCTTATCGCTGACGCTCATGAACCTCTGCCGAAACAGAGACTCCATTTGGACAAAAGTTATGACGGAGCCATCCGGTATGCTCGCGTACCAGTCGAAAGCAACATCGGTCAAGCTATTAACGAACTGGCGGAGAAGAAGCGCATCATTGCCCCCAGTATTCCCACATGAGGCTTTGAAGTGGGCGATGTGCTGATTCGCATTTCCTGTCCCATCAAATCTTCCGAATTTAGGGATGACATAGCCGCTAGGAAATTCTACCAGATCATATTGAGCAGGATATGGTCTCCCGCTACTGTTAACATCTTTTTGCGCTTCAGCTTCGGCTACCAGTGTTTTGACTTTGCTGGCAACCAAATCCATAATTTGAGCTTGAGTTAGCGGGCTACTGTCATCGGTAGCCAAGACATTTGCTGAGATAGGATGCGACTGATTTTCATGCGGTCCGCCCACTTTTGGATTTGAGGGAACGGGCGTCGGCTGTCTCGGGACACCGTTTCCCGGTTCATGAGCTGAGCCCTGTGCTTGATTAGGCGGCTGAGAGGCAAGTTGGGCCGTAAGCCGTAAGACGACATTTGTCAAGTCGTCGATCTTTGAGTAGAGTTTGGCCATCTCCTTGTCTTTGGTTCTGAGCTGCTTTCGGAGCTCTTGGAGAAGTTGTTGCTCTGCGGTCTTAGGACGGAAAGTTGGCTCATCTTCGCTTTCCGAGCCTGACTCCTCATGAATTGAGGGCTCTCTTTGCCTATCAGCCTCCTCGAGAGGGTTTTCATCATCCAGCGGAGGCGGCTGTTCTTGGGAAGCGGCCACCACATTCAAGCCAGATTGGGTTTGAGATGTGGTGGCCCCGTCCTTGCCCTTGCTGCGCGTGCCCACCACGTAGACAGTGTGGATAACACATTCAGCCATCCCCTCATCTTTGGCGGGGTAACCCTGTTCTTCGAACCTCATGAAGTTCAGCCTGGCATGAGCCCTAGCCCTTTTGTTGGCTCTATATCTGAGCCTTTTCTCCCTCAGCTTCTCGATTTTGAAGGCTTGGCGGGCATCCGCTACCCGGGGAGCCATTGTGAGTTGATCAAAGGGGAGCTTAGAGAAGACACCCGATCGAGCATTTGTCAGGGGCGCCGCTGGAGCTTGCTCGAGACGCGTTATAGCTTTGTTGGTGTTGATGGCCTTGCCCCCAGCTGGGGCGAAGGAAAGTCGTTCAGATACCGACTTGCGTTTGGGTTGGGGCGCCCTTGAGATCACCACATTTGGTCTCCTGCCGTTCGAGACCGGTTTGTCTGCCACCGGGGCTTGAGGAGCTGGGATGGCGCCAACTGGAATGAACATAATAGAGCCGAATGGTAGCAGCGGCTCCTCCCATTGTCGCCCGAGACTGGCCGGAAGGACCGTCCTAGAGTCTATCTTCATCGTGTAGGAGACGGGAGCCGTGTTCATCATCGAAGACATCGTCGGAAGGTGACTGCTTGAAAATCTGCATGAAAAAGCATTATTTTTAGTATAAATATAGGTATGTATATTGATTGAGTTCGCATGAACGCTTAACCCGAAATATGGGAGGAGAGATTGGTCCCACCGGGCGTGCCAGAACCTGTAGGGTGTTTTTCGTCACCCCAGTGAGATGGGAATACGCGAGCGCTTGTCAGGCATACTACAGATTCCCCCTGCCTAGGGTAGGCTGGGGTTTAATGATTGTGGGGATCCGAATCTCCGGCAGCCGCGGACTAAGCTGCCGTTAATTACCCCTCGCCTTTGGGGCGAGGGAACCTCCGATTAACGGGTTAAACTGGTCATGCGAACTCAATGTGCAGTGTGCATGTGTTTTGAAAGGGGGTTTTGGATATATCGGGAGCCACGCAGAGTTTTTACGGGGGTCCCGCTACCCGGATAGCGGGCTGGGGGTCAAGGGGGCTAGCAGCCCCCTTGCGGGGTGCGGGGCAGCGCCCCGTTAGAAATTTTTTTTTAACAGGGACAGTGTCGTGGAGTATGTGTGTGTGTAAACATGTATACATATGTATATATATATGTATGTACATAAAAAGAGGGGGAAAGGCATCCAAAGGATGCGTGGGGCCAGCGCCTAGGCGCTTGAGCGCAAGCGCGCCACGTGTCGGCACGTGGGCGCTTTGCGCTCGAGCGCAGAGCGCTGGAGCGCAACATGCCGCGTGTCGGCACGTGGGCGCTTTGCGCTCGAGCGCAGAGCGCTGGAGCGCAACGTGCCACGTGTCGGCACGTGGGAGCTTTGCGCTCGAGCGCAGAGCGCGAGCGCGCCACGTGTCGGCACGAGGGCGCTTTGCGCTCGAGCGCAGAGCGCTGGAGCGCAACGTGCCACGTGTCGGCACGTGGGCACTTTGCGCTCGAGCGCAGAGCGCTGGAGCGCAAGCGCGCCACGTGTCGGCACGCGGGCGCTTTGCGCTCGAGCGCTAGCGCACCAGCGAGAAAAATGGGGGTTTTTAGCCCCGGAAATTCTCTAAAGAGAAAATAGGGTGGAATTAAACTCCTAAAATGCTTTGGGTTAAGGAAATGGGTCCTTCTTCTTCCTTTGTTGTCCGGATCTTGGAGATAAATAGATGTGAGATTTAAAAATCTTTTCTTTTTCTTTTTTTTTTGAGATCTGATGGCAGATCAGAGTTCCCCTTAATGGGTTTTGTAGTGGAAAACTATTTAGTTTTGAAAAAGGAAGAATAAAACTCTTGATTTAATTCAAGAGAAAGAGGGAGGTTTTGGAACCTTGAAGAAGGAAGAAAGAGCTCAGCTCTAAAATTTTTTGGAGAGAATGAAAGGTGTTACTTTTTTTATTCATCATGTTGCCTTTTATAGGCTTACATATTTACATATAGCCCCTTGGGCTTTACAAAAATGGCATTTTAGCCATCCCATGGCTCATGTGCCATTTCATTTTTGCACATAAGCCATGGGCTTACAAAATATTGGCTTTATGCCCATTTTGCATACATTCATGTATAAAAAATTATATAAAAATTATTTATTACATGATCTATATTTTAGCATGGAGGAGGCTGGCCGCGGGCTCGACTTGGGCATGGGCCCGCTTGACCTGGGCTTGGGCCCACCTGGCTTGGGGTTGACCATGACTTTGATTCGGTCAACGGGGGTGTAAATTTTTACCCCAACACACATGTCACCAGGGAACTGCTATCTGACGATAGGTATAGTACTAACTAGCAGATTCCCGGCGAGTCCTGTCCGGTGTACTCATAACCCAATGAGCACCTGTATACATCTTAGGTGATCCAACTGACACCAGTGGCTTGTGAGACCGGCCACCGCCCCTCGTCGGGGTCTCGACTGTACACACTAGTCTACTCTGGAGTATCGATGCCCTGTCTCGAAACTCCCACGACTAGGGACCACAATTAAGGATATGCATATAAACTACCCAACTCTCACGTATATGATCGCCATCATACTGTTGGTAGTAAAGCAAGATCCTAAGGGCTCTATCAAAGTGTAACATGCAATCAGTCACCTGAACATGTACACGACTGATAAAGGCAAACCAGATAGCATACTATCATTTCGAGTAAGACTGTGCTACCGGGATAAGTCCTCCGGAATCATTGCAATCACGTACCTGCGATCCAATAATTGACTATGAGGGCACTATCACCAACAATCTCCCACTTGCACTCAAGGCTAATATTGCGATGTCGACTACTCACAGCCCGTGTGAAACCGAACATCCAACTCCTCTACTAATCAGTTTCACAAAGCCCGTTTATAAAACTATTGTGTTCGAGAAATAGCCTCAGTGAGTGGATCCGCCGAGAAGTATCTTTCTATATCTCTCTTAATCTCAAGTTCGCGGAGAAAACCATCTCCCGAATTGAGTAATACCTGTCTTAGAACATGTCTGGATATCTGATGGGACCTTAGTTCATAAATGAACTCCATATCCAAACTTCTTAGACAGAATCGATCACTGAACCTAATCAGTATCGGGCACCTTGCTTCCCACAGTATCCTCTTGGACCACCTGTCCATAATACTGTCCCTCTTCGTCAGAGGGAAAAACTAAAACTCTGACAGTCACTCTGTCATCCACGTCACCTTTGAAGCCTGGAATGATAATCGTCTCCCGAAGGAGGCTGCCGTCATCAAATCCGTAGAACATGTACTTATGTTCTAAAACTGCTTCCTTATATTTCTCCAGGATTGGATTAATACAAACTTATTGCATCTAGTGCAAAACCAACATTTGGTGTGGTACTTGACATCTCATGATTGACTCAATTGCCTAAGCAAGTGATCTGCCAATAATGCACATCCCTCTCCCCTTTAGTCTGTGAGACACCTTTAGAGAGGGTGACTCCATCACCAGCAGGTACACTACCATGCTAGGAGTCAACTATTCCAATAACCATTAGAATATCTGTCAAAGTACCCACATTGGGAAACTACCCAAATCCAGATCTAAAACCATAGATCTAGAAACCAAAATGTCAAATATTATATCCATATCCTGTCTGGAGAAACAACTGTGTGACGACCACAGTACAACCGATCGTAGTATAGGAATTTTACTTCCTACTCTGTGTATGTCATCCAGATACCATGACATCACACCCTACTACCTTCTTAACTGATCCATCCCCTTTACTGATTGAAGTCAAACCCATGACTCTCACATCAAAATTAGATGATCTATCTCCGCTATAACTGCTCTAGTCTATAAATAGACATAAGCTACTTGCCCACCATGCTTCCGTTGCTCCCACTGACTACGACAACCCTCCTACCGGGTCTCATAACCTGGAACAATAGTAGTGTCAAGTCTGGGTAGATAAGAACCTCCCTGTCACCGTCTCTGAGGCTACCGAAGTACCTCTCGGGCGTCTGAGGTTACCTACCATACCTGCGGAGTGGCTATTGGAATGTCAAACCTGATTGAATATATAGGTCCTATTAAATTTTCCGTAATCGTTTGCGGTTCTGGAATCACTTCCAGTTCTACCATACTCCCACTACTGTTTTCTGAAAAAGATCCATTTTTACTAAAACTGTGGCGAGTCAAGAACAATATCATTATTGATCTTCCAAATGGTAGAATATCAACCCTCGTCATAGCCAGGGTCAACCCACAAACAACCATTACAGAAACGTGCCCTGAGTTATCCAGTGTCTGGTTTTAAGCATAAGCTGGACAACTCCCCGTACCTTAATTTCTTTTAAGGTACGAGCTATTCTATATCCAATATAGAAACTTTGGCACTTATTTAATTGGAACCATATTCAATCCATGCATCTGTCTCCAGTGCATATCAACTTAATGGAAAGAGGCTAATCAGCATTACTCAACTTAAGAATCCATCCAATTATGAGTAACCTGAAAGAGAAACACGTTTCTCAAAACCATCACTATCATCTGAATACCAATCACAAGAATCTACATCTTCGATCTCTTTGAAGAATCCCGATACTTGTGATACTTGGTTCTCTACTTTATTCTTATACCCACAACTTCTCAAAACTTAGACCTTGTATTTCTACGAAACACTCGTCTAAATACTAGAGAAGTTATAAGTAAACAGAACATAGTACGAGGACCTACCCCTTTGTCCTGATGGACACTGGACAACATACAATACTCTGTATAAGTCCGCTGAGTTATACAACTCAAAACCTGTGCGTTGTAGGTGGAAAACTGTACCCTGGCGATTTCCTCAAATATCACCAATTACAACGAATTCAGATATAATGAGGATGATCACCTAATTCCCAATATCTTACTCCAACTCATCATCTGTAAAACCATACAGATATGAGAATGAAACCTGGTAAATACATACCCTTGGAGTAAGTGTCTAATCGGGAAAACAGTTTTTCCTTTAACAATGCACTGAAACATGAAAATGTTTCGTAGGGGTATCCTGGTATTCATAGTAATGCCTCTTCCATAATCCAATGACTTCAACCGTATATTTTATTGCCATCTCTCCAAATCCCCTTTATTTGTCTTTAGTCGTTACCTTCTGTACACCATCGTTAGGCTAACTGGTTTTCTTCCTTCCCTACCATTCGGCACCAGCCTATGGTTTGGAAGAAGACTATCCAGTAAGCATAATAGGTGTACCCTCCTAAACCAAGGAGTACTCGCATCTCGAGAGAAGGTGACGATAAAAGACAACTGAATAATACCTTATTCTTTTTAAAGGTGAAATAGGAGCGGCGATGAAGTACGCGGTTTTGATCGTGAATGATATCAGTCGCAATTTACTTTGCCCTCTTTCTAATCCCTTTATTTTGTCTTTATATATTACCTTCTGCACACCCTACTTAGGCTAATTGGTTTTCTTCATTCCCTACCTTTCGGCACCAGCCTATGGTTTGGAATAAGACTATCCAATAAGCGTAATAGGTGTACTCTCCTAAACCAAGGAGCTCTCGCAACCTGAGAGAAGGTGATAATAAAAGACAACTGAATAAACCAATTCTATTTCTCCTGAACCTGGATCCATCCCCGAAGAAGTCCCTACGAGTTCGTATATAACCATACGATGGATCTATCCAATGGAAGTGGATATCCGTAGTAATACGGGTGTTCTGAGAAATGCAAAGGGTAAAAGAAGGAGTGGCAATGACTTATGCAACTCAGACAATCCAAAAGCCAGTATTTTAAGAAGGTTCGGTCAACCTGGTCACTGAGTCATAGTCTAGGGTCGGTCAAAGGTCGCTGCCAAAGAGAGAGAGAGAGAAAAGAAACACTCTGCGTGCACTCTAACCTAGATCAGAATGGTCATCACTTTATCTAATCCGGAAACCTCCCACTGTCCTGTCAAATTCTCCTCCAAACCTAAAGAAGAATCAATCGGGATCACCCGAAGAGTAAACCAACTCATCAGTGGGAATCAGGATCCAACTCTCATCGCATGATAACGTGATGGAATGCATCCACGTTACTCATACTCCAGAAGGTATGCGCATACTCGGCAAGTTTCAGTTTCTTTAGAAACTCCTGATATAGTTTTTGCCCCATGCTCTTATGATCGTGACTAAGGGCCAGCCCACCATAAGTCACATGTCAAGTTCTTCCCATCATTATCTTGTTAATTTGAACCCACCCGTACTCGCCCTTGACTAAGGGCCAACAAGGCTGTACGACTGTCCTAAACCAACTCATCTATCTATGCAACATGTGAACACCCCAGCAGCTACCAATCACTATGTCCTAGATAAGGGCTAGACCAACATAGCTTGAATACTACTGACCATCCATATGAAATGACGGAAGGCTACGGCTGGTTTTTGGCGAAAAAACCTTTAGCGTAGTGAACTTGATATCGCTGAAGGAACCTGATAGCTTTTTAAAATATAGTGGCGAAAACCTTTTGCTAAAGAGGTCACTCCCGGTAAAGGGATCTCGGCTCTTTCCTCGTGGAATGAGGTGCAGGATATTCCACTGAATACCGCTATGCAAAGCAACATGTAATCGACTATAGTGAAGTTATTACCCTGACGCAAACTTCTGCCCAATGGGTCAGCCCCGGTGAAGGGATATCGGCCCTTGCCCCGTCGAATGAGGTGCAGGATATTCCACTGAATACCGCTATGCATAACAAAAGAAAACGTCTTTGCAATAACACTTTTTAAATTGTTCCAACAACTGTATACAGGTTTGTTTTTACTTTGCGTTGATCAGAATCAACGCAGTCCCATCATTTAATCACACCAGAAAAGAACGAAAATAAAATGTACGTATATGCCATCCGCATTCGTCACTGGGTCCCGTCATCACCCGTTAGGTTACTTCACTAACGACAGAGCGGGGACTGGACTAGCGCGGGTGTAAAACATATACAACATCTAATAGTATATAAACCAATATACAATAATCGCTCCAGGCGTGATAGTATGCAACATTACAGAAAAGTAATAAGCATCACAGAACAATACAGATAATCTGGGATCCCCGAGTTTCACAGAGCCGTTGCTGAAACTCGACGTTCCCCTGTCGTGTGGATAGCCTGTGCAATGAAACCTAGACCCCAACGGGTGCGGCAAGTTACCCGCCAAAACCTGAAGCGAGGCAGTCCCCCACAGCATAGTGAATGGAACACCCGGCACTTCTCGGAATCCGGCAATCTTGGGCACCCCTCCTTGGGTCAACCTGTACCCCCTACGAGTGCGGCGAATAGTCTGCCAATTCTAGAGTGGGACCCCTCTGCCTCTCAAAGCCATGAGATGCGGACCCGTTGCCCCCCAGAACCCGGCTATCCGTGCACTCCTTCGCGGGGCAAAACCTAGTACAGTAATGAAAAATAGTACAATAGGTACATCGACCGCAACCTGGTCGTGCCCCAAAAGAATATTATACAACAGGCAGTGACGGCAGTCCACAAGTTGGACGCTCGCCCCGCAATATCAAATGTACAAATAAACACAAACAGTACTACCATTGCACACTGCTATCCACCACGACAAATCCGCAACATCACAGCACAACACAGAACATCAACGCGAATGTCACGTTCGCAAACCCGTCTAAAAGAACTATAGCAATCATACGCGGTTTACCGATCAAATGACATTCCCGGTCGGAGATATAATGTAAGCACTGTAAACTAACGTGTTTAAATTTCGATCGACCAAAGACCAAATATCAAAAAGTGGGCCCCACAGCTTACTGGTGAACAGTAACAAAACCTGGGCCAAAACTTTATTTACCAAAAACCCCAAAATCCAACACAGAACCCACTGAGAAAATTTGGGAGCACGTGCTCCCCACGTGGCCGCGGATGCGCGGCCAAACCATGGGTTTGGCCGCCCTTCCGCGGCAGCCTGGAGGGATCACGACCCCAAATTTTGTCGTGGTTCTTAAATATGCCTGCACGGATTTTTAAGATATACAGAAATGAATTTTGAGACCGTTTAAAATTAACAGAAACTGTCGGCTTGGATTTTTGCAGTTTTCGATTTTCGGTCGGATCGATGTTTTAAACACGTTAGTACAAGTTAGTATAGCAAAATGGTGAGGCTCTGATACCACTGTAAGTCTACGCTAGCGCCCCGGCCGTCGAACGACGCCAAAATGCGGAACAAAAACTTTTAACTGGCGCTATCGTATACTTTAACCCGGATCTGCCATTATTGCTAAACTAACATACTGTAAAGAGTGTAGAAAGATTGTACCGAACGATCCGAGTCCTTCGTTCTTCAACCATCATCCCACGCTCCGTTGCGGCTGCTCCGATCTCGTCGATCTCCGATATCCTCGTCGAGGTGGCACCACATGATCGGTTCTTTAAACGGGCTCCCGCCTCTGACTCGAGGCAACTCGATCGTCAAGTTTGCTAAAAGAGACGACCAAGAATGATGTAGAGAATGAGTAGATGACTTTGTCTCACTTCGTCCAAGTCCGTGGACGATCGGTAAATGAAGTTGCCGAGGGAATTGGGTGATGGAATGAAAATGAGGTAATGAAATTTCCATGCACCCAAATACTATCATATCTTTTTCTACAAATGAAATCAACAACCATGAGAGAGAGAGGAGGGGGCCGGCCTCTTATAAAGAGAGGGGGGGTGACCGTAGGAGAGGGGGGTGACCATAGGATAAATATCATATGTGAACACAAACAAATATCTTGCTTAAAGATCTTAAGCAAAACAAGAAAGTAATGAAATCAAAGCATGAGTCACAAAGCTTAGTCACAAATTCTAGAACCTTCTAGAACCTTCTAGAAGCACGACTCACTCTCATCCAAGAAAAGATAAATCCGCCTTTAACCAAATGTTAAAAGACGGCTGATAGAAAACAGGAAACTGGCAACTTCCAAAAGTGATCCTGAAACGAATTTCAGGACAACCCCGAAACTGTATAAATATACCCGCATTTGTATTACGACCGAATACAAATGCAACTGAGACAAAGATATTATACCTACTCAATATAATACTCGGATCCGGCTTAAACCAAAGCCGACCAGTATTATCTGCCCGAAAAATAACACGTGCGTAAACGCACGTGCATTTTCCGAACCCTGCCATAAAACCATACGGCCTCTACAACGTTTCGCCCGAACTTGGGAAACTGTCTGTGGGGGACTCTAATGACTCGTCAGTACCCTGGCAGTGGGTTTAACCACAAACCGTCAGCGGCACTAGCAATGCGTAACGGCTGCCCACGGACTGACCTCAAGGGATGCCGATGAGCGCACTCATCCGGAAAACCCTACTGAGCCTAACAGTGACAATGTATATACAGTCCGGTCCGTTCGTCAATGAGTATCGCATATCTGCCTAGGGGGCTAGTAACGTCAGACCCCCAAAAGCAGTATAAGTCGTGTCGGAGTGAAGCCCAATTACACCCTGAGATACTACTGGAGTACCTACCAGTAAATCTCCTGCCATGGCCATGGACTTTGTGTAATGGCTCTCCTAGACACAGCACGACCTCGCCCCCAATACCGGGAGAGACGAATCCCCTGCCGATCCGCTCACGTGCCTCCATATGGCTCGGAACTGTACCCAAAAGCTACCTGTTTGCACGACTCCTTTGAGCCGTGGTAGGGTAGAAATCAAAGCACAGTGGGAACTCACACGAGACAAATGAAGACCTCAGGTCGATGAACTAACCTGTACACATGTCACCAGGGAACTGCTATCTGACGATAGGTATAGTACTAACTAGCAGATTCCCGGCGAGTCCTGTCCGGTGTACTCATAACCCAATGAGCACCTGTATACATCTTAGGTGATCCAACTGACACCAGTGGCTTGTGAGACCGGCCACCGCCCCTCGTCGGGGTCTCGACTGTATACACTAGTCTACTCCGAAGTATCGATGCCCTGTCTCGAAACTCCCACGACTAGGGACCACAATTAAGGATATGAACATAAACTACCCAACTCTCACGTATATGATCGCCATCATACTGTTGGTAGTAAAGCAAGATCCTAAGGGCTCTATCAAAGTGTAACATGCAATCAGTCACCTGAACATGTACACGACTGATAAAGGCAAACCAGATAGCATACTATCATTTCGAGTAAGACTGTGCTACCGGGATAGGTCCTCCGCAATCATTGCAATCACGTACCTGCGATCCAATAATTGACTATGAGGGCACTATCACCAACATATGGAGTGTAGCTGTCTATTAAGTTTACCCGGCGAGTATCCGCGTACGCTACGTGATTGCGACGCACTTTTGATCACATCAAAATTCCGTGGCAACCGATCAAGTGAGACTAAAGTGCTAGATTTATAACATCCAAATCAGTTATCTCATAACTACTTGTGGATTCCAAATATTGTATCACATTCCTGATAAATGGAAGATAAACTTTTCGATCGAACAGTCAAACACCCAAGTTTTCCCGAAACAGCTCAACACATGAAATAAGTTTTAAAAACATCCACTTCATGCCACAGTACCAACGGTCCAGCCGTAGAAGGGTCAAGCCAACGCCTCACATGTGGCACGCCGTACTGCCCCAAACCCTAAGGTTCAAAGGGCAGTTCAAGACGATCACATAATCGAGTTAAGGTTTGTTGTCTTCTAGAGGGTCCATCGTGTTACTTGCACTACTTAGAACGTTATTAAACTACGGAAAAATCCAACACTTGAAATTTTCCGGCAGGGGAAAAATTGGGTATTTATATCCGGTCGAATTTTTTAACATATTCTAAATTATCCGGAAAAACACATAGAAAAAATTAGACAATCCGATCGAATCTACGAACTCCCAAGACAACCCAGAAAACTCAACTCTTGAGTATAAAATAAAAATACCCATAAAACACAGCAAGTACAGAAAGATATTACTGTGCAAATAGAAATGAACAAGGAGATAGTACGGCCGCAGAACTGCCGCACGAGCCATGCTCGTGCCGCGGTTCCGCGGCGCTTTAGTGGACTCAGGCGCACGTGCTGCACAGTAGTTCTTAGAAACGCCTGCTGATTTTTCTGCATATTTTTAATTTGGAAAAATCCACTGTTTGGAAAAATGTACAGAGAAGGGTTTAAGGTTAGGGTTTCGGGTTCGATCGGGTTTCTAACTTCGTCTACACTTCGCCTAAAGCTCTAGCTAGGCTCTAATACCACTGTAGGGTTCCTAGGCACACCCATGAGGTTCTACAACTGATCAACCATGCCAAAATCAAAAATTTCATATGCCTAAGAACCCTAAAATAGATTGTTAACTAGAGGATAGGAGAAACTAAGCAAGCAAACTACTTTGCTACTAAGTGAAAGTGACTACAACCCTCCGCTGCGATCATCGGATCCCGCACTCTGGCGATGGTTTCGTCGGAGAAATGGGCGGGCTAGGTCGTCGACTTCGATGCCGAAGATGATCTACGTCGAGACAACTTAAGATCAAGCTCCATCTTCACTTGGTCATAGAACTTGTGAAGATAACACACTCTACTACATGGCAAGTGGTAGAGGATGAAGAAATAGGAAGTGGGTTCACTTTGGTTTCGGATTTCTCACTCTTTTGATCATGGCACCATTGGAGGTAGCAAGGTTTCTTCTTCTTGAAGAAGAAGAAGAAGAAGAAAGAATATGATAAGAATAATAATATCAATTGATGAATAATAATAAATCAAGTGATCTTATCATAATGCAACCATGGGTTAGTGTAACTAGTGTAGAGACTAAACTAGGGTTTAGGTGAATGGTTAGGTTAAGGAAAGAAACAAAATGGTCAAAGCTTTTCAAACCATCATGAAGCTTCAACTAAAAACCAAAAGAAGCCACCATTTTATTTCTTGCCCAAAAATAAATAAAATGAATAAGTAATTAAGAAAAGATAACAAAACCATAACCATTAACCAAAACATGGTTCAAAGTAAACACACACCCAAGTTTGCATGTATCATCAAACATGATACAATCAAGTGCACAAAAATATATCACATATACTACTTGTGCACATCAAGTGAGAAAATCAATCTTAAGTGAACAATTCATCATAGTCCTGGAAGTCGAGTACATTAAAATAAATAACCAATCTAATTAGACAGCATTCTACAGGTGTTTTAGAATGGACGACTCTTGGCACGGTAGTATACCTGCAGGTGATGGAGTCACCCTCACTAAAGGTGTCTTGCAGACTAAAGAGGAGAGGGATGTGCATGATTGACATATCACTTGCTTAGGCAATTGAGTCAATCATGAGATGTCAAGTACCACACGAGATGTTGTTTTTGCACTAGATGCAATAAGTTTATATTAATCCTATCTTGGAGAAACGTTCGGAAGCAGTTTTAGAACATAAGTGGATGTTCTAGGGATATGATAACAACAGCCTCTTTTGGGAGACGGTTATCACTGCAGGCTTCCAAGGTGAGCTGGAAGACAGAGTGACTGTCAGAGTTATAGTTTTCCCTCTGACGAGGGGCAGTGGTTTGGACCGGTGATCCAAGCGGACACTGAGGGAGGCATGACGCAGGATACTGATTAAGTTCAGTTGACGATACAGTCTAAGAAGTTTGGATTTGGAGTTCATTTATGAACTAGGTCCCATCAGATATCCAAACATATTCTAAGACAGGTATTGCTCATTTCGGGAGATGGCTTTCTCCGCGAACTTGAGATAAAGAGAGACATAGAAAGAAACATTAGGGCGGATCCACTCACTGAGGCTATTCCGTGAATGCAATAGTTTCGCAAACGGTCTTTGTGAGACTGATTAGTAGAGGAGTTGGGTGTTCGGTATCACACGGGCTATGAGTATGCGGCATCGCAATAATTAGCCTTGGGTGCAAGTGGGAGATTTTTGGATATAGTGCCCTCAAAGTCAATTATTGGATCACATGCACGTGATTGCGATGATTGAGGGAGGACCTATACCGGTAGGACAGTCTTACTCAAGATGATAGTATGCTATCTGGTTTATCTTTATCATCGTGTACATGCTTTAGGTGACCTTACAGATCACTATTACACATTGATAGAGCACTTAGGATTTTTTCTTGATGGCCAGCAGTATGATGGCGATCATATACGTGAGAGCTGGGGTCTATAAGCACATCCTTAAAAGGTCCCTAGTCGAGGGAGTTTCGAGATAGGGCAACGATACTCCAGAGTAGACTAGTGTATACAGTAGAGACCCCGACGAGGGGCGGTGGCCGGTCTCACAAGCCATTGGTGTCGGTTGGATCACCTATGATGTATACAGGTGCTCATTGGGTTATGAGTACACCGGACAGGACTCGCCGGGAACATGCTAGTTGGTATTATACCTGACGTCAGATAGCAGTTGCCTGGTGACATGTGTACAGGTTAGTTCATCGACCTGAGATCGTCATTTGTCTCGTGTGAGTTCCCACTGTCATTTGATTACTACCCTACCACGGCTCAAAGGAGTCGTGCAAACAGGTTTTAGTTGGGTACAGTCCCGAGCCACATGGAGGCAGTGATCGAATCGGCAGGGGTTTCGTCTCTCCCGGTATTGGGGGTGAGATCGCGCCGTGTCTAGGAGAGCCATTACACGAAGTCCTTGGCCAAGGCAGAAGATTTACTGGTAGGTATTCCAGTAGTATCTCAGGGTGTTCTGGGCTATACTCCGACACGACTTTTACCGCTTTTGGGGGTCTGACTTTTACCAACCCCCCAGGCCCGACAAGCGATGCTCATAGACGAACGGACCAGACTGTACGCATATTATCACTGACAGGCTCAGTAGGGTATCAGGATGAGTTCGCTCATCGACCTCCCTTTTGGTCAATACTTGGTAGCTCGTTACGTACAGCTAGTACCACTGACGTGCTAGTGGTTAAATCCACAGCCAAAGTATTGACGAGTCTTTAAAGTCCCCCACAGACAGTTTCTCAAGTTTCGGGAGAAACGTTGTAGAGGCCGTATGGATTTATGGTTGGGTTTGAACATACGCATGCACTTTTGCACGTGTCATGGTTCGGACGGATAATACTAGCGGGTTTTAGTTTAAGCCGGATCCTAGTATTATACTGTGTAGATTTTGTCTGATTGCATTTATATTCGGTTGGAATACAAATGCGGGTATGTATATACAGTCGCGAGGTTATCCTGTAATTTATTACGCGATCGCTTTTTGAGGTTGTCAGTTTGCATTCCGTTTCGGCCATTTTTTCTTCTTTCATTCATGGCTGATTTTTCCTTTGAAAAAGGGGCTTATTTGCAAAAGGAAAAATTAGTGTTGGGATGGGCCTTTTTGTGGTGCCGGGGCTCCAGCGCTTTTCCAGCAAGTTCTTTGGGTTTCTAGATGTGTTTGGCTTCCTTTTGTGCGTTAATTGCGAATGAATTGATATGGTTTTTGGTGTGACATTTTTTCCTCATTATCATCACACCTTTGCTTATTCTCACCACCACCACCATTTCTTTGGTGACCATGGCCGAGCCCAATTTTGGAGAGCCCCCAATTCTTTTGGTGTATGAGAATGATTCATTTTTCCATTTGCAACAAAATCCTTATCTCAACTCCAAAGCTCTTTTCTCCTCACACTTCCTAAAGGCAACTTCGATTAACCCTTGAGACAAAGTCTTCTACGTATATTCTACAGCAACCTTGGACACGTCGGCTAGCAAACTTCATGTCCGAGTTGCCTCGGTTCAGAGGTGGGAGCCCGTAAAAAGACTTCTTGATGTGGTGCCCTTTCCGACGAGGTGACCGGAGATCGGAAATGCCGCGAGGAGCTTGGGACGGTGGCTAAAGACCGAAGGACACGGATCGATCTGTATAGCCTTTCTAACCCCTCTCTAGTTTGCTAGTTATAGCTTAATGGTTCGATCCAGGATTAAAGTCTGCTATAGAGCCGGTTTCAAGTTTAGAAAATGTTTTCGTTTCCGCATTTTGGCCTCGGATTGACGGCCGGGGCGCTACCGTAGACTTACAAGCAGGGGGCAAGCGGATGTTCTTGCTCTGCCAGTATTAGGGACACCGATATTTTTCGACATTGTAGGAGGTGTACCTCAATGTCATTTGTTGCGATTTGCATTTGTGATCCGAGTATCACGCTTATATCACTTGTATTTGAGTTTTGATGATTGAGTTTCATGATATTGATTTCGTGCACCATGGTTGCATCTACTGAGTATTTACATTTTGTGCAGTGTTATTGCACTTGATTTATGTTTATACACCGCTATATCGGTTTGCGATTTGTGCATACCTATTGCACCTGATATTGATTTTGTGCCTTGGCTGCACGTGTTTATGATTTCGTGGATTTTCATACAGTTGATTTGACTTTGTGCATATGGTACGCATTCGATTTGATTTTTTCACTCGGTATAGCTCACCTGTGCTTGCAGTGTATTGATACGTGTTTTGTGCACGCGGTTGCACACATTTATGATATTATACACCTTGGTACACTCGGTGTTGCTTTTTATACGCATTTGAGTTATTGATGTGTTTCCGTGCACTTGTGGCACCCGACTTGTATTTTGTGCAATTGTTGCACTAGGTTTTTACGACGTGCATTTGAAGCACTGGATTTGTATATCGTGTACTGGATGCACTAGATTTGCATTTCGTACATTTGTTGCACCAGATGGTTATTTCGTGCATTGGTTGAACTAGATTTATACTCCGTACCTTGGTTGCACTAGATTTATGTCTTGAGCACTTGTTTTACCAGATTTATGTTTTTGTGCTCATTTGCCCCTGACGTTCGTTTTCGTACCGGTTACTGCACTAAACGCTTTTTACGGACCTGGCACGCTTGTGTTGGATTTTTGCGCATATTAGGCGCTTGGTATTGAATTATGTGCGCATCGGATGCGCTTGATTGAGATTTCATTCGTGCATGTTGGATGCACTTGATTTAGATTACATTTGTGCATGACGGATGCACTTGATTTAGATTTTTATTCGTGTATGTTGGGTGCACTTGATGTAGATTTCACTCGCACATGACAGATGCACTTGATTTGGATTTTCGCGCATGTTGGGCGCATGATTTGAGATGTGATTTTGTGCACACCGGATGCCCATAATTGGGATTTTCTTTCATGCATTTTAGTTGCACTGGATTGAGATTTTCGTGCAAAATAGATGCACTTGATATTGTTGTCATACACACCCGTTGCACTTAGTTTTTCTTTTGTGCATATTGTGGCACTTATATTTGGGTTTGATTTCCATGCGGACCAGATGATGTGATTGTTGGATACGCCTTTCGTGGCTGATTTTGCTCTTGAGCACTTGTTTTCATAATGGGCACTATATTCTATAGTAGCCGAACAGGATTGATATGAGGATAGTTCCTGAGTACTTTGCATGTATTAAAAGTTTAACAAGAGGTTTTCAAAAAGGAGCTATAGTTTCGCTATTTCTTACGTGTTCGCGAGCTACATGAACGTTTACAAAAGAAAACCTTTTGGGATATTTCAAAAAGGGCGGAACGTATATTTTAGCAAAACATATATGAACGTGTATTATTACTTTGCAAATGAGCGTCCGACACTTGTGCCGTGAGTTACACATCACACTGCTATTCAAAAAAAGATTTTGCATGTGTTTTATTCAGTTTTTTGAAGGTTTTCGAAGGATGCGTACTATACACGCATTATAATATTTGACTAGTGCATATTGGATTTCAGTAGTGGTTTTCGAGATCTGTATCTCCATTGTAACTCCGATAATATGCGTGCAAATCCGATGATTTGCGTGACGCTTGACGGAGTTCGATTTTTAGTTTTGTACTCGTTTTCAGGCGCACACGATGCGCTGTAGTATTTTTTATATCTTCCGTGATTTCGGAGCCCCGTTGATTTGAGTTGATTATTGAAATATTTTAGCATTTGAGGGTTTAAATTTAAATTCGGGGACCGAATTTATTTAAGGGGGAAGATTGTAACATTTCAGAAAATATAAAATATTATTTTTGGAATTTAATATTAAAATAATATATTTCGCGAAAACTACCCGATCTACGAAATTGGGGGTTTTTGTAAAATGGAATAAATATATACCAATATTTATGAAATAATTGGATATTAAAATGATTTATTCATTTAAAAATATATTTTATGGATTTGGCATTTTTATAATTAATTATATGCAGTTTAAATAAAAAATTGATTAGTGCACTACTAATCGCGATTAAGACAAATCCGTGTTTCTACATTTTCCATGGTTAGTGCACCATAACATGTTACTTGTTGTTTCAGTTGCATTTGTGATATTGGGTTTTAAGAAAAGAAAAGAAGAGAAAAGTGAATTATTGAGGAAAGAGGGGGGACCACATCATGGCATGGGAGCATGCCATGAGAGAGAGTGAGAGTGAGAAAGAGAGAGAGGGGGGCAGCCATCATTCATTTCCCCCATTATTTTCTTCATCTCCTTCAATCTCAAGCTCCTTCCATCTTCTACCCTCATGACCCATCTCAAAATCTTCATCAAAACCCTATACTCCCTTCAATAAAAATGATCCCCACCTCATCCTCAACACATTGGACCAAGCAAAGTTGGATTTTGAAGATATTGAGCAACTCAAGAAAATTCTTGAGATGCCAAATGAGGCATAATTCTAAACCCTAGTTAAGTTATGGTGTGCAGTATACCCTATTGTTAGTTTAGAGTTGAATCGGTGTTGATTAGTGATGTTTGGAAAATTCAAGAGAGGGTTTGGATGTTTGTGTGGGATCATGATCTGTAGTGGGTATCTATAAGACCATAGTGGTGTTTTTACTGACCTAGAATAGAGAATAGAACCCAAAATATGGACTTAGGATTTCTCGATGTCGGATTTGTGATAGATTGTGATGGTATATGGGAATCTGGAATGACCCGAGACCACTATAATTTAAGTTCCCTTGATAGTGAGACGTGCAGGCAACCATGAATCACCCCTTGAAACCTGAGCCCCTCCCCTCATTATCTGGTCATAAATAAATTCCCTGTGGCCGCAAATTGTGGCCACATCAGGGTGAAATATGTTGTTTCGTGGTATGTGGCTCCCTTAGATCATATCTAGACTAACCCAGTATGCAAAATGCCCCAGTTTGTCTTATAGTGGAATCTGGGAGTGGTTTTCCTAGGTTGTTGTTTTCGTGTTTTTGCGATTCTGAAACTTGGGTTTTGGTATTTGATACTGTATTGGGTCGTTGGACGTTTGTATGTCAACAACAAGGGTTGTTTGATTGTTTTGCATGCGTAGGCTATAGGTTTTAACCTATGAGCGCACCGTGTGCCGTATTGATTTTCCGGATTTTATTTTAATAGCATTGCCATTGTCTGATGATTTGTAGGTACCCTCGCGTGGATTTCGAGACGACGAAGCACATCGACTACGGCTGAACAAGGAGTTCCGCAGGTGAGTAGATTTATATCTATGGCGGAAGTCGGGTGGATGGCGTATATCACCCCCGCAAGTTTTTGATGGAAACTGATATATAGAATATGGTCAAGGAAACCTAGATTAAAAAACTATGGATAGGGTTCAAATGATAGTTAGAGATGATATGATAGAAACGATGTCTCAAATTGATATATAAGGATATGAAAGGTGAAGGTGAACCACGATATATAAATATAGGTAGTGCACGAGAATAAGTAGGAGATTTAGAGTAGCATGAAACAAGATTAATAGTGTAGAATGTATATATAAAATTGACTTGATGTGAGATGACTTAATGTGATGAAAAGAATATCCGATGTGATATGATGACTTGATTGATATGTCGGTATACGGATGCGAGTCGATAAGAGATGATTGATACCTTTGCCGGTCCCTTGATATGAGATTGTTATGGATGTGACCTGGGATATAGGCATATAGATATATATAATGTTGTGAATCATGAGTGATATGCCGTACGAGACGTTAGGTCCGTACCCTCATTGTCATATAGGTTGATAGGATCCCTAATGGTTTATTGCCGCC